>JARZZO010000004.1:24334286-24958383 GCA_030544215.1 Zantedeschia hybrid cultivar | reverse complement strand
ATTTTTATGAGACACATTTAATAGATACAAACCATTGAATAAGATAGCAGAAGCTATTAATTTATTTCCAAAATAAATTGAACAACTATTGTCCCCAAAATTTAAATTGTATCGAATTCTATCTAAACATGAAATAGAAATAATATTTCTTATTATGCTAGGTACATAATGACAATCATCTAATGAAAAAGTGTCTCTGGATGGTAGCTTGAGCTTTCACTGTCCCCACAGCGATTGCCGCAACTCTTGCACCGTTACCTAGCCTCAGTTCCACCTCGCGGTCCTCAGCTTACGTCTTCTTGTCAGTGCCTGCACAGAATTATAGATATGAGATACACATCCAGTATCTAATACCCATAATATACTATCTCTTATTGACAAGTTTACATCTATCATATAGATACCTGAAGCGTCTTGCTGCTTCATAGTTCCTTGAGCCTTGTCCTTGAGGTATTTCTTGCAATTCCTCTTCCAGTGGCTCTTTTGATGACAATAGAAGCAATCACCTTTCTCAGCACTCTTGCCTTTGTCTTTCTTGACAATCTTTTGCTTTCTCTGAATCTTGTTCTTACATTTCCGAAAGGCTTGGACTATAGGTCTCTTTCTGTTGGTCTTACCAACCATGAGGATTTGGGGTTTATCCTTCACAAGGTTCCCCTCTACAGTTTTTAACATGTTCAGTAGCTCAGCTAAGGTGGTCTGGATATTGTTCATGTTAAAGTTAACGATGAACTGAGCATATGATTGTGGAAGGGAAGATAACACGAGGTCAGTGTGCGTCTCCTTGGGAAGTGTAACCCCAAGAGCATCCAGCCTCTCCACCCATTCTATCATCTTCAGTACATGAGTATGTACTGAAGTTCCCTCTGCCATCTGAGGTTTGAATAGATTCTTAGATATCTCATATCGTTTTGATTCTACTTTACTCACCAAACAGCTCCTTCAAATGGAGTATGATGGATCTAGCATCATCTTCTCATGTTGCCTCTGCAACTCATTGCTCATAGAGGCTAACATGTAGTACTGGGTCATGATGGAGTCTTCCTTCCACTTTTCATATACAATCATTTCCTCTTCTGGAGTATCTAATGCTGGTTCAGTAGAAGGTTCATTATCCAAGACATAGGCAATCAGCTCAAACCTGAGGACAATCTTTAAGTTCTTAAGCCAGTCTGAGTAGTTGGTGCCTGTCAAACGATTGGCATCAAGTATGCCTCGCAACGGGTTATGGTGTGACATTCTAGCCTACAGGAGATAATCAAATTATAATTAGCAAGTATTCAGATTAATTAAAACAAGATATGGTCTTTTATTATCTAGTTTTATTCCCACTAATTTTCGTCAAACTGCATAACATTTAGATATACAGAACGGGAGACGCCGACTGTCTCTTAGTGGGGATCAGAATCTCCAAGCCTCATAGTATGACCTCAGGTAAACACAATATCGTACTGTTATCTCAGAGCAATCATCTCATGATAATTGCAACTCTTTGCAATATATGATCTTGTTTCGGCTCCAGATCACTAATGGTCCCAGGTAAACACAGTAGACCATTAAATATATTCTAAGCATTACGATCAATACGTGATGGAGTAGAGTAGGAATATAGCCCCCGGGTAAACACGTGGATAGCTATACTGTTCTTCTATTCCAATCTCTAGGCATCCAATGCCATTAGTGAATAGACCTCTCATCAGATGATCATAAATCTAGGGTAAACATGAAGAATATGCCACCAAAGAATTGAGATTTAATAACTATATTGATGGAGAGCCACCCGGTGCATTCTAAATGATTCGCGCTACGGCTTAAATTTTAAAACGAAGGTCTTATTTATTTACTTTGGTCTCATCCTAGGTGATAGTATTAAATATATCGAATATATTATATATACTAATAACCTAGCTAATTCGATTCATAATCAAAATAAAAACACACGCATCACATACATGTCATTAGTGTGGTTATGGACGGCACAACGGTTTGACTTGAGCCAGATAGTCAAACACACACACACACACACACAATATAACAGTTTATATCAAGAGTCTGCAAACTCATAGATTTAATGAACTCCTTCATATTCATCTGGTCGCAGTTGTGGATCATCCTTGCTCTACGCACAGCCACCTCGATCAAATTACATCAATAATTTAATGGAAGAAACCTTAAGGCGAATACAAAGAGAGGGAGGTATAAATACAATGGAATATGAGAGGGAGAGGTTCGCAGACCTCTATTTATTAATAAACAATAAACCACACAATCATATCCATGATATAACGCACATCCATGACCTCCGCGTAGTTTTTCAATTAAAACAAACCACACAGATAATGCACATCACATGACTTAAATAAAATTTTCGAAATGAATAATATTTTGGTTTCATAAACCAGGGACCAAACAAAATTTGGATTTAGAATTTTTAAAAAGAATTTTAATTAAGCATGATGATTTAAATCAAGATTTAAACAAGTAATAATAACACATCAAATGCGCATGTTAACCAACTAGATCAAATCCTTTTTGATATTCCATGCCATTACCTTGTGTGAAATTAATGTAATTAGTTTAACATTTAAATTAACATGCATTAACATCATCATATCTAACAATTTAGATGATCAAATAATCAACAACTAACTTGTCAATTATAAATAGATTCTTAATCTAAATAGGCCCAATAAATATCAAGGACATAATTTAATTAAATTTAAAAACAATTTTTCAAAATATAAATTATGGGTAAAACAATTTTTTCAGAATTATTTGATTTAATTGTGCCAAAATAGGGGGAAAAACTAGACCTGGGTCCGGCATTGGGCCGAGCCCAGCCAACAGTTGGGCTCAGACCCAGACCAGCCCTTGTGGGTGGCCTGGTCTGGGCCAGCTACTGGGCTGGCTTGGGCCCATGCCCGACTCGGCCTAGCAGGGGCCGGCCCACCCCCTTCCTGCACGCAGCTATGAAACCCTAGCTGCGTGCAGGAAGGAGGGAGGGGGGGGGGGGGGGGGGGGGGGGGGGGGGGGCGCCGTTGCCCGGCCACTTGCCCAACAGGGGTTGAGCGGCGGAGCCACGGCGGTGCAGGGGCCGGGGCGGGGCGACGGCACCGACGGTGCCTGGTCAGCCGGTGGTGTCCCCCCCCCCCCCCCCCCCCACTTACTTCAACCTGCACGAAGAAGGAGAAAAGGGGAGGGCAAGCCGGCGGCAGTCTCCGACGCCGGTGGGCAGCCCAACGACGTTCGGCGACCCCCCCCCGGGTTTGATCCCCAGGTTTAGGCAATTAAACCCAACCTTTTGGGCTATCCTGGAGAATCTAAACACCCATCCGTTCTTTGTCTTACGAAGAACACGAAAATCCAAAAAATTAAATTTTCATGTTAGTAAATAATAATTTAATTTTGTTAGTTCATCACATGAACGGTATTCTAATAATGAAAATAATTAATCAAGATTATACAGTATGGAATATAATTAAAAGATGACCGATTTGGGATCCGAAACGGCAACGAACACAGTGAAACCTGGCTCTGATACCACTGTTAGGTTCGCTGTGTCGAGATCCTACAGAAAAACATAGCGGAATAATTTATTCGGGATTAGATCTATCCCGTTTCGATCATTAAAATAAATCGGATTTACCTTGCGTGGATTCGAATCCGCGTTTATTCTCCGGTCCATGGGAGCGATGCCGCAAGCCGCGCAGGTGCCCGGCCTCTAGCGGTATCCACGCGGTTCTCCTCGCGGTGGATCGTCCTCGCCTCCTCACTCGATGCGGCGTTCGTGGATCCCGTCTGGCTACGCGTAATCCGCAGCGACATGCGGATTCGGAAACTCCCATCGAACGGAAGGCGGAGCTGTTGGGAACTGAAGCGAAGCCTCCTGATGGCCACCTCATGTCGTGCTCCAAGTAGAGAGGAGAGAGAAAGTATGCGGCGGCTAGATTAGGGTTGCTGGCCCCCGACCTAGCATCCGATCTTTTATAATAAGCCTATTTGTGGTTTCTCATAGAAACCCAGACTTATCCGAAATCCTATCGAATTATCCATCGACTTGAAAACCTTTTGCGTATGACCCTATAGGCCCAAATACCAATCCAATTAATAGTCCATTAAGCCCGGTAACTCTTTACGGACCCACTGAATTAATTAATATCCTTATATTAATTAATTAGCCAAATTTAATGTCCAACAGTAAATTCGGACGAGCTTCCGATCACGTTGGATGCCAAGCAACATCGCATGATCCTGGATGGCATTGGGGTTATCGCAACCTTCTATTGGAACCTTTCCGTCAACGGTTACTGTGCAGATATAATCCTTCATCCGTGCAATGTTCCCGAATCGACCTAGGGTATGGTTTACTGTTAAACCCTAACCGGTCGATTGACTTGAATCAGATGCCGCTAATCTATATCAGGTAACTCTTTATCTGATACAGAGTCTGCCCTGGCCAGGGACTTAAGCGCATCATTCCTATAACATTCTCTCTCAAATTACCGAGAGCGGAGGATCCCGTATTGAACCCGATCACTTGACTTATTGATAACCCATGGTTAGAAATTCGTTAGTCAAGATCAAAGTTCAGAAATCTACCAACAAGATATCTTTGGTGTCTCAGGTTTAAGGATCATCTATGCAACCGTGACAAAAGAATCGAGTTGGTTAACAGTGAGGTGTTTACCATCCAGCGATTCATAGTCGGATCAGTTCAGTGAACTCATTCGCCAATGAGCACCTATAGGTCCAGCATAGTGTCTACACACAAGTGACTTATAGGATCAGTCACCCTCATCATATGAGCTGAAGAAACCTAATTAGTCTCTCCAGATGTTCGATGTCCTTCTTAAACATCCTATGACTAAGAACAATTAAGAACATGCTCATGGACTTCATCGTAATTCTATAAGCAATCCTCAAATAAGATACACAATGAAAATATACCATTATATTAATAATCTAAACATAATACATTGTCGGATTGGCTTATTGGCCATCTAATACTAACACAAAGGAGGAAGACATGAGACCACAATGATTGTGTTCATTGTGTGCTTGGCTAGAGCTCTCCTATTCCCGCTCAAGATAATATATTACCACAAGATCAACTTAGTGCTATTTGCGGGATATTCAGAGGAAAACATATAGGCACAACAGTCCAAGCCTATCTCTATAGTGGGCGCTCAACAGCTTCTATCGGACAACCTCCTTATGGTAGCATGGTTCTTTTCACTTTATGGATTGATCTCCACTTCAAATTCAATCATAATGAAGAAGAGGCTCCTAAGATGTCCAAGATCTATCGACACAGTTCTATTTATCACATAATCAGTGTAGTGAAATTCAACAACAACATGACCAATTGAGTGCCAAACCTCAAAACTCGAGCGAACTGGCATAACTATATCAAGACCATGCCAAGGTGTAAGAACTGAGGTTTTGGATCTAGTGGTTGGGTCGATTTTCGTGTCAAACCCCCCTGGGTTGGGCCCTTGTAGGCCTGGGGCATGGGTTCTTTATCGCGTCGAGCTTGCGAGATGCAATTTTGATCGGCGTCGGCCTAGGGAGATGTGATTTAGGAGCCATGCGGCGGTGCCATATGGGCGAGCGTTGGGGTGCGAGTGTACGGCCCCGGTCTGATCGTCTGAATGGTGTCGGCCTTGCAAGATGCCATTCAGAGATCTGCTAGTGTACTACCCGCATCCTGTCAACTGAACGGTGTCTTCCTAGAATGACACGAATTAGGCTAGTTCTGTTTGACGCCCGAGCCTTCCCTCCTTTTCTCTCACTTTCTCTCATTTTCTCTCTCTCCTCTCTCTGCATCCCTCAGACCCTCTCCTTCCCTCCCTCTTTCCATTCTTCCTCTTCCTCCACTCCAAACCCCCCTACCTCTCACCACTGCCACCACCATCTCCTTCGCGACACCTTACTCTCTGGACGGCAGCCGACGTCTGGGAGGAGTGACGGCGTCCACAGCGGTACCGGTGGCGGCTTGTGGTGTGGTGGTTCGGCGGTTAGAAGCAAGGAGGAGTTCAAGTAACCAGTAGGGTGACGATATTCGTTGTGTTTTGTTTAAAACCATGATTTTCCCACTTTTGAGCGTGCGATGTGTGTGGATATTTTTAGGTAGAAAACATGTTTTAAGGGGTTTGTAATGAAAATAGGCATTTTTATAAAATAAGGTTTTGGGTGATGAATTGGTTATTAGACTTCTATCGTTGTCTCCTTTGCATTTTTTAGTGTTTTAGGGGAGAAGAGGGGCCCTCAGTTTGGCTCGATGGAACACAGTTTCGGGCGTAAAAGGCGTCCACTCAGGCCGACGCTATTTGAGATAAGCATCAACCTAAGTCGACGTAATTTACGGCCCATTTATCTGGTTCCCAAGGCGAGTGTGGGATAAAGAGCTGACTAGCGTCGGCCATGGGCGACGCCATTCAGGCTAATATCTCTGGTCCCAGTGGCTTTACAGAAATTGAACCAGTTTAGGGGGCTTGAATGACGTCGGCCACGGGTGACGCAATTTAAGATAGAACCCCATTAATTCATGAAATTAACATGTGTTTACATTATTAGATAACTCGGTTAAATGCATGTTCGGAATTGTACTTTGAGGACGAGGGTTTTTGCAAGATCGGATCACACTGTGTTGTGTTTTGTGCGATCATGGACCTAGAGTGACAATTTTTAGCACTTAGGCACCCTATGTCGGTGTGGGAGTGACACAATGCTAATATGGGAGTGGTGGGGTGATGCCTAGAGAGAGGGTCACCTAGTGTACCCCGGGGTATAGCTAGTACCGATGTGGGAGGGGTACATTCGGAGTGTCACTCGTGGCATGGAGGAGCAGAACCACCTAGAGCTAGACAGGCCGGAGTAGCCAGCGCGCTATCTGAGGGGTTGTTGTTCCGTCCCAGCGGGTCGGTGTTTTCCGCGTTCGGCTACGTGGTTTATGTATTTAGCCGAGACGTTGGTTGTGGACTCCGTGGTGGAGTGGTTTCAGAGTTGTGACTGTTGCATTTACAAATGCATGTGTTTTATATCGAAATTTGGGAATCTTTGAGAGTTGTGTTTACTGCTTTACTTATTTAATTGCTTATTCGTGTTGTTGCACTTGTGGGTGCGTGAGTGGGTGGTAGGGATCGGAGGATCCCTATTGAGTCTATTTCGATAAGACTTATCCCTGCGGTTTTCAGGTAAGGGTTCCAGGCAGACGTAGCATGGAGGGTTTCGTTTTGGGTTGCGCGCTAACAGCTACTGTTCCGGGGTACGCCCCGATATAGTTGTTATTTTCCTTTCAGGCTTATACGTTTAATTATCTCTTTTCCATTGGAATATATAATTATTTGCTGAGTCTAGTCAGATTGTAATAATTTTTAATTCTCACACTTATTTTACAATTCGATGTGATATGAATTATTTAGTTTAGTTTATCACTTATTTCCCAAACTTATCGAGATCTTGGCTTGGCTCCAGATTTTAATGATTCGGTACCCATTTAGTAATCGGATCCCTGGTTATAGGGTGACGGATCATTACACAAGGAATGGCTTTGAATCCACACTACTCACTCTTAAGGAAAAGGCAGTTCGAGTGCACCGTTGCGAGGCACAGGGCTCAAATTGATCAGTGCAACTGAGTTCGTCTCATACAATTTACATCGTTGTCATCCTCAACTGGGCATGCCATGCTACAAATTCCTAAAACTTTTAAACCTTTCTCCAATCAAAAGGCGAGACTTGGGAACTGTCGAAGATTTCAAGGTGACACAGCTCATTGCAACCTTGTGGAACATCGGCTTTACCCACTACGTCAAACTCCCACATGAAGCGAATCAAGAGCTCTGAAAAAACTATGTAAAAGAACTTTAGAAAATTAGGCCTGGGAGTTTTAATCTTCCTTCTAAAGCTTGTTGTACTTTCCAAAATTTGTTTTGAATAGAAAATCATTCTTTTAATGCAATAGAAATCCTTCCCTTTCATTGTGCAATTTTTCAAAATTTTTCTTTAAGTAAAATTGCTCATTTTCTTTAGAAATCACTATTTCGGGTGTATTAATCTAAATCACATCGACTCGGAGTAATGTCTTTCAGCCAAATTCAATTTTCAAAATTCTAAAATTATTCCTCGAATGGCTTTGAATTCACATCGATCATGCTCGAAGCCTTTCATGATTTTCATCATACTTTCCATAATTTCCATTACATTAATCCCCTGAATTGCGTCTGCCATGGTCGACGCTTTTCATGATTTCCATCGTACTTTCTCTAATTTCCAATGCATTAATTCTCTAAATCACGTCGGCCATGCTCAACGTCTTTTATGATTTCCCAAGATTTCTATGGTACGGTCTTAACCAACCACGGCGGTAATCCTCTAAAACGCATCGCCCATAGTCCGTGCCTTTCAACCAATTTCAAACTTTCAAACCGTGCCTCAATTTATGTGCCACTAAAATGCATCGCCTGTGGTTGACGCGATTCACCTTAACTAACAGCCCGAGCCCAAGCCCTTCTGCCTCATTCTCTCATTCTCCTCTTTCTCTCTTCTCTCCTTCCTTCTCTGATTCTGGCAAAATCCTTCTTCTCTCTGACCATTCTCATCTGCGGCGATGTCTCTGACTCTGGCAATCTTTATTTCCGGCCATCTCTCTTCGTCCAACGAGCTCTTCATCTGGGTATCCATCTTATTCACCTCCCATTCTCCTATTCTTACTCTCTCATTCTTTCGATTACGATGGAGCAAGGAGGTCCAAGCCAGAAACGACAGTGGGTCACTGTCGTTCCAGTGCTGGAGTTAGACAGGGACGAGGATGTCGAGGCTCTGGTGTAGGTGATTGATGAGCCGGCCGTGCTAGCGGTGGTGGGGACATTTATAGAAGAAGAGGAGGCTCCACCTACGGGACTGGTGGGTGAACAAGTGGCAGCACCGGTCTAAGAGGCTGGCCACCCCCTGGTAAGCCTCCAAAATTCGGCTCTTTATGGAAATTAGTAGGCAGGGATACCAAAAAGAGGGCTCGGATGGGTCCACGGATCCTAGCTTGAAACGTATTGGACCCAGTCGACGCGTTCCAAAAGGCATCGACCACCGCGACGCCATTTAGAGCAGTGGTGAACTGTCAATAGAGGGTATAAAAAAGAATTTTAATTGACCTCCGGATTATTAATTAATGTTCTAATGACGATTATTGCAGGGCACCATAAGGTCCAGGATCACATGGGATCTGGTGATTATCGTATATCGGGGCTTTCTGGATTTCTAGATGGCAAGGTTGGGACAGATGGGGTTCAGAGAGCTACTGAATATAGAGCCCTTCTGGCTAGACTTAGTACTCCTTCAGGATCTTAGGGAGAGATGGGATGCACAGAGTAGAATTTTCTTGATCCCCTAAGGATATATGGTCCCCAGCCTGGAGGATGTGGATAGGATTATCGAGTTGAGAGTGGAGGGCCTAGCAGTCAGTGGTCACACTTACCCTGACTATAGAGATTTGATAGATAGATTGCGAGGGTTGATAGTAGCCACTCCCAGGAGAAAGTCGAGGATAGTACTTCGAATAGAGGTGATGGATGCTTTAGGATGGGACGACCCACGACAAAGAGTTAGGAAGTCTCATGACATGTTTGTAGCACGGTTGGCCCAGACAGCGGGTGCTACATACTACTGGGATGAGGATTATAAGGAGAAGGTAGACAGAGACCTCCGACGATTCTTGTTCTTTCTTTTCGGGAGGTTGTTGTTTGGGACCAAGGGAGACGACATCCATTGTCACTTCTTTGAGATTCTGATTGACCTGGAGAGGGTAGGGGAGTATGCTTGGAGAGCAGCTTTCTTGCGCATCTCTTCACAGACTTGTCAGCGGTCACACCTGACCGAGAGGCTACCATCAACAGCTTCGTACCGTTTCTCAGGTATGATTATTTCACTTTTTGTTTCATTTATTATGATTTGATATGATGACATGATGATTGTTGGGTTCGTCTGTGTCCGGATCCGACAAAAATGCAGCGGATAAAATAATTATTGAATCAGATCCGTCTCATTTTGATCAATAAAATTAAATTAGTAAACCGAATTTATCTTGCGTGGATTTGAATCCGCGTTCGTTCGGTTATGTCGGTGTGATGCCGCAAGCCGTGCAGGTGTCCGGCTTCTAGCGGTATCCACACGGTCTTCCTCTTGGTGGATCGTCCTCGCTTGCAGTAGTGTCCGTGGATCCTAACTGACTGCACGTAACTCCCCGCGACATGCGTATTCAGATTCCCATCATATGAGAAGACAGAGCAGGCGGGAGTCAAAGCGGAGTCTTCCGGGGCCAGCCAAAGGTGGGGCGCTAGAGACAGAGAAGAGAGAGAGGGGGGGTGGCTAGGTTAGGGTTGATGGCCCCCCATGGTCAGGGATTCGTTAGTCAAGGTCAAAGCTCAGAGACGTACCAACAAGATATCTTTGGTGTCTCAGGTCCAAGGATCATCTATGCGACCGTGACAAAAGAATCGAATTGGTTAACAGTGAGATATATTCCATCCAACAATTCATGGTTGGATCAGTTCAGTGAACTCATTCATCAATGAGCAGCTATAGGTTCAGCATAGTGTCTTCACACAACAGACTTTTAAGATCAGTCACCCTCATCATATGAGCTGAAAAAACCTGTACTAGTCTATCTGGATGTTTGTTGTCCTTCTCAAACATCCTTCGATTAGGAACAATTAAGAACATGAGTTTGTAAGTCTTCGGTCTTGTAATTATGATCTCATCATAATCCGAAGACTATTACACATATTTAATTACATAATGAATTTATGCCATTATATTAATAAACAGAGTAATACATAGTATCGGATTGACTTTCGGGCCACCTAATACTAACAATCTCCCACTTGGACTAAAGCCAATCACTTTTATACAAAATACCCATATTCTCTAAGTGACGTTTAAAGACATTTTGAGATAAGGCTTCGTCAGTGGATCTGCTATGTTGTCGGTTGAAGGAAGTCTTTCTACCATGACATCTCCATAAGCTATAATCTCTCTGGTCAGATGAAAGCGCCACATAATGTGCTTCGACTTCTGATGAGATCTTGACTCTTTTGCTTGAGCAATCGCCCCATTGTTGTCACACAGCAGTAGGACGGGACCAGAGATGCTTTCTACCACACCAAGATCGCCGATGAATTTCTTCATCCAGACTACTTCCTTGGTGACTTCAGCAGCAGTAATATACTCAGCTTTTGTTGTCGAAGCAGCAGTGGTTTCTTGCTTGGAACTTTTCCAGCTCACTGCTCCCCTATTGAGTGTGAAGACAAACCCTGATGTTGACTTGCTGTCATCCGGATCAGATTGAAAACTCGAGTCAGTATATCCTTGTAGCTTTAAGTCTCATCCTCCATAAAGCAGAAACATATCATTAGTTCTTCTCAAGTACTGAAGGATACATTTCTTAGCCTTCCAGTATTCATCTCCTGGATCTGCCTGATGTCTGCTCCTAACACTTAGAGCATATGCAACATCAGGTCTAGTACATAGCATGGCGTATATGATGGAACCTACGGCTGAAGAATAGGGAACCTTATCCATCACTACCCTCTCCCCAGAGGTCTTGGGAGACTAATCTTTGGAGAGATAAATTTCATGTCGCATTGGTATGAGACCTCTTTTGGAATTTTCCATGCCAAAACTTTTGCCAATGGTTTCTATGTATATAGATTGGGTTAAAGCTAGCATCTTCTTTGATCTATCTCTACAGATCCGTATTCTCAATACATAAGATGTTTCTCCCAAATCGTTCATGGAGAAGTTCTTGGATAGTCACATCTTTACCGATGACATCATCCCTACATCATTCCTAATAAGTAGGATGTCGTCAACGTAAAGAATTAGAAATGTTATTGTGCTCCTACTATTTTCTTGTATACACAAGGCTCATCTTCATTCTTAATGTAGCCATAAGATTTGATTGCCTCATCAAACCTTATGTTCCAACTCTGGTAAGCTTGCTTCAGTTCATAAATCGACCTTTGCAACTTGCATACCATATTTGGAGATTCCTTTGATGTGAAGCCCTCTAGTTGTACCATATACACCTCCTCCTCAATGTTTCCATTGAGGAAGGCTATCTTCACATCCATCTGCCAGATTTCGTAATCATGGTATGCAGCAATACCGAGAAGAATTCTTATAGACTTAATCATGGCAACGGGTGAGAAGGTCTCGTCATAGTTAATGCCTTGCCTTTGACGATAACCCTTCGCCACTAACCTTGCCTTATAAGTCTCGATTCGTCCATCTGCACCAATCTTTCTTTTAAAGATCTATTTGCAACCGATAGGTACTATACCTTCGGGCAAGTCGACCAAGTTCCAAACTTGGTTGATGTACATGGACTGAATCTCAAAATTCATGGCTTCTCACAATTTCCTGGCCTCTGGACTTTCAATGGCTTCCTGGTAAGTCTTAGGATCATCATCCTCATTATAAAATATCCTAGAACCATCCAAATTGATATGTCCTATATATCTTTCGGGTGATTTTGGTACTCTTTCTGACTTACGAGGTTCTTATGTATTTTCTTGAACAAGTTTAGAAACTAACAGCTCATCTGATGAACCATTAACAATTTGTGGGTCTGAAATTTCTTTCAAAGTAACTTTACTCCCACTATTCTTTTGAAGAATATAATCTTCTTCTAAAAAGATAACTCTCCTGGCTGCAAATACCTTTTGTTCGCTAGGATGATAAAAGTAATATCCATAAGTTTCCTTCGGATATCCCACAAATCTGCATTTGTCAGTTCTAGACTCCAACTTATCTGCATCATGTCTTTTGACATGAGTAGGACATCCCCAGACTTTAACATGTTTAAGGTCTAGTTTCCTCTCATTCCATATCTTATGCGGAGTGGTTGCAATAGATTTGCTGGGTACCTTATTCAGGATATACATAGCCGAGCTAAGTATATATCCCCATAAGGACACTAGTAATTTGGACATACTCATCATGGATCACACCATTTCCATTAATGTGAGATTTCTCCTTTCTGATACACCATTCATTTGAGGTGTATAAGGAGGTGTAAGCTGAGAAAGGATATTTCCCACTACAATTGGATCGGATAGTTTTGATACTATTTCCAGTTTGTTTCTTTACTTCATTCTTGAATGCTCTAAATTTCTCAAAAGCTTCTAATTTATACTTCAACAAGCATATAAAGCCATATCTAGAGAAATCATCAGTAAACGTAATGAAGTATGAGAAACCACCAATAGCTTAGGTTGACATAGGACCACATATATCTGAATGTATTAGTTCTAGTAAGTCATTGGCTCATTCTCCAGTTCCAGAAAATGAAGATTTTGTTATTTTTCCCATTAAACATGACTCACAAGTTACATATGATTCATAATAAAATGGATCTAAGTATCCTTTTTTATGCAGCCTTCGGAGTCTATTTTCACCAATGTGGCCAAGCCTATAGTGCCATAGTTAGGCTTTGTTTACTTCATACTTATTTCTTTTAGTTAAAGCACTAATATTTAAATTATCACGAGACACATTCAATAAGTACAGTCCATTGGATAACGAAGTAGAAGCTATTAATTTATTTATGAAATAAATTGAACAATAATTGTTCCCAACAGATAAGGTGTACCCAATTCTATCTAAACAGGAAATAGAAATAATATTCCTTATTATGCTAGGTACATAATACCATTCATCTAATGAAAAAGTGTCTCCGGATGGTAGCTTGAGCTTCACTGTCCCTACAGCTATCGCCGCAACTCTTGCGCCGTTACTTAGCCTTAGCTCCACCTCGCCGGTTCTCAACTTACATCTTCTTGTCAGTGCCTGCACAAAATTGCAGATATGAGAAACACATCCAATATCTAATACCCATGATGTATAATCTCTAATTGACAAGTTTACATCTATCATATAGATACCTGAAGTGTCCTGTTGTTTCATAGTTTTTTGAGCCTTGTCTTTTAGGTATTCTTTGCAATTTCTCTTCCAGTGACCCTTCTGATGACAGTAGAAGCATTCACCCTTCTTCGCACTGTTGCCTTTGTCCTTTTTGACAACCTTCGGCTTCTTCTGATTCTTGCCTTTACCTTTCCTAAAGGCTTGGACTCTTAGTTTTTCCAACTGGTCTTACCAACCATAGGGACTTGGAGTTTATCCTTCGCAAGGTTCCCCTCTACATTCTTCAGCATATTCAATAATTCAGCAAAAGTAGTCTAGATATTGCTCATGTTAAAGTTAACAATGAACTGAGCATATGATTGTGGAAGTGAAGATAGCACAAGGTCAGTATGCATTTCTTTAGGGAGTGAAACCCGAAGAGCATCCAGCCTTTCCACCCATTCAATCATCTTCAGCTCATGAGTTTGTACTGAAGATCTCTCTGCCATCTGAACCTTGAACATATTCTTAGATATCTCATGTCTTTCGATTCTGCTCTGCTCACGAAATAGCTCCTTCAAATGGAGCATGATGAATCTAGCATCCATCTCCTTATGTTACCTCTGCAACTCATTGCTCATAGAGGCTAACATGTAGCATTGGGCCATGGTAGAATCCTCCTTCCATTTCTCGTATGTCAATATGTCCTCCTCTAGGGCATTTAATGCTGGTTCAATAGGAGGTTCTTCATCTAGGACATAAGCAATTTCCTTAAACCTGAGGACAATCTTCAGGTTCTTGAGCCAGTCTGAGTAGTTTGGGCCTGTCAAATGAGTGGCATCCAGTATGCCACGCAACGGGTTATGATGCGATATTTTAGCCAACAGGAGATAATCAAATTGAAATTAGCAGATATTCAGTTATTAATTAAAACAAGATATGGACTTTGTTTATCTAATTTTACTCCCACTAATTTTTTATGGACTGCATAACCTTCAGATATATAGAATGGGAGACACCGACAGTCTCCTAGTGGGGATCAGAATCTCCAAGAATCACAGTATGACCTTGGATAAACACATAGTATCATACTGTTATCCTAGAGCAACCATCTCATGGTAATTGGAACCCCTTGCAATATCCGATCTTATTTTGGGCTCCTAGGTTATTAATGGTCATGAGTAAACAAAGTAGCCCATTATGCCCAGTCTAAGTTTTACCATCAATACGTGATAAAGTAGAGTAGGAATATAGCTCCCAAGTAAACACGTGGATGGCTATATCATTCCTCTATTATAATATAGAGGCATCTAATGCCATAATTAATAGTCCCCTCATCAGATGATAGTAAATATCAGGTAAACACATAGAAGATACCACCATCGATTTAAGTTCTATTAACTATATTAATGGAGAGCCACGCGGTGCATTTTCAATGACTCATGCTCCGACTTAGATTTTGTAATAAAGGTTTTATTTTATTTGTTTTGGTCTTATCCTAGGTGATAGTATTTAATATATCGAATATATATTATATATACTAATAACTTAGGAAATTTGATTCGTAATCAAAAGAAAAATACACGCATCGCATACATGTCATTAGTGTGGTCATAGATAGAATTGTGGTTTGACTTGAGCCATACAGTTAAACAAGCACACACACATAATATAATAGTTTATATCATGAGTCGGCAAACTCATAGGCTTAATGAACTCCTTCATATCCTTCTTGGTTGCAGTTGTGAATCATCCTCGCTCCATGCTTTGTCGGCTCGATCAAATTACAAAATAATTTAAACGAAGCCTTATGGCGAGTACATTAAGGAGGGAGGTAGAGTTACAATGGAATATGAGAGAGGGAGAGATATACAGACCTTTATTTATTAACAATTAATAATCTATACACACATCATCACATGAATAATATTATGTGCTTATGCATGACCACTGTGTAATTTCATTAAAACAAACCACACATAATTGAGCGCATCACATGGCTAATAAAATTTTCGAAAATAAATAATTTTGGTTTCATAAACTAGGGACCAAACAAAATTTGGATTTGAATTTTGAAAAAAGTTTATTCATTTATTTTTAAGCATGCTTATTTCAAATCGAATTTAAAATCAATCACATCATATGTCCAAAAACACCAAATAGGAAAATTTATAATATTCCCTGCAAATGATAATTAATGACATTAAAGAAATTAATTTAACATTTAAATTAAATATCTTTAACATCATTTAATCTAACAATTAGATTAACCATTTAACAACAACTTGTTAATTAACCCGAAAGTATTAATCAATTTGTTGCCATTAATAATTAAAAACCATAACATAATCTAATCATAAAATCCCATTTTATTTATAAGTTAAATTCTATAATTAAATAGGACAGCAAAATAGAGAAAAATTAGGGGTTAATAGGCCTAAAAAGGGGGAAAAGGGGATAGCTGGTCCAATGGTCTGGACCGCCGGGCTGGCTCGAGCCCAAGGGCCCAGCCCGGCCCGTCGGGCCCGCTCCCTTCCACCCAAGCGCAGCTACGAAACCCTAGCTGCGCGCAGGGTGGGGGGTGGCGGTGCCCTGCCCCGTAGACGCCGGCCGGCAGGGCATTGCCCGTAGGAGGGATCCCCGCGGCCAAGGGCTCCGGCGACCCCTGGTTGCCAGCGATCTCCTCCCAAAAAAACTCCCCCCCCCCCCCTTTTCTTTGAACGTAGGAGAAGAAGAACGAGAGGGGGTGGCCGGCCAACCCATCCGGCGCTGGCCACGAGACCGCCGGCCACTGGCGACCCCAGGGGAGGGGGGGTGCATTGGCGAGCCTTCCCCAACCCTTGGGGTGCCCGCAGAGAGGCTGATTCGTACCCATTCTTCGTCAAACAAAGAACACGAAACGCATGCAGAAAAAAAATGATTTTAATGCAATAATTTACTGTAAATTAACCATGTTCATCAAATGAATATGGCTTATGCAATTAAAATCAAAACATAGCATGGAGTAAATTATAAAACTGTCGATCTAGAGTTCGAAATGGCAAAGAACACAGTGGAACCTGGCTTTGATACCACTATAGGGTTTGTCTTGGTGGATCGTCCTCGCTTCCTCGCTCCCAGCAACATCTGTGGATCGCGACTGACTGCGCGTAACTCTCCGCGACATGCGTATTCAGATTCCCGTCGCACTGGAAGACGGAGCTGGCAGGAGTCATAGCGGAGTCTCTCGAGGCCGGCCAGAGGTGGGGGGGCGCTAGAGACAGAGAGGAGAGCGAGGGGGGGAGGCTAGGTCAGGGTTGTAGGCCCCCAACCTAGCAGCGGTTCTTTTTTAACAAGTGTTTTCGCGATTTTTCAGAAAAACCCACACTGATCCGAAACCCAGTCAAAAAGTCCACCAACTTGAAAACCATTTGCGTGTGACCCTCTTGGCCCAAATACCAGTCCAATTAATGTCCCATTAAATACAGTAACCTTTTACGGACCTACTGAATTAATTAATATCCTTATATTTAATTAAAGAGCCGAATTTAATGTCCAACAATAAATTTGGATGGGCTTCCGATCACGTTGGCTGCGAAGCAACACCGCGTGATCCTAGAAGGCATTGGGGTTTATGCAACCCACTATAGGAACCTTCCCTTCAATGGTTACCATGTGGATATAATCTTTCATCCTTGTAATGTTCCCGAATCGACCTAGAGTATGGTTTACTGTTAAACCATAGCCGGTCGATTCACTTGAATCAGATGTTGCTAATCTATATCAGATAACTCTTTATCTGATACAGAGTCCGCCCTGGCCAGGGACTTGAGTGCATCATTCCTAGAACATTCTCTCTCCTATTATCCATGACCTCCGAGAAGCGGAGCAGCAGCTCAAACAAGCCCACATTGACCTTGACACCTTGGTATGCATGCACATCTTATCCTACATGAATGCATTATTTATTTGTATGGTGCTTAACTACTGACGGTGTTTCTCCCTGTTTCAGTGCGCTGTCTATACTGAGGCCGCCCAGCCTCCCATAGACACCGCTGGCGCTTCTTCATCCGACTCATTTATGGCCATCGCCTTGCTCCAAGAGCAGCTGGCTGGCGCCATCCTCTGGGCCTCCCAAGCAAAAGAGGACCGGGCTTCTTAGGTACTACTCATTGGGAATGATATAGCTATAATGTCATCAGTAAAGATATGGATGTCGAAAAACTTCAGCATGAAGGATTTGGGAGAAGCATCTTACGTATTGGGAATACGGATCTATAGAGATAGATCAAAGAGGATGCTCAGAATGATTCAATCCTTGTACATAGATACTATTGTCAAAAGGTTTGGCATGTAAAATTCCAAGAGATGTATCATACCGATGAGACATGGAATTAATCTCTGAAATGAGCAGTCTCTTAAGACTCCTAATGAGAGGGCATTCATGGATAGAGTACCCTATGCCTCCACCATAAGTTCTATCATGTATGCCATGCTATGTACACGGCCTGATGTAGCATATGCTCTAAGTGTTACGAGTAGATTTCAGGCTGATCTAGGCGAAGAGTACTGGAAGGTAGTGAAATGCATCCTTATATGCATGAGAAGAACTAAGGATATGTTTTCTTTTTATGAAGGAGGTGACTTGAAACTGCGAGGTTTTACTGACTCGAATATCCAGTCAGATCCAGATGATAGCAAGTCTATATCTGGATTTGTGTTTATACTAAACGGAGACGCAGTGTGCCGGAAGAGTTCCAAGCAGGAAACCATTGCAGATTCGACGACTGAAGCTAAGTACATCGCTGCAACTGAACCCGCCAAGGAAGTAGTGTGGTTGAAGAAATTCATCACCAACCTCGGCGTAGTTCCCAGCATCTCTGATCCTATTCTCCTGTTGTGCAACAACAATGGTGCCATTGCACAAGCGAAAGAGCTGTGGTCTCATCAGGAATCAAAGTATATTCTGAGGCACTTTCATCTTATCAGAGAGATAATTTCTAGAGAAGATGTAGTTGTGGAAAGAGTTCTATCTGTCGACAATATAGCGAATCCATTGACAAAGCCATTGGCTCAAAATGTGTTTGAGCGTCACCTAGAGTCTATAGGTTTATTACATAAAGGTGATTGACTTTAGTCCAAGTGGGAGATTATTAGTCTTAGTTAGCCTACAAGCCAATCTAACTATGTAAATCTCGTTCATTTATTAATAAAATGGCTTTATTTCATTATGTGAAATTTGTATTGCTATCATCTCATAGTGAAGTTCGTGAATATGTGCGATAGTGATCAGATTATGATGAAATCATACTAATGAGACTGATCACTTCAGCACAGATATTTTTAATTGTTCCTAGTCAGAAGATATCCGAAAAGGACATTGGATATCCAGTTAGACTAGTACATATTACTCCTACTCATATGATGAGGGTGACTGAACTCATGGTCACTTATGAGGAGACACTAAGACGAATCTGTAGGTGCTCATTAGAGAATGAGTTCACTGAACTAATCCGAGTGAATCCCTGGATAGTATAGTACCTCACTGTCAACCAACTTGATTCTATTGTCGCAGTTGTGTTAATGGTCCTCAGACCTGAGACGCTAAGGACACCTTGTCGGTGTACTTCTGTACTTTGACCTTGGTTTACGGATCTCTATTCATAGGATTCTAAATAGCCAAGGATCGGGTACAATAGAATACTGTCGAAGGGAATTGAGTGTCAATAAGGAATCAATCACTCTCAGCACTTAGAGAGAGAATGCTCTACAAAGGATGCACAGGAGTCCCTAGCCAGGGCAGACGATAATATCTAGAAAGGAGTTTTCCGATATTATACGGCAGCATCCGATCCAAGTGAGTCGACCAGTTAGGGTTTGACAGTACACCATATCCTGAGTGGACTCGAGAGCATTGTGCGAATGAAGGATTATATCTACGCGATAACTGTTGACAGGAAGGTTCCAAAAGTGGGTTGCTTAACCCCAATACCTTTTGGGTTCACGCGGTGTTGCTTAGCACCCAACGTGATCAGAGGCTCGACCGAATTCAATGTGCAACATTAATTCGGTCAATTAAATTAATTAATTGATTAATTAAGTCAGTGAGGTGTCACTGTGCTTATTGGGCCATTAACCGGACTGGTAATTGGGCCTAGAGGGTCACACGCAAAAGATTGTCAAGGCGATAGATTTAAAGTGGGTTTTATATTAAACCGGGGGTTTTTATGAAAAACCGCACGGTTAATATAAAATGTAGCAAACGGGCTAAGCAGGCCAGGCTGTTGCTTAGCCCTAGTTGTCCCCTCATCTCTCCCTCTCTCTTTGGCGCCCTAGCTCTCTTCCCTCTCTATAGATAGCTCCGTTGTCTTCTCCGAATCCTATTCGACGGGAAATTGACTGCGCGTTGCGGCGAACGGCAAAAGGTTCATGGGCTGCAGGGAACGAGAGGAAATCCACCGTGAGGAGGATCGTATGGACTCCGTTAAAGCATGAGTGTTTGCACGGCTGGCGGTGTCGCACCGACGGAACTATTCGGACGCAGATTTGAATCCGCGTGTAGTAATGTCCGATTACCCATTCTAATCGATTTTAATTTATTCGAAATGGAAAAGGATTGCTATGTTTATTTTTATTTATTTCGCTGTATTTGCGATCCCGGTAAACACGAGAACCCAGCACCAACTGCATCCTGCCAAAAGTTCTAGCTAAAAATCTGCTAACGGTAAATGATTTGTCCGACCCGAGTATCTTTCCGCACAACTAAGAAGGCATATAATGGATTACCCTAGAACCCTCATGGTCAATCACGCGATGCTAACCTGGGATTAACGTCGTCGTACCGACTGGTAAACTGCTTGCATTGACCAAAGCCCAAAGCCATAGGGTAAAATGACCTAAAAACTGGCATGGTACTTGGACCAAAAGAGCTTACTTGCTTGTTATCTTAATTCCCTAATCATTCTTTGGTAACATAATCTAGAGTCATAGTTTTTTTTTGTGCTTGTGCTCCTAATCCCATCCGATGATTGGACCCTTAGTCAACTTAAACTGTTCCTTAAGCTTGGGGTATTCCCCTTAAGGAGAATAGAAGAAATGGTCTAGAAAGCTCATGAGAGGGTTCCAGAGACCCAAGAAGATTTTCTTCCTTTACCCTATTATCTATTGGGGTTCGGTTATTTTCACTTTGTGGGGATTTTTTCTACTTTGGTATTGCGCCCTTTTATTTTGAGTTTTGGCCTTTGATTTGACGTTTTACTTTGTGGCCATTTTCTTTTTACTTTGGCTTTTGCCTTTTTGTTTTGGGATGAGTATTTGATTTTTTCCCTTTTTTTTACTATGGCTTCGTACTAAGACGGCAGGTACTTTCAGTAGTCTATCCTAAGCCTTGTTCCCACATCGTGAAGCGAGAAGGAAAGAATAGGTTGTACATACACTCTTAGTCAAGCTGTCAGTATTCTTCGGACTTCACATCATTTGTTATTCAAGAACCAAGTGTAAGTGTATGTAACATGCCCCTAAATTAGACTACCAAAGACTAAGGAGGGAATTTCGGATTTCAACATTTCTAACTCCATTGGTCCTTGCACCATGCCGGTAGATAGACTTAACTTAGGCATAGTACTTTCTTAAGGTAAAGACCATTCCAAGGGTAAGACAACTCTTGACCCTCTGTATTAACCAACCCATAAGTGTTTACCAGGAAAGACATCTATTATAACATATGGACCCTCCAAGTTAGGTTGGAGCTTAGATCGAGGACCACCAGGTTTTACAAAAATCCTTTTAACTACGATGTCACCAACTTTGAACCTCCTTTCGATAACCTTCTTTTGATAAAATCGTGCGAGTCTATTTTGATACACTCGAGTGTGATTAGCAGCTGTCCATCTCTTCTCGTCTAAGAGTTCTAGCTGAGCAAGAAGTATAGAGCGATACTCATCAAAAGAAAACTCCTTATTCAATTGTACTTTTAATGATGGAATGAGGATCTCGTATGGAACTACCTCCTCCATTCCAAATGTCAAGGAATATGGGGTTTGTCTAGTGAGAGTGCGGATTGAAGTTCGGTAAGCCCATAGAGCCTCAACCAGCTTTTATGGCTAGTCTGCATATTTAGTAGACTCACATATTATTTTGATGATTTTGATTAAGGTTTTGTTAGTGGCCTTTATTTGACCATTGTCTTGTAGATAATATGGAAAAGAATGATGCAACGCAATGTTATATCTGTTACAAAGGTCCTTTAGTTCTTGCACGATGAATTGAGGCCCATTGTTAGTGACGATGGTGCTTAGAATCCCGAACCTGGTGATGTAGGGTTCAACTTTTGCCCATTTGGTGAAGTACTCCGTCGCCGTGAGGATGAATGATTTTTGTTTGACCGAGGAGTTAGGATCACCAAGGAGACCAATGATGTCGAATGCCTACAGGAGAAAGGCCATGGGCAGGACAAAGGATGCAGTGAAGATGTAGGGGAGTGAATTTTGTCAGCACAAAGTTGACATTTGGTACACCTACGGACATATCTTACGCAATCTTCTTCTATGATTGGCAAATAATAACCTTGTCTAAGGATCCTCTTTGCTAACATTTGTCCATTGACATGGCCACCATAAACTCCAGCATGAGCGTCTTCCATGATTTTCCAAAGCTCATCTCTATCTAGACATCCTTTAGAACACCATTAAATCGTCTTTTGTAAAGCTCTCCTACAACCAGGGTGTACCTCCAAGCAATTATCCTAATAGTCCTTTTCTCCATAGCAGTGGCATCTTCTGGGTATGATTGATCTTCACAAAATTTAGCAATCTCATAATACCATAGTTTCTCCTCATCTTCCAACTGTTCTTGTAAATCGAACATCATAATTTCTCTTTTCTCTATAATATCTCCATATCGAACTTTCTTCAGCAGTTTCTCCTCAAGTTTAAGAAAAGCAGGGTCCTCTACAGTAAGAAAGAGATACCTATGAACAATGATTGATTAGAAATGTCTACTGAGTAGAAAATCCAAGCAAGATGTAAGAGAAGCGAGAGCATCGGCTAGAATGTTCTAATTTCGAGGAATATGGGCGAAGATCAATTTAGTGAACAACTTAGCATAAGCAGATGTGAGTTCCTTGGTAAGGCTTGACTTTGGGATCAAGGATGCGATACTTGGTGAGCACTTGGCGAAGGATGAGTTGATTCGTAATTTGGTGGCACCATGAAGATGAGCAGCCTCGAGACCCGCAAGGAGAGCCTAATTCTCAACTATATTGTTTGTCATATGAAATGCAAGCTAAATGGCCTGAGAAATGGTGACACCTTCTGGTGATAGGAGAATAATGTCAATACCCTTACCATAAGAGTTTAAAGCTCCATCACAATGCAGAGTCCACATGTCATTAGTGAGTTTGTTTATAGACTTAAGTTCCTCATCCTGAAATTCAGATTGAACTGAGGCAAATCTGGGAAGAGGGTGATGAGCAAGATATTCTGCTATGGCATAGTCCTTAATTGCTTTTTGTTGAATGTATGTAATGTCAAATTGAGAAAGGAAGCTTTGCCAACGTGCTAATCTGTCCGTAAGGACGGATTTTTTAAGTAGGAATTTGATAGGATTCATCTTAGCGATGAGATGGTCTTCATAGGCTAGAAAATAATGCTTCAATTTATGAACCCCCCATACTAGTTCAGCACAGGTCTTTTCCATCGCCGTGTATTTTTGTTCTGTTGGTTGAGAAGTTTGGAGAGATAGTAGGCTGCCCTCTCTATCCCTTCTTCATCTTCTTGCGCCAAAACAGCCCCCACCGAGTCATCCAGGACAGAAATGTATAGAATCTCGGAGATCGTATTCTCAAGACAGGAGGACTTGCCAGATATCTCTTTAGTCCATTGAATGCCTCCTGATACTTATCGTCCCAATCAAATTTGACTCCCAGCTTGGTAAACTCGTAAAACGGCCTACATATCTATGAGTATTGGGAGACAAAATAGTGAATAAATTGCAACCTCTTGATCAATCCTCTTAACTCCTTGAGATTCTTGGGAGGTGCCATTTCTATAATGGCTATTGCCTTATTGGGGTCGATCTCAATACCCCGTTTGCTTACCGTACATCATAACAACTTTCCAGAAAAAACACCAAATACACACTTTTTGGGATTCATTTTCAATTGGTATTCCCTTGATCTCTACAACACCTTAGCCAAGACCTCAGCATGATCGGCTTTGGTTCTAGATTTCACCAAGAGATCATCCACAAATACTTCTGAATGAACATGCATCAGGTCATGAAATATTACCATCATGACCCTTTAGTAGGTGGCTTCAGCATTCTTCAATCCGAACTGTATGACCACGTAACAGTATGTTCATCAAGGTGTAGTAAACGATGACTTTTCTTGATCTTCTTCTACCAAGCAGATCAGATTGTACCGCGAGAAGCCATCCATAAAAGACAATGTTTCAAATCCAGCTGTGTTAGCAATGAGGACATCAATATGAGGCAATGGGAAATGATCATTAGGACACGCTCTATTTGAGTCTCGAAAGTCAATACAAATTCTGACTCTTCCATCTTTCTTCATGACTGGGACTGTGTTTGCCACTCATTGAGGATAAATGATAACTCTAATAAATTTAGCCTTATGTAATTTGTCAACCTCTTACTTCATTTTCAAGGTCATTTGAGGGTGGAATCGCCTTAATTTCTATTTAACCAAGTTAACTCCAGGTTTCAAAGTTAATATGTGTTCTACCAAAGATGCGTCTAACCCTGGCATACCCTCATAACTCTGGGTGAAAGTGTCCTTATAATCTCTGAGAATCTGAACCAAAGCTTCTTTGTCTGATGTAGGAGGATTTTTACTAATGAGGACAACCTTAGGTTCACCTTCAGTTCCTAAGTTGATTTCTTTGGTAGGTTCTTCAATAGCAACTGATGGCTCATCAAATCTCTTCATTCTATTAGCATATGTCTTAACTGCGTCCTCGTCTTCTTCTTCTCCTTCAGTCATGGGATCTTTCTCATGTAGCAATTCATATACCCCGTATCCATCATCAATGTATTCATCTACCTCACATTTTTCTAGCAGCTGGATAGGATTTTCTAGAAGCTAAGGTATTTGGGAACAAGAGTGGCACTTAGAGGCTAGTTCTTGGAGGTATCTATATGGAATATGCATACCCTTGGATTTCCTAACCTTCCTAATTTGTCTAGACCTATCTTTACTAGACCCCCTATCTTGACCTAAAGAGGACGAAGAATGATAAAAATCATGGGATACAAAATGAGATACGGGTGACATCCCCTAAGAGGAGGGGCAGAGCAAATCTAGAAGAGAATCTCGCCCAAGTGACCTGTGTGATGGAGTACACTCAGACAAGAAGTAAGAAGTCTCCTCAATGGTGACTTGGGAGGAGGTTGAGAATTGGACGTTTTTTTTTTGGAATTTTCATTGATCATGTAGTAGAAATGGATCTGGGGAAGGGATGGAGTAAGAATGGATGAAGAAGAGAATGTCATCAGGGCCAGAGGATTTGGGAGATCATACAGCAATATGTCCCGAATTATGTGATGGATCTCCTTAAGGTTGAAAGGAGTCCAAGAGAAGAGATCCCGTGGGGATAGAGTAATCTGAATGGGCAGTGCCCTGGGAATGTCCTAAGTGTTTATTCTTTCCCATGTCGGAGCCAATAGCAATGTTCTGAATAAAGTGTGGAGTGTAAAGACATGGGAGTGATAAGTGGCCAACCAAAGATGCTCCATGGTCAAGCCCTCTTCATAGGGGTCATTAAGTTCCCCTTCATCAGTTTCTTCATCCAGTCGGATCCTCTTGTTAATGATGGAGCCAGGTACTTCAATCAAATCCTCCACCAATGGCGGCCATTTAAGCTCTGTGGGATGGAGGAAGAGCTAGTTCAAAGCAATATATAAGTCCCACTTGTCAAACCAACGATACCAATCACATTCTAGGTCATAGAACTTTCTTCTCTTTAGAGGCCATAAAGCCTCCGAGGATTGGTAGGTGAGTAAGGGTGCATACTGTCTGGCTAAATCTCTCTCACATATATTATGCAAGTCAAAAGATGAGGTGACTACCACTATATTGTCACCTCTGTACTAGATGGCAGGCCCCTTGACAAAATGAGTGAACAATGTCCAAGTTAATGGATCCTGATTTTCCTTACATGGCATCACCATGCTCTTCCACATCTTATGTCCTTCATTTTCCTCCTACTGTACTATCTTATGTCTCACCTTCTCTGGTCTGTAACCCTTGCCACTTCCTGGACAGTTCTTCCATCCTTCACGAGCTTAAGCCTTCCTTGCAATTGGGTTCCTAGTCTTCTCCCATGTTGACACCCAATCTTCATCATGATGTGCCATCTTGGGGTATTCATGAACTTGCCCCACTTCATCGCGCCTAAAGGATATAAGGAGGGTGTGGTGGACTTCAGTGGATCTGTCGAAGGAAGGTATGTTTCTAGGAGAGACAGAATGGGCTTTTGGATAGGTGTTGGAGTAGGAGTTGGATTGACGGTGAAGGTATGAGTAGTAGCGAGGATAGGCATGCTAGTGACTTTGATGATATGGCCCTTGTAAGGAAATTTGAGGTATCGATGATTGGGAGAGGAAACGGTTTCGAGGAGCTTGATGTAAGGGAGACTGAGGATGCCTTTTAGGGAAGTATCTATTTCAAGAATGTGAAAGTCAACCTCCTTATGACAGACGGGGCCTAACTCTACCTTAAGGTAGACCATGCCCAGTGGGAATTGATTGGTGTTATCATAGGCAATTATAGAGATGGGAGAAGGCAACCACTTTTCTTTTGATACGTCACATAGTTCTAATGTTCGTGGCGGTAATACATTGATAGAGGCTGCCGTGTCTACCAGACATGTATCAATGGCCTTTTGACAAATATTCACTATAATACTTAAGGCCATACCCCGCGCTACCAGGGGTGCTAACTCAGAGGCATGAAATGAAATGGAAGGTTGATCACTCTGTGATACCAGCACAGCAGTAATTTTCTCCATTAGCACATCTTCCATCACTATCACTCTTTGTAGATATTCCATTAATGCTTTTTTGTGTCTTTGACCTCTTAATTAGTTCCAACACAGAAATGCGTGATCGAGTTTTGTCAAGAGGCTTTAGCAGGTCATATTGAGTGCTTGGTATACTTTCTTCATTTTGCTGCTCTTATGACGACTGAGGAAGGCTTTCCTGTGTAGCTGATTGTGGGAACACCTTGTTAAAGATTTTGCCACTCCAGAGCATCAATGGTTGCGGCTCAGTGGCAGGGGGTGATGGTAGAGCTTTAACAGTTGCAGTCTTGATTATCAGGGGTTTGGAAGGCATGAGTTTAGTAACAGGTGGGGGTTGTGGCACGCAGATGAGTGCTTTGATGAGTTGAGGGACATTATGATTGGATGGCACAGGAAAAGGGACGCGGAGTAGGGGTTTGGATGGCATGATGTGGTCATGGACACTGTTAGTATTAGATGGTCTTAAAGCCAATCGGATATTATGTATTGATTCAGTTTATTACTAAATGGCATTAATTCATTGTGTGTAATTATTTCGATCTATGTTTATCGTATCACGATGAAGTCCATGAACATATGCAACAATCTTCGGATTATGATGAGATCATAATTACGAGACCGAAGGTTTATAAACACATGTCCTTAATTGTTCCTAGTCATAAGATGTTTGAGAAGGACATCAAACATCCGGATAGACTAGTATAGGTTACTTCAGCTCATATGATGAGGGTGACTGATCCTATAAGTCACTTGTGTGGAGACACTATGTTGGACCTGTAGGTGCACATTGGCGAATGAGTACACTGAACTGATCCGACTATCAATCGCTAGATGGTAAGCACCTCACTGTTAACCAGCTCGATTCTTTTGTCACGGTTGCATAGATGATCCTTGGACTTGAGACGCCAAAGATATCTTGTTGGTAGGTTTCTGAACTTTGACCTTGACTAACGAATCCCTAACCATGGGTTATCAATAAGTTAAGTGATCGGGTTCAGGAAAATGCCCTCGAAGGCAATTGTGTGTTCAATACGGGATCATCCGCTCTCAGTAGTTTGAGAGAGAATGTTCCAGGAATGATGTGCTTAAGTCCTTGGCCAGAGCGGACTCTGTATCAGATAAAGAGTTATCTGATATAGATTAGTGGCATCTGATTTAAGTGAATCGACCGGCTAGGGTTTAATAGTAAACCATACCCTAGGTCGATTCGGGAACATTGCACGTATGAAGTGATGGATATAGGAGTTCTCTAAGCCAATCATAAGGCACCTATTTCAATCTGGTTCACTAATAAATGGCGTTAAATTCATTATGTAGATTGGCATATTTATAATTTCGCATAATGAAGTCCATGAATATGTGCAATAGTCATCAGATTATGATGAGATCATAATAATGAGACTGATGACTTATAAACACATATTCCTAATTGTTCCTAGTCGTAGGATGTTTGAGAAGGACATCAAACATCCGGTAAGACTAGTACAGGTTATTCCAGCTCATATGATGAGGGTGACTGATCTCGTTAGTTACTCGTGTGGAGACACAATGGTAAACCTGTAGGTGCTCATTGGGGAATGAGTTCACTGAACTGATCCGACATGAATCGCCGAATGGTAATTTACCTGACTGTCAATCGGCTTGATTCATCGTCACAGTGACGTGGTTGATCCTTGGACTTGAGACACCAAAGACACCTTGTTGGTGGACTTCTGGACTTTGACCTTGACCTACGAATCCCTATCCACGGGATCTCTAATAGTCAAGGATCGGGTCCAGCAGAAGACCTTCGAAGGTGATTGTGTATTCAATAAAGGATCGTTCGCTCTCAGGTAACTGGAGAGAGAATGCTCTAGAATTGATCCGCAGGAGTCTCTGGCCAGAGCAGAAACAATATCAGAAAAGAGGTTTTTGGATATTGTACAGGGGAGTCTGATTCAAGTGAGTTGACCATCTAGGGTTTGACAATTGACCATACCCTAGGTTAACTCGAGAGCATTGTGCGAACAAAGGATTATAGCCATGCGGTAAATGTGGACGGACAAGTTCCATGAGCGGGTTGCTGAACCCCATTACCTTCCGGGATCATGTGGTGTTGCTTGGCACCCAACTTGATCGGAAGTCCGACCGAATTTACATGCGATGATAATTCGGTTAAGTAATTAGTTAATATCTAGATATTAATTAATTACAATAAGTCAATAACTAGTTATTGGACTTAACGGGTTGAAAACCGGACTGGTAAATGGGCCTAGAGGGTCACACGAAATAAGATTCTCAGTCGGTGGTACATAAGTGGGATTTATATTAACTCGGGTACTTTTGTGAAAAGTCGCGCCGACTTAATATATATACGCTCTGTTGAGAAACCCTGGGCCAAGCTCCAGGATTTTCCCTTGCTGGTCGTCATCCCCCCTTTCTCTCTCCTCCTCTGGGGGCTCCGTTCAAGGCGCCGGGATTGTCTCCGTCTCCGCCGCGCGTGATTCCCGAAAGTCGGAAATTCCTGTCGGCGGGTTTTCGGCAATCGTTGCGGCGACGGATCTTCAGCGAGCGAGCTGATACGGACGAGGGATCGAGGACGAACCACCGCGGAGGATCGCATGGATACCGCTGGAGGCCGGATGCTTGTGCGGCTCACGGCATCGCCTCGACGGAACCGAGACGAAAGCGGATTCGAATCCGTGCACGGTAATCGGATTACTTCTCGTTGTTTTCGGTTTTAGTTTTTCGTTCCGAATCGGATCAGCGGGTATCGGGCAGGATTTATTTTGTTCGTCGTTTCCGCTGCTTTCTTCGCGTCCCGCCCGGATCCCAACAGTGGTATCAGAGCTAGGTTCTGCTCTGATCCGCTTTGGAACGATGAAATTAATATTCTAAAATTAATTCCATGCTGTATTTATTCTTCCCGCGCTAGAAATCCTTCAGGTAACAAACATACGATGTTCGATTTATTTTTAATGGGGAAAAATTCTGTTTTATTGGGGTGTTTCATGGTGTTCTTCATAGTGATGAAGAACCGACCGCATAACATGCTTCGGTACTTCTTTGGCCACTGTTGGCCATCCTCGTCGTCGCCGGTGTAACTAGCGGCAGGCGGCGGCCTCACCAGGCTGCTGGAGGGTGGCGATAACCGGCAGTGGAGCTCCCTCTCCTCCTCTTCTCCTCTCATTTGATGTGGAAAACAAAGAGGATAAAGGGGCCACGGTTTCCAGGACCTGTAAGAAAGGGGGCTTGCCGGAGCTTCACCGGCACTGGCAAGGCCGGGTGACCAAGTTGACCTTGTCCGGGGCGGCGGGGCAAGCTGGCGCCGCCGCCTGGTTCCCTTCCCTTTGCTGGCACCCTTCACCTTCCCTACAACATGTGGAGATGATAAGAGGGATTGAGCAAGGGCGGCGGGGGCTGAGGGTTCCACCGGCATCAGGGGCGGGAAGGGATGGCCGGCGGCACTGCACCGATCCCCGCTCCCCTTGCCGGCGTCGGGGAAGACGGATGGGGAGGGGATGTACTGCCCGGCGGCGGCTGCAGTAAACCCTAGCCCGTGCGCTAGGATCCCGGGCGAGACTTGCATGCTGGGCCCGGTCCCGACAGCCTGAACCGGGCCAACCGGGAGCTTGAACCCGGCCCAACCAGGGGAGGTTTGCCCTGCCCAGGCGCCACACCTGGTTCGACCAGGTGGGATTGGGTCCGGGCGCCTAGCTTGAGCCAGGCTCAGCGCTTGGCCAAGCCTGAGGCCAGGCCCAATAGGGCCAACCCACCCAACCCATTAACCCCTAAATCCCTGTGAACCCTTTATTAAAACCGACCCCATCCCCTTTATCTCAAATAATAATAAAAGAATTTTGTTTAAAATGTGTTTTAAACATTGAATTTATTATGTTGAGTTAAAAATAATGGGGTTATAATTAAGATTTGATCTTAATTGCAAATGTGTTCTTAAATTAAATTAATAAATGTTATTAATTTATTTTAAGTCATGATCTTAAATAATATTAACAAATGTTGTTAATTACATTATAATTAAGTGATTAGATTAACGCTTTGATCTTAAAATTAATTAACAATTGTTGTTAATTTTATTTTAATTATTTAATTGGACATTTACAATTTCTTAGGAATCGTTGTTAGGAAATTATTTTTATAATTGAGGGACACTTAATAATAGTTATTAAGTGTTTAATTGACTATTTTAATGTGTTTATTAATTCTTGAGAATTAACTCTTAATAACAGTTATTAAGGAATTATTTTTTTATTTTTAAATTCTCAATAATAGTTATTGAGATATTTAATTAAACTTCTCAAGAATCTCTCAATTATAGTTAATATTGATCTAATCTACTTGGAATTTGATCTTTTATAAATGTTATTAAAAGATTAAATTAAGTCTAAGATGTTAGACTATTTTAATTAGAAATGTTCTAATTATTATTTCTTAATAATTGTTATTGAGAAATATGATTTAATAAAGGGGTTCTTAACAAAGAGTTGTTAAGTAATTAATAATTGAAATTAAATATTCTTTTATAAGTGTTATTTAGAAAATTTTAATTCTATCGAAATGTTAGATTTCTTTCACATTAATAATTGTTATTACTGTGATTTAAGATTAATCTAAGTGTTAGATTAATTAATTTAGAATTATTCTAAATTATGCATGGAATATTTTAGAATTTTAATTTTAGCTTTGTTTGCATATGTTGATATGTTTGATGCTTTAAATTATATTTATTGCATGTTAGAAAATGAGATTTTCGAAAATTCAAATTATCCAATTTTGATTGGTTCCCAAGTTTTAAAAAAGCCAAAATTATTATAATTTCAAAATTTTAGCCTTCATGTGATGTGCTTTATCATGTGTGGATAGTTAAAATTTGTGGTGGTCATGAACATGCACTTAGTTAAATTTCATATCATGTGATGATATGTGATTATGTGGATTGTTATGGGATATGATGTACATTAATTAAATGTTAATTAATGAGGCCTACGTATCTCACACTCTTTCTCACTCCATTGTAATTCTCTCCCTCTATCATTGTACTCAGCCGTAAGGCTTTCTCTTACAAGTTATTTGTATTTGAAATTATTTCAAAATTAATATTATTTGTAATTGATCACGCCGGCCGAGGAAAGGCGAGGATGATCCACAAATACAACCAGGAAGGTGATAGGAGATGAGATCACCAATGGCTATGTGTTTGCATGTTTAGATTATATAAATGTTATATAGTTTTGGTGATTAATTGTTTGGCTCTAGTTAATTACCGTGCTGTCCATGACTACATAATGAACATGTATGGATGATGCATGCTTTTAGTTATTGATTATGAATCGATTGCTAATATCTAGGTATAGTTAAATATATTCGATATATTTATAAACTATCATCTAGGATGAGACCAACTTAATATAAACAAAACCTTCAACATAAAGTCTAAGCCAGAGCGCGAGTCATTGAGAATGTACCGCGTGGCTCTCCATCAATATAGTTCTTAGAACTTGATTTAGTGATGGCAGTTTCTATGTGTTTACCCGAGATCTGCCACCATCTGATGAAAGGACTATTAACTATGGCATCTTGATGCCTTGAGATTGGAATAGAGGAACCATGTAGCTATCCTCACGTTTACCCGAGAGCTACATTCTTACTCTACTCTGTCACGTATTGATGGTAAAGCTTAGACTATGGATAATGGTCTACTGTGTTTACCCGGGACCATTAAAGACCTGGGAGCCGAAATAAGATCGGATATTGCAAGGAGTTGTAATTACCATGAGATGGTTGCTCTAAGATAATGGTATGATACTATGTGTTTACCCGAGGTCATACTGTGATTCTTGGAGATTCTGATCCTCACTAGGAGACCGTCGGAGTCTTCCGTTCTGTATACCTAAAGGTTATACAGTCCATCGAAAAATAGTGGGAAATAATTCAAGATAAAAGTCCATAATTGAATTATAAGAACTATCTGCTTAAATCACGTTATTTCCTTCGATCACTAATATATCGTCTATTCGAGATTTTGGCATGTTGGATGCCAATACTTCTCATACTCAAACTGACTAGAAAACTCTAAAGAATGTCTTTAGGGGTGAGTGAAAGTCACTATCCTAATCAGTTATCATGAATCCTCTTACTTGGATAGACCAAGGTGAAGAGGTACTCATGATATGTCTTTTTGAAAGGTTTAATCATTGTCATGAAATCTCTTATTTAGATAGACTAAGATGAAGAGATATTTATGATGTGCTTTTGAAAAAGGCAAGTGGTAAGATTTTAAACGATCGAATCCACACCTGAAAAAGGATAAAGGAAAGTCAGCTGAGATAGAGAAGTAGCAGTTCTCCCACTGCAACCAATATAAAGATACTGGTAAAGGCAAAACGAATATGTAACTTGCAAGAAGTTTCATATATTCTTATAATCGTATTTTGCATGTCTATTGGAGAATTAGCGTATCCAATATTAGATATTGGAAATGATTCTAAGAGCTGTGATAGTGTGCAGACTTAGACAAGTAAAAGGAAATCGAGAAAATGTAAGTGTTGAGTTAGACTCAACTATTGTTCATGATAATCATAAGTTACTGTCAAACAGTAAATCTTTGTATGTCTATAGGAGTCTAATATGAAACTGAATAATTGTTGTTTAGTTGCATGAGATATCAAGAATTATAAAAGTGAATAACGTTGACTGAGAAGGAACAATAGTTGTTCAAATCAGTCAATGCACTATAAATTCTTGAAGTGACATTTCATGTGATGAATGTTCACAAGTCTCCTATAAAAATGAACTGTGTGAATCTTGATTATCTATAGTATTGTACATAGGGTTGTACAATAAGAAATTATTGATGCTGATGCATATTGATGTAAACAACTCAAAGGCCAAAGATAATCACTACTATTGACTTACCTTATAGTTTACTCTTGGAATGATTCAGCCGTATGTACTTAATGTAGTACAAGTCAAATGCATCTGAGAGATTAAGGTATAAGATCAATATGAAGTATTAGAATTTTTTATTTGATCAAAGAAACCGATACTTTAGTATATGATTCACATAAATCATTAAGAGGATAATTGTATCCTCACTCGATTAATCCTCATTGTGCATTATAGCAATATGATAGAATGAGGAATTGCACCTTATTAAGATATGGTGCAATACATAATAAGATTTGCCTAATTATTATCCTTGTGAACATGAGTATGAACATTAGATGTCCATACTTTACAGATGGTTCCAAATAAGTCAGTGTAAGTCCATATAAGATATGGAAACCAAATAATTCATATGAGATGTGAATTATGAACAAACCTGATTTAAAAGTCAGGTATTACCGTGGTGTGAATTTGTGAATGTCTAAAGAGTTTGGACATTACAATTATTGGCCAGACGATAATGAGATAATTATCCTCCCGAAAGCTATCTTCTATGAAGAGGAACATATCCTCAGAGAAGACAGTGGGAGCTGATAAAACTAGAAGATGTTCTAGACCCACAAATTAACATAAGATTATTAGATAATTTTTAATTGTTTGGAACCACTCATGACACACATCAGAGAGATTCATAGATTTTTTTAGATTCTCTCAGTGACTAGAAGGATATATTTGACATATCTAATTTAGCAAGATGAGAGGAGCTCAAAATAGATTATGATCTAAAATCTATGATAATGATGTTCTCTGTCATTACAACTTTGAGATTGATAAGTTTATTAGAATTCTACTTATCTATACTGCCAATCATGAGATGATGACAGTTAGATATTAAAAGCGTCCACTCAATGTGATTGAGGTAAAGATGTATATGATACACCATTAAAACTTTTAAAATGTCCAGGAAGCAAGTTATGATTTCAAAAGATTATTTTGAATCAAACTAAAACTTTCCAAAGTTGTAATAAGAATTTTTGACTTAATTGTCAGATATTACGTGATCATTAAGAATGATCACGGACTGTGTGTGTTCAAAGAGGACAGTGGGAGTACGGTCGCTTTAGTAATGCTTTATGATAATAACATCAAAGTCATTGAGGATGTGTAACGACCCGCCACCCTATAATCGGGGATCCGATTACTAAATGGGTACCGAATCATTAATTTGGGACCAAACCAGGATCTAGTAAGTCTGAGAAATAAATAATAAACTAAGCTAAACATTCACATCGCATTGAATTGAAATAAAAGTGCAGGAATTAAAATTATTACAATGCGACTCGATACAGCAAATAATTACATTCTCCAACAGAAGGAAATAATTAAACATACAGGCCAAAGATAAATAACAACTACATCGGGGCATACCCCGGAACAACCGCTGAAGGCACACCACACCCGGCCGCACACGCCGCTTTAAGTCTGCTGGGAGTCCTCACCTGAAAACCGCAGGGGTGAGTCTCAAGACAAGACTCAGTAGGGATCCTTCGATCCCCACTGCCCACGCACACACCTACAAGTGTAAAGTACAGCTAACAGTAAAGTAACAAGTGTAGTGGCAGGTACGATATCTAATTCTCTACGTGAGAACACATGCAGTCGAAATATAATAATCATGCACAATCTAAGCCAACCGTTAGAAAACCCACAACTGCCGTCTCGATAGAACTCGCCGACCGTACAAACAACGGTGAGAAAAACCTCGACCCGCTGAGACCAAGGAGCAGCCCCTCGGATAGCACGCTCGCTACTCCGGCCCAACTGGCTCAGGTGACTACCCCTTCCCTCAGCATGAGTGACTCTCCGAATGTACCACTCCGACACCGGTACTAGCTGACCCCGGGGTTCACCAGGTGACCCTCTCTCACTAGGCGTCACCTCGCCCACGCCCCCACCGGCGCTGTGCTCACGCCCCCACCAGCACAGGGTGATAAAGTGCTACAATGTCACTCCAGGTCCACAGTAACTCAAAACCCAGCATAGTGCGATCCGGTCACGTGAAAAGTCCGCGATCGCGCAACACACATATAGAACCATCCGATCATGAAGAATCCGTCTCTATCGGGTACACTAAGCAAGCACTACCAACTATCTAGCAGTATGAACACATTTTACTGGCATGAATTAGTGTGGTTCTGTCTTGAATCGCGTCGCCCAAGGCCGACGCCATTCAAGCTCCATGTACAGGTTTACATAAATCAGTCCTCAGAATCAGGCCCTTTAAAACGCGTCGACACCAGTGGTCGCCATTTCAAAAAGCGTCGACGTCCTCAGACGCCATTCAGCACAGAAAACCAGGATTTTCCTAAATCTTTAAACAGGGGATTTCTGCCTTAAAAGGCGTCATGGCTACCCGACGCTATTCAAAACGCGTCGACCACCCATGACGTCTTTTAGTCCCAGAATCCCAAACTGGCAGACTCTCAGTCAGGCGATTCCTGTCTAAAAGGCGTCGTGATGGCCCGACGCCCTTTGAAAAGGCGTCGTCCATGCACGACGTCTTTCAACCCCAGGAACCAGAGTTGCCATGAGCCCGAGGGCTCCCCTTTTCAACCCAAACAGCCCCAAAATACCCAAAAACGGAGGAGAAAGAGGGGCACACAATCCATAGGAAATCTCATTCATAGCAAATCTCCCATATCATCAAAAGAACTCCTAAACATGCTCATTCTACCCCCCCAAAACCAAGGATCCACAACATGCATAAACGGGGGAAAACATGGTTTAAACACAAAGCCGTGGGAACCGTCACCCTACCGAACACTCGAACGCCTCCGAGCTTCAAGCCGTCCGCCTGTCTCGCCCCACGCCGCCGCCGGTACCGCCGAGGTCGTCCTAGCCCCACCGTGACGTCGGCCGCCGTCCGGAGAGTAGAATGCCGCAGTGGAAGTGGAGGTGGTAGGGGTAGGAGCCAGGTAGAGGATGGTAGTGGAGGGAGAGGCGAAATGGTGTGAGGAAAAGAGGGAGGAGGAGGGGGTCGCCGCCGGTCGCCGGAGGAGAAGGAGAGAAGGAGAGTAGGAGAAAATGAGGGAAAGAAGGAGGGCTCGCGGGGTTAACCAGAAACTGGCTAAAACGCGTCGACATGCACGGACGCCTATCAGGTGACATGACGGCCGCTCTGACAAGAGTCTGAAACGCGTCGTCCTACGCAGACGCCATTCAGACAACTTGTCAGGGCCGTACTCTGACACACCCAGAGTCGCAGTCTGAAAGGCGTCCACTCACACGGACGCCGTTCAGACGACCTGACAGGGCCGTACTCTCGCGGCCCAAAGTCAGTCCACGTGGCACCCACGTGGCAGAACCTGAAACGCGTCTGCTACGGTGGACGCCGTTTAAAACGCGTCTCGGGGTCCTGACGCGATTCGACTTAGAACCCCCGCCCCTCACAAGGGCTAGAACTACAGGGTCCGACCCGAAAACCAGATCCGTAAGTCCCGATCCTTACATTCTCCCCCCCTTAAAAGAAATTTCGCCCTCGAAATTGATTGCTAGGAATATCAGGGTCACAACGGGGATACAAGTTCACGGGAATACTTACGAGAAGAGGTAAGGAAATTGCTCCCGCATCTCATCCTCTCGCTCCCAGGTCGCCTCACCTCCGGAGCGGTACTGCCAAATCACCTTGACCAACGGTACGACCTTGTTCCGTAAGACCTGATCTCTGCGATCCTCAATACGAACAGGATACTCTGGAATTGACAAATCCTCAGCGACCTCTAACTCTGAAAAATCCAACAGATGGGACGGATCCTGAACGTACTTCCTCAGCAAGGACACATGGAACACATCGTGCACTCCTGCAAGACTGGGCGGCAAGGCCAGCTGATACGCGGTTTCCCCAATTCGAGCAAGAATGGGAAAAGGTCCAATATATCGTGGACTCAGCTTGCCTCGCTTCCCAAATCTCATCACACCTTTGGAGGGTGAGACTCGGAGAAACACGTGGTCCCCAACCTCAAATTCAAGTGGTCTCCGTCGGATGTCAGCATAACTCTTATGTCTGTTCTGAGCTGCGGTCAACCTCTGCCGAACCGTCCTGGCAATCTCAGCACACTGCTGCACTAACTCAGGTCCTGCTATCTGCCTCTCACCGATCTCGGACCAACACACCGGAGATCGACACGGCCGCCCATACAAAGCCTCATAAGGCGCCATGCCGATGCTAGAATGATAGCTGTTGTTGTAGGCAAACTCCACGGTGGACAAGTGTTGTTCCCACGAACCTCCCCAGTCTAGGCAACACGCCCTGAGCATATCCTCCAAGGTCTGAATAGTCCTTTCCGACTGCCCGTCAGTCTCTGGATGGTAGGCCGAGCTGAAAGCCAACTGAGTGCCCAGCGCCTGTTGAAAGCTCTTCCAGAATCTGGAAGTAAACCTCGGATCTCGATCTGATACAATGGACAAGGGTACCCCGTGCAGAGAGATAATCCGGTCCACAAACAACTTAGCCAGCTTGCCGACCGACCAGTCCTTCCTAATGGCTAGGAAGTGTGCCGACTTGGTCAGCCGATCAACGATGACCCAGATAGCGTCTCTCCTGCTAGGGGATGCAGGCAATCCCATCACAAAGTCCATCGTCACATGCTCCCATTTCCACTCAGGAATCGGTAAGGGCTGCAGCAACCCTCCTAGTCTCTGATGCTCGGCTTTAACCTGCTGGCATGTCATGCATCTAGCCACATCTCTTTTCATACCGGGCCACCAGAAGTGCCTCCTCAAACAGTGATACATCTTTGTTGTCCGGGGATGCACAGCATACCTCGAACGGTGCGCTTCATCAAGAACACATCTGCGCACGTCTTCCTCAGTCGGGACATAGAATCTGCCTCTGAATCTGACGGTACCATCATCCCACAACTCAGCCTCAGGCCTCTGGAGAATCTGCGGTAACTCAGCATCTGCCCTCTGAGCCTCAATCACAGCATGGTACACAGCCGGTCTCACAGTCAAGCTGACAAGCACTGCTCTATCCTCTTCACGTGGAACCCTAAAGGAGGATTCCACCACCTGCTCGAACAATTTCCACTCCCGAATCATGAGGTATGACATGACCGTCTTCCGACTCAAAGCGTCTGCCACTACATTCGCCTTGCCCGGATGATAAGAAAGGTCAAAGTCATAATCCTTAACGAACTCCATCCACCTCCGCTGCCTCAGATTCAGGTCTCTCTGAGTGAACACATATTTCAAGCTCTTGTGATCTATAAAAACCTGAAATTTTTCTCCGTATAAATAATGCCTCCAGATCTTCAGTGCAAACACCACAGCTGCAAGCTCCAAATCATGAGTAGGATAGTTCTCTTCATGCCTCTTCAGCTGCCGAGAAGCATAAGCCACTACCCTGCCATGCTGCATAAGGACTGCTCCCAAACCTCGACGGGACGCATCTGAGTAAACCACAAATCCACCTGACCCAGATGGAAGCACCAGTACTGGGAGTGACGTGAGACGAGTTTTTAGCTCAATAAAACTCTGCTCACAATCCTCAGTCCACACAAAACGAACTCCCTTTCGAGTCAACCTCGACAAGGGGGCCGCTATCGAAGAAAATCCCTGAACAAACCGCCTGTAATATCAGGCAAGCCCCAGAAAGCTCCTGATCTCAGTCACTGAAGTCGGCCTGCTCCAGTCCATCACTGCCTCTATCTTAGCTGGATCCACTGCGATGCCTTCACCAGAAATAACGTGCCCAAGGAAGTGCACCTCGTTCAGCCAAAATTCACATTTGCTGAACTTGGCATAAAGTTGGTGCTCTCTCAGGACCTGCAACACTGCCCGAAGATGAGCAGCGTGCTCTTCCTCAGAAGAAGAATAGATCAGAATGTCATCAACAAACACAACCACAAACTGGTCCAGGTAGGTCCTGAAGACTCGGTTCATCAGATCCATAAAGGCCGCCGGCGCATTGGTTAAGCCGAAGGGCATAACCAAAAACTCATAATGCCCATACCGAGTCCTGAAAGCCGTCTTACTAACATCCACATCCCTGATTCTCATCTGATAATACCCAAATCTCAGATCGATCTTGGAAAACACCCTCGCTGTCTGCAACTGATCCATCAAATCGTCGATCCTAGGAAGCGGGTACTTATTCTTTATTGTCACTTGGTTCAGCTGCCTATAATCGATGCACAATCTCAAAGAACCATCCTTCTTCCTGACAAACAGAACTGGAGCACCCCACGGAGATGTACTGGGACGAATGAAACCCTTATCCAGCAACTCCTGCAACTGCGCCTTCAACTCAGCGAGTTCGGCTGGCGCCATCCGATACGGGGCCTTAGACGAGGGCGCCGTACCTGGTGCAAGCTCGATGGTAAATTCAACCTCTCGCTGAGGAGGAAGGCCAAGCAGCTCCTCAGGAAAAACATCTACGAAATCACAAACAACAGGTACCTCCCAAGGACTGGGACTAGCACGGACATCAGAAACAACGATAGAGGCTAAGAAAGCCTCGCAGCCACCAGCAAGCAACCTCCGTGCCTTAAAGGCAGAAATGAGAATACCTCGAGGAGAAAGCCTAATACCTTGGAAGAAGAAGGTCGGGATGTCCGGAATAGAGAAGCGCACCCTCTTCCTATGGCAGTCCACCTCCGCATAAAAGGCTTCCAACCAATCCATACCCAGGATGATATCGAAATCACGAATAGCAAGTATGACCAACTGGGCAGGTAGTACATGACCCTCAATGGTCAAGGGAACATCCCTCAAACGATTATAAGATATCATGAAGTCTCCAAAAGGAACCTCAACCATCAGACCATCAGACAACTCATCAACGGGTGCAGAAAGAATATCTAGGAACTGCTCGGAAATAAAGAAATGCGAAGCACCCGAATCGATCAACACATGCGCAGAGTTCCCAAGGGCAGAGAGTGTACCTTCCACCAAGTTGTATGCGCGAGCCTCCCTCCTGGTGATAGCTAGAACTCTCCCCTGAGTCCTCGGCTTCTTCTGATCGCCATGACCCTGCCCCTGACTATGCCCCTGCGGGCACTGCCTCGCCAGATGGCCCTGTTGGCCGCAAGTAAAACACCGCCTGGGAAGAGTGGGACACTGAGTCCCGCCATGAGCACCACCACATTGCTGACAAACAGCCGGAAGCCTCTGAGCTGGCTCCTGCTGTGCACTGGATGCAGACTGACTCTGCTGCCCCTGTCTAGGCCTGCTGCTGCCGCTGCTGCCACTACTGCTGCCACCACCCCTGAAGAATCTCCTGAATCGGGAGCCGAGAGAAGACGATCCCGAACCGACTGAAGGAGCCGGTGCCGCTGCCTTACCCCTGCCTCGCGCTGGCCCCAGAACAGTCTGTCCTCTCTCCCGGGCCGACTGGATCTGCTGAGCCTCTACAGCTGCCGCACGCCTAACAGCTGACGCCAAATCTGTACAACAATGGGACGCCACGAAGTTCCTCAAACTGAGCCTAAGCCCATCCACAAACCTCTCCGTGCGACGCACCTCGTCCCCAGATATGAAAGGCACGAACCGTCCCAGCGAAACAAACTTCGCCTCGTACTCAAGTACCGTCATACTCCCCTGCGTCAGATCCATAAACTCCCTCTCCTTAGCTCGCTGGACATGTCTAGGAAAATATTGTGCATTGAACTCTTTGACAAAGGTCTCCCAAGAAATTTCCCTAAGACTCCTGTCCCCATAAGACAAACTCTTCAGTGTGGTCCACCAGTCATAGGCGCTATCCTTCAGCATGAAGGTAGCCAGTGGGGTTCTCTCTACTGCTGCACAGTCCATAGTATCAAAAATCTTCTCAATCTCTCTAAGCCAATGAATGGCCTCGTCAGGGTCGGGACGACCGGTGAAGTGAGGTGGCCTCAGCTTCAAGAACCTCTCAAGTGTAGCTGTGGTCCCTCCCCGAGTACTAGAACCTTCGCTAGGATCTCGAGTCTGATATCGAGCCATAGTATCCATCATGGCCTCCATAAACTGCTCAACACTCGGCCTCCCTGCCTCGGACCCACTGGGGACATCTCCCCGCTCTTGAATAACTGGCATCCTATTCCTGGGAGCCATCTACTCGCCTACAATTACAAAATCAAAAGTTCTAATTAAAGTCCTAAAACCTATGCTACCGCCGTGCCTGTACGGGATAATGTATTTATTTGCCGAATTTCCAACATTTAACCTAGTTATTTATTTATTTGCCAGACCGTGTGCTCTGATACCAACTGTAACGACCCGCCACCATATAATCGGGGATCCGATTACTAAATGGGTACCGAATCATTAATTTGGGACCAAACCAAGATCTAGTAAGTCTGGGAAATAAATAATAAACTAAGCTAAACATTCACATCGCATTGAATTGAAATAAAAGTACAGGAATTAAAATTATTACAATGCGACTCGATACAGCAAATAATTACATTCTCCAACAGAAGGAAATAATTAAACATACAGGCCAAAGATAAATAACAACTACATCGGGGCATACCCCGGAACAACCGCTGAAGGCACACCACACCCGGCCGCACACGCCGCTCTAAGTCTGCTGGGAGTCCTCACCTGAAAACTGCAGGGGTGAGTCTCAAGACAAGACTCAGTAGGGATCCTTCGATCCCCACTGCCCACGCACACACCCACAAGTGTAAAGTACAGCTAACAGTAAAGTAACAAGTGTAGTGGCAGGTACGATATCTAATTCTCTACGTGAGAACACATGCAGTCGAAATATAATAATCATGCACAATCTAAGCCAACCGTTAGAAAACCCACAACTGCCGTCTCGATAGAACTCGCCGACCGTACAAACAACGGTGAGAAAAACCTCGACCCGCTGAGACCAAGGAGCAGCCCCTCGGATAGCACGCTCGCTACTCCGGCCCAACTGGCTCAGGTGACTACCCCTTCCCTCAGCATGAGTGACTCTCCGAATGTACCACTCCGACACCGGTACTAGCTGACCCCGGGGTTTACCAGGTGACCCTCTCTCACTAGGCGTCACCTCGCCCACGCCCCCACCGGCGCTGTGCTCACGCCCCCACCAGCACAGGGTGATAAAGTGCTACAATGTCACTCCAAGTCCACAGTAACTCAAAACCCAGCATAGTGCGATCCGGTCACGTGAAAAGTCCGCGATCGCGCAACACACATATAGAACCATCCGATCATGAAGAATCCGTCTCTATCGGGTACACTAAGCAAGCACTACCAACTATCTAGCAGTATGAACACATTTTACTGGCATGAATTAGTGTGGTTCTGTCTTGAATCGCGTCGCCCAAGGCCGACGCCATTCAAGCTCCATGTACAGGTTTACATAAATCAGTCCTCAGAATCAGGCCCTTTAAAACGCGTCGACACCAGTGGTCGCCGTTTCAAAAAGCGTCGACATCCTCAGACGCCATTCAGCACAGAAAACCAGGATTTTCCGAAATCTTTAAACAGGGGATTTCTGCCTTAAAAGGCGTCATGGCTACCCGACGCTATTCAAAACGCGTCGACCACCCATGACGTCTTTTAGTCCCAGAATCCCAAACTGGCAGACTCTCAGTCAGGCGATTCCTGTCTAAAAGGCGTCGTGATGGCCCGACGCCCTTTGAAAAGGCGTCGTCCATGCACGACGTCTTTCAACCCCAGGAACCAGAGTTGCCATGAGCCCGAGGGCTCCCCTTTTCAACCCAAACAACCCCAAAATAGCCAAAAACGGAGGAGAAAGAGGGGCACACAATCCATAGGAAATCTCATTCATAGCAAATCTCCCATATCATCAAAAGAACTCCTAAACATGCTCATTCTACCCCCCCAAAACCAAGGATCCACAACATGCATAAACGGGGGAAAACATGGTTTAAACACAAAGCCGTAGGAACCGTCACCCTACCGAACACTCGAACGCCTCCGAGCTTCAAGCCGTCCGCCTGTCTCGCCCCACGCCGCCGCCGGTACCGCCGAGGTCGTCCTAGCCTCACCGTGACGTCGGCCGCCGTCCGGAGAGTAGAACGCCGCAGTGGAAGTGGAGGTGGTAGGGGTAGGAGCCAGGTAGAGGATGGTAGTGGAGGGAGAGGCGAAATGGTGTGAGGAAAAGAGGGAGGAGGAGGGGGTCGCCGCCGGTCGCCGGAGGAGAAGGAGAGAAGGAGAGTAGGAGAAAATGAGGGAAAGAAGGAGGGCTCGCGGGGTTAACCAGAAACTGGCTAAAACGCGTCGACATGCACGGACGCCTATCAGGTGACATGACGGCCGCTCTGACAAGAGTCTGAAACGCGTCGTCCTACGCAGACGCCATTCAGACAACTTGTCAGGGCCGTACTCTGACACACCCAGAGTCGCAGTCTGAAAGGCGTCCACTCACACGGACGCCGTTCAGACGACCTGATAGGGCCGTACTCTCGCGGCCCAAAGTCAGTCCACGTGGCACCCACGTGGCAGAACCTGAAACGCGTCTGCCACGGTGGACGCCGTTTAAAACGCGTCTCGGGGTCCTGACGCGATTCGACTTAGAACCCCCGCCCCTCACAAGGGCTAGAACTACAGGGTCCGACCCGAAAACCGGATCCGTAAGTCCCGATCCTTACAGAATGACTTCGAGATGTTACTATTAGTGAAAGCATTGTTAACCATAGTTTCTTCCATAATGGATTTAGTTATAATATCCCACGTATTGGAAATACGAATCTATTAAGATAAATCGGTGGGGATATTATATTGACTTGTATGTTAAGATGTTTAACATAAATTTCATAACAAATCTCAATTGTTGAGATATGAAATTTATTCCTTTTAAGAAAAGATTCCTTAAAAGATACAGGAGTGAAATGCATCATTAAGCGCTTGAGAAGTGCTAAGGTTGCATTCACGTATATGGAGAGGATGATTTGAAACTATGAGGTCACACTGACTCGACTTTCAAGTCAAATAATGGATTCAACCTTCAAGTAGAAAGGAATGGATTAGAAGAGTTCCAATCCAGAATTCGATATTAAGGAGACGACATAAACAAGTGATACTATTATTAGAACAATATGGATGAAAAAGTTCATCCCTGAACTAGATGTAGTTCTAAAAGGTCTTTGATTAAATCTTGTTGTTGTAGGACAATAGTGGGAGCGATCAATTTTGTGGTCGAGCCATGGTCTCATCAGAAGTTGCAGAACACTCTGAGGCTCCTTCACAAGTTCGGAGACAAAGGATAAATAGAAAATAGCGTAATGGAAAATATTCCATCTATAGATAATTTAGCAGATCCCTGACCAAGTCTTAGTCACATATTTTTTGTAAGCATCACCTAAATTTGATGGAGATCAAATGCGAAGGTGATTGGCTTAAGTCCAAGTGGGAGATTGATGGATATAAGTGTCCTCTAAGCCAATCATAAGGTACCTATTTCAATCTGGTTCACTAATAAATGGCGTTAAATTCATTATGTAGATTGGCATATTTATAATTTCACATAATGAAGTCCATGAATATGTGCAATAGTCATCAGATTATGATGAGATCATAATAATGAGACTGATGACTTATAAACACATATTCTTAATTGTTCCTAGTCGTAGGATGTTTGAGAAGGACATCAAACATCCGGTAAGACTAGTACAGGTTATTCCAGCTCATATGATGAGGGTGACTGATCTCGTTAGTTACTCGTGTGGAGACACAATGGTAAACCTGTAGGTGCTCATTGGGGAATGAGTTCACTGAACTGATCCGACATGAATCGCCGAATGGTAATTTACCTGACTGTCAATCGGCTTGATTCATCGTCACAGTGGTGTGGTTGATCCTTGGACTTGACACACCAAAGACACCTTGTTGGTGGACTTCTGGACTTTGACCTTGACCTACGAATCCCTATCCACGGGATCTCTAATAGTCAAGGATCGGGTCCAGGGGAAGACCTTCGAAGGTGATTGTGTGTTCAATAAAGGATCGTTCGCTCTCAAGTAATTGGAGAGAGAATGCTCTAGAATAGATCCGCAGGCATCTCTGGCCAGAGCAGAAACAATATCAGAAAATAGGTTTTCGGATATTGTACAGCGGAGTCTGATTCAAGTGAGTTGACCATCTAGGGTTTGACAGTTGACCATACCCTAGGTTAACTCGAGAGCATTGTGCGAACGAAGGATTATAGCCACGCGGTAACTGTGGACGGACAAGTTCCATGAGTGGGTTGCTGAACCCCATTACCTTCCGGGATCATGCGGTGTTGCTTGGCACCCAACTTGATCGGAAGTCCGACCGAATTTACATACGATGATAATTCGGTTAAGTAATTAGTTAATATTTATATATTAATTAATTACAATAAGTCAATAACTAGTTATTGGACTTAACGGGCTGAAAACCGGACTGATAAATGGGCCTAGAGGGTCACACGCAATAAGATTCTCAGTCGGTGGTACATAAGTGGGATTTATATTAACTCTGAGACTTTTGGGAAAAGTCGTGCCGACTTAATATATATACGCGGTGTTGAGAAACTCTGGGTCAAGCTCCAGGATTTCCCCTTGCTGGCCGTCATCCCTCCTTTCTCTCTCCTCCTCTGGGTGCCCCGTTAGAAGCGCCGAGATTGTCTCTGTCTCCGCTACGCGTGATTCCCAAAAGTCGGAAATTCCCGTCGGCGGGTTTTCGGCAATCGTTGCGGCGACGGATCTTCAGCGAGCAAGCTGATATGGACGAGGGATCGAGGACGAACCACCGCGGAGGATCGCGTGGATACCGCTGGAGGCCGGACGCTTGTGCGGCTCTCGGCATCGCCTCGACGGAACCGAGATGAAAGCGGATTCGAATCCGCGCACGGTAATCGGATTACTTCTCGTTGTTTTCGGTTTTATTTTTTCGTTCCGAATCGGATCAGCGGGTATCGGGCGGGATTTATTTTGTTCGTCGTTTCCGCTACTTTCTTTGCGTCCCGCCCGGATCCCAACATGAAGAATTATATCCACGCGGTAACCGTTGTCGAAAAGGTTTCAATAGAGGGTTGCGATAACCCCAGTGCTATCCAGGATCACGCGATGTTGCTTGGCATCCAACGTGATCGGAAGCCCGTCCGAATTTATTGTGGGACATTGAATTCGGCTGATTAATTAAACATAAGGATATTAATTAATTCAGTGGGTCCGTAAAGAGTTATTGGGCTTAATGGGTTATTAACTGGACTGGCAATTGGGCCTAGAGGGTCACACGCAAAAGGTTTTCAAGTCGATGGATAATCCGACAGGATTTCGGATAAGTCTGGGTTTATACGAAAAACTGCAAACATACTTATTATAAAAGAATGGATACTACGTCGAGGGCCAGCAACCCTGACCTAGCCATCGTTCTTTCTCTCTCTCCTCTCTCTACTGGGCGTGCGACACGAGGCGGCCATCTAGAGGCTCCGCTTTGACTCCCCACTGCTCCGCCTTCCGTCCAACGGGAGATTCCGAATCCGCATGTCACGGCGGATTACATGTAGCCAGATGGGATCCATGAACGGCGCATCGAGAGAGGAGGCGAGGACGATCCATTGCGAGGAGAACCGCGTAGATACCGCTAGAGGTCGGGCACCTGCACGGCTTGCGGCATCGCTCCGATGGAACCGGAAAATGAACGCGGATTCGAATCCGCGCAAGGTAAATCCGATTTACTCCGGTTTTATTTTGTTAATCGAAACGGGATGGATCCGATCCGAAATGTTTTATGCCGCTGCATTTTTCGGTCGAATCCCGACACAGCGATCCCAACAGACACGTGGTGGGTTATTTGGTGGTGGTAGGGGTCTTAGGATGACGAGCAAGGGTTTGGCGGTTGATGGTATAATAGGATTTTTTTTCATGGGTTGTGGTGGTGAAGTGGATGTTTGGTTGGCTTAGGAAGGGTACTAGCTTTGGTGAGGGTTTGGTGATGTGAATGATGGTGCGAGGTGGTTTAGGAGAGGCATCAAGCGCATGGATAGTGGAGTATACAGGGGATGATTCTTCTACGTTCCATTATTGACCCCGATTCACTTCTGATTGACTATTGGTGAGGATGGGGGCCATTTCGTTGGGATGCTTCAGTACCGAATTTTGGACAACGCCCATGTTCGGCTGCTGTGGTCCCCCTTGCTGGGCTAGTGCTCTCTGAACTTGTTGTTGTTGTTGTTGTTGTTGCTATTGTTGAGGCCTCTTGGCTTTCAGGTCCATAATGTATTTATGCATCTCTTCCCAATCAATATCACCTTGATCATTGAGATCATGAATGTAGTCCCGGAACTGAAAGCATACATCAATCGTCTGCCTAGGTTGGCGGTGGAACACACAATAACGGGATGTGTCGACATTCTGTGGCCAGATGGTCCTTTCCTTAGGCAGTGAGAGGGCATTGGCTACTATGAGAGCATTAAAAATATCGGAGAGGGATTCCAGGAGTGGCAAATATTGGGCTCTCTTCGGACCAGGTGGTTTCCTTGGTTGGGAGTATTCAATGGGTAAGGGTACCTGATTATAGCTTGGGTGCTGACGTGGCTGATTGAATGTAGGTTGGGGAGTATGCTATTATTGGTGCCCAAACCCTTGCGGGTTCTAGGGCCGTTGGTTGTTATAGGTGGGGGTTGATTCCTTACAAACTGGGTTTGGCTATTGTCATAGAACTCACCTGTTCATTGGATATAGTGCCTTCAGTGGTTGGTCCAGTATTAGAAGGGCTAGGTGCAGGCTTTCTGGGTGGAGGCGTATTTGGTCGGTGGGGATCAAAGAGGCTGAAAAAGTTGGAATCTTTGAACGTTCTTGGCATAGCGTGCCCTCTCATAGAGCTCTACCATATTGGTAAGGTTGTTCAATGTGAGGACCAGCTTGTATTCGGGGGTAACATTGGCAATCATCATCTTGACTTGTTCAGACTTGGACAAGTGATCTTTGACCTTCTCAGCCATTGCACGCCATCTATCGGTGAATATAACAAAATCCTCGTCTGGATTCATCCTTCCAGACACAAGATCTATGATGGAGAGAGATGGAGCAACACGATCCTTGTATCGTTGCAACAACCTCTTTGAGACAGTGTTGAAGTCTTCAACATCTATCAGATCCAATGAAAAGAACCATTCGAGGGCTAGTCCCTCTAGTGATCTTATGAATAGGAAGGCTAAGGATCTCTTATCATTCTGCCAGAACGAAGACTCATAGAGGAATTCTTTCAAATGTATGAATGGATTTCCAGTGCCATTGTATCTCCTGTAAACCGGCATCTCGGATGGCAATAAGTGGAAAAATGGGAAAGCCGGTACAGAAATCTCAGGTGCAGCCGTGACATCAATTATTCTCTTCAGATCTTTGTATTGTTCATCCATCTGATTCATTTTAGTTAGAAGAGCCTATGTGAGAGGATCAGTCGGCTGAGGGGGAGATGTATAGAAAGCTTGCTTCCTATATTAGCTAGGATAAGGCGCACAACATGGCTGAGGTCCCACAGAGCTTCCGCCATGCCTGAGGGCACTTGGAGGAAGGGGAGTATGAGGCCTCGATGGATAGAGAGTGGTGGACTGTTGCTGACCTGCCGGCCGCAGGGTGGAGATATGAAGGCTCTCCATGGCCTGAGTGGGGACTTGATTAGGGATTTGAGCAGAGCGAATGACGAGTTCAGAAGAGCTCGAAGGAGCCTTCCCTTTCAGAATGGCTTGGATCACCTCAAGTTGTTGAGGGTCCACATGGGTGGCAAGGACTCCAAGAGCGGAGACCAAGTCAGGTGTAGGATTGAGAGATGAGGGCTTAGTTTGGTCCTGAGCTTCCCCGGAGGTGGGATTGAATTTGGATCCCATGGCATGAACTTGGGAACAGACATGACACCTAGCAGTAGGGTTGTACTGATCATCTTGGGGTTCTTCCAGGTTGAACTGAACATGTTTCTGAGGATCATGAACATCATCCTCATGGTCGAACAAGTTATCGTACTCATATGCAGCCATTCCAACAATTTTACATGAACGTAGTATCATAAGGGGCCCAAACAATTTTGCAAACAATACCAATCAAGTGGATACTTACGTTTCTTAAGGATTACTTGTTGAGATTAGATGAGTTTTAATCAAGGATGAATTCACTCGAAAGCGTGTAGGTTCCTAGTTACAGTTCAACTTTTTCCGTTGTTCTCTATGGCTTTACACTCACCACGAATGAGACGTTTAACTGGGTACTTCAATGGTATAATCTGCCCGATGAGCAAAGAGGAATCCTTCGCTTTTGGGGACTTTTGGAGGTCTCAACACAAAGAACTCTAGTCTGACCGAAAGGGACAGACCCCGATCAAAGAGAGTTGAGAGTGTCAAGAAGGGTGTAACTCCTAGAAAAGATGGGAGTAAACTCCCGATGCGTATGACCTGTGACCAAGGTAGTCTCTAATGCAATAAATAGAAAAATAACAGTGATGAGCAATGATCCAAAGGGCGTCTGCTGAGAGGGACTCAATTCTTGAATCGTGTCAGTCTGTGTCGACGTAATTCAAACAACTAAACTTCTAGACAGACACTCTTCGGGCAGCAAATTGGCCGACTGAAAGGCGTTGGCTATGGACGAGGTGCTTCAAAACACGTCACTCTGAGTCGATACGATTCAAAACATGTACCACAAAACAACAAGGGACATTCCCCTTCAATCAAATAGAATATGAAGGAATAATAGTAGATGATCCAAAATAACTCCAATCCATTAAAAACATGCAATTTTGATCAAATCCAATCAAGCATCAACCATTCAAATCACAACTTCAAGGTGATTATTAGGGAACCAAAACATGCCACCAAGGGCATATATGAGGTGCACAAAGGATGAAAAACAACCAATCAATCAAAAGTGCTCGAGGAGTACGAAGGAGGGCACAAAAGGGTGCCAAAGGGTGCACACGAGGGTGCTACAGGGTGCACATGAGGGGGAAAAATATAAAAGAGAGTGAAGTGAAAAGAAAACGTCAAGAAAAGGTCCCACCGTGATCACCAAAAAGTTGCAAGTGCTCAATTGTGTACTATTATATCATGAATTAAATGTTAACATTAAAAACATAAAAAACATGGATTTGTGATTGCTAGAGATCGAGGATCTCCATGGAAATTAAAAAAAAGGGTGATCGCTACTTACCTTTTCCAAGATGGGTAGATTTATGGATCCTTCTATTTCCTCTTCTTCAGGAAGAAGAGCCTTTCCTTTTAGGTTCACTCTCTTTGATCAAACTTCACCTTGCTTCCTCCAATGCCTTGCAAAAAAGATAAGAAAATAAATAAAAAAAATATGATTAAAGCTATAAAAGATGTAGTACCTATTCTAATAAAAAGAAGATCATGCAACTCAACAATGAAAAGCTCACTTGATTTGTTCTTTCTAAAACCCCTATGCAATAGGTGGATACTAAATGAAGTGATTATGTGTGTGTGAAAAAGTGATGAAAGATCTAGTGAACTTATGAAAAACATTGAAAACCAATGAAAACTAATAGAGAAAACTAGAAAGGCAAGAGAAGATTGGCCCCTCCAAAGCCACGGATCTTCTAAACTCGAAAGGGAAGATTGAAAGGAAGAAAACGGCGCTCCTAGATGCTATCCACGTTCTGCACTATGAACTCCTCTTTTCACCTTGAGAACGGTCTCGAACAAAGCTCTGGCCAACTTCCCTGAAGGCTCAAAAGGGTAACAATATATAGAGAGCTTTTTCTAGGAGTTTAAGCCCCAAAAGCTTCCACCTCGGCCACTACATTGCCGTAAATAATTACCATCAAAATAGAAATCTTTCACCTATGGAAACTAGATAATCTCGATCAAATCATGTAGATCGTTACGCCACTGAAATGCATCAACCTCAGGCAATGCCTATTAGAAAGGTGTCGCCCTACCCGGATGTCTTTAGAGGGGCCAAATAAGAAAGATAATCTCGAAAAAAAGAAAAATAGTCATAGAATCTCTAAAATACGTCGACCACGAAAGACATGGTTTAAATAAATAAGAAATTGATTGAGATTCAAATTAGCAATCGGTCAGGATTAGGAAGCTAAATCACGTCGACCATGAATAATGCCATTAAATGTAATCCTTATCCGATTAAGGAATTTGAGCTAAAATTAATTTTGTGTAAAAATCTAAATGAATCTCAATCAATGAAACAACGCTAATTAGATAAATTCGAGAAAAATAGCAAAAATTAATCAATGATTAAAAACTAGACTATTTCGGAGCATCATAAATGTAATATGAAATTTACTCAATGTGAGGTCAAAATTAACATGTCTACATAGTTAAGATCTGTCAATCTGTTGACATCAAGTATGTCACGAAATGAATTATTCAACGACATTCTTATCTACAGGAAAAATCAAATATATTCAAAGTCTAGTTGAAGTTTATGAATGAATTCAAAGTCTACCTAGAGCATCTCCAAGATCTCAGGTCCCCAAGGGGCACATGGCTTCCAAAATGTACGGCCATGAACTATGAACCAATGTAATCATCAATTAATAATGAATAAAATTAAATTGTCTATTTTTCTATCAGTTTTATAAAGTTTACTAATAAAACGTCCAATCGAGTAGATGCCTATGTTACAAAACATCTCATAGGGCATGCACTAATCTTAAAATTTAGAATCATGTAAAATAATCTCAGAATGATAAAGATGTCTAACCCCCTGGACGCCTAAACCGGCAGATGTCCAAGTGGTTGGACGCGTATCAGCTTGAGACCTCAAAAAACACATAGCCCTACTTCTTGACCCCAAGTCTCCTGGCTCTTACCTTTTCCTCTTCTCTTGCCAACTTCTTCTCAGAACTACGCTCTTCTATGACACCAATGAGCTTGCCGGCGCTCTAGTCTCTGAGGCGGAGAGGAGGCGGCTGAGCTAGTGATGGTGGAACCAGAGACTACCATCGAGGGGTTGGGAGGACCTCGAGGCTACGAAAAGTTTTTCACACTTTACAATAGTCAGGTTAGGCACAAGGTGGCAAGCATAGTGTACCCTCATCCACAACCAGCGTACTGCGCCCAATGATCCTGATGAGGCAGAATCCGATTCGGCCCATTAAAACAAGCCCAAACCCAGTTCAGCCCAGCAGCAGCAATAGAAGGCCCTCAGGAAGCCTTCGGCCCATCAGCGGCCCAACAGCCCTCGGCCTGTAAGCGGCACAGTAGCCCTCGGCCCAGCAGGCTTCGGCCCATCAGCGGCCCAACCCCCTTCGGCCCAACAGCCGTGTTCGGCCCACTCCGGTGGAGGACTAGGCACTATGGCGGTTTACCAGTAAGCCCGGAACATAGTCCTATATTGGCTGTCACCGTTAACCATCCTCTATCCTTCGCTATAAATACACCGCTATTTATTGCCAAAGGTATGTCTCCGTGACCCTCAAGGACCATAGTCCAAAAAGCATTAAAGTTACTCTTTGTCTTCTTAATCGAATCATCTTCAGAAGCTAACTTAACTGTTGGAGGGGGTTCCTAAGGGCCGAAGCCCAGGACTCCTGCTGACCGGTTTCTTCTTCTTTCCCTCCTGCAGGGGCTCGGTTCGAATCATCGCCGACCTCCCCGAGTCGGTCTCGGCCGCCAACCTCGGACTCCTCCCTCCGGTCTCGACAACGTGCGCCGGCTGCCCCTCGACCGGAGGAGACTCGGTTCCGCAGCCGAAGGAACCTCGGCCCCACCTTCCGGAGACAAGCCAACCTCAGACCGAGCAACTCTCGGCCGCGGATACTCAACCGCGTCACTGCGTCCGTCGCCTTCCGGATCCCTGTCGGGCCTCTTACATCGATCCGACCCAGCTCCAGATCCAAAACTTCGGATTCCAGCTTCGGAATCCGGTCGTGATAGCTTCGGCTACATCACGTGGCGCCGTCTGTGGGAAACAAACAAACAAGTCATGTCTCAACGACCTGTAACCCGACGATCCGGACAGAATGAAGCAGAGACACGGGAAGCCTCGGCACAGCTGCTGCCCTCCGAAGGCGCCCCTTCTGCTCCACCGAGCGTGGCTCTGCCCGTCATACCAGAGTCCCTCGCTGCGGAAGACCGGGTGGGAGTGCTCCAGCAACAAATGGCAACGCTAGCCGCTGCCGTCACATCCCTCGCGCCTCTTCAGGAGATGGTATCCGCCATTGCCCAGCGCATGGGATTGCTGGGACAGCTTCCTCAGCAAGCACAGCTCCCCCCACTCTACCCGGTCCAAGATGCAAGGTTTCGGCCAGCGCCCACACCGGTTTCCCCCGACGAAACCGCTACGGCGCGCAGCGAGCCCTCGGCGCTACCTGCCCGAGCTCCTCGTGCCGACCGCATAACGGAGCAAGGCTATGCTTCGTCAGAATTCCGCCCAGCCAGAACCGGAGGACATTCGGTCGCCACCTCGACCGCCTCGGACCTGGACCGGCGGCTAACAGCGATGCGGAAGGAAATGCAGCAGATGGTGTCTCGGCCATACGGGGCGCCCCTTGCTAGCAACATCCTAGAGCGAACCCCGTTCACGCCAGAGCTCCTGGCTACCGAGGTACCTCCCAATTTCAAACTGCCGAAGGGCCCTCTCTACGACGGGATGACAGATCCGGTCTGTCATTTCCAGAGATTCAACACATACCTCTCGGTCCGAGGGATCACCGAGGCAGTCCGCTGCCGACTTTTTCCCCTCACCCTTGAGAAGACTGCCCTAACTTGGTTCGAAACACTGGCCCCCAACTCCATCCACTCCCTAGTCCAGTTGGGCCAGCTGTTTATCGACCAATTTTATGACGCCACCCGGCAGTGTAAAACTTCCGCCAGCCTACTAGCCATCCGGCAAGGCCCCACAGAGACTCTCCAGGAGTATTTTACCAAGTTTCGGACCGAGGCCGCCCAAATCCCAAACCTTGATAGCTTGATTGCGGTCTCGGCCGTGATCAGCGGGTGTCGGGACGAAGGGCTCCTTGGCTCCATCGAGAAGCGCCATCCCCCTACCTTCCAGGACCTCGTAGCCCGGGCCCACAAGTATATCAACCGGGAGGCCCTGATGATGTCCAAAGGTAAAGGCGCAGCCGAAACAGCCTCGGCACCTGCCCCCCAGGTGGTCCGCCCTCAGCCCGAAGATCAAGAGCCCTCCCGAAAGCGATATCGCAGAGAGGAGTGGGACCGAGAGAGGCGACGGGATCCGCAACCGCGGTACTTGCCACTGCCTGCTCCCCCTTCCCGAATGCTCATGGAGGTGAAGGGCATGATCCGGCGGCCGGAGCGCATGAAGACGGATCTTCGCCGAAGAGATCCCGGCAAATACTGCGAGTATCATTGGGAGATCGGCCATACGACGGACGAGTGCTGATACCTTCGGGAAGAAATTGACCGCCTTATCAGAGAAGGTAGACTGCCGCAGCTTCGGCGAGAGCAGCCCCCGCCACAGCGAAACCGGGACGTCTCCGAGACGGCCAGGCCACAGCAGCCCCCGGAAAAAGGAGCTGCTCCTCCGCCAAAGATCACCTCGGCCCCGGTGGAAGCATCCCATCAAAGACCCAGCTCTGGGTCCATTATGATGATATCCGGACGACCGGGAGAAGGATCAAGGCGCCGGCAATGCAGCTCTGCCACTATAGCAGCGGTCGATGTCGAGCCGAAGCGGCCTCGCCAAGAAGATATTACCTTCGGCTCAGAGGACCTGATTGATATTCAGGTCCCTCACGACGACGCCCTCGTCATTAAAGCTGTAATAAATAGTTACGATGTACATCGTATTTTTGTCGATAATGGAAGCGCTCCGAACATCTTATTTTACGATTGCTTTGTAAAAATGGGATTGAGTGAGGCTAATATGAAGCCTCACCGGGGCCCCCTCTTCAGTTTTAACGGTTCGCCCTGCCGAGTAGAGGGCATTGTCCGACTCCCTGTAACCATAGGCTCCGCCCCCCGGCAACTAACCGTAGAAACGGATTTTGCCGTTGTAAAAATCGATTCAGCCTACAACGCCATCTTTGGCCGAAGGCTAATCGGCTGGGTCGGAGCCGTGCCTTCGTCTTTCCATCAAAAGCTAAAGTTCCATACTAGCCACGGAATAGGCGAGGCCAAGGGAAATCAAGAAGCAGCCCGACAATGTTACATGATTTCAATCAAAGGGAAGGCTGCAGCCGAGTCCCTGGCGATTGAGTCATCAGCCGAGGCGTCCCCGGGAGAAGAACTCGTCGCCATTCCGGTTCCGGGAGGCGAAGGGCGAACCCTGATGATAGGCTCCGGCCTGGAGAAAACCGAAGCGGAGAAGCTCACCGAATTCTTGAAAGAGAATCTTGACATCTTCGCCTGGTCTCCGACAGACATGCCCGGGGTCGACCCGGAAGTAGCGGAGCACCGGCTACACACCGATCCTAACCAGCCCCCGGTTAAGCAGAAGCGGCGTACCTTCAATCAGGAAAGGAGAGCCGCCATCCAAGCCGAAGTGCAGAAGGGGCTGGACGCCGGGCACCTCCGAGAGGTGCATCACCCGGACTGGATCGCCAACGTAGTGATGGTGCCGAAGAAGGATAGCAAGTGGCGAATGTGCGTGGACTTCACCAACCTTAACAAGGCATGTCCGATGGATAGCTTCCCGCTACCTCGGATAGACCAGGTAGTGGATGCAACCTCCGGCCACGAACTCCTGAGCTTCCTCGACGCCTATTCAGGCTATCACCAGATCCGAATGCATCCGGATGATGAGAGCAAAACCAGCTTCACGACCGATTTAGGTCTATATTGCTATACCCGGATGCCCTTCGGCCTGAAGAATGCCGGCGTGACATATCAGCGCCTGGTCAATAAAGTGTTCGCCCCCCAGCTCGGCCGCAACATGGAAGTCTATATAGACGACATGCTGGTCAAGAGTCGCGTCGCTGCAGAACATTTGGCCGACTTAGCTGAAACGTTCTCCGCCCTGCGGCGATACAAAATGAAGCTGAACCCGACCAAGTGCGCCTTCGGGGTAGCCTCCGGGAAGTTCCTCGGCTACATGGTCACCCACCGGGGGGTAGAAGCTAACCCCGAGAAGGTTTCGGCCATCTTACAGATGCGCCCTCCGGCAAACCTCCGAGAGGTACAGAGGCTAAACGGAAGGATCGCAGCCCTAAGCCGCTTCATGTCGAGGGCGGCGGATTACTGCTTCCCCTTCTTCAAGCTGCTGAAGAAGGCCAATAGCTTCGATTGGACGGATGAGTGCCAGGCAGCCTTCGACCAGCTGAAGGCCTACCTCTCCAAAGTCCCCATTCTGTCCAAGCCAGTCCCCGGGGAGCCTCTGAGCCTTTACCTCGCGGTATCCGAGACGGCTCTCGGCGCCGTCCTCGTCCGAGAACAAGACGGCATTCAGAAGCCAGTCTACTATACCAGCCGAGCCCTTCAAGGAGCAGAACTCCGGTATCTCGTTCTAGAAAAATTGGCTTTGGCCCTCGTCTCGGCTGCGAGGAGGCTCTGACCCTATTTTCTTTCCCATTCGGTAAAGGTTCTCACCGACCAGCCCCTAAGGCAAGTTCTCTCCCGGCCGGAGGTATCCGGCAGACTGGCAAAATGGGCGATTGAGCTAGGAGAGTTCTACATCTCCTACGCACCTCGGGTAGCAATAAAAGCCCAGGCATTAGCCGACTTTATCGCCGAACTCACCCCCGAAGCTTCCTCGGTACCTCAGCCGGAACCCGACATATCCGAAGCCAAGGACACTTCGGCTCGCACACCGGAGGATGAGTGGCAACTCTATGTAGACGGCTCCGCGTGCTCCACGGGCAGCGGTGCCGGATGGATCCTGGCGTCGCCCGAAGGGGTCGTCACGGAGTACGCATTACGCTTCTCCTTTCCAGCCACCAATAACGCCGTTGAGTACGAAGCCCTCATTTCCGGCCTCCGGGCCGCAAGTAAGCTTGGCGTCCGGAACCTAAAGGCCTTTAGCGACTCTCAGCTAATCGTCGGTCATATTTCCGGGGAATACGAAGCTCGGGATGCGATAATGGCATCTTATCTCCAGGTGACTCGTAAGATCCTCGCTCAATTCGATTCCTATGAAATCGTACGGATCCCGAGAGCCGAGAATGTCCGAGCCGATGCCCTTTCTCGGCTGGCGTCAACCCAAGACGGGGGAGGAGGCCGAATGATCCTAGTAGAGGAACTCGCCGAACCAAGCCTCGGCGAGCCTGAGGTCATGCAAGTAACCGAGGCCGAGGCCGAGACCTGGATGACTCCCCTCGTCACTTTTCTCCTCCTCCGAGAAGTCCCGCCCGATTCAAGGGAAGCAAAGCATGTTCGGCAACGCTCATCTCACTTCCTCCTTCTGGACGGGCTGCTGTATAAGAAGTCTTTCGGACGACCGTTGTTACGGTGCCTCGGCCCAACCGAAGCCGACTACGCCATGAGAGAGGTACACGAAGGGGTATGCGGAGCACATACGGGAGGAAGGGCTCTGGCTCACAAGCTTCTGAGGCAAGGATACTGGTGGCCAACACTTCGAGAGGACGCTTTAGCCCTTGTACAGCGCTGTGATCAGTGCCAGAGGTTCAGCTCCCTCATCCACCAATCAGCCACCCTTCTGACCCCCTTATCCGACCCCTGGCCTTTCGCTCAATGGGGAATCGACCTCCTGGGGCCTTTTCCCATCGCCACCGGCCAAAGGAAATTTCTCATCGTGGCAGTAGACTATTTTACCAAATGGGTAGAAGTCGAACCTCTCGCGTCAATAACCGATGGCAATGCTTGGAACTTCGTATGGAAGTCCATCATCTGTCGGTTCGGCATCCCCCGGGCCATCATTTCGGACAACGGTAAGCAGTTCGATAGCCGTCGGTTCAGCGATAACTGCGCCAGCTTCGGCATCCTTCATAAGTTCACTTCGGTAGCACACCCTCGGGCAAACGGTCAGGTCGAGGTCACCAACCGAAGCCTATTGCAAGGACTAAAAACCCGCCTCGGCGAAGCCAAAGGCCGGTGGGTAGAGGAGCTACCAAGTGTTCTTTGGGCATATCGGACTACGAGCCGAACCCCTACCGGCGAAACTCCATTTCGCATGGCTTATAGGATAGAAGCCGTTATTCCTGTAGAAATCGGCCTTCCCTCTCCAAGAGTCATTACTTACGATCCGGAGGCCAACGAAGAGGTCTTGAAAGATCATCTCGACCTCATAGAAGAAACCCGATATAAGGCTCGCGTTCAGCTGGCGGCTTATCAGCAGCGCATGGCCAGATACCACAACACTCGAGTAAAGCCCCGAAGCTTTGAAATCGGGAGCCTCGTGTTAAGAAATGCTCATGCATCTAAGCCACCTGAAGCCGCAGGAAAGCTTGCCCCCAACTGGGAGGGGCCGTATCGAGTAAAAGAGGTAATCAGACGAGGGGCTTATCGGTTGGAGACCCTTTCGGGCCAACCTCTCCCTCGCACTTGGAATGTGGATCGCCTTCGGCGTTATTTCATGTAAACCACTTCTCCCGGAATTTAGCCGGAAGGAATGAATAAAGAAGGTCTCTTTTTCAGAAAACCGCGGTATATCTCTAAGTCCGTGTAAACCGTACCGGGAGTGGCTTCGGCCATGCAAACCGTATCAGGAGCGGCATGATTTTCTATTCTAAGCCCGCAGGTAACCTGATCCGAGGGTGGCTTCGGCCATGTATACCGGATCGGGAAGCGGCAAGGTACATCTCTAAGTCCGTGTAAACCGTACCGGGAGTGGCTTCGGCCATGCAAACCGTATCGGGAGCGGCATGATTTTCTATTCTAAGCCCGCAGGTAACCTGATCCGAGGGTGGCTTCGGCCATGTATACCGGATCAGGAAGCGGCAAGGTATATCTCTAAGTCCATGTAAACCGTACCGGGAGTGGCTTCGGCCATGCAAACCGTATCGGGAGCGGCATGATTTTCTATTCTAAGTCCGCAAGCAACCCATACCGATCGGGAAGCGGCGTGATTTTCTATTCTAAGCCCGCAGGTAACCTGATCCAAGGGTGGCTTCGGCCATGTATACCGGATCGGGAAGCGGCAAGGTATATCTGTAAGTCCGTGTAAACCGTACCGGGAGTGGCTTCGGCCATGCAAACTGTATCGGGAGCGGCATGATTTCCTATTCTAAGCCCGCAGGTAACCTGATCCGAGGGTGGCTTCGGCCATATATACCGGTTCGGGAAGCGGCAAGGTATATCTCTAAGTCCGTGTAAACCGTACCGGGAGTGGCTTCGGCCATGCAAACCGTATCGGAAGCGGCATGACTTTCTATTCTAAGCCCGCAGGTAACCTAATCCAAGGGTGGCTTCGGCCATGTATACCGGATCGGGAAGCGGCAAGGTATATCTCTAAGTCCGTGTAAACCGTACCGGGAGTGGCTTCGGCCATGCAAACCGTATCGGGAGCGGCATGATTTCCTATTCTAAGCCCGCAGGTAACCTGATCCGAGGGTAGCTTCGGCCATGTATACCGGTTCGGGAAGCGGCAAGGTATATCTCTAAGTCCGTGTAAACCGTACCGGGAGTGGCTTCGGCCATGCAAACCGTATCGGGAGCGACATGATTTTCTATTCTAAGCCCACAGATAACCTGATCCGAGGGTGGCTTCGGCCATGTATACCGGATCGGGAAGCGGCAAGGTATATCTCTAAGTCCGTGTAAACCATACCGGGAGTGGCTTCGGCCATGCAAACCGTATCGGGAGCGGCATGATTTCCTATTCTAAGCCCACAGGTAACCTGAACCGAGGGTGGCTTCGGCCATGTATACCGGATCGGGAAGCGGCAAGGTATATCTCTAAGTCCGTGTAAACCGTACCGGGAGTGGCTTCATCCATGCAAACCGTATCGGGAGCGGCATGATTTTCTATTCTAAGCCCGTAGGTAACCTGATCCGAGGGTGGCTTCGGCCTTGTATACCGGATCGGGAAGCGGCAAGGTATATCTCTAAGTCCGTGTAAATCAAACCGGAAGTGGCTTCGGCCGCGCAAACCGCGTCGGGAGCGGCAGGATATCCCCTCGGATCGTATGAACCACGTTAGTAAAGGCCCCGGCCGCGTATACTATCGGTGGCGATACTTTATCGACTTCGTACCCGAACCTACATCGGGTCTCGGCCTTGCGAACTGCAACTAAAACGACGACAAGGTCTCGGATTCATGAAGAACCAGATTCGGTCGTTCATCCACAGCATAAAGGTAAAGCCAAAAACACTTCCTATATTTACAGCGGAGGAAGTACAAAATCGGCCATCCATCTGGCCGCAGGCTTACAAAGAAGAAAAACAAAAATCGGGACAGGCCCCCGTATCAGCCCTCGGTATTCCCCTCATCCACATCAACTGGGCTCCGGCCAGGAGATGGGGAGGGAGAATCGACTATCTGCACGGCTTCGGACGGGGCGGCTTCGACAGGGGTCTCCTCGGCTGGAACGGCCTCATCGCCTTCCGCCGAGGCCGAAGCCCTCTCAGCCGCGAGCCCCTTCCACCAGGACAGGAGCTCTTCGCCTTCCTCGTCCGTCGGCAGGGCGATCCCGGACAAGTCCACGGTTGGGCAAGCCTTCTGGGCAGCAGCCAGCCCAATGGTGAAGACCGAGGAGGCCGCCAGAAGCTGCGCCTGGATTATCTCCTCGGCGAATTCTGGGCCCGCCTTATACTCGGCCATGGCCGAGTCGACAGCCTCCTCGGCCTTGGCTTCCAATTCAAGCTTCAAGGCCGACAGCTCCTCGGCGTGGCGACGGTTATCCGAGGCCCGCCGGGCGTCCTTGTCCTGGATCTCGGCCTTAAGGGCCTGATTCTCGACCCGGAACGCCGCCAGCTCCCGCTCGACCTTCTCCTTCTCCCATTCGGCCTTTGTCTTGGCCTCAGAAGAAGCTCGAGTCGCCGCTGCCTGCTCCTCTAGCTTAGCCCGCATCTGGGCGTTCGCAGCTAAGAGCCGTTCGACGCTAGACTCGAAGTCGCGTCCCGCCGAGGGGCCCTCGCCCGAACCCGCCGATGCCGACACCCTCTCGGCCTCCAGGAGTTGATCCCGGAGGAGCGCCTGACGATGGATCAGGACGCTACCCGTGACCGCGGCCTGCGGCCAAAAGCGGATAAGGGTCAGCAAATCCGAAACAAGCTAAGGGAAAGCTAGATTGAAGCATACGAAGAAGCTTCTTACCTGGACCACCAATCGGGCGCTTATCATCGCCAGATCAGGGGCCGAGTTGTCCTTCAGCTCCTCCAGGGCCGACGGGAGAGTTAGGCCTCGAAGCAGACGCTGGCACGTCTGCGAGTCCTCCACACTCTCGTCCCTATAGATCCCCAAGTCGGGGACCCATAGCTCGCGATCCCGCGCGCGAGGCGCCTACGGCCCAGCGCCTTCCTGGTCCTCCGCCCCCGCCATCATGGCCGGGGGAGAGTCGCCCCTCGGCGCTTCAGGGGACGACGGCCTCGGGGCCCTTCGGGCCACGGCAAATCTCTTAGCCGGGGCGGGCTCTGCCTCGCCAAGCTCGTCTGCCCGGCTCCGCTTCGATGAACGACGGCCCCTTCGGGTGGCCGACTTACTTTTCCGCTCCCTCTCAAGAGCGGTAGCAGCAGCGCGGCCCTCTGAGGAAGCCGCTATCATCGTGATCCCGGTGCGGACGCTCGGGGCCACGGTGCCTCGTCCAGACCCTCCTGCCACTTGCGGGCGGGACGACTAGGGTTGGCCACCCTGCTGGGCTATCCGGCTGAGGAGGCCCTTGATCCCAGACATCGCTGCAAACAGAAGAAGAAGTGTTAGATGCTAATAACACGCAAAGGTCACAACTCAAGACCGACTTACCCTCAGCCGAAGCTTCAGCAACCTCGGCGGCCGGAGGAGCTTCGGCCGGAGGAGCGGCCCCGGCACTTCCTTCGATCTCCCGTGAAGTCTCCCAGGGGGGAAGGTAAGGGAAAGCCCGCAGAGGATCCCTCGTCGGGTCCGGCCATGCCCCGGCACCCACAAGCAACTCCGGCTTGCTGAAAAGCTCCGAGATATCATACGGAGCCGCGGCTTCAATAAGGCCCACGATGTTGCGCTGGACGGAGTTGAGGGTGGGAGGATCGGAAAGGCCTGCGGCCAGCGGTGCCCACTTGGTAGGAAAGGGCCACACGCTCCTCTCATTCTCCGGAAGAGAAACTAGAATGAAATTCCTCTTCCAACTATGAATGGACGAAGGCTTCCTAGAGAAGATGCCTCGGCCAAGACGAGGGACAAAACTATACCACTCGGATCTCCCCTGCCTTTGAATTTTGAAGAGGTAGCGGAAGATGTTGACCGAGGGCATGATCTGCGCATGGGCAAACACAGCCAAGAAGGCGTAGACTGTGCGCCAAGAATTGGGAAAAATTGAGACGGGGCTAGCCCGTAGAAACAAAGAAGGTTGATGACGAAGGTGGAGAGAGGAAGACGAAAGCCCGTCCGGAAGCTTTCTTCGTAAATAGAAAAACTACCCGGGCGAGGAGTGTTGGCCCTGGTATGCGAACCAGGCCGATAGGGGGTCATCTAAGAAGGGAGTTGGTAGTAAGAAGCAAGGTAACTGACCCCGTCGTCCGAGAGGGCGCAGGCTGCTTCCGAAGCAGTCTCGAGATGACGACGTCCCGAGGAGGAAGCCTGGCCCGGAGTGTGGACCACCTCGGACCCTTCGGCACCAGAGGCTTCGGCCTCGTCTGCCATGACAGAAGCGAGGGAATCCAAAGAAAAAGGAGATGACAAAGAAGACTTGGGGGACTGAGACGGAGTATATTCCTCGTCTGAAGGAGTAATCTCACTCGAAGAAGGACTGCGGGGCATGAGGTCACAGTAATGAAGAAAGGAGATTGAGGCTTACCCTCAAAGGAAAAAAATCTCCTCGATTGGACACCGCCTCTCAAGCTAAAAGAACTCCCTCGGCAACAGCTCCGGGCGATGGAGATCTCCCTGCGACAAGAGACGAGCTCGGAAGCACCTTCAGAGGGCTAGCCCTTCGCCGGAGAAGAAGGAGAGCTCGGATGATCGCAGAAGAACGCAGGCGCGGGAAGCAGGAAGAAGAACAGTGCCCTGCGAGGGGTTCCTATTTATAGGCGTTGTTCGAAATCCTTCCCGCCGAAGCCAACGGCCGAGATCTTCCCCTTCGTCTTGCCGCCTCTCTCGGATGCGCGCCACGTGTGCCGTCTTTCGGTAATGATGACGGGCAGACTCCGGGAATTGAAGCAGAATGATCAACGGCCGAAAGCGTTCCGACCCTTCCGGTGATCACTCGGATGCCCGCCACGTGTTCCGATCCACGTGCTGAGGAAGGAAAAGGCGGCAATCCGAGTGGAACCTCAGGCAGAGAGCCGAGGTGACCCGCGACCCGTGAGCGGCCAGGATCTTTTTGTGTTTTTAACGGGGCGGCCGGATGCGCGACGCGTGTCCTGTGCTTCTTCGCAAAACGACCGTTTTGACGGAAAAAGCGACGCCCGTCCCGTCCATTTAATTGAGCCTGACACAAGTCAGAAGGCTCGGCCCCTCGCCCTTAGAAGTGAAGGCCTTCGTCGCTACATCTCGAATGAAGACGGATAAGTGACTGCTGACCCTCGGCCGACCGAGGGCATCCTCTTCTTAAAAAAGAAGAGAGAACAGAAAGCCTCGAGTAAAACACCTATTACGTTATTTCTCAAAAAGGCTTCGGGCTATACTCTCGCCATCTCATAACTGAGGAAGACAAGAGTGGGGGGCTATGTGATGAGGCAGAATCCGATTCGGCCCATTAAAACAAGCCCAAACCCAGTTCAGCCCAGCAGCAGCAATAGAAGGCCCTCAGGAAGCCTTCGGCCCATCAGCGGCCCAACAGCCCTCGGCCCGTAAGCGGCACAGTAGCCCTCGGCCCAGCAGGCTTCGGCCCATCAGCGGCCCAACCCCCTTCGGCCCAACAGCCGTGTTCGGCCCACTCCGGTGGAGGACTAGGCACTATGGCGGTTTACCAGTAAGCCCGGAACATAGTCCTATATCGGCTGTCACCGTTAACCATCCTCTATTCTTCGCTATAAGTACACCGCTATTTATTGCCAAAGGTATGTCTCCGTGACCCTCAAGGACCATAGTCCAAAAAGCATTAAAGCTACTCTTTGTCTTCTGAATCGAATCATCTTCAGAAGCTAACTTAACCGTCGGAGGGGGTTCCTAAAGGCCGAAGCCCGGGACTCCTGCTGACCGGTTTCTTCTTCTTTCCCTCCTGCAGGGGCTCGTTTCGAATCATCGTCGACCTCCCCGAGTCGGTCTCGGCCGCCAACCTCGGACTCTTCCCTCCGGTCTCGACGCCGTGCGCCGGCTGCCCCTCGACCGGAGGAGACTCGGTTCCGCAGCCGAAGGAACCTCGGCCCCACCTTCCGGAGACAAGCCAACCTCAGACCGAGCAACTCTCGGCTGCGGATCCTCAACCGCGTCACTACGTCCGTCGCCTTCCGGATCCCTGTCGGGCCTCTTACACCGATCCGACCCAGCTCCGGATCCAAAACTTCAGATTCCAACTTCGGAATCCGGTCGTGATAGCTTCGGCTACATCAGATCCCAACCCGTATGTGCATTGCGGCATGATGCTGGGGCTGCTTGCTAGTGTAATGCACCATGGCCTACCGATTAATGTATGTGGCCCTGCATCGGAGGCACCACATAGTGGTGCTCAACTGCCCTTGTGTGCCTAGATCCAACTTGATTTCTGATAGCAAATATTAGACAGAAAAGGACACCAGGCGATTATTAATTCATGGTATTAATCTATAAACTATTTTCATCATCATAAGTCATAACAACATTTTACAATACATAGAATAACCCTCTAAATAAATCTTGATTTTCATTAGCCTGATTATAGAATGGATCACATTAAAGAGAAGAGACAAGTTCCAGTTCGTAATTTGAATTGAGTGTTTCAAACATAATATGACTCTAAGAAGACTATGTATCCGTAACTACCCTCGAAGTAAGTTAATCTTATCATATGCACAATTAACTAAACTACACACGTGCATTTGAATCATGTAGGCAAGTATCATACTGTCAAATGGGACACCAAAAAGCATAAATTCAACAAATAATGGTATCACATAAAACCTATAAAGTGGTGTTAAAAATAAGAATATGTTATAAATATCTAAAGACTGAGTTATATTGTTCCCTTTAAATGGGGTATGGGATATTGGTTTTCAAAATCCTATTGACCCACGTGGTACCCCATTTCTTAGTTTTGATTGTTAGTCTAAAACTATTGAAAGTTGTTGAGTTATTTTATTTGTATTTATTTAATCCCCATATTTTGTTGATAACATATTTTGAAAATGTCAGAAATTATTTTTACCATAACTTAAGTTAAATGACTAAAATTAATCAATTACTCTTTAACAAACACACTGCCTGAACATATCTTGTTCTGGAACTTGATCGATTTCAATAATCCTTTGGTCATTTCGATTAAAGGATATCACTATAAGGAAGAGGGGATTTGTCAGCGAGTATATATCGATGGCTCTGGATATACGTTGACAAAGGAACTATTAGTCGACGGCCAAGAGCAGACCGTCTACAATGTAACTATATGTCGACAGATGTATGAGGAGTTTACAAATATTTAACGTATGTCAACGGCTAATGTATTAGCCGTTGACATATGTAGTATGTTTCAATGGCTACAGTGTTAGCCGTCGATATATGACAAAAGTAAGAAAAAGAAATCAAAAATAATATATCAATGGCTATACTTATAACCGTTGACAAAAGATTTCACAGACAACCCCCCGACCCCTTCCCTTTCCCTCTCCCCCTCTTTTCCACCTCCCGTGCCCTAATCTCCAATCCTCTCCCATCGCTCGCCTTGGCGGCCTCCCATTAGGCCCGCCGTCGTCTGCGGCTTCTATTGTCGCCGCCCACCTCCAATTAGGCCCGCCGTCACCCACCTGCTGCTCCCCTTCCTGCCGTCCGCCGACCTCCCATTAGGCCCACCGTCACCCACTTGTTGCTCACCTTCTTGTCGGCCGCTAGCCTCCCATTAAGCCCGTCGTCGCCTACCTGCTGCTCCCCTTCCTGCCGTCCGCCGTCTCCCACTCGCCCGTCAGTCTCCCCCTCGACCTACTCCCTTGCTCCTTCTGCTACTCAGACTAACACGTCCGCTAAGGGCAAGGCAGGTGAGACATCGCCCCATCCCTCCCACTTTGGTTTTTCCTTATTACTTCTTGGAAGATATGGTGGCCTGTCATTCTCTGGGATGTCTCCCTCCTTTAGGGCAAAAAAAATTGAGAGGAAGATGAAATGTGTGAAGAGGGAGCCAGGTAAGACTTTGGAGGGTTAATTTATGGCACCGCAAGCTATTATTTTGGAGTGGGGGATTCCCAGCCACTTTGAAAGGTAAAGATGGGATGTTTATTTATGTTTGAGTTCATTTTTATCTTTGTAAAAAAAAAAAAAAAAAACTGTTGACGTCTTATTCTAGCTGCCTGCTCATTTGGTGGCTGGCTAGATAGCATACCATGTTCGTGAAAGGTGGGAAGAGATGCATACCATGTTCGTGAAAGGTGGAAAGAGATGCTTGTGAGAAGAGATTTTTTTTATTTATGTCGAGCTATTTAGTATTGTAGCATTGTTGGCGTCTAGTTTCCGTTTCCTGCTCTTATTTGGTGGATGGCTGGTTAAGATACCATATTCATCTACAAATCCGCATTCTATTTGGATGACCATTCTTTGAGGAGTTAGTCAACTTAATACTTTGATTATTATGCATGGTCACTTGTCACTAGTAGGGCTGTTAAAATGAGTTCAGACCCGTCAAGAGATTCATTTGGACCCCTTAATTATTCATTTACCTAATAATAATTATATTATCATATGCTACATAAATTTGTAATCAGATTTCTATGAATTTGGGTTTAGAATTAAACTCATTTATCAAGTATATTAGAATTCAAGATACATAATGTTTAGCTCATCTATCTTTTAATGTAAAGAAACTAAAGAGTGAACTCAAGATCTAACCCATTCACCAATTTACGCATCATTCTTATTAGGTTTGGAATGAGCCTAGATATATTTATTTTTTGAGTATAGGTCTATCCAGATCCATAACATTAACAGCCTTAATCACAAGTTATTTTACGTGTTTTACATTGTAAACCATACATATGTTGGAGACTCTACTTTTTTAATATGAAAATAATCTCGTTGATGATACAATTGTGGAAATAAAAATGATTTGAAGGTTGGATTACCTAGAATTTCCATTTGTAGGCAAAATTTTCAAATTTCAAATTTTTACACTTTAAACCTAATTTTTACATAATAAAATAACCATTTTTTTATGATTTTTCCATTTCCCGAACCCACACTTGATGACATTTCTTCTAACACCAAAAACATCAAAATTAGTAGCCCATCAAACACCTAATATTAATAGTAATATCAAAATTGCTAATAGAAGTATTTGATACAGCAACCAAGCATCCCATAAGTCATTGACCAGATAGAAAAAGTAAAATAGACCAATAATTTACTAATACGCCTTAGATTCTATCACCCTCTGGAGAACAAAAGTACTAACTAAAGTGTATAACATCGCATGGGTTTGCAAAACAATCATTTTGCACTGCATACACAGCTTGCTACATATAGATCAAATAAGAAAATAATATAAAATAGGATCCTATATATATCTCATATTAAATCAGATGCATTTTCTAATAATCTAAAACAAATATACTAATTTGTAATACTTATCACATATCTCAAACTTTCTTACTTTACTTGAAAATAAACTACTAGTCATGAACATATCACATAATTCCTCAAACATATAGGGAGGCACATATCACATAGTATATACCTCAAAAGTGACTAGTAATATGAAATCAAGTTAAATATTTCAAAAATTTATATTTATAAAAATTTCATATCATAAAAAATATTTATAATACTTTAAAAGGAATTCAAATGATTCACATATGTGTCAAATTATCACAATTCATATCTTAACCAGACAAACATCATAACCACAATATAAAGGGCCCCGCGAAATAGGCACTAGTACAGATATCATATACTTTGGCAATAATACTAAGTTTTGGCTGCCGCAAAACTGGAGATCATATATATCCTACAACTATATCATAATGAAATAAGTTTTATGGATTTTACCAATTACCCTTAGATCATATAATATCATATCCAACAAGGACACTCACATTAGAATCGAGCCACATAATCCGCTTAAGATGGCGTTGTCCATATCACACATATTAAATTAGATGTCACATGTCTTACAGAGATTTAAATTCATCTTTCTGAAATTAACATTAATCATATAGTTAACGATATACATATGCAAAAATAATATATTTCTCTTTGAAACAAGACATTTTAAAGACAACACAATGTTGCACTATGCAATTTAATATAAAACTAACTCCAACAGATTATATATATGAAAAATATTTTTGAATTTTTTTCAAAATTTTCTCAATACATTATATTTTTCTCATGCCAAAATCTATTTTTCATGACTCATAAATAGGGTGAATATTAGTAAACATAATTAAAAATTTATCAAGCTTAGAAAACATGATATTGAAGTTGTAAGTAAGGTACCTACAAAAGTTTGCTAATTTCGGAGATCAAATGAGTATTTTAAAAATTCAATTAGTGAGTTTAAACTCAAGCCAAATTTAATAAAAATACAAAATAAATTTAGAAAATTTATAAAATTTTGCTATTAAATATATTTCATAAAATTTTGCTCATAATTTCAAAACATTTGGATTATAGATAACTAAGTTTTAGTTATCTGAATTTCGTACAGATTCTTAAAATTTACAAAGTCAGAAGTATTCAAACTGGACGGCATGCCCTCCTATTGTTCAGTATTCTGGACGACAAGCTTGGCTGTCGTTCAGTATCTTAGCTGTCATTTAGAATACTGGATAGCAAACCTTACTATCGTTCAACTCTACCTAGATGGCAGTCCAGGTTGCTATTCAATAATGTAGACGGCAAAGGTTATTACTGCCCATAGGGTTTCCAAGTAGAACACAATAAAATCAAATTTTTTTTCATTTAATTCGCATATGTAATCTATATTTTGGATCATAAACATAAAGAATATGATTCCATATTTTTTTGCGACCACTTTTGAAATCAAAATATTATTTTTTATATTTAATATAAATTAATCTATATTTTGGAGAATCATTACTTACCCTTATGCTAGAATCCTAAATCCAAAACCTGCCAAGAGATCTTGACTTCCAGTACAAAGCACTACTTTTTAGCTTTCCTCGTTGACTTCCAATGATCCTAGAAGGCAAGAGAATCATAAAATTATGAGCTTTTACTCAAGAACAACCATCATCTTCCTCATCGACTTCCAATGCCCATAGAAGGCAAGGGAATTACAAAATTATGAGCTTTTACTCAAGAAAAATCATCATCTTCTTCTCTTCCTTCAAGAACAAGAATAAAACATCTACCTTTCACAATAAAAAATGATGGCTAGTGTTAACTACACCGCCAACCATATATATATAGAATTAACACTCAACTTCTAACGTCAAACAACCTCTACAAACTATCTTTAGACCAGACTAAGCTGTTTTTTTACAAATTAAAAAGAATCATACTCCAAATCGAATTCCTCTCCCGTAACTTTACCTTCCTTAACTAAACATTTAATCTTTTGGTCTAGTTAACGAATGAATCAATAAAAATAGTCTTCCATAAGGTTGTAGATATCTTCGCGCTCTTTCTGACGGTACCTATCATGCCAAAATCTAAGTTATACACTAAGATTTTTTGCCAAAATACTGATTTGCTCTCATAGGTACCTAAAACTATAAAATTTCCTTCTACATAATAGGCTAAACTACCTATGAAACAAAGTTAATGGGCTTATCAATAACTATATTACATACTATCTGTCTTTTTAATTAATTATTATCATTATTATTTATTTATTATTATTATTTCTGTTTAAAAAAATACCAAACATTATAATAGATATCGTCGCGAAGAACAAGATTAGCGAACATGCCAAACCTGTAGAGGGATTGACGACAAATCATCAACTAGATAATCGTATAGATATTGCTAAAGACCAGATACCTACGCAGCTACTAACATCACTCCTTCAGACCCGAACAAACAAACGTAGATTCGATTCCACCTAAGGTGAGATTCGAATCTCCGAATCAATTTTTTTTAGTCGAAACGGATTAGGAACAATGAGGATGGTTTTAATTTCTTCTATGTTATCATTCTTTAATTTTTGTTCGATCTCTCTATGCAATCCTTATAGTTTATGTGTTGAGATTTGTATATATATTATATATATTGCTATTAATACCTCCAACATCTTAAAAAATGATGTGATTCGATACTTATACATTTTTCGAGATCTAAAATACATTGTGATTCTACAATTAATTTTTTTTCGTTAGAATGTTGTAAACTCCAACTGATATACCAAGATAATTCAAATATTTTTACATATGTACCTCTAAGTTTATTAAATTTTTTGCAAATATATGCTTACTTTACTAGAGTTTGGCATATTATGTTCGAAGTTTATGGCATTTTGACAGAAGGACATAAATGTACTATTTCTAAAGACGTCAAAAATACTTATGACAATATGTGGAAGTCAAGAGTATATCTATAACCTACATACATGAAAAGGATTGGACGGTTCTTGGTCATCCAGTTCAAGTACCTAATTTGCTTCGGTTTGTTGGGTTCGTTCCGGTTGTCCAATCCGATTAACATGCTTATCTTTTATCCTCTAGTTCAAGTCTTCAACTTTGTTTCAATTTTTTGATTTCATCCAATTGATCCCCTCTATTTTACATGCTTATCCAACTATCCAAGCAATTATTGCAGTCTCGGAAGGCCGTGTCTCTCTTCCATAAATCTCTCAAATACACCCGCTTACTTCACCGCTTTAACTCAGTAAGATTCTCAACAATTAATTAACGTGTAAGACACCATTCATTTCCCACTTTCCCTGCACCTCCGACCTCCTACCAATGCACACTTTACACGGAAATTATTAAAATTTTCTCATAATATATGTACATTCATTTATATTTTTTCATTTTTCTTTTTCATATATGGAATACGCTTTTGTATTTACTTATACCTTTTTAGTTCACTCTTTTTTTTTTGTAATTTTTAAGACATTAACCTTTATAATTTGTCATACTTAGAAGTCCTCGTCACCATGATGTTTATTTTATCCTCTTGATAAAATTACCTTTTAAGGCGATTCTAAAAAAAACTTTTAAGGAGATATTTAATCTCTTAAAGAGGTTCATTAAGTAAAAAAAAATGAAATTGTGAGTGATAGCTTACACCCTATTTGGTTGGAGTATCAAAATTGATACAATATCAATTTTGATATTGATATTTTCACAATATTGAGTATCAATATCAAAATTGATATAATATAATTTTTATGTATTTGGATGAAGTTGTAATAATATTAAAAGTAATATGATAACATGTTTGGATCTCTTAATATCAATTTTAATTTAGTATAATAACTATAATGGTCTTCCAAGGAATTATTTGGTGTGATGTAAAATGTTATAAATATTGTAAGTGGCCGTAAAGCAATATCTTTCTTCTACTTGGTGTACTACAAATATCTTGTAGTATTTTCAAAATTGTATTGACATACTTTTTATCCGATCTTAAGTTAACATTTTTTATCTTATTTTAATTTTAAGTCCACAACTACCTAAAACGAAGAACGAGAATTTTAGGACTAGTAACTGATCATATATTTTGCTTTCACTAAAGTTATATCTATTGATTTTAAAATGGATTTTTACAAAATGTTATTTTTATTTTTAAAATAAATCATTTAAATTTAATTAATATCAATTTTATTTTAAAAATAAAATTTAAAACTAGTACTAACAAAGCATAAACTAAAAGTGCTAAATATTAAAGGAAACACAAATACACAAAAGATGTAAGGAACTCATATATAATTTCATTAATCTCAAATGTACTAGATACAAATCTAATGCCTCCTATTAATGTTACCTTCTCACATTTTTCAAGCAATTCCATTTTAGAGCTTTTTATCACAATGATAATCTTCAAAAGTTGAGAAATTAGATCGCATGTTCGATCTATATCTGCTTTATGATTTAATAAAAAGGTTACTATGAGATAATGGTAGCATCCAAATACAATTAACTAGGATAAAAATTAAATGAATAAATAAATAAGAATACACAATAAGTCAATTCAACATGTACACAAATATAGGGGTAATGAGAGTAAAGGGTTCATAGTTCACATTCCTTTATAGGACAGTTTGTGAGGTATGTACACACTAATGATGCTCTCTGTATCTCTCTAATTGAAAGATTTAACGGGAAAAAAGAGGGGAAAGCATTGCATATTTTAGTGATGCATGTAAAGTGTGGCTGTCGTTGGACAAGGCAAGATATATAGTCACAATTTTCTTACCATTTTTTTTATTTAAATGGTCATCTCCTTGGTCTCTACATTGTACTAAATTGACAATGAAAGATGCAGAGGTGGGTGTTTCTAGACTGCACAAGAAATTCTTTGAAACAAATAAGGTGGAGAGATCTAGACACATTCTTATTCTCAAAATACTAAGTTTTGGAAAGGGAAAAGGGGAAACACAACATATTGATAAATCTTTACATGATAATAATCATTAAACGAACAAAGAATGTCTCCTAAAAGATGTCAAAATTCATTGGCAGCTATCAAATATAGTTTAGGAAATCGTTTATCATGTCTTTGGTTTCCAATCCACCTGCCTTCATAATAGCCAAATCATTCCCATTGCCACCCTTGAACTGAGTGCCTCACACTTTCTACCTTGAAGCTTTCAGAATTTGTTCTATTGTGGCTAGACATCTGAGCAGGAAGATAATTAACTGCCTGGTAACCACCAAAATGTGAACAAATCAAATACAAAATACAATTAGTCCCAACTCCACAGCAATAAAAACATCTTTTATAAACAATGTGTAATTTATTCATAATGTGGTGCACAAATAAAATAATTAGAACGCAATAATGAGAAAGTTTGAAGTTGAGTGGAATAAGAAAGACTACAAATGCATATCTAAACAACATTCCTAACATCAATCCTGAAGATGATCATAGAAAAGCTCACAAAAAATTCCACATACAAGGACTCGTTCACGAGCAAAAGGAATCACACAGCAAATTGACTTGTAACAGGCCATCAACAGCAAAAGATTAAGCTATAAAATTCAAACTGCATGGAGATGCTTAATTACATCCAACCAAATACATCTAGAATCAAGAGTTACATTCAAAACGAGCTTTATTGGACCATGCCTAGCTGAAAATTACCATGAAGCCCAGACTTAGGATACCGATTGATAGCGGCAAATAGTTTGAATGCATTCCATGCTTGCATGACAAATAAAAAAGGCGAATTTACTAATTTTCCTTGCTACCTAAGTTGAATCTTTCTAATTTTGTAAGTATACCTAAAGTTGGAATGCATAATAAGTAAGAAAGGGATGTAATACAAGCTTCCAAGTTGCAACTTGAATTTTAATACGAACAGTGGGGCTAGGACTTAGAAAGTATGGGTGTGGCCTCGTTATATATAGTAATTTCAGTGCAGACTACAGGCCGGACTCAAGGCCGACGCATGTCACAGTTTCTTTATATGGCCATTCCTCCCATACAGAAACTATATCAAAACCTTAGAATCCCACAACAATTTCTGAAAGGAAGCATTTTGAATATACTTGGGATGCATTACTCTTGTCCAAATCAGAAATCTTGTGGAAACCAAAAGAGGTGTGTCCAACATGCTCGTAGTCCACAAGGTTGACAAAAAACATGAATCAATGCCTAAACGACATTCATGGGTATGCATATGCAACCTAAAAAAGCACACTTTCAACCACATTCATGGGTACGCCATGCGACCAAGAAACGCACCCTTTAAAACCATTTCTTATCACAGTAATCATCCCTTTCTTGTGCACGCCACAACTATTCTTGTCTTCCTCCACTCTCGTCTCACCTATTTATCCACTCTTAACGTTGTCCTCCATGTGTCAACAAGGGGAGTAATGGCCTTTGAAGACTGAGAGAGAATGAGTTCAAATTTTTGTCCGATATGATGTAAATCAAGAAACTGAACACAAACTAGCTTTCAATTTAACTTTGATCTACTTTCAATGTGAATCTTTCTTATTGGGTCTGCTTTCAGCTAATATAGATGCAGTGCAAAATCTGACCTATTTATGGTTCCACTCTTGACAATATCACCAATCTGTAAGTTTCAAACAAAGATAAATGTAACCCCTAAAACTTATAAATAAGCTAAACAAATATATCAATCAATACCATGGACTAATTTGTAGTTTCAAAGTCTCAAGTCATAGTTAGATACAAGAAGGCTTCATCTGTTAATCCAAGGTGATCTGGAAAAATAAAAAATGACAGAAACACTCTTTAATAGCCAGCCATCAAAACATAATGGATACTCAAAACTAATTGGCATTAAGACATGATGAGCCTCAAGAAATGTTTCTTAAGAGCTACTATTCTACAGCAGCTCTGTATGTCCATTAAAAGTCTTTGAGTATAACTAAATAAGGCGAACACACTACAAGGAAGACAAGTTTTGTCAGCGAACATATGTCCACGGCTATAGACACTTATCGACAAAAAGAATATTAGTCGACGGCTAAGAAAGTACCGTTTACAATAGATTTATATGTCAACGGTTAGAATAACCGTTTAACCGTTTACATATAGGTAGTATATGTCAACGGCTACGTTGTAGCCGTTGACATATGTAGGTTATATGTTAACGGTTCTTGTTTACCCGTCGACGTATATAATAAATAGGAAAAAAAAAATGGTAAAACCTATATGTCAACGGCTATAGGCGTAGCCGTTAACATATCTGCTCTATGTCGGCGGCTTTACTTGTAGCCGCTGACAAAAGTTCTCCAAAAGAAACTCCCGAAGGCTCTTTCCTTGTTTCCCTCCTGAGCCCGCCCCTTTCCCTGTCTCCCTCTTTTCCCTCTCCTAGCCCTAACCACCGCCGTGCTCCCTCCACTCTGCCCGCCATCGTCGCCGGTCTCTCAATCCCCCTCTCCCGTGGGGCGGCGGAGGAGCTCTGGTGGACTTTGGAGGGGAGAAGGGGGAGGGGGGGATGATGCCGCCCAGTAGGATCCCGCCAAAGCACCGTCCCGATGGGACGTCCTCGCTGCCACTGGGCATGGACTGGAGCCCTCCTCTCAAGCAATGGGTACACCCTCTTCTCCCATCTTGCTCATCCCCCTCTCTCCCTAGATCTCACAGTGCCGTCTCCTGTCGATAAAAGGGGGCAACGCCACCCCCCAACCCATCAAGTCCTTCCCACTATCGTCGCCTTCCCCCACTTCTCGTACCCAGCTGCGGTTGTTTAGCCTTTCTTCTATGCAGGTTTGCTTCTAACTTCCTTTATTTTTGGGCATCGATAGGCAATCTACTAGAATTCAATGAAATTTTCCTTTGTAGTTGAGATGAATTATGTTAGCTTTAAATGATCACATAGAGTTTCCCTCATGGTTCTAAAAGAGAACTTCTGAATTTATCTTAATTTATTCTATGGTAGATGTCCTTGTGCTTTTAAAAGAAGAAAACAAAGGCACAAGCTAATCTTTTCTTATAGTTGAGGTTGGCAATGTTGCATTTAAATCTCTGGCCACTTTCAGGAATACAGGATAATGCTTATTAGTTTAGCTTGGTTTTCATTCCATAAGGAGCTCCCATTTTACTTCCACATCACACTGTGTGCCCCATTTATCTCCATGTAGCTGGTGATGCAATCATGTGATATCAGATTCAGGCTTCATGATTGTATTATTTTCAGCATGCACACATCATGTAGTAGGACATCTGGACATGACATTCATTTTCACTTACACTTCTGGATCATATGTTTTTGCCAAGTCCTCGAGGATGTGCCTTATTTACTTTTCCAACTATCAACTCAATAATTACAATTCCTGCATAGGTTAGAATTTTCATATTTTGCTAATTACTTGGTTCGCTTGGGTAGTCTCCAAGATGTCCTCAGATAGCATGCATACTTCATGGTTACAAATATGCATGCACTTTATCTAGGACCTATGAGCCAAAGTGTATGTTCCTATTGTGTTGAACACAGCTCTAAAAAGTAGTTAAGGGAGGTTGTTCAAGAATGAACTTTTGTGGATTAGTCACAGAGGTCTTAGAGAGTTGGTTAGTGGAGGGAGCTTACATCTTCTGAATTTGCATGCTTGGAGTTCTTTTTGAAGATGAAATGAGTCAGGAACTGTTTGGAAAAAAGAATGGAGTGTTCATGTCCTTGGCCAGAATGCAGAAATTAGACATGAATCATCGAAGAGAATTGAGGAACTAGAAATCGAGGAAGACATGGGTTTTTTGCATTAGAGTATAGAACACTTCAGGAACTCAAGAAAGACTCTCAAGTGCGAGTTCTCAGGGAAGAAATAAAATGGAGGCAAGGGTTGGCAGCATTCAATTTGCCATCATTCCTGCTCCCAAAAAGCTTCCGCTTCCCGTTCCTGCACTTAATCCTAATAGAAATATGAATGGTAAACTAGAAGATCCCCACTTTCATCCTGTTCATGTTGCTATTCAATGACCACTCTATGCAACTATAATCTAAAGAACAGTGATTGACGGACAAAGTACAATTGCAAGTGCTGATAAAAGGAAGTTGAGAATTGTGCATATTTAAGTTGATAACAGGGAGATTGAGGACAAAAAAAAGGGGTTCAAGAGGGTTTTATTGACTTATTTGAAAAGTTCTTCAAAGAAGAGGAAATTAGGAGACGACATTGGTGGTGGAGGTCTTAACTAAACTTTTGGTATTGAAGCTGAAAGGCTGTCTATCTGTTGCAAGATGAGGGGATCAGATATGTTTGTATGGAAGCCAATAAATCACCTGGTCTTGATGAATTTTCAATGAGATTTTACTAGCACAACTGTGAGTTATTAAGGTCATTTCTGATCGTAAGGAAGGAAATTGTTGCTGAATATTAAGTGTTTGAATGCTACACATGTAGTGTTGATCCCTAGGAAAGATGGAGCAAAGCAGGTTTCAGATTACATGACACTATTAGTTTGCTTAGAGGGTGCTACAAGATAATTACTGATATGTTGATTGCAAACCTCAACAAGGTACTTGATCAATTCAATTTATGAACAGAAGTTAGACCTTTTGTTAAATAAATATATGTTTAGACAACTTCATGGCTGCTTGTGAACCTCTTCATTTTCAGAAACAGAAAACAAGGAACAGGAAATGTATCATGCCTACGTTGGATTATGAAGAAACTGTGCTAACGTCAGCTTGGTTGTCTAGATAAGAACCTTAGTCTTATGTGGTTCACTCACAAGTGGACTGCTTTTTTTTCTATTTTTTGGTGGGGGGGGGGGGGGGGGGGGGGGTGTATATCGACAGCTTGCTCTTCTTTTTTGATAAATGGATAACCGTGTGGTTTTTTCCAAGAGCTCGAGGGGTGTGAGGTAGGGAGGTCCATACTCTGCCTTACTATTTATGTTAGTCTGTCAGGTGTTTACTCCTATTTGAGCCAAAGCAACTGAAGCAAAGTCTTATGATGGAGTCTTGATTGGTAGGAACAACTTGCAACTTACCCATCTTCAATTTGCAGATCATACATTGCTATTTACCTCAGGAAAGGGAGAGATGTTAGATAATATTAAAATTCGCCCTTTGCTGGTTGATGTTGTAACAGCTCTCAAAATCTACTTCACTATATCTACAGCGGCGGAGTCATAATGCCTAAGAACAAATTGGAAATTTAGCTTCCAGATTCGGACATGGGGAATCAGATTTCCTACAAAGTATATGGAATTTCCTTTTTATCTGATGACCCGCTTAGAATCAAAGATTGGGTTTGTAAAATGAAAAAAATAGGACTGGGATGGATGATGGAAAGCAAGCATTTGGCTGATGGAAAGTATATGTTAGAATCTGTCTTATCTTATTTATCATGTGTCAATTTTCAAGTGGATATCTGCAACAAATGCCATATTGGATAGCATCGTTGTCTTGGAAAGCCAAAGAGAAGAGACCTCAAAGTAGGGGAGATTGGGAACAGTGACCTGGGATCACAATGTTCTTATATTTGTCAAGATAAAAATTATATCTTACAACTTTAGCCATTCAATCTGATTAGGTTAGTGCATCTACACACGTGCAAGGATTGCTTTCTCGGGTATCAATGCCATCTCAACATGTTGGAGAGCTCCTCCTCTATTGTCTTCTTCTTCTTCTCCTTTGTTAGTGTCTTCATCTCCTATTCCTTTTTTTTTTTTTTTGAGGTAGTTGGTGATGTGTTCATATTGCTATAAAAAAAATAAAATCAAAAGAGTTGCGAGGTTGAAAAACCTTGATAAACCCTCAACACTCAAAAAATAATCCAAGTTCACTGAGAGAGTCTCTTGCGGTATTAGAAGCAAGTCTGAACCCTCTCTAAATGAGGATGCCCAGAAGAAAGCCCACAGCATTACATGGTCTCAACCCTCTCCGACCCACCAACAAAGAGGACCCAGAATGATGCCTAGAAGACTCCCCAAAAGGATACACACAGCACTCCCTAGAAAAAAGTACTCCTACAAAAACTAGTGAAGAAAAGGATCAAAGACCCTTGAGTAGTTGCCTTCTAGTCGACCCCGTGGCCCATCCAATGCCCTGGGCCGTTTCCTCTGAGCTCTTGGTGAATCCTTAAGGTCTCCCACTCCAATGAGGTGCAAACATCCTTGATATTACAAGCCCAGTCATTGACACAATCCACCACTCTCTGGATATTCAAGTCTGGTGAGCCTTTTAGGGAGATCTGAATCACGTCTACGTAAAACTTTATCTGGTCTCAAGGAGCAGGCATGATTCCTCACGTCAATGACATCTTGCAGTCCTGCTCCTTGATAATCCTCACATGTCATAGTCCTCTTCGATTTCCTGAGCTGTTATACAGTCAGCCACAGCTTTGGGTCATGGCTCTAGCCCCAGCGCTGTTTCATAGCCCTGTGGGACTGCAATAGTGACCTTCCTCCTCCCTTTTTGCCATGTTGGGCATTGGGTGATGTTTAAACCTTCATGATGTCTTTTGTACATGGGGTTTTTTGTGAGCTGATTGCTCTTATAGTTGTATATCCCTTTCTTTGGTTTATTTAATACATTTGTGTTTCCATCCACTTTCAAAAAGAATATTGTGCTAATTTTTCATGTATTTTTCTTTAATTTAGTTTGATGATGAAAAAATTCTCATTGAGTTTTTGTGAAAAATTGTGATGTTTTTTTTGTCAACATGAGTGGAGGGCCAAGCTTTAATGGATTATTTGTCTACCCAATCCCTGAAGCTTGGGTTTATTCAGTTTAAAAGTTTAACATTGTAATGTATAATAAAATGAAGCAATGAACCAAACTTGCTATAAAATGAACTGATTTGAATGTTCACATGCTGTGTTCAATCCCAAGAAAAAGAGTAGGATTAGCATATACAGAATGCATGACTTTGTCACTCTATCTTCAAATGATTCATGGATACTTTTGAGTTTTGGAAAGCACATGAATTCCAGATTCTAGATGAACCAGTGTATCAGGAAGGATGATTTACAAAAGCTCATAGTGGTCAAAAGTTACCACCCCTATGGCCCTATCCCAATGTGGCAGCTACTTAATGGTCCTGTTGGGGATCAGTGAAGCTGGTGGAATCTCAGCAACACTCCCATATTTACATGACCTTACTTCAATATAAAATGAGCTACTGACTAATGCATAAGTAGCTGAGCGTGCAGTAAGGGACATTAGATTCATCCTTTGAGCTGGGTTCAGGGATTACAAAATTGCTCATGTTCATAGAGAAAGCAATGCCGGTGTAGAATGTGCCGTCTCTCAGGTTACTTCTCTATTGCAACAACTAATGGGCCGTGGCCCAATTGGGACTGGGTAGGTAGGGATATGGTGGGTTCCCATGTTCAAACCTGGGGTGGTTTTGTGTTTCAATTTTCAGGAACATTCCCTTCCACTGTGACGGGCACCCTAAAAAAAATGAAAAATAATTATCCAACTGCAACAAGTCTTCATGACTTTTTACATGGCTTACAGATGACAGCCAATGAATAGAATGACCAGCACTACATAGCTATACAGTAATCTTTTTCACCTATGGGCTTTGTTTTTTTTAGATGAAACAATAACAACAATTTGGCAACCTACAAGAGAAAGAATTTGTCTTATTATCTAAATAAGCATTAAATTTTGCCTTACCTCATCTCCTCTGACATATCCATCTAACCATGCTAGTTAGAATGCCAGTTCATTTGTTTACATGCTTAAATGCAGTAAGTCCAAAAAAAAATGATTTTTCTACTGTATTTAAGCAATGAGAACTTTTCCATGTTTATCTAGTTATACATGCAATTGGTGGGTTCCATCTGCAGATCACTTTGGTTATTGATTTGTAAATGCCTGAATAATGTGTTTTTAGGGCTGCCTATCTTATACCTTGTCGATGCAAGATATGATGAGTATTATTATATTAACTTTTGACATTCTGGATCGTAGGCAGGTGTATATGGCTAGAGAAATTCCTACAGGAGAAATTGTGGCATTGAAAAAGATCAGAATGGATAACGAACAAGAAGGGGTAACTCTTTCTTTGAACACTCAACCCCCCTCCTTTGATTAAATGATTATGATGAATTTGGCTTGAATTGGGTGTGTCATCGACATGCGATCTATCTGTAGTGGTAGCTGTGCAGCGGCATGTTTGAAACATGAGTGCATTTGGAATTGTCTCGAGAATTTAGTTTGTTTGAGCATGCGCTTACTCTAATTGCGCTTCTTTGTTTTCTATTTCCAATTTTTTGTTCACAATTTGGTTGTTTTTTATAATTTATTTTTTTGTTGTGGGTCAGGGGATCTAGTGCTCATCTTTTTGAGACATTTTGCTATTTGTAGATTTTTTTATGGTTTTTGCATCACCTTGTGGTTCTGAAGTGTAAAGGGCAGATTTGAGCCCCAAGTCTCCCAAGAAAGAGGTAGGAAAGAAACTTGATGAGGTGTTAAGGGCAAATTAATATCTTGAACTCGATTGGTGAGTTCCCTGGGTTGAACTAGATGTGGTTGCTAAGGGTGGGGGAACGATGAGCATGCGTCTTGCTAAGGCTTCTTCTCGCCGTTATCTTCTTTTAGTGAATAACAGGTTATTACAGCATGATTTATGGCTAGAGTTCAAATTTGCGTCTTTTAATTAAGAAAACAATTTGACAGAGTTAATTCAATGCGAAATGCCGCAAAATGTTGTGAACTTCCATTTTATTTGATTTTTTTAAATATGTCATTAATTATCTATCATGTTTTGCTTACATTAAGAGTGTCATAATTTGATAAAAATTTCAAATTTATGTTAATTCATGTGATATTATTTCTTTCATGTGTGTCAGTGATCTAAGGCCACTAACCTCTCCACTCCAAGCCCACCCCAAAAGTGGAAAGAAGAAGGAAAGTGGTAGAAAGTTCATTTTAGGGTTAGGATGGAGGTGTGCTTGGTGATCTTCTTTGCTCATACAGTGTCAATGCTTGTTCTAAAATCTTTGTTTTAATGTATCACATTGTTAATTGTATATGTTACCATTTGCATTTGTTAATTGTTTTGTGCATATCCGTTTAAAATGACTATTTGTTAATTGTATCTGTTAGCATTTGCATCTAGTTAACTTTTTTTCTCTGCCCCACTGGGTTGGATCTAGTTTTATGAGTTGTTGTACCATGTTTGGTGTTTTGTGCACATTGGTGCAGGTTAAGACAACGGGGTTTCTGTTGTTGTTATAACAAGCAACCTTTTACACGATGCCTACATGAACTACGAGGCTGCTCCACAGGTGATTAAGATATATTGTATTTTTGTATGGTCATCAGTTTTATGTGTTATGTCTCTCTGTTGGCTTCTTTAGATGTAGATGTGAATTTAGATTTCTTTTTCTCATGGGAGATATCTTGTGTATTGAACTTGGTGATGAGCAAAAACTCTCATCCTATTGGTCTCTTTTAATAAAGTGGGGGGTTTTGCCTTGCTGCAGGTTGCTTCTAGTTGGCTCTACATATACCCACCAGGGATAAGAGAACTCTTGCTTTACACTCAGAAAAAGTATAACAACCCTCTCATCTACATTACGGAGAATGGTAAGATTGATCAGTGACTTAAAAAAGGTTATTTTCTTTCACATGCCCTTAAATTAATATTTGAAAATGGCCTAATTGTTGATATGCCACCCTGAATATTTATGTAGGAGTTGATGAGTTCAACAATGGGTCTTTAACCCTGAAAGAGGCCTTAAAGGATGACATGAGAATAGTCTGCTATCAGCAACATCTCCAGCAACTTCAGCAAGCTATCAAGTCTATCAACCCATCTCTGGAAAAAAAAAGGATTTTTAGATCATAGGCAGATTAACATGCTGATGTTATTGAGACTTTATGAACACTATCAGCACAATGTTTCATCAACCTCAATTTGGCCTTAGCTCTTGTATGAGATATGTTTACCAACATTTCTACCGCCATTTTTTTTGAAGGTGATATAAAGTCACAATTCATTGAAAAAGTATAAAAAAAAATTACCAAGAAAGGTACACTAAGGTAATCCCTTACACTTGACTCTGGATGTGTTTATTAAGTTTATATGAATGTTTATTTGTGCATGTGGATGTACTTTTTTTGCAGTTTCGTGAATGTGTTTATTTTAAAGTGTGAATATGTTTATTTGTGTATGCTTGTATGGATGTTTATGTACAAATCGATGTATCTACAGGTTTTTGTATATAATTTAATTTTTTTAATTTTTTTTTTTTTAGTATCCATTTGTCAGCGGCTAAGGCCGCTGACAAAAGTCTCTGGTGTTAACAAAACCTTTGTCAGCGTCTGGTTAGTCCTGGACAGAAGTCTTTATCAGCGGCTGTGCAACCGTTGACATATAACATATGTCAGCAGTTAAAATTGCTGACAAAACCTTTTGTCAGCGGCTAAGAAGCCGTTAACAAATAGTGTTTTTGTCGATAGTTGTCAGAAGTCGTTGACATATGTGTTCTTTGTCAGCGGCTAAGAAGCGGTTGACAAATAGTGTTTTTGTCTGCGGTTGACAGTAGCCGTTGACATATGTGTTCTTTGTCAGCGGCTTCTATCCGTAGACATATACATTATATGTCAGCGGTTTGTGAAAGCCGTTGACAAATATATGCCAACGGGAGTTTTGTCCAGAGCTTTGTCAGCGGCCGTTTAGCCGTTGACATAAGGTTGTGTCAGCGGTTCTTTTGTATTTGTCAACAGCTTTTAGCCGCTGACAAATCCTATTTTCCTTGTAGTGACATCAATAGCAGCACTCATTAAAACACATCTTAGATTCAATTTGCTTGTTTCTGGTTATATCATGATTTTCAGGTGGAGATAGTGATAAAACAATGAAACAAAATTCAAGTCGTACAAAGGAAGGCTACTACCTTAAAACTAGAAAACGTTCAATTTCTTTGTGTCCTTAAATGGATAAGATGGGTACAATAGGTTCATAGGTTGAAGCATGGCTTCGGCTACCACTGCTTTCTTCTCCTTTAGTTTAATCATTTCTGAGAGGCTTAATATGCAGTATGCATAACATTAATATGGCATCATTCACCTCCAATAATCTTAGACCAAAAAGTTGCCAAGTTATGTTACGATCTCACCATACATAAAGTTCTCTCTCAATCTATGGTTATAGGTTAGTACCTTTCATCCACTAGCAATAAATCCTGCAACTTTGGTCGAGATTGGTGTGCAAAGTAGTGTTGTCTACCCTAGGCTTATTTGTCTGCTTGTGAAGTGATGTGGGTAGCTATACGTGATTTAAGTAGATTTTGAACCGATTTTTCCTGAAAAAAGTTTGGTATGAGTCCACCACTTAGTCGACCTCAGACTATCTACATGACTTAAAATATAGTAACTTTACAAATTACATTATATAATTATACTAAGCATGATGATCAGATTGAATTTTACATACAGTACAACAAGAAAATAATACAAAGCATGTCATATTTGTCAAGTATTACCATATGAATATTTTCTAGTACAAATAATCAGATCTGAAATAATATAATCATATGATCAAATCAAGATATTCAAATAACAAATTTTATATTTCATATCATAGTTATCTAGCCAGTGCTCTTATTAATAAAATAACCTTGAATCCACAAGAGGTTCACATAGTACAAATCAAATCTCACATGACTAACAGCATATTAACTTATTCATATTTTATGATTCATAGTTCACATGTCATATATTTATACTATGGTCATAAGATCATGGATAAAAGGCTAATCAGAGTATAACATATTTATTGAATTTAAAGAGAAACAAAGGTTGATCAATAGACTAATCAAAAGATGGCATGGATAGTTAATCAAATAAGAACATGACTGATTACATAAGTGATTTATATAGCATATAAGTCTGTAATATCATATCAAATTTAATATTATAAGTCAAATCAAATGATCATATCAGAAGACACATTAATTATCATATTTCCACTTAAATGTATCAGACATGCATCCAACATAACATAGAAGCAACCTACACAAATACCACGTAGGCAAGCGGCACAAAGATCTCTGGTTGCACTTGTGGATCATCCTCGCCTCTCCTCGACCGACATAGCTAATGTATAATTTGAAATAATTTCAAGTACAAATTAATTATAAGAGAAGGCCTTATGGCCGAGTACAATAATAAAGGGAGATAGAATTACATCGGAATAAGAGAGAGAGGCACGCAGGCCTCATTAATTAACATTTAATTAACGCATATAACACATTCCAAGATAATCCACAAAATCATACACCATCATATGATATGAAATTAACTAAGTGCATGTCCATTACTACCACAACTTTTAACTATCCACACATGATAAAACATATCACATGAAGTTTAAAATTTTGAAAATAAAAATTTTGATTTTCTTAAAACCTAGGTACCAATCAAAATTTGATAATTTGAATTTTTAAAAATCCTATTTTATAATCATGTATTTAAATCTAATTTAAAGCATTAAAATACATCATCATATTCACTCAAGACTAAAATTAAAATTCTAAAATCTTTCATGCACTATTTAGAACATTTCTAAATTAATTAATCTAACACTTAGATTAATTTTAAATCACATTAATAACAATTAATAATGTGAAAAAATCTTAAATTATAAATCCCTAAATAACTCTTACAAAAGAATTTATAATTCTAATATTAATTACTTAACAACTCCTTGTTAATTTAAATAAAATTTCTCAATAACAATTATTAAGAAATATTAATTAGAACATTTCTAATTAAAATTAGTCTAACAATTAGACTCAATTTAATCTCTTAATAACTTTTATTAAAAGATTAATTTTTAAGTAGATAAGATTTTTCAGAAACCTAAATTAAGAGATTCATGAGAAATTTAATTAACTGTCTTAATAACTATTATCAAGACTTAATTAATGCTTAATAAATTTTAATAAGTTTTATTTCTCAAGAAATAATTAACTCTAGTTATTAACAATTATCAAGAGTTAAACATTCATTTAATAATCTTTTATTAAGTGTCCCTTAATTAAAAATAATTTCAAAATAACTATTGTTAGGAAATTAAATATCTAACTACCTCTGTTGATTCACCTAATTAAAATTAATTAAAAATATTTCTTAATTAATATTCATGTCACAACTTAAAAATTAATTAACAACATTTCTTAATCTTAATTTAAGATCATATCTTAAATATAAACCCATCTAAACACTTAAATAAAATATATTAACAACATTTGTTAATTATCTTTAAGGTCATAATTTAAAATAGATCAACAACCCTTGTTAATTATTTTTAAGTTCACATCTTAAATAAAATTATTTAACAACACTTGTTCATTAATTTTAAGAACACTTCTGAAAATTATATTTATCTTATTTAAGATCAAATCGTGAAAAATCCCTTTTATAAACTTAAAATTAAAATTTAAGTTCAAAACATATTTTAAACAATAATAAATTTTAATTTTCAATTAATAAGGGTGGAGTTTTATGTTAACAAAAGGGTTTAGGGTTTATTGGGCTGGGGATTAAATGGGCCTTTGGGGTTTAGGGTTCGGGTCTAGCCAAGGCTTGGTCTGGCTCGGACCTTAGGGCGCTCCTAGGCTCGGGTCTGGCCCAAACCTGGCCTGGGCTCAGCCTTAGGCCCGAATCATCCTGGCCCAGCCAGGCGCCTAGCACGGCTGGGCCAGTCTAGGTGCCCAGCACCTGGCTCATCCGGGCTTGGGCTAGGGTGTCTAAACCCTATCACCGCCTAATTCATCCCGAGGCCCCCTTTAGACTCTTCTCCGGTGCCGGCAGGGTGAAGGATCGGCCGGAGGTTGTAGGGGTGGCTCCCCTTTTCCTCCCTAGGCACCGGCAGTGGCCAGCCAGCGACTCCCTCGCCGCCGGTAACCCCAAAAAATGGCAGTTTAAAACAGTTTTTGCAAATCGTGGCCCCTTTTTCTATGTTCTTTCAACGCTTGAAAAAACCTAGAGATGGAGAGTCCTTCGCCGGCCACCAGCCACACCAGGAATCTGAAGGGTTAGCTGGCCATACCAGCAGGCTATATTGAGGTCTTCCATCACCATGGAAGTTTCATCCAAGCCTATGAAGATCAGTTCTTCATCTCCATGAAGAACAATCCGAAAACCCCAAAAATTCGATTTTTCTCCACAGACAAATTAAAATTAATTCTATGTGCTCATCCTATGAACAATATCCATGAAATAAAAATAAATTTTATGCATGGAATCTATTTTAGAATAATAATTTTCTTTATCCCAGAGCGAAACTTGGCTCTGATACCACTGTTTGGATCCGGGAGAGGTGCGACGAAAGCAGCGGAAGCAACAAAATTAATCCCACCAAATGCCCGCAGATCCGATCCGGAACGAAAAACTAAAACCGAAACCGGTTCGTGATCACATCACCTTGCGCGGATTCGAATCCGCAACCGCTTCGGTTTTGTCGAGGCGATGCCGCTAGCCACACAGGCGTTCGGCCTCCAGCGTATCCACACGATCCTCCGCAGTGGTTCGTCCTCGCTCCGTCATCCAGATCAGCTCGCTTGCTGAAGAATCCTCGCCGCATCGACTTCTAAAACCTGCGAGCGATGATTTCCTGACTTTCGGGAAATGCGCGCGGCGGAGACGGGAGGCACCCGACGACCCGAGAGGGGCGCCCAGAGGAGGAGGAGAGAGGGAGGGGGACAACCAGCCTTGAGAGCTCCTGGAGCTTATGTAAGGACTGAGGTTTCGGGTTCGGTATTCGGGTCGGGATCGGGCCGGATCCCCTGGTTTGGACCCTGTGGGGTCTTGTGATTTCTGGCTGAATGGCGTCAGCGCTCGTCGACGCCTTTCAAAAGGCGTCAGGGTGTGTGGACGCCATTTTAGGTTGCTAGTTGTTGTGCCACGTGTGCGCCACGTGGGCAGTTTTCGGGCCGCGAGAGTACGGCCCCTGTCAGGTTTGTCTGAATGGCGTCCAGGTGGGTCGACGCGTTTCAGACTGCGACATCTGCGATGTCAGGGCATGGCGCCAGAGCGGTGTCTGTACGGCTGTCCTGTCAGACTGATAGGCGTCTGCCTCGATCGACGCGTTTTAGCTTGTTTCGGATAGACCCCGCGAGCCTCCCCTTCTTTCCCCTCATTCTCACCCTCGCGCTCTCTCTCTCCTCACCCCCTCCGCCGCTCCGGCGATCTTCCTCCCTTCCCTCCCCTTCTTCCTCTTCCATCACTCCAACACCACCTTACCTCTCACCTCTACCTCCACCACTTCCTTCGCGGTGTTCCACTCTCCGGACGGCGGCCGACGTCCCGGCGGAGTGGCGGCGTCCTCGAGGGTACCGGCGGCGGTGTGCGGTGCGGCGGGACGGCGGCACGGAGCTTGGCGGAGTTCAAGAACCGGTAGGGGGACGAACCTTGCTTGTGTACCCGTGTGTTTCTTGGCATGACATGATGTGTGGGGTTAGATTGAGCATGCTTAGGGGGATTCCATGTGGGAACGGCGGTGTTTGTGATCGTGTTTTCGTAAGCATGGTCGTATGGTTGAGCTTCTCTCCTTCCCCCTTTGGTTTTGGGGCTTTTCGGGGTGCTTGGGGTTCAAGGGAGAGACCCTCGGGTCGAACCAGGAAACCTGGTTTCTGACGCTAAATGGCGTCGTGCCTGGTCGACGCCTTTCCGAAAGACGTCGGGTCAGTACGACGCGTTTTAGGGCAGAAACCTCCCTGTTCGAGGTTTCCTGAGTTAGGGGTTCTGGCGCTAAATGACGTCATGGATGGACGACGCCTTTTGGAAGGACGTCGGGCCATCATGACGCCATTTAGGCAGGAAAATGCCCCCGTCTAAGGGTTCTGCAAATCTGGATTTCTGGGTTGAATGGCGTCGGGCAACCCTGACGCGTTTTAAACGGCGACCTCAATGGTAGACGCATTTTAAGAGATAATCTGACTTTTAGTAAACCCGTCTATAGAGCTTGAATGGCGTCGACCTCGGTCGACGCGATTCAAGACAGGAATGAATAACTCTGGTTTTAATAAACCTGTTTGAGGGTCTTGAATGGCGTCGACCTCGGTCGACGCGATTCAAGACAGAGCCGTATGAACTCTGGTTTTTAGCATGTGTTTCACTGCGGGACGGTTCAAAGCATCTTTTACGTTGTATACTGAGACTGAGAACTTCTGCATGAATGGGATTCCATCATCTTTGTGTGTGTGCCTTAACTGTATGCTGAGACTGGGGTTTACTGTGCGAATGGAATCATGTTATATATGCGTTTGTGTTCATATGACTGTGGTTTACGCTGTCACCATGGGCCGATGGGAGAAGGGCCATGGTGTCTGTGAGCTGTACTGGTGGGAGAAGGGGTACATGTGTGTTTCACCTTTAGCTGAAGGGAAGCAGGATCGCCTTGAGCCGACGGGCCGGAGTAGCCGGTGTGCTAATCCGAGGGATCGCTGTTTGTCCTCAGCAGATCGGGGTTTCCTTTGTTTGTCGTGACAGCTTCCGGCGTGTTTCTTGCTGTGGAGCTGGTGGTGTTACTGGTGGGAGTTGGTTTACCCTTTAGCCATTGGGCCTGATGTGACCTTTGATCAAGGTTACGAGTGGTACCCTTAGCCCTTGGCCTGATGCAGCCCGGGAGAGTTGGGTTTGCGGGTAGTTCCTATAGCTTCGGCTTGACGGGGGTTCGTCGGTCCCCAGGGCCCTCCTGGAAGCGCTGAGGCCTAGCGTGGAGGCAATCCGGTGGTAGGACAGTAGTCTAGACTGCTTGTGTGCACACGTAGCTGGCAGTGGCGGTACACTGAGTCCAGCTAGTCCTAGTTTGGCTCACTGCCTCACCCTACAGTGCCCCGGAACACTGTAGGGGTGGACAGGCGTGAGCAGTGGTGGTAGTGTTGGGAGGCGACGTTTAACTTCGGTCGACTTTGTGGTTTAGTCGCCTTGTGGACTTCGGTTGTGAGACGTGACTTTGTGTTGGGTTCTTCGGGTTACTTGGTACTGTTCTTGTTACACTGCTTATCGTACGGTCCCTATCAGGTCGAATGCTATGTTTACTGCTTTACTTAATTGCCATATATTCCTGTTGTTGCACTTGTGGGTGTGTGAGTGGGAGGCAGGGGATCGGATGATCCCTACTGAGCCCAATTCTGGTGTGGCTCACTCCCTGCGGTTTCAGGTGTGGACTTCAGAGGCGCAGCGGTAGCGTGGTGTCTTCTTGGTGTGCGGACCAGCAGCTGTCTCAGTTCCGGGGTATGCCCCGATGTTGTTGTACTTTCCTTCTGCCTGTACTTATTTAATGTGTTGGATATTGTAAATATTGTTGGACTGTATACGGACATTGTTATCTTCCTTCCTGCGCACATGTTATACCTTTGTAGTCCGTGTGATTGTTATATTTAGCCTTGTTTAGCACTTACTCCTCCAGATGTGTTGTGCGAGATCCGGGTGTGAACCCGTAATTAATGGGCCGACATCCATTTAGTGACCGGGTTTCCGGTCATATGATGGCGGGTCGTTACAGATGGTATCAGAGCTCAGTCTGGTCGAGTATGTGATAAACTGGGATAGATATTATAGTCCAACAATAAATACGAGTCGGTACAGGCGATGGCTGCTGGTGTAGATTGATAGGTTTTGACGTGTTTTGGTTCGATTTGCGTGTTGTGGGGTAGTGATGGTGCCGAAGAGGAGAGCTCCGTTGGCTCGTGGTTCGAAAGCAGATGATGGAGGAGATGGAAGTGAGGGGTCCAGTTCCCGAGGTGGCCAATCCACGATTTTGGAGCGGTTCTTGAAGTTGAAGACCCCTTCTTTCACAGGACGGCCAGTCTCCGACGAGGCAGCTCTTTGGATTAAGGAAATGGAGAAGGCATTTGATGTTCTGGAATGTGCTGAGAATGACAAAACTTTGTTGGCAACCTACTTGTTGAAGGACAATGCGTATGAGTGGTGGGTCGCTACCAGAGGGATGATGTTTGCAGACAGGTCTTTGAGAGAGATCCCTTGGGAGATATTTGTGAAAGAGTTTAGTGGACAGTATTTTCCGAGGCACGTTCGGAAGACAGAGGAAATGGAGTTTATGGAATTGGTACAGAATGATATGTCGGTTTTAGAATACCTAGCGAAATTTGTGGCTCTTGGAAGATTCGTATCACACATTTCTGAGCACGAGGAAATTAGAACGGAGAGATTCGTGGGCGGACTTCGATATGATCTAAGGTCAATGGTGGCACCTCAGCATTGTAGAGATCTAGCGTCAGCAGCACGATGCGCGACAGCGGTGGAGACTCAATTCCAGCAGATGGCGAGAGAAGTGGAGCGTTCGGCACGAGGGGAGCAACAAGGCAGGAGCAGATCGACGATCTTTTCGTCAGGCGGTCCGAGTTCCTTCGGGTTCAGGTCCCAAGAGATGCCTCGTGGTGAGGGCAGCGACGGTCCGATTCATCAGATGCAGTCTGGGGCTAGCAGGCGGCAGGGAGCGAGGCAGGACGCGGTAGGTCATTGTTCCCATTGTGGTGGTCATCATGGCAGTCGGACGTGCCCATTGGTCTCTAGTGGCTGTTTTGGCTGTGGTAAGAAGGGGCACTTTCTGAGAAATTGTCCCCAGAAGAACCAGACAGGTCAGGAGCCGAGTGGTCAGTAGGTGTTCGAGATGAGATTGGAGCCGTGTCTCTTCGAGGTGACCCGAGAGGTTGTGCTAGATGAGCACTTTTATCTTGTCTTGTTCAGAGGTGGTTGTGAACTCTAGTGGCACTTGTATGAATTTGGGTTTGGTGGAGAATTGGTTTTGTAATTTGTGCTTGTTAGTGTGTGGTTATTGCTGGTCTTTCAGCTTTGTGTTGGAATTGAGAATCTTGGTTAGCTTGATATGTATATGATTGGCTAATTATGTGGAGCCTTGTGTGTGCGATTGGTGATGATGTTTGTTGTGATCGGTGTGTCGGCTTGCGGTGGTTAGCCGAGTTGAGCGTTGAGTGGTTGCTAATTTCGAGGACGAAATTCTTTTAAGGGGGGGAGAATGTAAAGACTGAGGTTTCGGGTTCGGTATTCGGGTCGGGATCGGGCCGGATCCCCTGGTTTGGACCCTGTGGGGTCTTGTGATTTCTGGCTGAATGGCGTCAGCGCTCGTCGACGCCTTTCAAAAGGCGTCAGGGTGTGTGGACGCCATTTTAGGTTGCTAGTTGTTGTGCCACGTGTGCGCCACGTGGGCAGTTTTCGGACCGCGAGAGTACGGCCCCTGTCAGGTTTGTCTGAACGGCGTCCAGGTGGGTCGACGCGTTTCAGATTGCGACATCTGCGATGTCAGGGCATGGCGCCAGAGCGGTGTCTGTACGGCTGTCCTGTCAGACTGATAGGCGTCTGCCTCGATCGACGCGTTTTAGCTTGTTTCGGATAGACCCCGCGAGCCTCCCCTTCTTTCCCCTCATTCTCACCCTCGCGCTCTCTCTCTCCTCACCCCCTCCGCCGCTCCGGCGATCTTCCTCCCTTCCCTCCCCTTCTTCCTCTTCCATCACTCCAACACCACCTTACCTCTCACCTCTACCTCCACCACTTCCTTAGCGGTGTTCCACTCTCCGGACGGCGGCCGACGTCCCGGCGGAGTGGCGGCGTCCTCGAGGGTACCGGCGGCGGTGTGCGGTGCGGCGGGACGGCGGCACGGAGCTTGGCGGAGTTCAAGAACCGGTAGGGGGACGAACCTTGCTTGTGTACCCGTGTGTTTCTTGGCATGACATGATGTGTGGGGTTAGATTGAGCATGCTTAGGGGGATTCCATGTGGGAACGGCGGTGTTTGTGATCGTGTTTTCGTAAGCATGGTCGTATGGTTGAGCTTCTCTCCTTCCCCCTTTGGTTTTGGGGCTTTTCGGGGTGCTTGGGGTTCAAGGGAGAGACCCTCGGGTCGAACCAGGAAACCTGGTTTCTGACGCTAAATGGCGTCGTGCCTGGTCGACGCCTTTCCGAAAGACGTCGGGTCAGTACGACGCGTTTTAGGGCAGAAACCTCCCTGTTCGAGGTTTCCTGAGTTAGGGGTTCTGGCGCTAAATGACGTCATGGATGGACGACGCCTTTTGGAAGGACGTCGGGCCATCATGACGCCATTTAGGCAGGAAAATGCCCCCGTCTAAGGGTTCTGCAAATCTGGATTTCTGGGTTGAATGGCGTCGGGCAACCCTGACGCGTTTTAAACGGCGACCTCAATGGTAGACGCATTTTAAGAGATAATCTGACTTTTAGTAAACCCGTCTATGGAGCTTGAATGGCGTCGACCTCGGTCGACGCGATTCAAGACAGGAATGAATAACTCTGGTTTTAATAAACCTGTTTGAGGGTCTTGAATGGCGTCGACCTCGGTCGACGCGATTCAAGACAGAGCCGTATGAACTCTGGTTTTTAGCATGTGTTTCACTGCGGGACGGTTCAAAGCATCTTTTACGTTGTATACTGAGACTGAGAACTTCTGCATGAATGGGATTCCATCATCTTTGTGTGTGTGCCTTAACTGTATGCTGAGACTGGGGTTTACTGTGCGAATGGAATCATGTTATATATGCGTTTGTGTTCATATGACTGTGGTTTACGCTGTCACCATGGGCCGATGGGAGAAGGGCCATGGTGTCTGTGAGCTGTACTGGTGGGAGAAGGGGTACATGTGTGTTTCACCTTTAGCTGAAGGGAAGCAGGATCGCCTTGAGCCGACGGGCCGGAGTAGCCGGTGTGCTAATCCGAGGGATCGCTGTTTGTCCTCAGCAGGTCGGGGTTTCCTTTGTTTGTCGTGACAGCTTCCGGCGTGTTTCTTGCTGTGGAGCTGGTGGTGTTACTGGTGGGAGTTGGTTTACCCTTTAGCCATTGGGCCTGATGTGACCTTTGATCAAGGTTACGAGTGGTACCCTTAGCCCTTGGCCTGATACAGCCCGGGAGAGTTGGGTTTGCGGGTAGTTCCTATAGCTTCGGCTTGACGGGGGTTCGCCGGTCCCCAGGGCCCTCCTGGAAGCGCTGAGGCCTAGCGTGGAGGCAATCCGGTGGTAGGACAGTAGTCTAGACTGCTTGTGTGCACACGTAGCTGGCAGTGGCGGTACACTGAGTCCAGCTAGTCCTAGTTTGGCTCACTGCCTCACCCTACAGTGCCCCGGAACACTGTAGGGGTGGACAGGCGTGAGCAGTGGTGGTAGTGTTGGGAGGCGACGTTTAACTTCGGTCGACTGTGTGGTTTAGTCGCCTTGTGGACTTCGGTTGTGAGACGTGACTTTGTGTTGGGTTCTTCGGGTTACTTGGTACTGTTCTTGTTACACTGCTTATCGTACGGTCCCTATCAGGTCGAATGCTATGTTTACTGCTTTACTTAATTGCCATATATTCCTGTTGTTGCACTTGTGGGTGTGTGAGTGGGAGGCAGGGGATCGGATGATCCCTACTGAGCCCAATTCTGGTGTGGCTCACTCCCTGCGGTTTCAGGTGTGGACTTCAGAGGCGCAGCGGTAGCGTGGTGTCTTCTTGGTGTGCGGACCAGCAGCTGTCTCAGTTCCGGGGTATGCCCCGATGTTGTTGTACTTTCCTTCTGCCTGTACTTATTTAATGTGTTGGACATTGTAAATATTGTTGGACTGTATACGGACATTGTTATCTTCCTTCCTGCGCACATGTTATACCTTTGTAGTCCGTGTGATTGTTATATTTAGCCTTGTTTAGCGCTTACTCCTCCAGATGTGTTGTGCGAGATCCGGGTGTGAACCCGTAGTTAATGGGCCGACATCCATTTAGTGACCGGGTTTCCGGTCATAGGATAGCGGGTCGTTACAGCTTAGCCCAAGGTTTCTCAACAGCACGTATATATATTAAGTCGGCGCGACTTTTCATAAAAGTCCCCGAGTTAATATAAATCTCACTTAAGTACCACCGACTGAGAATCTGATTGCGTGTGACCATCTAGGTCCATTAACTAGTCTGGTTTTCAGGTCGTTAAGTCCAATAACAATTTATTGACTTATTGTAATTAATTAATATCTATTATTTAATTAATTACTTAACCGAATTAACATCTCATGTAAATTCGATCAGACTTTCGATCAAGTTGGATACCAAGCAACACTGCATAATCCTAGAAGGTAATGGGGTTCAGCAACCAACTCATGGAACCTGTCCGTCCACAGTTACCATGTGGCTATAATCCTTTGTTCGTACAATGCTCTCGAGTTAACCTAGGGTATGATTAATTGTCAAACCCTAGATGGTTAACTCACTTGAATCAGACTCCCCTGTACAATATCCGAAAACACGTTTTCTGATATTATGTCTGCTCTAGCCAGAGACTCATGCAGATCTGTTCTAAAGCATTCTCTCTCTAGTTACTTGAGAACGAATGATCCTATATTGAAGACACAATCACCTTCGAAGGTCTTCCGCTGGACCTGATCCTTGACTATTAAAAATCTCGTGGATAGGGATTCGTAAGCCAAGGTCAAAGTCCAGAAGTCCACCGACAAGGTGTCTTTGGTGTCTCAAGTCCAATAATCAACCACGCCACTATGACGATGAATCAAGTCAGTTGACAGTAAGGTAAACTACCATTCGGCAATTCATGTCAGATCAGTTCAGTGAACTCATTCCCTAATGAGCATGTATAGGTTCATCATTGTGTCTCCACATAAGTGACTAACGAGATCAGTCACTTTCATCATATGAGCTGGATTAACCTGTACTAGTTTTACCGGATGTTTGATGTCCTTCTCAAACATCTTACGACTAGGAACAATTCAGAATATGTGTTTATAAATCATCAGTCTCATTATTATGATCTCATCATAATCTGATGACGATTGCACACATTCATGAACTTTATTATACATAATTATAAATACGCCAATCTACATAATGAAATATTTGTCATTTATTAAGGAACCAGATTGTGATAGGTGCCTTATGATTGGCTTAGAGGACACCTATTTCCATTAGGATCTTCAGTACAGAATCACGTGCTGAAGATCATTGAGTGGGTGGAGAGGTTGGATGCTCTTGGGGTCCCACTCTCTAAAGAGATGCATACATACCTTGTATTATCTTCACTTCATAGTCAAATTCAACATAAACAAGATCCAGACAACTTTGGCTGAATTATTGAATATGTTGAAGAATGCGGAGGGGAACCTTGTGAAGGATAAACCACAAGTCCTTATGGTTGGTAAGACCAACTGGAATAGACTAGCACTCGAAGACTTTAGGAAAGGTAAAGGCAAGAATCAGAAGAAGCCAAAAGTTGTCAAAAAGGATAAGGGCAAGAGTGCTAAGAAGGGTGAATTCTTCTACTGTCATCAAAAGGGCCACTAAAAGAGGAATTGTAAAGAATACCTCAAGGACAAGACTCAAGGAACTGTGAAGCAGTAGGACGTTTCAGGTATCTATCTATATGATAGATGTAAACTTGTCAATTAGAGATTATACATCATGGGTATTAGATACTAGATGTGTTTCTCATATCTACAATTCTGTGTAGGTAATGACAAGAAGCCATAAGCTAAGGACTGGCGAGGTAGAGCTGAGGCTAGGTAACGACGCAAGAGTTGTGGCGATCGATGTAGGAACATTGAAGCTCAAGCTACCATCCAGAGACACATTTTCATTAGATGAGTGTTATTATGTGTTAGTCTTAGGTGGCCTACAAGCCAATATAACTTTGTAATATTGTTCATTCATTAATAAAATGACATAATATTCATTATGTATAATTCGCTTTAATTATCATCTCATAATGAAGTCCATGAATATGTGCGATGGTGATCAAATTATGATGAGATCATACTAATAAGACTGATCACTTAAACACACATTCTTAATGGTTCCTAGTCAGAGGATATCCGAGAAGGACATCGGATATCTGGTTAGACTAGTACAGATTACTCCTACTCATATGATGAGGGTGACTAATCTCATAGTCACTCGTATGGAGACACTAAGGCAAATTTATAGGTGCTCATTAGATAATGAGTTCACTAAACTGATCTGACTGAATCGCTAGATGGTATAGTACCTCACTGTCAACCAGCTTAATTTTATTGTCGCAGTTGCGTGGATGGTCCTCGGACCTGAGACACCAAGGACACCTTGTCGGTGGACTTCCATGCTTTATCCTTGGTTTATGAATCTCTTTCCATGGGATTCTAAACAGCCAAGGATCGGGTACAGAAGAATACCGTCGAAGGGAATTGAGTGTCAATAAGAAATCATTCGCTCTTGGTACTTAGAGAGAGAATGCTCTAGGAAGGATGCGCGAAAGTCCCTGGCCAGGGCAGACGATAATATCGGGAAAAGAGTTTTCCGATATTATACGGCAACATCCAATCCAAGTGAGTCGACCGGTTAGGGTTTGACGATAAACTATACCTTGAGTTGACTCGAGAGCATTGTACGAATGAAGGATTATATTGACACGGTAACTGTCGGCGGAAAGGTTCCAAGAGTGGGTTACTTAACCCCGATACCTTCCGAATTCACACGGTGTTCCTTGGCACCCAATGTGATCGGAGGCCTGATCGAATTTTATATGCGTTATTAATTCAATTGATTAATTAATTAATAATGAGTTATTAATTGATTAATCAGGCCAGTGAGGAGTCACTAGGCTTATTGGGCCATTAACCGGACTGGTTATTAGGCCTAGAGGGTGTTAGGTTCGCTGTGTTGAGATCCGACCAAAAAACATATAATTTATTCGGGATTGGATCCATCCCGTTTCGATCAATAAAATAAACCGGAAAATCGAATTTACCTTGCGCGGATTCGAATCCGCGTTCGTTCTCTGGTTCCGTCAGAGCAATGCCGCAGGCTGCGCAGGTGCCCGGCCTCTAGCGGTATCCACGCGGTTCTCCTCGTGATGGATCGTCCTCGCCTCCTCGCTCGATGCGGCATTCGTGGATCCTGTCCGGCTACGCATAATCCATTGTGACATGCGGATTCAGAAACTCCCGTCGAACGGAAGGCAAAGCAGTCAGGGGCCAAACAAAGCCTCTAGATGGCCGCATCGTATCGTACGCCCAATAGAGAGGAGAGAGAAAGTAGGCGGCGGCTAGGTTAGGGTTGCTAGCCCCCGACGTAGCAAATGTTCTTTTATAATAAGCCTATTTGCGGTTTTTCATAAAAATCCAGACTTATCCGAAATCCTGTCAGATTATCCATCGACTTGAAAACCTTTTGTGTGTGACCCTCTAGGCCCAAATACTAGTCCAGTTAATGGCCCATTAAGCCCAGTAACTCTTTACAGACCCATTGAATTAATTAATATCCTTATATTAATTAATCAGTTGAATTTAATGTCCCACAGTAAATTCGGACAGGCTTCCGATCACGTTGGATGCCAAGCAACATCGCGTGATCCTAGATGGCATTGGGGTTATCGCAACCCTCTATTAGAACCTTTCCGTCAACAGTTACCGCGCGGATATAATCCTTCATCTGTGCAATGTTCCCGAATCGACCTAGGGTATGGTTTATTGTTAAACCCTAGCTGGTCGATTCAATTGAATCAGATGTCGCTTGTAGTGCTCAAAAAGGGTATGTGTTCATCATGTTATCATGTGTTTACTATGATCAACAATATAGAAAAGAATTGTTATCACCAGAAACTGAGGGTTTCAAAAGAAAAGTGATCATTTATTAACCTTACAAATCGGGAGAATATGGGGTCTTTTTGTTTATCTCTTCCGGCCGGCCGAAAGAAAAGAGCCTTCTCTTTCTTTATCTTGTTCTTCTTTTGTACCTTATACAAAAAAAATCAAATAAACAATAAAACTATGATTATAACTAAAATAGTATAGTATCTATTCTAATTAAGAATCTAAACATGCAACTAAACTAAAAGAACTCACTTTTTGTGTTCTTTTAAACCCCTTTGAGGAGTGTAGGTTTGGAAATCATGAAGTGAGTGTGTGGAATGGATTGATGCAATGAAGAACTATATGAAAAAGAAACAAGAAAGAAACTGGAGAAGAAATCAGTTGATTTCGCCCCTTGAAAGTCTTGATCTTCTTGCACTTCAATGGAGGAAGAAGATGAAGAAACAAGAACTCTTTCTTGTTATCCAAGTTTTTCTCCCTTGAGGACCTTCAAACACCTTGTAGAAAGCTCCAAATTCTCCAAATACCAACCTTTTTCGAAGGTTAATGCCCATATGTATTTATAAGAAGTGACTTTAGGGTATTTGGCCTTTAAAGGGACTCTCCCGCAGCTCATACTTGCTCTAGACGATCATAAAGGGAATTGGAAACCCTTCTAACCTTGGGAACAGGATTATCTCAGTCAAATCTTGCTTATCAGGAAACTCTTAAAACGCGTCGTTCAAGGGGGACGCCTTTTAGTTAATTAATGCGGCCAAAATAGAAATAAATATGTAAAGGAAAATCGAAAATAATTAGGAAATATGAAACACGTCGTGTACACGCGACGTATTTTAGATAATTTAGGAAATTAACCAGAATTAGAAATAGTAAATCTAAGTGGATTAGGACTCAAACGACGTCGTGTAAGGGTGATGCTATTCAATTAAATCCTCTTAAATTTACATTTTTTAATTCCAAATTGATTTCTGCTAAGAATCTAAATGGCGTCGTATATGCGCGACATGATTTAACAAATTTCGAGAAAATCAATAAAAATTAATTAATAATTAAACATCAGACTATTCTGGGGCATTATCATTATGACATGAAATTTACTCAATATGATGTAAAAATTAGCGTGTCTACACCGCTAATCTGAATCTGATAACTCCTTATCAGACACAGAGTCCGCCCTGGCCAGGGACTTTAGCGCATCATTCCCGAAACATTCTCTCTCATAATACCGAGAGCGGATAATCCCATATTGAACACACAATTACCTTTGAAGGAATTTCTCTGAACCCGATCATTTGACTTATTGATAACCTATGGTTAGGGATTCATTAGTCAAGGTCAAAGTTCAGAAACCTACCAACAAGATATCTTTGGCGTCTTAGGTCCAAGGATCATCTACGCAACCGTGACAAAAGAATCGAGCTGGTTAACAGTGAGGTGTTTACTATCCAGCAATACATAGTCAAATTAGTTCAGTGAACTCATTCGCCAATGAGCACCTACAGGTCCACTATAGTGTCTCCACACAAGTGACTTATAGGTTCAGTCACCCTCATCATATGAGCTAAAGAAACCTATACTAGTCTATCCAGATGTTTGATGTCCTTCTCAAACATCCTATGACTAGGAACAATTAAGAACATGTGTTCATAAACCTTCGGTCCCGTAATTATGATCTCATCATAATCCGAAGATTAATGCACATGTTCATGGACTTCATCGTGATTTGATAAGCAATGCTTAAATAAGATACACAATGAAAATATGCCATTATATAATAATCTGAACATAAAACGGTGTCGGAGAGGGAACTCTTTCCACAACGACATCTCCTCGAGCTATAATATCTCTGATCAAATAAAAGCGCTGCAGAATGTGTTTCGACTTCTGATGAGACCTTGACTCTTTCGCTTGAGCAATCGCCCCATTGTTGTTACACAGTAGTAGGACGGGATCAGATATGCTTTCCACCACACTAAGATCACCAATAAATTTCTTCATCCATACAGCTTCCTTGACGGCTTCAGCAGCAACAATATACTCGGCTTCTATTGTCGAATCAGCAATGGTTTCCTATTTGGAACTTTTCCAGCTCACTGCTCTCCCGTTGAGTGTGAAAACAAAACTTGATGTTGACTTGCTGTCATCAAGATCAGACTGAAAACTCGAGTCAGTGTATCCTTGCAACTTTAAGTCTCTTCCTCCATAGACTAGAAATAGATCCTTAGTTCTTCTCAAGTACTTAAGAATGCATTTCACAGCCTTCCAGTGTTCATCACTTGGATCTGCCTGATGTATGCTCGTAACACTTAGAACATATACTACATCAAGTCTAGTATAGGGGACCTATGCATCACATCCCTCTCTTCAGGTGTCTTGGGGGACTGACCTTTAGAAAGTGAAATTACATGTCTCATCGGTATGAGACCTCTCTTGGAATTTTCCATGCCAAACCTTTTGATAATGGTTTCTATGTACATGGTTTGGGTTAAAGCAAGCATCTTCTTTGATCTATCTCTATGGATCCATATTCCTAATACATAAGATGCTTCTCCCAAATCCTTCATGGAGAAGTTCTTTGACAGTCATATCTTTACCGATAACATCATTCTTACATCATTCCCAATGAATAGGATGTCGTCAACATACAGAATCATAAATGTGATTGTGCTCCTACTGTTTTTCTTGTACACACAGGGCTCATCTTCATTTTTAATGAAGCCATAAGTTTTGATCGCCAGCTTCGAGAAGGTTGCTTCAGTCCATAAATGGACCTCTACAACCTGCATACCATGTCTGGATATTCTTTAGATGTGAATCCTTCTGGTTGTATCATATACACCTCCTCCTCAAGGTTTTCATTAAGGAAGGTAGTCTTCACATCTATCTGCCAGATTTCATAGTCATGGTAGGCAGCAATGGCGAGAAGAATTCTGATAGACATAATCATGGCAACGGGTGAAACGGTTTCGTCATAGTCAACACCTTGTCTTTGACAATAGCCTTTCGCCACTAATCTTGCTTTATAAGTCTCAATACGTCCATCTGCATCGATCTTTCTTTTAAAGATCCATTTGCAGCCGATAGGTACTATACCATCGGGTAAATCTTCTAATTTCCAAACTTGGTTGATGTACATAGACTGTATTTCAGAATTCATGGCTTCCCACCATTTCCAGGCCTCTGGACTTTCAATAGCCTCCTGGTAAGTCTTAGGATCATCATCCTCATTATAGAGTATCTTTGAACCATCCAAATTAATATGTCCCACATATCTTTCTAGTGGTTTAGGTACTCTTTCAGACCTACGAGGTTCCTGTGTACCATTTTGAACAGGTTCAAAAACTGGCGGTTCATCTAATGAACCATTACCAGTTTGTGTGTCTGAAATTTCTTCCAGAATCACTTTACTCCCACTGTCCTTCTGGACAATATAATCTTCTTCCAGAAGGACAGTTCTCCTAGCCACAAACACCTTTGGATATCCCATAAATCTGCATTTGTCAGTTCTGGACTCCAGCTTATCTGCGTCATATCTTTTAACATGAGCAGGACATCCCCAGACTATAATATGTTTAAGGTCTGGTTTCCTACCATTCCATATCTCATATGGAGTGATTTCAACAGATTTGCTGGGTACCTTGTTCAGGATATACATGTTGGGTTTTCTCGGTTTCTCCGGATCGCTCACGCAGCGGAAAACAAAAATATTTACAGCGATCCGTTCCCGTTTCGGAATCTAAAATACGATAATCCGATTATCGAAGTTCTCACTGTGTGCGGATTCGAATCCGCAGCCGTTCGGTTCCGTCGGTGCGACACCGCAAGCCGCGCAAGCGCCCGGCCTCTAGCGAAGTCCACGCGATCCTCCCCGCGACAGATATCCTCGAGTTCCTCGTTCTTCGCAGCCCACGAAGCCTCCGCCGGTCGCCGCAATGATCGCCGCAGTGCGCGGACGATTTCCCGTCGAACGGGATTCGGAGAAGCGGCGGAGCAGATCTGGATCTGCCTGGACGTCAGAGGAAGACAGAAACTGAGGAGGGGCGGCTAGGGTTAGCAGCAGCTTGGCCTGCTCAGCCCGTTCGCTATGTTTTATACTAACCATGCGGTTTTTCACAAAAACCCCCGGTTTGTATAAAACCCACTTATTTATCCATCGCCTTGAGAATCATGTGCATGTGACCCTCTAGGCCCAAGTACCAGTCCAGTTAATGGCCCAATAAGCCCAGTGACTCCTCACTGGCTTTATTAATTAATTAATAACCCTTTATTAATCAATTAATCAATCGAATTGATGTCGCACATCGAATTCGACCGGTCCTCCGATCACGTTGGGTGCCAAGCAACACCGTGTGAACTCGGAAGGTATTTGGGGTTAAGTAACCCACTCTTGAAACCTTTCCGTCGACAGTTACCACGTGGATATAATCCTTCATTCGTACAATGCTCTCGAGTCAACTCAGGGTATGGCGAGCTGTCAAACCCTAATCGGTCGACTCACTTGGATTGGATGCCGCTGATAAATATCGGAAAACTCCTTTCCCGATATTATCGTCCGCCCTGGCCAAGGACTTTCGCACATCCTTCCTAGAGCATTCTCTCTCTAAGTACCGAGAGCGAATGATTCCTTATTGACACACAATTCCCTTCGACGGTATTCCGCTGTACCCAATCCTTGGCGTATTAGAATCCCATGGCTAGAGATTCGTAAACTAAGGTCAAAGCACAGAAGTCCACCGCCAAGGTGTCCTTGGTGTCTCAGGTCCGAGGACCATCCACGCAACTACGACAATAGAATCAAGCTGGTTGACAGTGAGGTACAATACCATCCAGCGATTCAGTCGGATCAGTTCAGTGAACTCATTCTCCAATGAGCACCTACAGATTCGCCTTAGTGTCTCCATACAAGTGACTTATGAGATCAGTCACCCGCATCATATGAGCAGGAGTAATCTGTACTAGTCTAACCGGATATCCAATGTCCTTCTCGGATATCCTCCGACTATGAACGATTAAGAATATGTGTGTTTAAGTGATCAGTCTCATTAGTATGATCTCATCATAATCTGATCACCATAGCACATATTCACGGACTTCATTATGAAACGATAATTAACGCGATTTACACATAATGAATATTATGCCATTTTATTAATAATGAACGAGATTTACATTGTTAGATTGGCTTGTAGGCCACCTAAACTAACAATCTCCCACTTGGACTAAAGCCAATCACCTTTATACAATAAGCCCATAGACTCTAGGTGACGCTCAAACACAATTTGAGCCAATGGCTTTGTCAGTGGATCTGCTACATTGTCGACGGATGGAACTCTTTCTACTACTACATCTCCTCTGGATATGATCTCTCTGATAAGGTGAAAGCGCCTCATAATATGCTTCGATTTCTGATGAGACTGCGGCTCTTTCGCTTGCGCAATGGCTCCATTGTTGTCGCACAACAGTGGAACAGGCTCAGAGATGGTGGGAACTACGCCGAGGTCGGTGATGAATTTCTTCAACCACACTGCTTCCTTGGCGGCTTCAGCTGCAGGGATGTACTCAGCTTCAGTCGTCGAATCTGCAGTGGTTACTTTCTTGGAACTCTTCCAGCACACTGCCCCTCCGTTCAATGTAAACACGAATCCAGATGTTGACTTGCTATCATCTGGATCTGACTGGAAACTCGAGTCAGTAAAGCCTCGCAGTTTTAAGTCACCTCCTCCATAGACAAGAAACATATCCTTAGTTCTTCTCAAGTACTTAAGGATACATTTCACTTCCTTCCAGTGCTCTTCGCCTGGATCAGCCTGAAATCTGCTTGTAATACTTAGAGCAAATGCAACATCAGGCCGTGTACATAGCATGGCATACATGATAGATCCTATGGCAGAGGCATAGGGTATTCTATCCATGAATGCCCTCTCATCAGGAGTCTTAGGAGACTGCTCCTTTGAGACACTAATTCCATGTCTCATCGGTATGAGACCTCTCTTGGAATTTTCCATGCCAAACCTTTTGACTATGGTATCTATGTACAAGGATTGGGTCATTCCAAGCATCCTCTTTGATCTATCTCTATAGATCCGTATTCCCAATACGTAGGATGCTTCTCCCAAATCCTTCATGGAGAAGTTTTTCGACAGCCAGATATTTACTGATGACATCATAGCTACATCATTCCCAATGAGTAGTATGTCATCTACGTAAAGAACTAGAAAAGTGACTGCACTCCCACTGGTCTTCTTGTACACACAAGGCTCATCTTCATTCTTAATGAAGTCATAAGACTTGACAGCCTCGTCAAATCTTATGTTCCAGCTCCGGGAAGCCTGCTTCAGTCCATAAATGGACCTCTGAAGCTTTCACACTTTATCTGGAGATTCTTTGGATGTGAAACCTTCTGGTTGTATCATATACACCTCTTCCTCAAGGTTACCATTGAGGAAGGCAATCTTCACATCCATCTGCCAGATTACATAATCAAAATGTGTAGCAATGGCGAGCAGAACTCTGATCGACTTTATCATGGCAACTGGTGAGAAAGTCTCGTCATAGTCAATTCCTTGCCTTTGACGATATCCCTTTGCCACCAACCTTGCCTTATAAGTGTCGATCCGTCCATCAGCACCGATCTTTCTCTTAAAGATCCACTTGCATCCGATGGGTACAATACCCTCGGGCAAGTCCTCCAAGTTCCAAACTTGGTTAGTGTACATAGACTGGATTTCTGAGTTCATGGCTTCTCGCCATTTCCCGGCTTCTGGGCCTTCTATGGCCTCCTGGTAGGTTTTAGGATCATCATCCTCATTATATTGTACCTTAGACTCACCTTCAGCGATATGTCCCACATATCGTTCGGGTAGTCTAGGTATTCTACCAGATCTACGAGGCTCATCTGTGTGTACCTGAACAGATTCAGGAACTGATATCTCATCTGATGATAATGCAGCTGTTTGGAGATCTGGAACCTCTTCCAGTACTATTTTACTCCCACTGTTCTCCTGGAGAAGGTATTCCTCTTCCAGGAAGACAGCTTTCCTGGCGACAAACACCTTTTGTTCACCAGGACGGAAAAAATAGTATCCAAAGGTTTCCTTTGGATATCCCACAAACCTGCATTTATCAGTTCGTGATTCCAGTTTGTCTAGGTCATGCCTCTTTACATGAGCAGGACAACCCCAGACTTTAACATGTTTAAATTCTAGTTTCCTGCCTTTCCATATCTCATTTGGAGTAGAGGCCACAGACTTGCTGGGTACTCTGTTCAGTAGGTATGCTGCTAACTCTAGAGCATACCCCCAGAGGGACTGTAAGGATCGAGACTTTCGGATCCTGTTTTTGGGTCGGACCCGGTAGTTCTAGCCCTTGTGAGGGGCGGGAGTTCTGAGTCGAATCGCATCAGGACCTCGAGACGCGTTTTAAATGGCGTCCACCGTGGCAGACGCGTTTCAGGTTCTGCCACGTGGGTGCCACGTGGGCTGGCCTTGGGCCGCGTGTGTACGGCCCTGTCTTGTCGTCTGAACGGCGTCCGCATGGGACGACGCCTTTTAGACTGCGACTCTGGGTGTGTCAGAGTACGGCCCTGACAAGTTGTCTGAATGGCGTCTGTGTGGGACGACGCGTTTCAGAATCTTGTCAGAGCGGCTGTCATGTCACCTAATAGGCGTCCGTGCATGTCGACGCGTTTTAGCCCGTTTCTGGTTACCCCGCGAGCCCTCCTTCTTTCCCTCATTTTCTCCTACTCTCCTTCTCTCCTTCTCCTGCGGCGACCGGCGACGACCCCTCCTCCTCCCTCTTTTCCTCCCACCATTTCGTCTCTCCCTCCACTTCATCCTCTACTCGGTTCCTACCACTACCACCTCCACTTCCACTGCGGCGTTCTACTCTCCGGACGGCGGCCGACGTCAAGGTGGAGCAAGGACGACCGCGGCGGTACCGGCGGCGGCGTGGGGCGAGACGGGCGGACGGCTTGAAGCTTGGAGGAGTTCGAGTGTCCGGTAGGATGACGTTCCCCATAGCATTGTGCTTAAAAATCATGTTTTTCCTCGTTTATGCATGTGGTAGATCTTTGGTTTGGGGGTTAGAATGAGCATGTTTAGGAGTTCATTTGATGACAAGGGGGATTTCCACGAATGTATTACCTATGGATGGTATTGATTCTCTTCTTCCCTCCGTTTTTGGGTTTGTTTGGGGGTTGAAAAGGGAGCCCTCAGGCTTAGGGTGATCCTGGTTCCTGGGCTTGAAAGACGTCGTGCATGGACGACGCCTTTTTGAAGGGCGTCGGGCCATCACGACGCCTTTTAGACTGGAATCGCCTGACAGACAGTCTGCCAGGTCGGGGATTCCGAGCCTAAAAGACGTCATGGGTGAACGACGCGTTTTTGATTGGCGTCAGGAACCCACGACGCCTTTTAAGGCAGAAAATCTCCTGAGTAAAGGTCTGGGAAATTCCGGATTTCTGTGTTGAATGGCGTCTGATGACGTCGACGCCTTTTAAAAGGCGACCACTTAGGTCGACGCCTTTTAAGGCCAGATTCTGAAGACTGATTTATATGAACCTGTACTTGGAGCTTGAATGGCGTCGACCTTGGTCGACGCGATTCAAGACAGAATCTCACTAATTCATGCCAGTAAAATGTGTTCATGCTGCTAGATAGTTGGTTAGCACATGTTTTAGTACACCCGATAGAGATGGATTCCTCATGATCGGACGGTTCTATGTGTGTTATGCAATCGCAGGCTTTTCACGTGACCGGATCGCACTGTGTTAGGTTTTCAGTTACTGTGGACCTGGAGTGACATTGTAACACTTTATCACCCTGTGCTGGTGGGGGCGTGAGCACAGTGCCGGTGGGGGCGTGGGCAGGGTGACGCCTAGTGAGAGAGGGTCACCTGGTGAACCCCGGGGTCAGCTAGTACCGGTGTCGGAGTGGTACATTCGGAGAGTCACTCATGCTGAGGGAAGGGGTAGTCACCTGAGCCGGTTGGGCCGGAGTAGCGAGCGTGCTATCCGAGGGGCTACTCCTTGGTCTCAGCGGGTCGAGGTTTTTCCCACCGTTGTTTGTACGGTCGGCGGGTTCTATCGAGACTACAGTTGTGGATTTTCTAACGGCTGGTTTAGAATGTGCATGTTTATTATATTTCGACTGCATGCGTTCTCACGTAGACAATTAGATATTGTACCTGCCACTACACTTGTTACTTCACTGTTAGCTGTACTTTACACTTGTGGGTGTGTGCGTGGGCAGTGGGGATCGAAGGATCCCTACTGAGTCTTGTCTTGAGACTCACCCCTGCGGTTTTCAGGTGAGGACTCCCAGCAGACCTAGTGCGGCGTGTGCGGCCGTGTGTTGTGCGTCTTCGGCAGTTGTTCCGGGGTATGCCCCGATGTAGTTGTTATTTATCTCTAGCCTGTATGTTTAATTATTTCTTTTCAGTTGGAATATGTAATTATTTGCTGTATCGAGTCGCATTGTAATAATTTTAATTTCTGCACTTTCAATTCAATGTGATGTGAATGTTTAGCTTAGTTTATTATTTATTTTCCAGACTTACTAGATCCTGGTTTGGTTACAAATTAATGATTCGGTACCCATTTAGTAATCGGATCCCCGATTATAGGGTGGCGGGTCGTTACAGTTGGTATCAGAGCATACGGTCTGGCAAATAAATAAATAACTAGGTTAAATGTTGTAATTCGGCAAATAAATACATTATCCCGTACAGGCACGGCGGTAGCATAGGTTTTAGGACTCTAATTAGAACTTTTGATTTTGTAATTGTAGGCGAGTAGATGGCTCCTAGGAAGAGGATGCCAGTTATTCGAGAGCGGGGAGATGCCCCTAGTGGGTCCGAGGCAGGAAGGCCGAGTGTTGAGCAGTTTATGGAGGCCATGATGGATACTATGGCTCGATATCAGACACGAGATCCTAGCGAGGGTTCTAGTGCTCGGGGAGGGACCACGGCTACACTTGAGAGGTTCTTGAAGCTGAGGCCACCTCACTTCACCGGTCGTCCCGACCCTGACGAGGCCATTCATTGGCTTAGAGAGATTGAGAAGACTTTTGATACTATGGACTGTGCAGCAGTAGAGAGGACCCCGCTGGCTACCTTCATGCTGAAGGATAGCGCCTATGACTGGTGGACCACGCTGAAGAGTTTATCTTATGGGGACAGGAGTCTTAGGGAAATTTCTTGGGAGACCTTTGTCAAGGAGTTCAATGCACAATATTTCCCTAGACATGTCCAGCGAGCCAAGGAGAGGGAGTTTATGGATCTGACGCAGGGGAGTATGACGGTACTTGAGTACGAGGCGAAGTTTGTTTCGCTGGGACGGTTCGTGCCTTTTATATCTGAGGACGAGGTGCGTCGCACGGAGAGGTTTGTGGATGGGCTTAGGCTCAGTTTGAGGAACTTCGTGGCGTCCCATTGTTGTACAGACTTGGCGTCAGCAGTTAGGCGTGCAGCAGCTGTAGAGGCTCAGCAGATCCAGTCGGCCCGGGAGAGAGGGCAGACTGTTCAGGGGCCAGCGCGAGGCAGGGGTAAGGCAGCGGCACCGGCTCCTTCAGTCGGTTCGGGATCGTCTTCTCTCGGCTCCCGATTCAGGGGATTCTTCAGGGGTGGTGGCAGCAGTAGTGGCAGCAGCGGTAGTAGCAGGCCCAGGCATGGTCAGCGGAGTCAGTCTGCATCCAGTGCACAGCAGGAGCCAGCTCAAAGGCTTCCGGCTGTTTGTCAGCAATGTGGTGGTGCTCATGGCGGGACTCAGTGTCCCACTCTTCCCAGGCGGTGTTTTACTTGCGGCCAATAGGGCCATCTGGCGAGGCAGTGCCCGCAGGGGCATAGTGAGGGGCAGGGTCATGGGGATCAGAAGAAGCCGAGGACTCAGGGGAGAGTTCTAGCTATCACCAAGAGGGAGGCTCGTGCATCCAACTTGGTGGAAGGTACACTCTCTGTCCTTGGGAACTCTGCGCATGTGTTGATCGATTCGGGTGCTTCGCATTCTTTTATTTCCGAGCAGTTCCTAGACATTCTTTCTGCACCCGTTGATGAGTTGTCTGATGGTCTGGTGGTTGAGGTTCCTTCTGGAGACTTCATGATATCTTATAATTGTTTGAGGGATGTTCCCTTGACCATTGAGGGTCATGTGCTACCTGCCCAGTTGGTCGTACTTGCTATTCGTGATTTCGATATCATCCTGGGTATGGATTGGTTGGAAGCCTTTTATGCGGAGGTGGACTGCCACAGGAAGAGGGTGCGCTTCTCTATTCCGGACATCCCGACCTTCTTCTTCCAAGGTATTAGGCTTTCTCCTCGAGGTATTCTCATTTCTGCCTTTAAGGCACGGAGGTTGCTTGCTGGTGGCTGCGAGGCTTTCTTAGCCTCTGTCGTTGTATCTGATGTCCGTGCTAGTCCCAGTCCCTGGGAGGTGCCTGTTGTTTGTGATTTCGTAGATGTATTTCCTGAGGAGCTGCCTGGCCTTCCTCCTCAGCGAGAGGTCGAGTTTACCATCGAGCTTGCACCAGGTACGGCGCCTTTGTCTAAGGCCCCGTATCGGATGGCGCCAGCCGAACTCGCTGAGTTGAAGGCGCAGTTACAGGAGTTGTTGGATAAGGGTTTCATTCGTCCCAGTACGTCTCCATGGGGTGCTCCAGTTCTATTTGTCAGGAAGAAGGATGGTTCCTTAAGATTGTGCATCGATTATAGGCAGCTGAACCAGGTGACAATAAAGAATAAGTACCCGCTTCCTAGGATCGATGACTTGATGGATCAGCTGCAGACCGCGAGGGTGTTCTCCAAGATCGATCTGAGATCTGGGTACTATCAGATGAGAATCAGGGATGTGGATGTTAGTAAGACGGCCTTCAGGACTCGGTATGGGCATTATGAGTTTTTGGTTATGCCCTTCGGCTTAACCAATGCTCCGGCGGCCTTTATGGATCTGATGAACCGAGTCTTCAGGACCTACCTGGACCAGTTTGTGGTTGTGTTTGTTGATGACATTCTAATCTATTCTTCTTGTGAGGAAGAGCACGCTGCTCATCTTCGGGCAGTGTTGCAGGTTCTGAGAGAGCACCAACTTTACGCCAAGTTCAGCAAATGTGAATTTTGGCTAAACGAGGTGCACTTCCTTGGACACGTTATTTCTGGTGAAGGCATCGCAGTGGATCCAGCTAAGATAGAGGCAGTGATGGACTGGAGCAGGCCGATTTCAGTGACTGAGATCAGGAGCTTTCTGGGGCTTGCCGGATATTACAGGCGGTTTGTTCAGGGATTTTCTTCGATAGCGGCCCCCTTGTCGAGGTTGACTCGAAAGGGAGTTCGTTTTGTGTGGACTGAGGATTGTGAGCAGAGTTTTATTGAGCTAAAAACTCGTCTCACGACAGCCCCAGTGCTGGTGCTTCCATCTGGGTCAGGTGGATTTGTGGTTTACTCAGATGCGTCCCGTCGAGGTTTGGGAGCAGTCCTTATGCAGCATGGCAGGGTAGTTGCTTATGCTTCTCGGCAGCTGAAGAGGCATGAAGAGAACTATCCTACTCATGATTTGGAGCTTGCAGCTGTGGTGTTTGCACTGAAGATCTGGAGGCATTACTTATATGGAGAAAAATTTCAGGTTTTTACAGATCACAAGAGCTTGAAATATGTATTTACTCAGAGAGACCTGAACCTGAGGCAGCGGAGGTGGATGGAGTTTATTAAGGATTATGACTTTGACCTTTCTTATCATCCGGGCAAGGCGAATGTGGTGGCAGACGCTTTGAGTCGGAAGACGGTCATGTCATACCTCATGATTCGGGAGTGGAAATTGTTCGAGCAGGTGGTGGAATCCTCCTTTAGGGTTCCACGTGAAGAGAATAGAGCGGTGCTTGTCAGCCTGACTGTGAGACCGGCTGTGTACCATGCTGTGATTGAGGCTCAGAGGGCAGATGCTGAGTTACCACAGATTCTCCAAAGGTCTGAGGTGGAGTTGTGGGATGATGGAACCGTCAGATTCAGAGGCAGACTCTATGTCCCGACTGAGGAAGACGTGCGCAGATGTGTTCTTGATGAGGCGCACCGTTCGAGGTATGCAATGCATCTCGGGACAACAAAGATGTATCATTGTTTGAGGAGGCACTTCTGGTGACCCGGTATGAAAAGAGATGTGGCTGAGTATGTGGCTAGATGTATGACATGCCAGCAGGTTAAAGTCGAGCATCAGAGACCAGGAGGGTTGCTGCAGCCCTTGCCGATTCCTGAGTGGAAATGGGAGCATGTGACGATGGACTTTGTGATGGGATTGCCTGCATCCCCTAGCAGGAGAGACGCTATCTGGGTCATCGTTGATCGGCTGACCAAGTCGGCACACTTCCTAGCCATTAGGAAGGACTGGTCGGTCGGTAAGCTGGCTAAGTTGTTTGTGGACCGGATTATCTCTCTGCACGGGGTACCCTTGTCCATTGTATCAGATCGAGATCCGAGGTTTACTTCCAGATTCTGGAAGAGCTTTCAGCACGCGTTGGGAACTCAGTTGGCTTTCAGCTCGGCCTACCATCCAGAGACTGACGGGCAGTCGGAGAGGACTATTCAGACCTTGGAGGATATGCTCAGGGCGTGTTGCCTAGACTGGGGAGGTTCGTGGGAACAACACTTGTCCACTGTGGAGTTTGCCTACAACAACAGCTATCATTCTAGCATCGGCATGGCGCCTTATGAGGCTTTGTATGGGCGGCCGTGTCGATCTCCGGTGTGTTGGTCCGAGATCGGTGAGAGGCAGATAGCAGGACCTGAGTTAGTGCAGCAGTGTGCTGAGATTGCCAGGACAGTTCGGCAGAGGTTGTCCGCAGCTCAGAACAGACAGAAGAGTTATGCTGACATCCGACGGAGACCACTTGAATTTGAAGTTGGGGACCACGTGTTTCTCCGAGTCTCACCCTCCAAGGGTGTGATGAGATTCGGGAAGCGAGGCAAGCTAAGTCCGCAATATATTGGACCTTTTCCCATTCTTGCTCGAATTGGGGAAACCGCGTATCAGCTGGCCTTGCCGCCCAGTATTGCAGGAGTGCACGATGTGTTCCATGTGTCCTTGCTGAGGAAGTACGTTCAGGATCCGTCCCATGTGTTGGATTTTTCAGAATTGGAGGTCGCTGAGGATTTGTCATTCCCAGAGTATCCGGTTCGTATTGAGGATCGCAGAGATCAGGTCCTGCGGAACAAGGTCGTACCGTTGGTCAAGGTAATTTAGCAGTACCGCTCCGGAGGTGAGGCAACCTGGGAGCGAGAGGATGAGATGCGGGAGCAATTTCCTTATCTCTTTTCGTAAGTATCCCTGTGAACTTTTATCCCTGTTGTGACCTTGTTATTCCTAGCAGTCAATTTCGAGGACGAAATTTCTTTTAAGGGGGGAAGAATGTAAGGATCGAGACTTTCGGATCCGGTTTTCGGGTCGGACCCGGTAGTTCTAGCCCTTGTGAGGGGCGGGAGTTCTGAGTCGAATCGCATCAGGACCTCGAGACGCGTTTTAAATGGCGTCCACCGTGGCAGACGCGTTTCAGGTTCTGCCACGTGGGTGCCACGTGGGCTGGCCTTGGGCCGCGTGTGTACGGCCCTGTCTTGTCGTCTGAACGGCGTCCGCATGGAACGACGCCTTTTAGACTGCGACTCTGGGTGTGTCAGAGTACGGCCCTGACAAGTTGTCTGAATGGCGTCTGTGTGGGACGACGCGTTTCAGAATCTTGTCAGAGCGGCTGTCATGTCACCTAATAGGCGTCCGTGCATGTCGACGCGTTTTAGCCCGTTTCTGGTTAACCCCGCGAGCCCTCCTTCTTTCCCTCATTTTCTCCTACTCTCCTTCTCTCCTTCTCCTCCGGCGACCGGCGACGACCCCTCCTCCTCCCTCTTTTCCTCCCACCATTTCGTCTCTCCCTCCACTTCATCCTCTACTCGGTTCCTACCACTACCACCTCCACTTCCACTGCGGCGTTCTACTCTCCGGACGGCGGCCGACGTCACGGTGGAGCAAGGACGACCACGGCGGTATCGGCGGCGGCGTGGGGCGAGACGGGTGGACGGCTTGAAGCTTGGAGGAGTTCGAGTGTCCGATAGGGTGACGTTCCCCATAGCATTGTGCTTAAAAATCATGTTTTTCCTCGTTTATGCATGTGGTAGATCTTTGGTTTGGGGGTTAGAATGAGCATGTTTAGGAGTTCATTTGATGACAAGGGGGATTTCCACGAATGTATTACCTATGGATGGTATTGATTCTCTTCTTCCCTCTGTTTTTGGGTTTGTTTGGGGTTGAAAAGGGAGCCCTCGGGCTTAGGGTGATCCTGGTTCCTGGGCTTGAAAGACGTCGTGCATGGACGACGCCTTTTTGAAGGGCGTCGGGCCATCACGACGCCTTTTAGACTGGAATCGCCTGACAGACAGTCTGCCAGGTCGGGGATTCCGAGCCTAAAAGACGTCATGGGTGAACGACGCGTTTTTGATTGGCGTCAGGAACCCACGACGCCTTTTAAGGCAGAAAATCTCCTGAGTAAAGGTCTGGGAAATTCCGGATTTCTGTGTTGAATGGCGTCTGATGACGTCGACGCCTTTTAAAAGGCGACCACTTGGGTCGACGCCTTTTAAGGCCAGATTCTGAAGACTGATTTATATGAACCTGTACTTGGAGCTTGAATGGCGTCGACCTTGGTCGACGCGATTCAAGACAGAATCTCACTAATTCATGCCAGTAAAACGTGTTCATGCTGCTAGATAGTTGGTTAGCACATGTTCTAGTACACCCGATAGAGATGGATTCCTCATGATCGGATGGTTCTATGTGTGTTATGCAATCGCGGGCTTTTCACGTGACCGGATCGCACTGTGTTGGGTTTTCAGTTACTGTGGACCTGGAGTGACATTGTAGCACTTTATCACCCTGTGCTGGTGGGGGCGTGAGAACAGCGCCGGTGGGGGCGTGGGCGGGGTGACGCCTAGTGAGAGAGGGTCACCTGGTGAACCCCGGGGTCAGCTAGTACCGGTGTCGGAGTGGTACATTCGGAGAGTCACTCATGCTGAGGGAAGGGGTAGTCACCTGAGCCGGTTGGGCCGGAGTAGCGAGCGTGCTATCCGAGGGGCTACTCCTTGGTCTCAGCGGGTCGAGGTTTTTCCCACCGTTGTTTGTACGGTCGGCGGGTTCTATCGAGACTACAGTTGTGGATTTTCTAACGGCTGGTTTAGAATGTGCATGTTTATTATATTTCGACTGCATGCGTTCTCACGTAGAGAATTAGATATTGTACCTGCCACTACACTTGTTACTTCACTGTTAGCTATACTTTACACTTGTGGGTGTGTGCGTGGGCAGTGGGGATCGAAGGATCCCTACTGAGTCTTGTCTTGAGACTCACCCCTGCGGTTTTCAGGTTAGGACTCCCAGCAGACCTAGAGCGGCGTGTGCGGCCGTGTGTTGTGCATCTTCGGCAGTTGTTCCGGGGTATGCCGCAATGTAGTTGTTATTTATCTCTGGCCTGTATGTTTAATTATTTCTTTTCAGTTGGAATATGTAATTATTTGCTGTATCGAGTCGCATTGTAATAACTTTAATTTCTGCACTTTCAATTCAATGCGATGTGAATGTTTAGCTTAGTTTATTATTTATTTCCCAGACTTACTAGATCCTGGTTTGGTTCCAAATTAATGATTCGGTACCCATTTAGTAATCGGATCCCCGATTATAGGGTGGTGGGTCGTTACAGGGACACTGGTAATCCCGAAAAGCTCATCATGGATCGCACCATATCCAACAAGGTGCGATTCCTCCTTTCTGATACACCATTCATCTGTGGTGTATATGGAGGGGTCAGCTGAGAAAGGATACCATTATCCTTTAAGAATTGTGTGAAGTTAGTACTCAAGTATTCTCCTCCTCGATCTGATCGAAGAGCTTTAATACTCTTTCCTAACTGTTTCTCCACCTCATGCTTGAACTCCTTGAACTTCTCAAATGCTTCCGACTTGCTCTTCATTAAGTACACGTAGCCGAATCTTGAGAAGTCATCGGTGAACGTGATGAAGTAAGAAAAGCCACCTTTGGCTTGGGTAGGCATGGGACCACATACATCCGAATGTATCAGTTCCAGAATGTCCTTGGCACGTTCTCCATGTCCACTAAATGGAGATTTTGCCATCTTTCCCATAAGGCAGGATTCACATGTTGCAAACGATTCATAATCGAATGTTGTTAAATAACCATGCTTGTGCAACTTTTGCAACCTGCTTTTGCCAATGTGCCCAAGTCTACAATGCCACATGTAGGCCTGGTTCACACAATTCTTGCTCTTCTTAAGAGCATTATCAATTTGAAGATTGTAATAAGAAACATCTAAGAGATATAGACCGTTGACTAAAGATGCCGAAGCTATTGATTTATTACCATAATAAATCGTACAACTTCTATTCTCAATAGTCAACCTATATCCTATCTTGTCCAAACAAGATATTGATATGATGTTCTTTATTATGCTAGGAACATAATAACAATCTTCCAATAGTAAGGTGTCTCCCGATGGAAGCCTGAGGTTTGCTGTCCCAACAGCAATCACCGCAACTTTGCGCCGTTTCCTAACCTCAATTCCACCTCACCTTGTCCCAGCTTGCGCTTACTTGTCAGCATCTGCACATCATGGCAGATATGAGAAGCACATCCGGTATCCAATACCCAAGATGTGGAATCTCTAACTGATAAGTTGATATCTATCATATAGATATCTGAAGCTTCAGACACCTTCACTCTCCCATGAGCTTTATCATTAAGGAACTCCTTGCAGTTCCTCTTCCAGTGACCATACTGCTTATAGTATAAGCAGTCACCCTTCACTACTCTTTTACCTTTGTCCTTTGATCTTTTATCGTTAGCTATCATCCCTACTTCAGGGGCATCCAACGCCGATTCAGCAGGAGGATCAGCTCCAGGGACAAAGTTATTGCGCTCAGATCTGAAGACATTCTTCAGTCTGAACCAATCCGAGTAGATCAAGTAAGTCAAAATGGCATCATCAAGTATGCCACGGAGTGGGTTATTCGACGACATAGTTCCTACAGGAGATAAGTAAAATCTATTTAGCAGATGTTCAATTATTAAAGTTTAAAACAAGACATGGTCTTTTGTTCAAGTTTAACTCCCACTAATTTTCGACGGACTGTATAACCCTCAGTTATACAGAACGGGAGACGCCGACTGTCTCCTAGTGGGGATCAGAATCTCAATGACTTGCACTACAGCCTTGTGGATAGCACAACAAACTGTAATACAATCAGAGAGCACCTAACTCATGGGACTTGCAACTCCTTGCAATATCTGATCATAGCTTCGGTCCCCAGAGATTTAATGGCCTTGTGGATAGCACAACAAACCACTAATTCTGGTCTAAGCTAACCATCATTACGCGACGAGTATAGATTTGCATGCAGCCCTTGTGGATAGCACAACAAAGCTACATGGTTCCTCTACCCCGATCTATAGGCATCTAATGCCATAGCTACAGTTTCTCCTCCCAATTAAGCAAGCCTTGTGGATAGCACAACAAACATGCCTAAAGTGATTCGAATCCTATGACTATAACGATGGTGGACCACGCGGTAAGTTCTCAACTACTCGCGTTACGGCTTAGAGTTTATCTGAGGGTATTTAGATAACTTTTATCTCGGTCTCTCATAGGTGATAGTATATAGATATATCGTATATATTTACTAAATACTATAACCTGCTTTGATTCATAATCAAAAGATAAACAATGCATCACATACATGTCATTAGTGTGGTCATGGATAGCACAGTGGGTTTGACTGGAGCCAACAGTCAAACGCACACACATTCTAATCATAACATTTACATTAGATATCCTGCAATTACATAGGCAAGAGATCTCCATCTTTTCGCCTTCCTGGTTGCAATTGTGGATCGTCCTCGCTCCTTCCTCGGTTGCCTCGATCATATTACATTTAAATTCTATAATTTACAAGTAAATTGAACAAGGCCTTATAGCGAGTACAAGAGTAAGATGGAGGTAGAAATACATCAGAGCATGAGAGAGAGAGGTGCGCAGACCTCTATTTATTAACAATTAATAATTAAACATACATCCGCGATCCACACAATCCATTCATCACATGAATAATAAATTAAGTGCATATCCATGACCACGGTGTGTTTTAAACATTCCACACATGATTCAGCGCATCACATGGCTAAAACAAATGAGTTTTCAAAAATAGATAAGTTTTGGCTTTCAAAAAGCTGGGATCTAATCAAAATTGGCATTTGATTTTCGAAAACTCATTTTATTAACTTAACATGCAATTAAATCTAATTTAAAAGCAATAAACACACATCACATGCGCACACACTCTGAATTAATAATTCCAGATTATTCCATGCAAATTAGAACACTTCTAATAATCTAACACTTAGATTAAAACCCCATTAATAATTTAACAATTAGACTATTAAAGACTAATCTAACTCTTAGACTAGTCCAACAAAATTAAACATTAATTTATCACATAAATTAATAATTAACTCTAATCTGTTATTATTAACTAATCTAACTGTTAGACTAGTTAATTAATTAATGTTAATTATCAATTTAACTCTTAAATTTATAATTAACACTAATTAACAATTAACCAACAATCTAACTTTTAGATTATTGGATAGAAATTAATTATTATTTTAACTCTTAAACCAATAACTAATTAATCTAAATTAAACCATTAAATTAGTTAGTTAAAATTAGTTGTTAATATAACATTTAAATCAACAACCAATTATAATTAACTAATGATCATTAATTTAACTCTTAAATTAATCAATTAAAATTAATTATTAACTTAACATTTAAATTAATAATTAACTTCAATAATTAACAACAATTGTTAATAAAATGATTCCAAAATCATTAATGACCCAATTCAATAATATTAAGAAAAAATATTTTCAAAACAATTTTGAAATATAAATTTAAAATCTAATTTTAAATCAATTGGGTCAAATTGGCTTAATTATATTTAAACAGGGATTAAAAAAGGGGTTAAAAGGGTGGGGAAATGGGCCCAGCCCTAAGGGGCAATCTGGCTCGGGCCCTCCAAGGGCCTAGGCTCGAGCCAGGCGCGCCTGGGCCCGAGCCAGGCGCGCCTGGGCTCTCCTGGACAAGGGCCCAGGGCTCGGGCCCGGCCCAGGCTCGACCCGGCCGGTCGAACCGGTCGGGCCGGCCCCTTCTTCCTCCCTGCAACACCCGACGGCCTGCGTTTGAGTGCCGGAAACCCTAGCCGGCGGCGGGGCTCCACGGCGCCGCCCGGCGGCCACCCCAGCGTCGCCCGGCGCCCGGCCAGCGATGGCCCAACGCCGGTGATGCCGCCGGCGCCGGCAGGGCCGCCGGTGGGGCCTAATAAGGCGTCGGTTGGCCTTCTTAAACACCCCCAAAAATAGGTTTTCTGTGTTAACCGTGAACATGGAGAAGAAAGGGCTCCCTCCGGCCAACCCCAGCAGTCTATCCGGCGTCGGTGAGGAGCCCCTTGATGCCCGATGGTTCCCAACAACCCCGTGGATCATCCAGGGTATTGGCCATGCCTCTCCAACATTTGGGGATGCATATCCGAAGCCCAAACGGCTGCCGTTCTTCGTCAAACGAAGAACACCATAAACCCCAATAAAATTCCGAAAAATTGCAGAATCATAATCTAATGATTACTGTTCATCTCATGAACACAGATCCAGCAAAAAAAATTGACTTTTAAGCATGGAATTAAATCATGGAAAAATTAATTTCGAGACTGAAACGAGACGAGAAACAGTGGAACCTGGCGCTGATACCACTGTTGGGTTTTCTCGGTTTCTCCAGATCGCTCACGCAGCGGAAAACAAAAATATTTACAGCGATCAGTTCCCGTTTCGGAATCTAAAATACGATAATCCGATTATCCAAGTTCTCACCGTGTGCGGATTCGAATCCGCAGCCGTTCGGTTCCGTCGGTGCGACACCGCAAGCTGCGCAAGCGCCCGGCCTCTAGCGAAGTCCACGCGATCCTCCCCGCGACGGATATCCTCGAGTTCCTCATTCTTCGCAGCCCACGAAGCCTCCGCCGGTCGCCGCAATGATCGCCGCAGTGCGCGGACGATTTCCCGTCGAACGGGATTCGGAGAAGCGGCGGAGCAGATCTGGATCTGCCTGGACGTCAGAGGAAGACAGAAACTGAGGAGGGGCGGCTAGGGTTAGCAGCAGCTTGGCCTGCTCAGCCCGTTCGCTATGTTTTATACTAACCACGCGGTTTTTCACAAAAACCCTCGGTTTGTATAAAACCCACTTATTTATCCATTGCCTTGAGAATCATGTGCGTGTGACCCTCTAAGCCCAAGTACCAGTCCAGTTAATGGCCCAATAAGCCCAGTGACTCCTCACTGGCTTTATTAATTAATTAATAACCCTTTATTAATCAATTAATCAATCGAATTGATGTCGCACATCGAATTCGACCGGGCCTCCGATCACGTTGGGTGCCAAGCAACACCGCGTGAACCCGGAAGGTATTTGGGGTTAAGTAACCCACTCTTGGAACCTTTCCGTCGACAGTTACCGCGTGGATATAATCCTTCATTCGTACAATGCTCTCGAGTCAACTCAGGGTATGGCGAGCTGTCAAACCCTAACCGGTCGACTCACTTGGATTGGATGCTGCTGATAAATATCGGAAAACTCCTTTCCCGATATTATCGTCCGCCCTGGCCAGGGACTTTCGCGCATCCTTCCTAGAGCATTCTCTCTCTAAGTACCGAGAGCGAATGATTCCTTATTGACACACAATTCCCTTCGACGGTATTCCGCTGTACCCAATCCTTGGCGTATTAGAATCCCATGGCTAGAGATTCGTAAATGAAGGTCAAAGTACAGAAGTCCACCGACAAGGTGTCCTTGGTGTCTCAGGTCCGAGGACCATCCACGCAACTACGACAATAGAATCAAGCTGGTTGACAGTGAGGTACAATACCATCCAGCGATTCAGTCGGATCAGTTCAGTGAACTCATTCTCCAATGAGCACCTACAGATTCGCCTTAGTGTCTCCACACAAGTGACTTATGAGATCAGTCACCCTCATCATATGAGCAGGAGTAATCTGTACTAGTCTAACCGGATATCCAATGTCCTTCTCGGATATCCTCCGACTAGGAACGATTAAGAATATGTGTGTTTAAGTGATCAGTCTCATTAGTATGATCTCATCATAATCTGATCACCATAGCACATATTCACAGACTTCATTATGAAACGATAATTAACGCGATTTACACATAATGAATATTATGCCATTTTATTAATAATGAACGAGATTTACATTGTTAGATTGGCTTGTAGGCCACCTAAACTAACAATACATAGCCGAGCTAAGTGCATATCCCCATAAGGACACTGGTAATATGCTCATCATAGATCGCACCATTTTCATTCATGTGCGATTTCTCCTTTTTGATACAGCATTCATCTGAGGTGTATAATGAGGTGTAAGTTGAGAAAGGATACCATTATCCTTTAAGTATTTAATGAATTTTGTACTCAAGTATTCACCACCCCGATCGGATCGGATGGTATTTATACTCTTTCCAGTTTGTTTCTCTACTTCATTCTTAAATTCTCTGAATTTCTCAAAGGCTTCAGATTTATACTTTAATAAGTATATGTATCCAAACTTTGAGTGATCATCAGTGAATGTAATGAAGTATGAGAAACCACCAATGGCTTGGGTAGACGTAGGACCACATACATTTGAATGTATAAGTTCTAATATGTCTTTGGTTCGTTCTCCAGTTCAACTAAATAGAGACTTAGCCATTTTACCCATTAAATATAACTCACAGGTTGCATATGATTTATAATCAAATTGATCTAAGTATCCATCTTTATGCATCCTTTGGAGTCTATTTTCCCCAATGTGTCCAAGCCTACAATGCCATAAGTAAACTTTGTTCATTTCATACTTACGTCTTTTAATTAAAGAACCGATGTGTAAATTTTCATGAGACACATTTAATAGATACAAACCATTGGATAAGATAGCATAAGCTATTAATTTATTTCTAAAATAAATTAAACAACTATTGTCCACAAAATTTAAATTGTATCCAATTATATCTAAACATGAAATAGAAATAATATTTATTATTATGCTAGGCACATAATAACATTCATCTAATGAAAAAGTATCTCCGGATGGTAGCTTGAACTTCACTGTCCCTACAACGATCGCCGCAACTCTTGCGCCGTTACCTAACCTCAGCTCCACCTCGCCAGTCGTCAGCTTACGTCTTCTTGTCAGTGCCTGCATAGAATTGCAGATATGAGATACACATCTAGTATCTAATACCCATGATGTACAATATCTTGTTGACAAGTTTACATCTGTCATATAGATACCTGAAGCGTCCTGCTGCTTCACAGTTCCTTGAGCCTTGTCCTTAAAGTATTCCTTGCAATTCCTCTTCCAGTGGCCCTTTTGATAACAGTAGAAGCAATCACCTTTCTCAGTACTCTTGCCTTTGTCCTTCTTGACAACTTTCAGCTTCCTTTTATTCTTGCCTTTACCTTTCCTAAAGGCTTGGACTGCTAGTCTCTTCCGACCGGTCTTACCAACCATAAGGACTTGAGGTTTCTCCTTTACAAGGTTCCCTTCCACAATCTTCAGCATATTTAGCAGTTCAGCCAAAGTGGTCTGGATCTTGTTCATATTGAAATTCACAATGAATTGAGCATATGATTGTGGAAGTGAGGACAACATAAGGTCGGTATGCATCTCTTTAGAGAGTGGAACTCCAAGAACATCTAGCCTCTCCACCCATTCAATCATCTTCAGCACATGAGTCTGTACTGAAGATCCCTCTGCCATATGAGCCTTGAATAGATTCTTAGATATCTTGATGCGGAACGTCGGCGAGGCAGTGGGTCGAAGGCGGGAGGGATGACACAAACACGGGCCTCACGCCCACGGCCTCTCGCCGGAACCTCTCTCAGGCGACCTCTGTAGAGGGACAGGCTCTCATCTCACACTATGAGGAGGGGAGAGAACACAATAACACAAATCCTCATTCATTCCAGCATGTCTACAAGGGAAGAGATGACCCCTTTATATAGGGAAGGGCATCTCTTGGTCAAGACAAGAATGAGCTCATTAAAAAAAGAAATACCACACATGTCCTAGGGGTAGAAAAATGACAGAAATATCCCTTAAGGCTAGACTAAAATAAAATACATAACTAGACTCGATCCTAGATAAGGAGCTCGTCACCAAGCCACAAAGACGTTTGCATAGCACGTGCTCGATGTCTACTCTTCTGCATTTCGGTGTCCCCACCAACTCTCCCAGGGTGCTGGGAACTCGACCCCATCGAGTAAGGGTCCACACTGCTCTGGTAGCGCTAGAGAAGGTCTGGATCGAGGAGTTGCAAGTCCTCTCGTCTGATCCACGTGTCTTCAGATGGTGGCCGATCTCACCAGTGGACAGGGAAGTGTTGATACTTCCTGCTCCTGGTGGTGATTACATGTTCATCCAGTATTCGCTCAATTTGCTCGTGCCGTGCAGAGGGTGGAACTGGTGGACACTCCGTAGGGGGGTCGCTCTCAATGGATGGCAGAGGCCCAAATGGATCACTAGGAATTGTTGTGGGCTCCTTGTAAGCTACAAGGTCTGCCACGTTAAATGTGGGACTGATCCCATAGTCTGTTGGTAAGTCCACAACATAAGCATTCGACCCGATCCTTTTTAGGATCCGGAATGGGCCAGCACCACGGGCTTGCAGCTTTTTAACGACCCCGGAGGGGAATCATTCAGGCCGCATCCTGACCATGACAAGGTCACCCTCCTGAAATTCCTGCACTCGTCTGTATGCATCAGCCAATCTTTTGTAGAGCTGGTTGCTCTCATCAATTTGCTTGCTAATGTGCTTGTGTAGGTTCTAGATATGTTGTGTAAATGACTCAGCCGACTCGGAGATGCGAGCATGCAACGGAAGGGGAATGAGATCCACAGGCTGGTTAGGCTTGTTTCCATGCACGACTTCAAAAGGGCTCATGTCAGTGGTCCTATTGACTGAACTATTATAGGCGAACTCAGCTCAGGGCAAGATCGAATCCCATGTCCCTGTGTGCTCCCCTACTAAGCATCTCAAAAGGTTCCCTAGGCTTCTGTTGACCACCTCGGTTAGGCCATCAGTTTGAGGGTGATAGGCAGTAGAAAACTTGAGTAGGGTGCCTACTCGGTGCCAAAGGGATACTCATCGACTGAGGGCATCTGCAACCCTATTCTTGACTACCGCCTTGTGCTTCAGCACAAAAGTGTAGGCCTGCAAGAACTCTACCCACTGACCATGCCTTGGATTCAGCTTTTTTTAGGAGCTGAGGAAGCGGAGTGCCTCATGATCGGAGTACAAGACAAATTCCTGTAGCAACAAATAATGCCGCCAATAGCGAAGAGCCTGGACCACGGCATAGAACTCTTTATCATAAGTTGAATATTTCAGCTTAGCATCAGCTAGCTTCTCATTGAAATACACCACAGGGTGCCCTTCTTGACTTAACACTCCTCTTATACCGACCCCAGAGGCGTCACAAGAGACCTCAAAGACTTTGGAGAAATTGGGGAGGTGAAGTATGGGGGCCTAAGTGATTCGATTCTTGACCTCTGCGAAGACTTTGGAAGCGGCCTTCGTCCACCCGAAAGGTTCTTTACGGATGCAATATGTAATTGGGGCCATCACAGTGCTGAATCACCTATAGAAAGATGCTAGTCCGTGGAAACTGCGAACACCATGGATGCTCAGGCTGGGGCCACTCAACGATTGCCTTGACCTTTTCAGGGTTGGCAGAAACTCCCCTATGTGATACTGTGAAGCCTAAGAAGGTTATTTGATCAGTAAAAAATGCGCACTTCTTAGGATTTGCATACAGGCTCTCTTTTCTCAGTACTTCGCAAACTTGACAGAGGTGGCCCAAGTGGTCCTCCTTGGTCCTACTGTAAATGAGAATGTCATCGAAGTAGACAACAACAAAGGAGCCCATGAAGGGTCGGAGGACCTAAGTCATCAGCCTCATGAAGGTGCTGGGGGCATTTGATAGCCCAAAAGGCATGACAAGCCACTCGTAAAGACCATCCTTGGTCTTAAAAGCAGTCTTCCACTCATCCCTTGACCGGATGCGGACCTGATGGTATCCACTCTTTAGGTCAATCTTGGAGAAGATGGTGGCTCCTGCCATCATGTCAAGCATGCCGTCAAGTCAGGGAATGGAGAACCTATATTTCACAGTGATTCTATTGATGGCGCGGCTGTCAACACACATCCGCCAGGTGCCATTCTTTTTGGGGGTCAGGAGAGCTGGCACAGCACAAGGGCTGGTGCTGATTTGCAAAAAACCCTTCCCAGTGAGCTCCTCAACCTGCCTTTGTAGTTCCGCGTGCTTGGTGGGATTTAAACAATAGTGAGGCAGGTTGGGCAAGGTGGACCCAGGGATGAAATCAATAGCATGTTGTATGTCATGCATGGGCGGCAGATGATTCGGAAGATCCTCGGGAAAGATATCATGGTACCTGTGCAAGACGGTTTCCACCTCCTCAACTCGTGAAGTGGAGTAACCTCTAGATGGATTACTCATGATGATAGCCTAAACCAGTGCTCCCTCGGCAACCTCGCCCTCAAATGCACTTGCTTTGATTATATGAAGGGATACCCTCGCTTTTGACTTTGTGTCCAGATCTGGGTTGGGTGGGTTGGATGGGGAAGGAATGAGTGGGGAGGGGCTAGGTGAAGGTGATGATGTGGCAGGTGAATTTTCCCGATATGGGATCTCCCCTTTGGCGGGGTTCTTAGATGGGGAGGGATGCAAGAGAATCTTCCTGCCATTGTGTTTGAAGTCACAAATGTTGGCCTTGCCAAGTAGGGTAGCATCCTCATCATAGATCCATGGCCTACCTAAGTGTGAGTGCTTAAAATGAGTGTGTGATTATCATGAAAAATCTATGTGATTTAAGTGCAAAATAAACCTATTAAACAGAAACTACGTGAAGTGATCGCCAGAAACTTTTGACTTAAAAGTTTCAAAAGAAAGAGTTTGATCGCCTACCTGTTTGAACGTGGGAGATGTTGAGCTCTTGATTCCCCTTCTTCAGCCGGCTGAAGAAAGAAAGCCCTTCCTTTTCTTTGTTCTTGCTGTTGAGGTTGAAGTTGAGGATCGTCCAGAGTTCTTGTGATTTTGCTATTAATTTCCTTCCTTGATTCTCCTTTGTTCCTTGCAAGAAAAAGAGAAAGAGAAATGGAGAAACAATGATGAGAACTTAAGCAAAAGTAGTATCCATTCTAATCATAGTTTTAAACATGCAACTAGACATAGAAAAACTCACTTGTTGAGATGATCTTTGAAACCCCTTTATCAAATAGGTTTTGAAAATGATGCTAGTGTTGTGTGTTGCATGGAGTGATGTGATGAAGAATGCAAGATTAATGAAGATGCAAATATGAAAAGGTGTAGAAATGAATTGAAAAACTTATGCCAAATGGATGAAGCCTTGAATTGGATGAAGAATGGACGCCGACTTCTGGAAACAGCAGCACTTCGGCGTTTGGACGTCGTTGCTTCGATCTTCAATTACTAACTAATCACTCATTAACTCAACTCAACTTTTTTTTTAACCATTCAAGATGCAAGGTATTTATAGACTTCTTATGCGTCCGTCGATTTACATGGAAAAAATCTTAAGATTTATCCATTTTAACCAACAGATAAATACAGATTAATTTATCTTTATCTGTAATTATCTAAAACGTGTCAACCATGGCTGACGCCTTTCAGATTCATTAGGATAAAGATAAACATCCGGGAAAACTTATCTTTATCTGTATTAGCTAAAACGCGTCTACATGTATAGACGTCTTTTACACTAATTAAGATAAGGATAAACATCCGGAAGAGAAGTAGAAATAGCTTAGGAAACTTTAAAACGCGCCGTGCCTTACAGATGCCTTTTAGCTAATTAATCAACTGATTAAAATTCAAATTTAAACGTCAAAATAAGAATAAACTCTAAATGGTGTCCACACAGGTAGACGTCTTTTAGACTTCTTTATATTTTAACTGAAATTTGAGTTAAAATCAATTCAATTGATTAACTTAAATATGTCTTGTAAGGATCGAGACTTTCGGATCCGGTTTTCGGGTCGGACCCTGTAGTTCTAGCCCTTGTGAGGGGCGGGGGTTCTGAGTAGAATCGCGTCAGGACCTCGAGACGCGTTTTGAACGGCATCCACCGTGGCAGACGCGTTTCAGGTTCTGCCACGTGGGCTGGCCTTGGGCCGCGTGAGTACGGCCCTGTCTTGTCGTCTGAACGGCGTCCGCATGGGACGACGCCTTTTAGACTGCGACTCTGGGTGTGTCAGAGTACGGCCCTGACAAGTTGTATGAATGGCGTCTGTGTAGGATGACGCGTTTCAGAATCTTGTCAGAGCAGCCGTCACGTCACCTGATAGGCGTCCGTACATGTCGACGCGTTTTAGCCAGTTTCTGGTTAACCCCGCGAGCCCTCCTTCTTTCCCTCATTTTCTCCTACTCTCCTTCTCTCCTTCTCCTCCGGCGACCGGCGGCGACCCCTCCTCCTCTCTCTTTTCCTCACACCATTTCGCCTCTCCCTCCACTCCATCCTCTACCTGGTTCCTACCACTACCACCTCCATTTCCACTGCGGCGTTCTACTCTCCGTACGGCGGCCGACGTCACAGTGGAGCAAGGACGACCACGGCGGTACCGGCGGCGGCGTGGGGCGAGACGGGTGGACGGCTTGAAGCTTGGAGGAGTTCGAGTGTCCGGTAGGGTGACGTTCCCCATAGCATCGTGCTTAAAATCATGTTTTTCCTCGTTTATGCATGTGGTAGATCTTTGATTTGGGGGTTAGAATGAGCATGTTTAGGAGTTCATTTGATGACAAGGGGGGATTTCCACGAATGTATTGCCTATGGATGATATTGCTTCTCTTTTTCCCTTCGTTTTTGGGTTTGTTTGGGGTTGGAAAGGGAGCCCTCGGGCTTAGGGCGATTCTGGTTCCTGGGGTTGAAAGACGTCGTGCATGGACGATGCCTTTTTGAAGGGCGTCAGACCATCACGACGCCTTTTAGATAGGAATCGCCTGACAGAGAGTCTGCCAGGTCGGGGATTCTGAGCTTAAAAGACGTTATGGGTGAACGACGCATTTTTGAATGTCGTCAGGCACCCACGACGCCTTTTAAGGCAGAAAATCCCCTGAGTAAAGGCCTTGGAATTCCGGGTTTCTGTGTTGAATGGCATCTGGGGATGTCGACGCCTTTTAAAAGGCGACCACTGGTGTCGACGCCTTTTAAGGCCAGATTCTGAAAACTGATTTATATGAACCTGTACTTGGAGCTTGAATGGCGTCGACCTTGGTCGACGCGATTCAAGACAGAATCTCACTAATTCATGCCAGTAAAACGTGTTCATACTGCTAGATAGTTGGTTAGCACATGTTTTAGTGCACCCGATAGAGATGGATTCCTCATGATCGGATGGTTCTATGTGTGTTATGCGATCGCGGGCTTTTCACGTGACCGGATCGCACTGTGTTGGGTTTTCAGTTACTGTGGACCTGGAGTGACATTGTAGCACTTTATCACCCTGTGCTGGTGGGGGCGTGAGCACAGCGCCGGTGGGGGCGTGGGCGGGATAATTCATGCCAGTAAAACGTGTTCATACTGCTAGATAGTTGGTTAGCACATGTTTTAGTGCACCCGATAGAGATGGATTCCTCATGATCGGATGGTTCTATGTGTGTTATGCGATCGCGGGCTTTCCACGTGACCGGATCGCACTGTGTTGGGTTTTCAGTTACTGTGGACCTAGAGTGACATTGTAGCACTTTATCACCCTGTGCTGGTGGGGGCGTAAGCACAGCGCCGGTGGGGGCGTGGGCGGGGTGACGCCTAGTGAGAGAGGGTCACCTGGTGAACCCCGGGGTCAGCTAGTACCGGTGTCGGAGTGGTACATTCGGAGAGTCACTCATGCCGAGGGAAGGGGTAGTCACCTGAGCCAGTTGGGCCGGAGTAGCGAGCGTGCTATCCGAGGGGCTACTCCTTGGTCTCAGCGGGTCGAGGTTTTTCTCACCGTTGTTTGTACGGTCGGCGGGTTCTATCGAGACTACAGTTGTGGATTTTCTAACGGCTGGTTTAGAATGTGCATGTTTATTATATTTCGACTGCATGCGTTCTCACGTAGAGAATTAGATATTGTACCTGCCACTACACTTGTTACTTTACTGTTAGCTGTACTTTACACTTGTGGGTGTGTGCGTGGGTAGTGGGGATCGAAGGATCCCTAATGAGTCTTGTCTTGAGACTCACCCATGCGGTTTTCAGGTGAGGACTCCCAGCAGACTTAGAGCGGCGTGTGCGGCCGTGTGTTTTGCGTCTTCGGCAGTTGTTCCGGGGTATGCCCCAATGTAGTTGTTATTTATCTCTAGCCTGTATGTTTAATTATTTCTTTTCAGTTGGAATATGTAATTATTTGTTGTATCAAGTCGCATTGTAATAATTTTAATTTCTGCACTTTCAATTCAATGCGATGTGAATGTTTAGCTTAGTTTATTATTTATTTCCCAGACTTACTAGATCCTGGTTTGGTTCCAAATTAATGATTCGGTACCCATTTAGTAATCGGATCCCCGATTATAGGGTGGCGGGTCGTTACATGTCTGTTTGACCCGACACTCAAAAGATCAATAAAAATTAATCAATGATTAAATATTAAACCATTCTGAGGCATTATTATATGATATGAAATTTACTCGAAATGACGTCAAAATTAGCGTGTCTACAGCTGCCTCACCTTGGCATCGTCTTTGCAAGGGAGTGAAATGAAATGGAATGTACTGAAAAGGTGATGCCAAGGTGTGATGAGACACGCTCTCAACATCACATGATTGGAATTTTTCTCAAAATTATTAATGAAGATAGTTCAAGGAGATCAATGGAATCAATCCTGTCTGGATGAGGTAGACAAGGAAATAAAATAAGGTCGATCAACCTCCTCGGAGTGGGAAGTACCCCAGGTCATAGACACTGTAGGTTTCATCAAGGGGAGCGTTTGCCAGCCAATGTGGACGTGCTGCAACCATAATGGATCTTAAAAGAAAACAAGAAATATTGGATAAAGAGTCCAAGAAAGGAAAGAATTTCAAGGATATCTTCAAGCGAACCTCAAAGATAATCAAGATACTCAATTCAGAATGGAATATTTCATATCATGTTGAAATTATTTGATCTAATGGTCTGAAACTTAATCAGCAATTAATCCTTATCACAGTGATTTCAAAGTCCTACATGATGTATGCTGGGCTAAAAGAAAAATATAAAGTTAAATAAAATATAAATTAATCAAGAATAATATTGTTAAATTGTCATCAATGAGTCAAGATACAAATTTCTGTAATCCAGTGCTAAGCCGAAGCTCATTTATCCACGCACCGTTTCACAAAAGTGGAACCATCGTCCCCACTAATTAACAATCCAACGGCCTATCCGTGCGATTAAGAATCCTCTGGAATTATCACTGTTTTTGTTGTAGAGGAACTCAAATTCCAGTTTCATCAAAACCACAAGGTCCTTGATATCATCTAATAAATACTTATCATATAATAATGCAAATGATTTACATGAAATAGAACAAGGGTAGAAATAACCATCTTTTAGCCACGGTCAGGACTTCTAAACTCCCACAATGGGATCTTCTTGATATTTTCAGCTTCATTTGAGTTTTCTGATTTTCCTGCAATCAAAATCATTAATAATTCCAAACAAATATTCAACTTAAGCATCAAAAACCACAGAATTTCGGGTAAATCACAGAATTGCTGAAACGCGTCGTGTCGCGCAGATGCCATTCAATGTTAAAATGTGTCGCTGTTTCTCGACGTCTTTTACTCACAGAAACAGGTTCTTCTATTCGAATTCTAACTCTACCAATGCACATCCCTTTTCCAATCCAGAAAAAGTCTTCTTAGGATCGCAATTCCTTCTATATAAACACCATTAGGTTGTTCCCAAGCAATCCTACCATAATCTAAAGATCCTAGGTTGAGTTTTTCTTCAAGGTTTCAAGGTTTTCCAAGCTTCAAGAAGGAAGAAATCCGAAAAAGCGGATGGGTTCTTCAAATAAAAGGATGAAGATGTCGCTGGAGAAGATCTCCGACGTGGATAATCACCTCAACGGAAGGGATCCCAATCTTCAAGTAAGTTAAATCAACTTCCTTCTTCTTGTTCTTCATGTTCTTCAATTGATCTTGTTCTTCAAACTCTTTCAATCCTTCCTTTTGTTTTTAGAATTACCCCATGTTTCCTGGCCCAAGGAAATTCACCTCTCTCCCTTGGATTCGTAAACTTGCAAAAAGTGTCAAGCCTTCCATGCAAGTTTTCATCTCCAAGTGTAATATTCAAGGACTAGTGGTGCTTGCCAAACACTACAAGAGCTCGAACGTAGATTGGGCGGCTATGGGTGCCTTGATCGAGTGGTGGCATCCCCAAACACATACGTTCTTCTTCCAAGACTTTGAGTGCACTATCCTTTTAGAGGAGGCGGAGCTTCTATTGGGTCTTCCAAAGACCAAAGATAAGATGGCTTTAACAAGAGAGAAAATCACCGGTCAACAATTGTTGACATCAATCATGAAGGATCTTTCAGAAGCTAAAGGATGCCTTACCAAAAAGGGGATCAATCTTACAAAGCTCGCTGAGTGGACTCTATATGAAATTGATGATCTAAGGGAGGATGAAGCGGAGGATGTGACGAAAGCTTTCGTGACATGCCTTGCCAGTGCCTTGTTCTTCCCTGCGTAGGATAACATCTTGGAAGATGATCAGGTCAATGCCGTCTGCGCAATCTTCGAAGGTAAATCCATTAGCACTGCACTTTTGGCATATCTTTATAGCGGGCTTTCTGCGGCATCTGTGGGTCGTCCCCCCTATGGGTGCATGTTACTCTTTGCTCTGTGGGTTGAACTTCACTTCAAATTCGAGTACTGCAAGAAGATGACTCCAAGACCGTCTCAAATTTACTTGAATAGTCCGATCCACTGTATTGCCAACATTGTAAAGTTCAACGAGCACATGGTCAATAAAGTCCCAAAGCTCAAGACTCGGGCCGATTGGAGGGAGTATCTGAAGCTCATGACATCTGATATATTTGACTCGTCTCCACTTGCTCTTGTTGGAAAGCCTGTTTGGGTGCGCCATGCAGTGGGAGCAGATCTCAAGTTGATTGGAGCCACCGAGTTCGTGTTATACAATCCCCATCGGTGCCTTACTCAACTTAGCTTGAGTCGTCGTGAATTCCCTGAGTTCTCCTTCACATCCCCGATCAAGAGGCGTGCCTTGGAATCCGACGAAGATTATGAAGCCACAGAACTTATCACCACCTTGTGGAACCTTGGCTTCAGTTATCGTATGAAATCCTCTAAAGACAGAGATAGAGGATTGAAATTTCCATACCTCAAAGGTCTTCATGAAATTCTTCCTTAAATGTCCTCTTTCTTTTCTCTTTTCCTTATAATGTAATAAAAGATTTCATTAAATAAAGAACTATTTTTCATGTCTTGAAACCTTTCCTTAACTTCCTATGATGTGTCCATGATTTTTCCTTTAGCAAAAACTGGATTTTTCCTGAAAATTTGACAGTTCGGGTTCTGTTAATGCAAAACGCGTCCACTCAGAAAGACGCCTTTCAAACATAATTCATTTTTCAGAAATTCAATTTAATCCTCAAAAACCCTGATTTAAGCTTAAATTGCGTCTACTAAACAAGACGCATTTCAATTCTCTCTCCTACTTTTTTCAGGATTTTGCCATTAATTCCGTGATTAATCTCCTAAAACGCGTCTGGAAGCTCAGACGCCTTTCATCATCATGTTGCGTACGGCTCTGACCAGAATTGGCGGTAACCTGAAACACGTCAGCCCATGTGGACGTCTTTCAATTAATTTCAAACAGCTGTCCTTGCCGCCTCAACTTATGCGCCCTTAAACGCGTCTATCTGAGTCGACGCCTTTTAGCTTTTTGCTTACAGACCCGCGAAGCCCCCTTTCTTCCTCACTTTTCTCAAAACTTTCTCTCTCCTCACTCCGGCGATCTCTCCTTTCTCTCTCTCAAAAACTCCCTCTTTCGGACCATGGAGCGCGGTGAAGGCTCTAGAAAGATCAAGGCTTTGGCCAAGAGGCGGCGGAGGGCGGCTTGCGAGGAAGAAATCCCCGAGGAGGTGCCGGTGGCACTCGCCGAGGCGGCGACGTTCTTAGAGGAAGAGGAGGCTCCTCCGGCGCCTATGGTCATGGAAGAAGAAGAGGAGGGCGACCTCCACACGGTAAGCTTCCTATGGAATGAATGGGATGAAGAAAAGAGGGGAGAAAGGGGTTCTCCAAAGAACTCGGAATCGGGTCTTGAAAGGCGTCCAGACCAGGTGACGCCATTCAAAAGGCGTCATCCTGGGCCGACGTCTTTCATGGTTAAATTCCGAATTTTTAATTAAGCAGAAAATGAATCTGAATTGCGTCAAGGCATGTTGACGTATTTTAAAAGACGTCCATATGTGCTGACGCCTTTTAAAACAGAACTGTTTTAATTCTGTTTTTACTTATTGCTGACCCCATTTTTTATGTTTTTTTTTATTTGCAGGGAGTGATGAGGTCCAGGATTAGCTGGGACTTAGTTATAGGTGCATACCGGGGGCTCCCAGACTTCCAGAAGGCGCGCCTGCGCCGGATGGGGTTCGGTGATGTTTTGGACATCGAGCCATTTTGGCTTGATCTGGTCCTGCTGCAGGCGCTTAGGGAGCGTTGGCACGCAGAGAGTCGGGCATTCCTAATGTCCTGGGGACATATGATCTCCACTCTAGAGGATGTGGCCAGGATCACTGGCCTGAGGGTAGAGGGCCGACCGGTAAGTGGGGTGACTTACCCCAACTACCAGGGACTGGCAGAGGCATTGCTAGGAATAGAGGTGTCCAGCCTAGGCAGAGAGTCTAGGATGGTCCCCAGGGTAGAGGTAGAGGCTGCCCTAGGACTGGATGAGCCCCGGCGTCGGTCTGATGAGACCCGGGAGGAATTCAGAGATAGATTAGCCGAGTCATCCTCCCTTGTATATTGTAGTGACCCTAGTCAGGGGGAGGAGGTAGATAGACAGTTGAGGGTCTTCTTAGTTTTCTTTTTTGGTCGGTTGCTCTTCGGTACGAAGGGCGACCACATCCATTGTAGGTTCTTGTATTTATTAGATGACTTAGATAGTTTAGGAGAGTATGCATGGGGTGCGGCCCTTCTGGCCCATCTCTTTGCTGATTTATCCGCAGTTACGCTGGACCGTGAGACCACCGTCAGCGGCTTCTCGCCGTTCCTCCAGGTATTAAGCTATTTTATTATTTGTTTATGCAATGCAATGTGATATGATGTTTTACTAACCTATATGTTCATAAGTGCAGGTGTGGAGCTATCACTACTTCCCGCTCGGCAGAGCGCGGATTGCACGACCAGAAGCTGTCCCGTTGGCCTGCCGTTGGCAGCCAATCGTGGATACCGCCCCACAGCATCATCAGCTGACGGCCCTCCGCCGTCAATTCCTTGACTACCCCGAGTTGCTGGTGAGTCTTTAACTTGTTCAATTTTATTCATTAAATGCAATCTTTTATTCATTAAATGCAAGTTATTTATATGAATGCATTTAACCTATATGTAGGTGATCTGGCGCCCATACTTGGGCATGGGCGAGGAGGGTCAGCCGTGGGTGACGGCTAGCCGGAGGCAGTTCGGGAGGCAAATGTGGGTGCATTGCCTCAACGAGATCGAGCCCCTCCGCCTCCGCCTCGTGATGAGAACGCTGGGCCTCCACCAGGAATGGATCGATGAGGAGGTCCCGGAGGGCGTCGGGAGGAGCATGAGGGGCAAGCAAGCCCTCACTGACTGGCGTGCCAAGTTCCCGGAGCAGTACGAGGACTGGCACCGCCGCGGCGTTTGGGTGGAGTCCCGTGCGGAGAGTAGCGAGGCCTACCTCCAGCAGTACCGGGCCCACTACGCCGATCAGCTTCAGCTCCTCCGACCACTCGATGTAAGTATGCTTTTATGCGTCTTTAATTTTATTATTATCTTGATTTATATTTGTGAATGAATGTATGTATGTGTGATATGCAGGATGCGCGTGATGCGGTCATCATTGACCTCCGGGCCCGCCTACATGACGCGAAGGCCCAGCTAGAGCAGGTCCAGAAGGAGCTGTTCGACCTAGTATGTATGCATGTTTATGAATGAATGTTTTGATTAATTAATTGTTTTGGCGATTAACATGACAGTTGTCTCTTTGTGCAGCGAGCCGTCTATACCCAGGCGGCTCCCCTTACCTACGGAGCGTCATCATCCTCTTCCTCTGCCTATGATGCTACCCTGGTTGACCTCCAGAGCCAGCTCGCCTCCGCCATCCATTGAGCTTCTCTTGCGGAGGAGGACCGGGCTGCTCGAGTAAGTTCCATCCTTTGACTTTTTCGAATTTTGATTTTGATTACTTGATTGCCTTGAACTAACAATGACTTCTCTTCAGGTTGCTGAGCTTCAGGAAGCTCTTCAGAGGGCGGAAGCGGAGCTGGAGCATTCTCGTGCAACAGCTGCTCGTGCCGAGGCTGACGTTGCACGGATCCGAGCTTTGGAGGAGCAGGTGGCTCGTCTCTCCACCGGAGATCTTGCACGTCTCCAGGTTCGCCTGGAGGTTCTAACTGAGGAGAGAGACCGCGACCGCCTTCGACTGGAGAGTCTTCAGGGTCGCTTGTCGGTAGCTGAGCACGAGCGCAAGATGGTGGAGGAGCGGTATCAGCAAGCCCGGCAGTGGGCCGTCGATCGTGGTTTGGTGAGCGCTTTCACTGCTAGCGTCGCCATGTCGTCCGGCCAGGCAGGGCCGAGTGCGATGGGACCACCTCCACCGCCCAGCCGAGGACCAGCACCGGATGCGCCCGACGAGGCTCAGAATCAGCTCGATGAGGGCGGAGGGGAGAGCCAGCCTTGAGGGCTCATATATTTTCTTTTCTTTCGTGTATCATGTACAAAAGAAACCTTTTGATAATATATATGAAACTTTTGGCCTTCAATCTTGCGTTCTTGTATTTGCTTTGTGTCCTGCACATCACTTAACAAACAGGTTAAGTATTTATTTAAGCTTAGCCCCTTACCTGACCAAATGAATGGTCAATCGATCTTTTCCTTAAATGAATGGTCAAGGGGCATAGCCTTTATTAACAAAGGTAATAAGAATAAGCAAACTTAAGCAAAATGCAACATACAAGCAGACAAATGCTCACTGAAAATAAAAGGAATGAGACATACCAAGTGCAATAAGCAAATGCTAATTAAAATATTTTTTGTTGTTTTGAAATATTCATTTTTTTTTTGGTTTTGAAATATGCATTTTTTTGGTTGACATATGTATTTTTTTTTATTTTTGACATATGTATTTTTTTTTTATTTTTGACATATGTATTTTTTTTTGGGATTTTTGACATATGTATTTTTTTTGGAATTTTAAAATATGTATTTTTTTTGGAATTTTAAAATATGTATTTTTTTTTATTTTGAAATATGTATTTTTTTTAAATTTTGACATATGTATGTGAACTAAAAGACCAGCATGGTACTCAGACCAAAAGATCACATTCATTTATGAACTTAATTTCCAAATTGTTCTTCAACAACTTAACTTAAACCCATTGTGCTTGGACTTGTGTTTCCATTCGTTATCCCGTTTGATGATTTGACCCTTAGTCAATCTAAGCCATCCTTTAAGTTTGGAGTACGCCTCTTTAGAAAGAGAGGAAGAATAAGTTTAGAAAGCCTATGAGAAGGTTCCGGAGACCTAAAAAGATATTCCTTTCCTACCCTAGTATCCGTTGGGGTTCGGTCATTTTCTTTTCGGGGTATTTATCGACCTTGCGTTCCCTTTCATTTCATTTTATGGCCTTGATGTAACGTTTGTAGTGTAATGGCCTTTTGATTTGACATTTGGATTTTGCCTTTTGCTTTTGCTTTTCTATTCTTTTCTTTGGGACGGATCTCCCCCTTTTTTTTATGACGGCCTCCTACTAAGATGGCGGGTATTCTTGGTAGTCTATTCTAAGCCTCGTTCCGACATCATGGGCCGAGTGTAAAACAGAATTTTGCTTTAAAACGAATGATTTGTACTTTACACTTTCAGTCAAGCTTTCGGTATTCCTTAGGACTTAGCATCTCTTGTTACTCACAAATCAAACGTGTCAGTGTGTGTAGTAATGAGTTTGAAGTTAAAATATCCAAACTAATAAGGAAATTCGAGTTTATAAATTTTCTGATTCCACTGGTCTTTGTACCATGCTGATCGACTCTTTAACCTAAGGGTAGTATTTCTTAAGATGTAAACCATTCCAGGGATGAGTTAGCTCTTCTCCTTCTGCATTGACAAGACGATAAGTATTACCAGGAAAAGTGTGCGATACAACATAAGGTCTTTCCCAGTTGGGTTGGAGCTTAGAACGCGGACCACCAGGTTTTACAAAAATCCTTTTGACGACCATTTCACCGACTTTGAACTTACGTTCGATGACTTTCTTTTGATAAAAACGTGCTAATCTATTTTGATAAACTTTTGCATGATTAGCGGCTGACCATCTTTTCTCGTCTAAGAGTTCCAGTTGAGCAAGGAGTGCTGAACGATGTTCATCAATGGAAAATTCCTTATTCAATTGTACTCTTAATGACGGTATAAGGATCTCGTATGGAACTACCGCCTCCATTCCAAATGTTAAGGAATAAGGAGTTTGCCCAGTGGGCGTGCGGATTGAAGTTCGGTAGGCCCATAGAGCCTCAACCAATTTTTCTGGCCAGTCTGCGAATTTGTTAGATTTGTACGTCTTTTTGATGATTTTTATCAAAGTCTTATTAGTTGCCTCTGCTTGGCCATTGCCTTGCGGATAATAAGGAGATGAATGGTGCAATGCAATTCTATACCTGTTGCAGAGATCTTTCAATTCTTGTGACACGAACTGCGGTCCGTTGTCGGTGACGATGGTACTTGGAATTCCAAATCGGGTGATGATGTTCTTCGTGATGAACTTGCAGACGGTTGATGCTTTAATCTCCACGTATGCTTCGGCTTCTGCCCACTTGGTGAAGTATTCCGTTGCCGTGAGAATGAAAGATTTTTGCTTGATGCCGGAATCTGGATTACCAAGGGGTCCAATGATGTCGAAAGCCCACATGGAGAAAGGCCATGGGGAAGAAACAGGATGGAGTGAAGATGCAGGAGAATGAATTTTGTAGGCATGAAGTTGGCACTTAGCACACCTACGGACATATCCTACACAGTCTTCTTCCATGGTTGGCCAGTAAAATCCTTGTCTGAGGATCTTCTTTGCTAGCATCTGTCCATTGACATGGCCACCACAAACTCCACTATGAGCTCCTTCCATAACCTTCCAAAGCTCATCTTCGTCTAGACATCTCAGAAGAACTCCATCAAAACCTCTCTTGTACAGTGCTCCCCCAACTAGGGTGTATCTTTGAGCAACTCTCATGATAGCTCTCTTCTCCTCAGTTGTAACTTCCTCAGGATACGATTGATCTTCACAATATTTGGCAATTTCATAATACCATGACTTCTGTTCATCATCCATCTCTTCTAACAACTCCATCAACATGATTTCTCTCTTTTCCACGATATCTCCATCTCTGACCTTCTTCAGCAACTTCTCATTAGTTCTAAGGAATGAAGGGTCTTTCACGGCGGGTGAAAGACGCCTATAAACTATGATTGATTCGGATTGCCTGCTGATTGGAAAATCAAGAGAAGATGCCAGTAAGGCTAGAGCGTCAGCTAAGATGTTTTGATTCCTAGGGACATGGACAAAGATCAATTTCGTGAAAAGCTTTGAATAAGCAGAAGTAAGCTCTTGATAAGGCTTGAGTTTGGGATCAAGAGTTCGATATTTGGTCAGCACTTGGCGAAGAATCAGTTGACTATCACCCACAATCCTGAGTTTGGTAACACCATGGAAATGAGCAGCCTCGAGGCCAGCAAGGAGTGCCTCGTATTCAGCTATATTGTTGGTGACTGGAAAGTCGAGCTGAAAGGCTTGTGGAATGGTGACACCTTCAGGTGATAACAGAACGATACCGATCCCCTTTCCATGAGAATTTAGAGTTTCGTCAAAATGCAGAGTCCACATATCATCTCTGATTTGATTTACGGACATCAGTTCCTCATCTGGAAACTCTAATCGCACTGGATCAAATTGAGGAAGGGGATGATGAGCGAGATGTTATGCTATGGCATAGCCCTTGATTGCTTTCCGCTGAATGTAAATGATATCGAATTGAGATAGAAAGCTTTGCCATCGCGCTAACCTATCAGTAAGAATAGATTTCTCCAGAATGAATTTGATCGGATTCATCCTAGCGATGAGATGGACTTCATGGGCCAGAAAATAATGCTTCAATTTCTGAACCACCCAGACCAATGCTGCACATGTTTTCTCCATCGCTGTATATCTCTGTTCAGCGGGGTTGAGAAGTTTAAAGAGATAGTAGGCTGCCCTCTCTTTTCCTTCTTCATCCTCTTGTGCTAGGACAGCCCCCACTGCATCATCCAGGACTGAAATGTAAAGTATCAATGGTTTGCCTGGAGATGGTGGTCTTAAAATAGGAGGACTTGCTAAATAGTTCTTTAATCCATCGAATGCCTCCTGACACTTATCGTCCCAATCGAATTTGACTCCCAGCTTAGTAAGCTTGTAGAACGGCTTACACTTTTGTGAGTGCTAGGAGACAAAACGGCGAATAAATTGCAACCTCCCGATTAATCCTCTCAACTCTTTCAAGTTTTTGGGAGGTGGCATTTCTCTAATAGCCTTCGCCTTGTTGGGATCGATCTCAATTCCCCATTTGCTGACGATGAATCCAAGTCATTTTCCTGAAGATACCCCGAATACACATTTCTTGGGGTTCATCTTTAATTGATACTCTCTCGATCTCTCTAATACCCTTGCCAAAACTTTGGCATGCTCAGCCTTTGTCTTAGATTTAACCAATAAATCATCCACATACACTTCCAGATCTATGTGCATCATGTCATGAAATATTGCCATCATAGCCCTCTGATAAGTGGCTCCAGCATTCTTCAATTCAAATGGCATGACAACATAGCAGTATGTTCCCCAAGGTGTAGTGAATGATGTTTTCTCTTAATCTTCTTCTGCCAGCTTAATCTGGTTGTATCCCGAAAATCCGTCCATAAATGATAAGGTTTCATAGGCAGCAGTATTATCAATGAGTACGTCAACATGAGGCAATGAAAAATCATCTTTAGGACACGCCCGGTTCAGATCGCGGAAGTCAATGCAAATTCTGACCTTCCCATCCTTCTTCATGACCGGGACTATGTTAGCCACCCATTGTGGATAAAGGACAACTCTAATAAATTTGGCTTTATGTAATTTGTCAACCTCTTCCTTCATCTTTAGAGCCGTTTGTGGGTGGAATCGCCTTAATTTCTGCCTGACCGGACTAGCTCCTTCCTTTAATGTCAACCTGTGTTCAACTAAAGATGAGTCTAACCCCGGCATATCTTCATAACTCTAGGCGAAAGTGTCTTTATAGTCCTTAAGAACTTGTACCATTACCTTCTCATCCTCTGTAGAAAGATTTTTGCTGACGAGGACAACCTTAGGTTCGTCTTCAGTCCCTAAATTGATTTCTTTGGTGGGCTCTTCTACGGTAGCTGAGGGTTCATCGAATCTCTTCACTCCACTGGCATATGCCTCAGCTGCGTCCTCGTCATCTTCCTCGTTTTCAATAATGGGGTCTTTCTCATGTACTAACTCATACACCCCATACCCATCATTGACTGACTCATCGTCCATACAGTCTTCTGGCATCTGAATTGGACTTTCTAATAACTGAGGGATTAAAGAGCAAGAAAAGCATCTATCAGCTAAGTCCTGGAGGTATCTATTTGGGATTCGTCTACTCTTAGACTTCCTAACTTGATTAACCTGCCTAGAACTAGACTGCCTAACTTCACTAAACTCCCTATACCTAATGAAGATGAAGCAGGATAGAAATCCTGGGATACAAGTGGAAATACAGGAGAATCCTCCCGAGGGGAGGGGCAGAGTAGATCTAGAAGAGAATCTTGGCCGAAAAACCCGCGCAATGGGGTATGATCGGACAAGTAAGAGGTTTCCTCAATGAGGATCTGGGAAGAATTTGTTGCCAAATTGGCGCTTTTTTTTGGACAGTGGAGGAGTTAAGCATAAAACATGAATGAATACAAATAGAAGGAGAATTAGATGGAGGAAGTGGCACCAGGGCCAAGGAATTAGAGGGATCATACAGCAGTATGTCCCAGATCAAATCATACATCCTCTCTAGGTCGAGAGGAGATGGTGGAATTAGGTCCCGAGGGGACAGAGTAATCATAACGGGCGGAGCCCGTGGAATATCTTCAATAATGACTCGCGACCAAGTCGGGGTCAAGAGCAATGTGCGAAATAAAGTATGGAGCATGAAAACACGAGAAGGATATGTCCCCCTCCAAAGCAGATCTATGGTGTAGCCAGCTTCATAGGGGTCATCTGACTCCCCTTCATCGGTCTCTTCTGACAGCAATATCCGTTTGTCAAAGATAGCACCGGGACTTTCGATCAGTTCATCAATCTGCGGCGGCCACTTAGATTCTGCAGGATCTAGAAACAGTCTGTTCAGTGCAATGTAGAGGTCTCTCAGATCGAACCACCTGTACCATTCACATTCAGGATCATGGAATTTTCTCCTCTTCATAAGCCGCAGAACCTCCAAGGACTGGTACGTGAGTAGTTCCGAGCAATGCCTGGCTAAGTCTCTCCCATATATATCATGGAAGTCAAAACACGAAGTAATGACCACCGTGTTGTCATGGCTAATTATGGGCCCTTTTACAAAATGTGTGTACAAGGTCCATGTTAGGGGATCCCGGCCTTCGTTGGGCGGTGTAGACATTGTCTCCCAGACTTTCTGACCTTCTTCATTCTCTGCTTGTTGAACGATGTCTTGTTTCAGTTTTCTTGGCCTATACCCCAGGCCGCTTCCAGGTGCTCCTCAGTGATCTTTGATAGGAGTGGTCCTACCTTGTAATTGTGTGCCCAGACTTCTTCCAGGCTGATAACCATTCTTCATCATAATTCTCCATCCTGGGGTACTCATGCACTTCCCCCTTTTTATGGCATTTAACGGGTAGGGAGAAATAGTGGCAGCTTTCAGAGGATCAGCCACTGGATGATAAACCTGTAATACCAACAGAAAAGGTTGTCGGCCCGGTAAAGAAGCAGGTTTGATATTCAGAGTATGAGCAGCAGCATGGATCGGCATGCTCGTAACCTTAATGATTCGTCCTTTAAAGGGAAATTTGAGGCATTGATGATTCGTAGAGGGAATCGCCTCGAGAGTTTTTATGTAAGGACGACCCAAAATGGCATTCAAAGAAGGGTCGATTTCCAGGATGTGAAATTCGACCTCTGCATGACTTACAGGGCCTAGCTCTACTTTCAAATAAACTGTTCCCAGAGGGGAACGGGTGGAGTTATCATATGTTGTCACAGAGATGGGGCTAGGCAGCCATTTTTCTTTAGGCACACCGCACAGCTCCAGGGTCTTCGGAGGTAAAACATTGATTGAAGCTCCTGTATCAACCAGGCATGCATCTACGGCCTTCTTGCAGATGTTGACCGTGATGCTCAGAGCCATGCTTCTAGCTGCCGGTGGTGCTAGTTCCGATGTATGAAATGTAATAGAGGGCTGGTCCCCCTGAGGAACTAATAGTGTTGCAATCTTTTCCACCGGCACATCCTCGTTGACCATCACCTTTTGCAAATATTCCATCAAAGCTTCTTGGTGACTCTTCGATCTTTTGATCAGTTCAAGCACGGAGATTCGTACCGGTGTTCGGTCCAGATGTTTCAACAAATCATACTGAGTGCCTGGTGCACTCTCTTCATTGTGTGTTTCCTCTGTCGGCTGTGACGGGCCGTCTCTAACTGTTGACTGAGGAAAAACTTTGTTGAAAATCCTTCCATTCCGGAGCGCATGTTCCTCAACCATGGAAGATCTGGGTGACACTTTGAGTACCGCAGAGTTGGGTGGTGCGGATGGCGTGGACGATTGGTATGTAGGTGATGGCGTGGGGTTAGGTGGTGATGGCGCGGTGCGGATTAAAGGCCTAGATGGTTGGATGGTGGATGGGTACATGATTGGTGTGGATGAAGTGGGGAATGGTACGCGTAATAGCGGTCTGGAAGGTTGGATGGTGTTTGGGTAGGTGGTAGGGGTAGTGGGTGAAGTAGGAAATGGTACGCGTAGTAGCGGTCTGGATGGTAGGAGGGGTGTGTAATTGGTTTGCGGTGGGTTATATGGCGGAGGCGTAGGAGTGTGAGGCGTAATGGGCTTGAGGAAAGCAGGTGGTGGTAATGGGTTATTGGGTGCGGGCGAGTGATATGCGGGTGTCGGTAGAGGGGTAATGGTAATGGGCTGTGGTCCGGGTATGTGGATGGTGCGGCGTGGTGGTCGTTCTGCGGTACTCGGAACATGACCCGTCGAATAAATAGAGGAAGAGTCCTCTATTTTCCACTGTTGCCCACGGTCAGCCTCAGACTGGCTGTTTGTCAGAATAGGGGCAACTTGGTTTTGGTGCTCCGGGAGCAGGTTCTGCACTATGCCCATGCTTGATGGTGGTGCTGCTTGTGCTGGAGGTCTTGCTTGCTGCTGCTACTGTGGTCTTCTTGCCTTCAGGGCTTATATGTATTTTTTCATTTCTTCCCAGTCTATGCCGTCCTGCTCGTTGAGATCATGAATATAATCTCTAAATTGGAAGCAGGTGTCAATAGTATGCCCAGGTTGCCTATGGAAGTAGCAATACCTAGACGTGTCGGCATTCTGAGGCCTGTAGACACGCTAATTTTGACGTCATTTCGGGTAAATTTCATAATGACTCAGAATGGTCTGATATTTAATCATTGATTAATTTTTATTGATCTTTTTGAGTGTCGGGTCGAACAGACATGTTTAAGTTAATCAATTAAATTGATTTTAACTCAAATTTCAGTTAAAATATGAAAAAAGCCTAAAAGACGTCTACCAATGTGGACGTCATTTAGACTTTATTCTTATTTTAACGTTTAAATTTGAATTTTAATCAGTTGATTAATTAGCTAAACGGCGTCTGTAAGTGTTGACGCGTTTTTGTTTCCAAGGTTATTTCTATTTTTCTTCCGGATGTTTATCCTTATCTGAATTAGTATAAAAGACGTCTATGCATTTAGACGCTTTTTAGCTAATATAGATAAAAATAAGTTTTCTTGGATGTTTATCCTTATCTTAGTTAATCTAAACGGCGTCTGTAAGTGTGGACGCGTTTTAGATAATTATAGATAAAGATGAATTAATCTGTATTTATCTGTTGGTTAAGATGGATAAATCCTAGATTTTTCCATGTAAATCTGCGGACGCAGAAGAAGTCTATAAATACTTTACATCTTCAATGGGTAACAGAGTTGAGCATTATTAAAAAAAAAAAAAAGAGAAGTTAGAATCATAGTTAGTGATTGAAGATTGGAACAACGACGTACAAACGCCGAAGCGCTGTTGTTTCCAGAAGTCGGCGTCCATTCTTCATCCAATTCAAGGCTTCATCAAATCGGCATAAGTGTTTCATTACTGCATTTTCATTTTCATTTCATTAATCTCTCATTCTTCATCATCACTTCATGCAACACACAACACCTGCATTCTTTTCAAAACCTATTTGATTAAGGGGTTTCAAAGCCATTAAACAAGTAAGTTTGCTGTTTAAATTGCATGCTTAAGAGCTTGATAAGAATGGATTCTATTGTTGCTTAAGTTCTCATCATCATTTCTTCGTTTCCATTTCTATTTTTCTTGACAGAGCAAAGGAGTAAATCAAGCACAAAGTCACAAGAATCTCTGGACGATCCTCAACTTCTCAACTTCAACCTTAACAGCAAGAACAAAAGCAAGAAAGGACTCTCTTTCTTCAGCCGGCTGAGGAAGGGGAACCAAGAGCTCAATATCTTCCGCGTTTAAACAGGTAGGCGATCAAAACTTCTTTTGAAACTTTAAAGTCAAAAGTTTCTGGCGATCACTGCACGTAGTTTTCATTTTAATAGGCATTATTTTGCACTTAAACAACATAGATTTTTCATGTTAATCACACTATCATTTTAAGCACTCACAGCTTTTTTGGCGATCACGGTGGGACTTGGTCTCGCCATCTTTTAATTCTTTTGTTCTTGCTATCATCAATCGGGCACCCACGGTGCACCACTTGTGTCTCTCAACACGTCCTCACCAATTAGTGAGTGTTTTAGTTTAGTTAATTTCCCTCGTGCACCACGTGCACACCCCTGTGGCAAGATCTTGCCCTCCCCGTTGATTAATTGAAAAAAAAAGCTGTTTTTGTGATGAAAATGTTGTGTGATTGATTGACATCTTAGTTGTTTAGTTAGTAAAATCATCCTGTTAAAATATGGAACTAAAATTTTTTTGCATGAACTGATCATTTACTGTTTTTATCCTGTTTGAGGAGGAATCAACCCAGAAATTCCTCCTGCAAAACTGTTTCTGCGACTTGAAAAGCGTCTAGGAGAACTGACGCGTTTCAAACAGCGTCAACACACCCAGACGCCTTTCAGTCTTCATTCTCTGTTGTCTGCAATTTGAGTTTCTACGAAAAATTAAGATTTTGTTTTAATTGCGTCGACGAAACTCGACGCAATTCAGACAGTTTTTTAATTTTTCCCCAGTTCTCAGATTTTTGTGACTTGAGTGCTATTACCCATTATTATTAAGCATTAGAGGCTATCCAGGCCATAGGTCATACGCATTGAGGCGAATACCCTCCTTTTCTTAGGAACACACTACTTGACGTCAGCAACTCTCTCTGATTGGGTTGGTCCCTTGATCAGACTAGAGAAGTTGACGTTGAGGCCTCCATAAGTCCCCAAAATCAAGATACTCCTCCTTGATCATCGGGCTGGTTGTACCAGTTGAAGTCCCGGTTAGATTCTATAAACGTTGTGAGAGAAAGCCATAGAGAATAACGGTGGATATTGAACTGAAACTAGGATCCTTTCCCTGAGCGAATTTGTGGTTTAATTGAATCCAAATAACTCAACAAGGAATCTTAAAATCACGTTAAGCATTCACTTGATTGATTAATCTCTGTGCAACTTGTTTGTCAAATCTTTGAAAAAGGAATCTAACATCATGCTGCTGCGATCAGGCAGGGACTTGAGTATGGCTCAAGACACCATCATCAACTACGAGGGAGATGCTAATGCCCCTCGCGATTCGGACTACAACTATGTGAACGGGAGAGATGCTGATGCCTCCCGTAATTCTGTCCCCATTCCCTATCGACAAGATGGGAATGTCCGGACACCTCTCTTTCATCCCCATGATCGATATCCTGATCTTCCCCCGCATGAATATGCGATTCCTAATCCCAATCTTGAGGGGGATATGAATCAGAATGATCCCTCATCCTCTGATCCTTCGGATCTCGTCAACGCTTTGGGAGTTCTTGCCTCCTGACTGGACCCTCAGCAGTTCGAGGCGATCCAGTCTATTCTGAAGGGGAAGGCACCCACGCAGCCTGCTGAGCCGAACCTTGTGGCTCCCCCTGTTGTCACTCAACAACCTCCTCTTCATCCTCCTTACATCCATTAGGCCGTGGAAGGCCTCCATATTACTTCTCGGCCAACTGGGCCGCAGCTTTCATCCTCTAGGCAACCGGCTAGACCGCAAACGCCTGCTTATCAGAATACCCTCGGGCATGGCGGAAGCTCTGCCAGACCTCCCCTTTATTGTCCCCCCTGTCCAACGTACTCTAGGCAGCAGGCCTATCAAATACCTCCACCTCCTCCTCCTCCCCAGGCAGATCTGACCACACAAGCGTTGCTGGCCAAAATGGAGCGCATGGATGAGCAATTCAACAACCTCCAGAAGATGATGGGGGTTAAAGCTGCGCCAGAGATCAATTCGCTGAGCCTGCCGGTATTCCACCTACCACCCTCTGAGATGCCAGTGTACCGGAAGTACAACGGTACTGGTAACCCCTTCACACATTTGAAGGAGTTTATGTACGAATCGTCTTTCTGGCAGAACGATAAGAGGTCGTTGGCCTTTTTGTTCAGGAGATCTCTAGAGGGACCAGCCCTCGAGTGGTTCTTTTCCTTGGAACCCTCCGAAGTAGAGGAGTATGGTATCGTCTCTCGTAAATTCATTCAACGGTACCAGGACAGAGTTGCACCCTCCTTGTCCATCACTGACCTCATAGCAGAAAAGATGAAACATGATGAGGAGTTTGTCAGTTTTGCTGACAGGTGGCGGGGCCTGGCCGAAAAGGTGAAGGATCACTTGTCCGAGTCTGAACAAGTGAAGATGCTAATTTCCAACGCCACGCCCCAGTTCAAGCTAGTCCTCTCCCTGAACAATCTGACCAACATGGCAGAGCTCTATGAAAGAGCACGGTACTGCCAGAATGCCTTCAAGGACGCTACGTTCTCTAGCGTCTTTGATCCTCACAGACCTAGCAGGCCTCCACCTCGGAAGCCTGCAGTGCCAAACTCTCCCAGCACAGGTCCGACTACTGAGGGCACGCTCTCTCATGAGCAAGTCAGTAGCATGAACAACAATTCGCCCCAGTTCGTGAGGAGCCAGCAACAGTACCAGAGGCCACCACAGCCGAACCAGCAAGGATACAGGCAGCAGCAGAACCCCCATTATCAACAACAGTATCAGCGGCCCCAGCAGCCGAACCAGAACCAGCAACAGCAACAGCTACAGCAGCCGCCGCAACGGCAACAGCAGTACCAACAGCCCCAACAACAGCAATATCTGCAACAACAGCAGTATCAGCCACGCGCACTGTCGGCGTACCCTAATGTCCCTCCTCCTGGTGACTACAACCAGCAGAGAAGACCTCCAGGCCCTAAGAGGGCAGAATACCCGGCTCTCCCAGAATCCTTGGCAGATATTTTCAGTGCCCTGATGGCAGCCAATGCCTTAGTTTTGCCAAGGGAAAAGGCCGTCTGGCCTCAGAATGCCGACACGTCCAGGTATTACTACTTCCATAGGCAACCTGGGCATACTATTGACACCTACTTCCAGTTCAGAGATTACATTCATGATCTCAACAAGCAGGGTGGCATAGACTGGGAGGAGATGAAAAAGTATATATCAGCCCTGAAGGCGAGAAGACCACAGCAGCAGCAAGCCAGACCACCAGCACAAGCAGCACCTCCACCAAACATGGGCATAGTGCAGAACCCACTCCCGGAGCATCAGAACCAAAACCAAGTTGCTCCTATTCTGACGAACAGCCAGTCTGAGGCTGGTCGTGGGTAACAGTGGAGAATAGAGGACTCTTCCTCTCTTTATTCAACGGGTCACGTTCAGAGTACCGCAGAACGACCACCACGCCGCACCATCCACATACCTAGGCCACAACCCATTACCATCACCCCTCTATCACCCAATAACCCATTACCACTACCCGCGTTTCTTAGGCTCATTACGCCCCACACCACTACGCCTCCACCATATACCACCTCGCAAACCAATTACGCGCCCATCCTACCATCTAGGCCATTACTCCGCGTACCATTCCCTACTTCGCCCGCTACCACTACCACCTACCCAGATACCCCCTTACCATCCAGACCGCTGTTACGCGTGCCATTCCCCACTTCACCAACCACTTACCCATCCACCATCCAACCCTCTAGGCCTTTAATCCGTACCGCGCCATCACCACCTAACCCTACGCCATCACCTACATACCAGCCCTCTACATCATCCGCACCATCCAACCCTGCGGTACTCAAGGTGTCACCCGGATCCTCCACAGTTGAGGAACATGCGCTCCGAAGTGGAAGGATTTTCAACAAAGTTTTCCCTCAGTCCACAGTTAGAGACGGCCCATCACAGCCGACTGAGGAAGCCCATAATGAAGAGAGTGTACCAGGCACTCAATATGATTTGTTGAAACATCTGGACAGAACACCGGCATGGATCACCGTACTTGAACTGATCAAAAGGTCGAAGAGTCACCAAGAAGCTTTGATGGAATATTTGCAGAAGGTGATGGTCAACGAAGACGTGCCGGTAGAAAAAATCGCAGCACTACTAGTTCCTCAGGGGGATCAGCCCTCCATTACATTTCACACATCGGAACTAGCCCCACCAGCAGCCAGAAGCATGGCTCTGAGCATCACGGTCAACATCTGTAAGAAGGCCGTGGATGCATGCCTGGTAGATACAGGGGATTCGATCAATGTCTTACCTCCGAAGACCCTGGAGCTGTGCGGTATGCCCAAAGAAAAATGGCTGCCTAGCCCCATCTCTGTGACAGCATATGACAATTCTACCCGTTCCCCTCTGGGAATGGTTTATTTGAAAGTAGAGCTAGGCCCTGTAAGTCATGCAGAGGTCGAATTTCACATTCTAGAAATCGATCCTTCTATAAATGTCATTTTGGGTCGTCCCTATATCAAAATTCTTGAGGCGATTCCCTCTACGAATCACCAATGCCTCAAATTCCCTTTCAAAGGACGGATTATTAAGGTGAAGAGCATGCCGATCCTTACTGTTGCTCATACTTTGAATATTAAATCTGCTGCTTTACCGGGCCGACAACCTTTTCTGTCGGTATTACAGGTCTATCATCCAGTGGCTGATCCTTTGAATCCGCCACTATTTCTCCTTACCCGTTAGATGCCATAAAAAGGGGGAGGTGCATGAGTACCCCAGGATGGAGAATTATGATGAAGAACGGCTACCAGCCTTGAAAAGGTCTGGGCACACAGTTGCAAGGCAGGACCACTCCTGTTAAAGATCATCGAGCAGCACCTGGAAGTGGTCTGGGCTACAGGCCAAGAAAACTTAAACAAGATCTGGTTCAACAAGCAGAGATTGAAGAAGGTCAGAAAATCTAGGAGACAATGTCTACACCACCCAAGGAAGGCCGAGATCCCCTAACATGGACCCTGTATACACACTTTGTGAAGGGGCCCATACTTAGCCATGACAACACGGTAGTCATTACTTCATGTTTTGACCTCCATGACATATATGGGAGGGACTTGGCCAGGCATTGCTCAGAACTACTTACGTACCAATCCTTGGAGGCTCTGCGGCCCGTGAGAAGGAGAAAATTCCGTGATCCTAAATGCGAATGGTACAGGTGGTTCGATCTGAGAGACCTTTACAATGCACTGAACAGACTGTTTCTAGATCCGGCAGAACCCAAGTGGCCGCCGCAGATTGATGAGCTGATTGAAAGCCCTGGTGCCATCTTTGATAAGCGGATATTGCTGTCTGAAGAAACCGATGAAGGGGAGCCAGATGACCCCTATGAAGCTGGTTACACTACAGATCTGCTCTGGAGGGGGACATATCCTTCCCATGTCTTCATGCTCCATACTTTGTTTCGCACACTGCTCTTGACCCCAACTTGGTCGCGGGTTATTACTGAAGATATTCCACGGGCTCCGCCCGTTATGATTACTCTGTCCCCTCGGGATCTCCTTCCTTCACCTCCTCTCGATCTAGAGAGGATATATGATTTGATCTGGGACATATTGCTATATGATCCCCCTAACCCTCTGGCCTTGGTGCCACTTCCTCCGTCTAATTCCCCTTCTAATTGTATCCATTCCTGTTTTATGTTTAATTCCTCTGATATCCAAAAAAAAACGTCAATTTTACAACAAATTCTTCCAAAATCCTCATTGAGGAAACTTCTTACTTGTCCGATCACACCCCATTGCGTGGGTCCTTCGGTCAAGATTCGCTCTTAAATCTACTCTGCCCCTCCCCTCGGGAGGATTCTCCTGTATTTCCACTTGTATCCCAGGATTTCTATCCTGCTTCATCTTCATTAGGTTATAATAGGGAGTTTAGTGAAGTTAGGCAGTCTAGTTTTAGGTAGGTTAGTCAGGTTAGGAAGTCTAGGAAGCCTAAGGGTAGGCAAATTCCAGATAGATACCTCCAGGACTTAGCTGATAGATGCTTTTCTTGTTCTTTAATCCCTCAGTTTTTAGAAAATCCAATTCAAATGCCAGAAGATTGTATGAATGATGAGTCAGTCAATGATGGGTATGGGGTATATGAGTTAGTGCATAAAAAGGACCCCATTATTGAAAGTGAGGATGCAGCTGAGGCATATGCCAGTGGAGTGAAGAGATTCGATGAACCCTCAGCTGCCGTAGAAGAGCCCACCAAACAAATCAATTTAGGGACTGAAGACGAACCTAAGGTTGTCCTCGTCAGCAAAAATCTTTCTACAGAGGATGAGAAGGCAATGGTACAAGTTCTTAAGGACTATAAGGACACTTTCGCCTGGAGTTATGAAGATATGCCGGGGTTAGACTCATCTTTAGTTGAACACATGTTGACATTAAAGGAAGGAGCTAGTCCGGTCAAGCAGAAATTAAGGCGATTCCACCCACAAACGGCTCTAAAGATGAAGGAAGAGGTTGACAAATTACATAAAGCCAAATTTATTAGAGTTGTCCTTTATGCACAATGGGTGGCTAACATAGTCCCGGTCATGAAGAAGGATGGGAAGGTCAGAATTTGCATTGACTTCCGCGATCTGAACCGGGCGTGTCCTAAAGATGATTTTTCATTGCCTCATATTGACTTACTCATTGATAATACTGCTGGCTATGAAACCTTATCATTTATGGACGGATTTTCGGGATACAACCAGATTAAGCTGGCAGAAGAAGATCAAGAGAAAACATCATTCACTACACCTTGGGGAACATACTGCTATGTTGTCATGCCATTTGGATTGAAGAATGCTGGAGCCACTTATCAGAGCGCTATGATGGCAATATTTCATGACATGATGCACATAGATCTGGAAGTGTATGTGGATGATTTATTGGTTAAATCTAAGACAAAGGCTGAGCATGCCAAAGTTTTGGCAAGGGTATTAGAGAGATCGAGAGAGTATCAATTAAAGATGAACCCCAAGAAATGTGTATTCGGGGTATCTTCAGGAAAATGACTTGGATTCATCGTCAGTAAACGGGGAATTGAGATCGATCCCAACAAGGCGAAGGCTATTAGAGAAATGTCACCTCCCAAAAACTTGAAAGAGTTGAGAGGATTAATCGGGAGGTTGCAATTTATTCGCCGTTTTGTCTCCCAGCACTCACAAAGGTGTAAGCCGTTCTACGAGCTTACCAAGCCGGGAGTCAAATTCGATTGGGACGATAAGTGTCAGGAGGCATTCGATGGATTAAAGAACTATTTAGCAAGTCCTCCTGTTTTGAGACCACCATCTCCAGGCAAACCATTGATACTTTACATTTCAGTCCTAGATGATGCAGTGGGGGTTGTCCTAGCACAAGAGGATGAAGAAGGAAAAGAGAGGGCAGCCTACTATCTCTCTAAACTTCTCAACCCCGCTGAACAGAGATATACAGCGATAGAGAAAACATGTGCAGCATTGGTCGGGGTTGTGCAGAAATTGAAGCATTATTTTCTGACCCATGAAGTCCATCTCATAGCTAGAATGAATCCGATCAAATTCCTTCTTGAGAAATCTGTTCTTACTGATAGGTTAGCGCGATGGCAAAGCTTTCTATCTCAATTCGATATCATTTATATTCAGCAGAAAGCAATCAAGGGTTATGCCATAGCAGAACATCTCGCTCATCATCCCCTTCCTCGATTTGATCCAGTGCGATCAGAGTTTCCGGATGAGGAACTGATGTCCGTAAATCAAATCAGAGATGATATGTGGACTCTGCATTTTGACGGAGCTCTGAATTCTCATGGAAAGGGGATCGGTATCGTTCTGTTATCACCTGAAGGTATCACCATTCCACAAGCCTTTCAGCTCGACTTTCCAGTCACCAACAATATAGCTGAATACGAGGCACTCATTGCTGGCCTCGAGGCTGCTCATTTTCATGGTGCCACCAAACTCAGGATTGTGGGTGATAGCCAACTGATTCTTCGCCAAGTGCTGACCAAGTATCGAACTCTTGATCCTAAGCTCAAGCCTTATCAAGAACTTACTTCTGCTTACTCAAAGCTTTTCACGAAATTTATCTTTGTCCATGTCCCTAGGAATCAAAACATCTTAGCTGACGCTCTAGCTTCATTGGCATCTTCTCTTGATTTTCCAATCAGCAAGCAATCCGAATCAATCATAGTTCATAGGCGTCTTTCACCCGCCGTGAAAGACCCTTCATTTCTTAGAATTAAAGAGAAGCTGCTGAAGAAAGTCAGAGACGGAGATATTGTGGAAAAGAGAGAAATCATGTTAATAGAGCTGTTAGAAGAGATGGATGATGAACAGAAGCCATGGTATTATGAGATTGCAAAATATTGTGAAGATCAATCGTATCCTGAGGAAGCTACAACTGAAGAGAAGAGAGCTATCAGGAGAGTTGCTCAACGATACACCCTAGTTGGAGGAGCACTGTACAAGAGAGGTTTTGATGGAGTTCTTCTGAGATGTCTAAATGAAGATGAGCTTTGGAAGGTTATGGAAGGAGCTCATAGTGGAGTTTGTGGTGGCCATGTCAATGGATAGATGCTAGCAAAAAAGATCCTTAGACAAGGATTTTATTGGCCAACTATGGAAAAAGATTGTGTAGGATATGTCCGTAGGTGTGCTAAGTGTCAACTTCACGCCGACAAAATTCATTCTCCTGCATATTCACTCCATCCTGTTTCTTCCCCATGGCCTTTCTCCATGTGGGCTTTCGACATTATTGGATCCCTTGGTAATCCAAATTCCGGCATCAAGCAAAAATCTTTCATTCTCACGGCAACGGAATACTTCACCAAGTGGGCAGAAGCTGAAGCGTACGTGGAGATCAAAGCATCAACCATCTGCAAGTTCATCATAAAGAACATCATCACCCGATTTGGAATTCCAAGCACCATCGTCACCGACAACGGACCGCAGTTCGTGTCACAAGAATTGAAGGACCTCTGCAATAGGTACAGAATTGCATTGCATCATTCGTCTCCTTATTATCCGCAAGGCAATGGCCAAGCAGAGGCAACAAATAAGACTTTGATAAAAATCATCAAAAAGACGTGCAAATCTAATAAATTCGCAGACTGGCCAGAAAAATTGGTTGAGGCCCTATGGGCCTACCGAGCTTCAATCCGCACGCCCACTGGGCAAACTCCTTATTCCTTAACATTTGGAATGGAGGCGGTAGTTCCATATGAGATCCTTATACCGTCATTAAGAGTACAATTGAATAAGGAATTTTCCATTGATGAACATCGTTCAGCACTCCTTGCTCAATTGGAACTTTTAGACGAGAAAAGATGGTCAGCTGCTAATCATGCAAAAGTTTATCAAAACAGACTAGCACGTTTTTATCAAAAGAAGGTCATTGAACGTAAGTTCAAAGTCGGTGAAATGGTCGTCAAAAGGATTTTTGTAAAACCTGGTGGTCCGCATTCTAAGTTCCAACCCAACTGGGAGGGACCTTATGTTGTATCGCACGCTTTTCCTGGTAATGCTTATCGTCTTGTTAATGCAAAAGGAGAAGAGCTAAATCATCCCTGGAATGGCTTACATCTTAAGAAATACTACCCTTAGGTTAAAGAGTCGATCAGTATGGTACAAAGACCAGTGGAATCAGAAAGTTTATAAACTCGAATTTCTTTGTTAGTCTGGATAACTTAACTTCAAATACATTACTACACACACTGACACGTTTGATTCGTGAGTAACAAGAGATGCCAAGTCCTAAAGAATACCGAAGCTTGACCGAAAGGGTAAAGTACAAATCATTCATTTTAAAGCAAAAATTCTGTTTTATACTCGGCCCATGATGTCGGAACGAGGCTTAGAATAGACTACCAAGAATACCCACCATCTTAATAGGAGGCCGTCATAAAAAAAAAAAGGGAGAGATGCGTCCCAAAGAAAAGAATAGAAAAACAAAAGCAAAAGGCAAAATCCAAATGTCAAATCGAAAGGCCATCACGTTACAAACGTTACATCAAGCCCATGAAATGAAACGAAAGGGAACGCAAGGTCGATAAATACTCCGGAAAGAAAATGACCGAACCTCAACGGATATTAGGGTAGGAAAGGAACATCTTTTTAAGTCTCTGGAACCTACTCATGGGCTTTCTAAACTTATTCTTCTTTTCCTTCTAAAGAGGTGTACTCCAAACTTAAGGAATGACTTAGATTGACTAAGGATCAAATCATCAAATGGGATCACGAATGGAAACACAAATTCAAACACGATGGGTTTTAAGTTAAGTTGTTAAAGAACAATTTGGGAATTAAGTTAATAAATGAATATGATCTTTTGATCTAAGTACCATGCTGATCTTTTAGTCAAAAATCCAAAAAAATACATATGTCAAAAATATAAAAAAAATACATATGTCAAAAATCCAAAAAAATACATATGTCAAAAATCAAAAAAAAATACATATGTCAAAAATCCAAAAAAATGCATATGTCAAAAAAAAATACATATGTCAAAATTAAAAAAAAAGCATATATTTCAAAACCTAAACAAAAATGAATATTTCAAAACAACAAAAATATCTCAATTAGCATTTGCTTGTTGCACTCAGTATGTTTCATTCCTTTTATTTTCAGTAAGCATCTGTTTGCTTCAATGTTGCATTTTGCTTAAGTTTGATTATTCTCATTACCTTTGTTAATAAAGGCTATGCCCCTTGACCATTTATTGAAGGAAAAATTAATTGACCATTTATTTGGTCAGGCAAGGGGCTAAGCCTAAATAGATACTTAACCTGTTTGTTAAGTATGTACAGGATGTAAGACAAGCACAGGAACACAAGATTGGAGCCCAAAAGTTTCATGTATATCATCAAAAGGTGTTTTGTACATGATACATAGAAGAAAAAGAACATACATAAGCCCTCAAGGCTGGCTCTCCCCTCCTCCCTCATCAAGTTGGCTCTGGGCCTCGTCAGGTGCGTCCGGTGCTGGTCCTCGGCTGGGAGGTGGAGGTGGCCCCATCGTGTTCGGCCCTGCCTGGCCAGAAGACATGGCGACACTGGCAGTAAAAGCACTGGTCAGACCACGCTCCTGGGCACGCTGCCGAGCACGCCTGTACCTCTCCTCCACACTCCGGCGCTCGTGCTCAGCAATCCCTAACTGAACTCGGAGGGAGGCCATCTCTGAATCCATCTTCTGCCGCTCCTGCCTCTCCCGCTCTCGCTCCTCGGTGATGAACCCCAGTCGAGACTGGAGGTGTGAAAGCTCTCGAGGAAGATCTCCAGTCGAGAGTCGGGCCACCTGCTCCTCCAGAGACCGGATCCGCGCCGCATCGGCCTCAACACGAGCAGCTGCAGCACGAGAACGCTCCAGCTCCGCATCAGCCCTCTGAAGAGCTTCCTGAAGCTCAGCAACCTGAAGGGAAGTCATTGTTAGCTCAAGGCAATCAATTAAGTAATCAAAATCAAAATTCGAAAAGTCGAAGAACTTACCCGAGCAGCCCGGTCCTCCTCTGCAAGAGAAGCTCGATGGATGGCAGAGGTGAGCTGACTCTGAAGGTCAGCCAGAGCGGCATCATGAGGAGCAGAGGAAGAAGATGAAGCTCCAAAGGAAGGGGGAGCCGCTTGGGTGTAGACGGCTCGCTGCACCAAAAGACAACCGTCAGTGTCAATCGCCAAAACAATCAATTAATTAAAGCATGCATTCATAAGCATTCATACATACCAGGTCATATAACTCTTTCTGGACTTGTTCTAGCTGGGCCTCCGCATCATGTAGGCGGGCCCGGAGGTCGATGATGACCGCATCACGTGCATCCTGCATATCACATATACATACATTCATTCACAAACATAAATCAAGATAATAAAATCAAAGACGCATAAATGCATACTTACATCGAGTGGTCGGAGGAGCCGAAGTTGATCGGCGTAGTGGGCCCGGTATTGCTGGAGGTAGGCCTCGCTACTCTCCGCCCGGGACTCCACCCTTACGCCTCGGCAGTGCCAATCCTTGTACTGCTCTGGGAACTTGGCACGCCAGTCCGTGAGGGCTTGCTTGCCCCTCATGCTCCTCCCGACGTCCTCCGGGACCTCCTCGTCGATCCATTCTTGATGGAGGCCCAGCGTCCTCATCACGAGCCGGAGGCGGAGGGGTTCGATTTTGTTGAGGCAATGCACCCACATTTGCCTCCCGAACCTCCTCCTGCCAGCCGTCACCCACGGCTGACCCTCCTCGCCCATACCAAGGTACGGGCGCCAGATCACCTGCATATAGATTAGATACATTCACATAAATAATTTACATTTAATGAATAAAAGATTGCATTTAATAAAAATTGAACAAATTAAGGACTCACCAATAGCTCGGGGTAATCCAGGAACTGACGGCGGAGGGCCGTCAGCTGGTGGTGCTGTGGGGCCGTATCCACGATTGGCTGCCAACGGCAGGCCAACGGGACGGCACTGGGTCTCACGATCCGCGCTCTGCCGAGCGGGAAGTAGTGGTAACTCCACACCTGCATTCATGAACATATAAGTTAGGAAAAAGCATCATATCATATTCCATATCATGAACAAATAATGAAACAACTTAATACCTGGAGGAACGGCGAGAAGCCGCTGATAGTGGTCTCACGGTCCGGCGTGACCGCAGACAAATCGGCGAAGAGGTGGGCCAGAAGGGCCGTACCCCAGGCATACTCTCTTAGACTCTCTAAATCATCTAGTAAATACAAGAACCTACAATGAATGTGGTCGCCCTTCGTACCGAAGAGCAACCGACCAAAGAAGAAGACAAGAAAAACTCTAAGCTGCCTATCTACTTCCTCCCCCTGACTCGGGTCGCTACAGTAGACGGCAGAAGATGACTCAGCCAACCTATCCCTAAACTCCTCCCGGGTCTCGTCAGACCGACGCCGGGGCTCATCTAATCCTAAGGCTGCCTCTACTTCTATCCTAGGGACCATCCTGGACTCCCTACCTATGCTAGATACCTCTATCCCTAGTAGAGCCTCTGCTAATCCCTGGTAGTTGGGGTAAGTCACCCCACTCACAGGTCGGCCCTCTACCCTGAGGCCAGTGATCCTGACCACATCCTCTAAAGTGGGGATCATATGTCCCCAGGGCATTAGGAATGCCCAACTCTCTGCGTGCCAACGCTCTCTAAGCGCCTACAGCAAGACCAAATCGAACCAAAAAGGGTCGATATCTAGTACCTCACCGAACCCCATCCGGCACAGGCGCGCCTTCTGGAAATCCGGGAGCCCTCTATAGGTACCTATCACTAGGTCCCAACTAATCCTGAATCTCATCACTCCCTGCAAATAAAAACATAAAAAATAGGGTCAGTAATGAATAAAAACAGGAAAATCACTTCTGTTTTGAAAGGCGTCAACACACACAGACGTTTTTCAAAACACGTCCACATGCCCTGACGCACTTCAAACTTATTTTCTGCCCTAATTAAAAATTCGGAATTAACCTTGAAAGAAGTCATCCCAGGGCGACGCCTTTTGAATGGCGTCACCTGGTATGGACGCCTTTCAAGGCCCGATTCCGGGTTCTTGAAGAACCCCGTTTTCTCCTCCCTTTTCTCACCCCATTCATTCCACAGAGAACTTACCGTGTGGAGGTCACCCTCCTCTTCTTCCTCCATTGCTATAGGTGCCGGTGGAGGGATCTCCTCCTCCAAAAACGCCGCGGCTTCGGCTAGCACCGCCGGAACCTCCTCGGGGGCTTCTTCCTCGTGCCTTCACCGCCTCTTGGCTAGGTTTTTCATCTTCTTAGAGCCCTCACCACGTTCCATGATCAATAGAGGGAGTTTTGAGGGAGAAAGAGAGGGAGATCGCCGGAGCTCGGAGATCGCCGGAGGTGGAGAGAGAGAGAGATTTGGAAAAGTGAGGAAGAAAGGGGGGCCTTCGCGGGTCTGTAAACAAAAAGGTAAAAGGCGTCGACTCAGACAGACGCGTTTTTACGGCGCATAAATTGAGGCGGCAGGGACAGCTGTTTGAAACTGATTAAAAGGCGTTAATGTGGGCTGACGTTCTTCAGATTACCGCCAATTCCTGTCAGAGCCGTACAGAGGATGATGATGAAAGGCGTCTGGTCTTGTAGACGCTTTTCAAGCAATTAATCACGGAATTAATGGCAGAATCCTGGAAAAAGTAGGAGAGAGAGTTGAAAGGCGTCAACGGTGGCAGACGCAATTTAAGGTTTAATCAGGTTTTTGAGGATTAAATTGAATTTATGGAAAAGGAATTATGGTTGAAAGGCGTCTTTCTGAGTGGATGTGTTTTACATTTAACGGAACCCGAATTGTCAAATTTTCAGGAAAAATCCAGTTTTTACTAAAGGAAAAATCATGTGCACATCACAGGAAGTTAAGGAAAGGATTTCAAGGCATGAAAAATCATTTTTTATTCAATAAAATTATTTATTACATCATAAAGAAAAAGAAAAGAGAAAGAGGATATTTAAGGAAGAATTTCCTGAAGACTTTTAAGGTAAGGAAATTTTAATCCTCTATCTCTATCTTTAGAGGATTTTACACGGTAACTAAAGTCAAGGTTCCACAAAGTAGTGATGATTTGTATGGCTTCATAATCTTCGTCGGATTCCAAGTCACGCTTCTTGATTGGGGATGTGAGAGAGAACTCAGGGAATTCACGACGGCCCAAGCTAAGTTGAGTAAGGCACCGATGGGGATTGTATAATACGAACTCGGTGGCTCCAATCAACTTGAGATCTGCTCCTACTGCACGGCGCACCCAAACAGGCTTTCCAACAAGAGCAAGCGGAGACGAGTCAAATATGTCGGATGTCATGAGCTTTAAATACTCTCTCCAGTCGGCCCGGGTCTTGAGTTTTGGAACCTTGTTGACCATGTGCTCATTGAACTTTACAATATTAGCAATGCAATGAATTGGACTATTCAAGAAGATTTGAGATGGATTCAGAGGCCTCTTCTTGCAGTACTCAAACTTGAAGTGAAGTTCAACCCACAAGGCAAAGAGTAACATGCACCCATAGGGAGGACGACCCACAGATGCCGCAGAAAGCCCGCTATAAAGATATGCCAAAAGTGCAGTGCTAATGGATTTACCTTCGAAGATTGCGCAGACGGCATTGACCTGATCATCTTCCAAGATGTTATCCTACGCAGGGAAGAACAAGGCACTGGCAAGGCATGTCACGAAAGCTTTCGTCACATCCTCCGCTTCATCCTCCCTTAGATCATCAATTTCATATAGAGTCCACTCAGCGAGCTTTCCAAGATTGATCCCCTTCTTGGTAAGGCATCCTTTAGCTTCTGAAGGATCCTTCATGATTGATGTCAACAATTGTTGACCGGTGATTTTCTCTCTTGTCAAAGCTATCTTATCTTTGTTATCTTTGGTCTTTGGGAGACCCAATAGAAGCTCTACCTCCTCCAAAAGGATTGTGCACTCGAAGTCTTGGAAGAAGAACGTATGAGTTTGGGGATGCCACCACTCGATCAAGGCACCCATAGCCGCCCAATCTACGTTCGAACTTTTGTAATTTTTGGCAAGAACCACAAGACCTTGAAGATTCCACTTGGATATGAACACTTGCATGGAAAGCTTAACACTTTTTGTAAGTTTACGAATCCAAGGGAGAGAGGTGAACTTCCTTGGGCCAGGAAACATAGGATAATTCTAAAAAAAAACAAAAGGAAGAACATGAAGAACAAGATGAAGAACATGAAGAGCAAGAACAAGAATTGAAGGGTAGTTGATTTAACTTACTTGAAGATTAGGATCTCTTCCATTGAGGTGATTTTCCACGTCGGAGAACTTCTCTAGAGACATCTTCATCCTCTTGTTTGAAGAATCCATCCTCTTTTTCGGAGTTCTTCCTTCTTGAAGCTTGGAAACCTTGGAAACTTTGAAGAAACCTTGAAACTTTGGAAGAAAACTCAACCTAGGATCTTTGGATTATGGTAAGATTGTTTGGGAACAATCTAAGGGTGTTTATATAGAAGGAATTGCGATCCTAGGAAGACTTTTCCGGATTGGAAAAGGGATGTGCATTGCTAGAGTTGGAATTCGAATAGAGAACAGCCAGAAACCTGTTTCTGTGAGTAAAAGGCGTCGAGGAGAACCGTCGCGTTTCACCATTTAATGGCGTCTGCTCGACACGACGCGTTTTAGTTTTTCTATGATTTACCCGAAATTCTGTGGGATTATTAATGATTTTGATTGTAGGAAATTCAAGAGAGTAAAGCTGGAAAATAACAAGAAGATCCCACTGTAGAGTTTATGAAGTCCTGACCGTAGCTAAAAAGACGGTTACGGTTATTTCTATCCTTGTACTCTTCCATGTAAATCATTTGCATTGTCATTATTATATGTTAAATATTTATTAGAGCATGTCAAGGACCTTGTGGTTTTGATGAAACTGGAATTTGAGTTCCCTTTCAACAAAAAAAAACAGTGATAATTCCAGAGAATTCTTAATCGCACGGATAGGCCGTTGGATTGTTAATTAGTGAGGACGATGGTTCTATTTTTTGTGAAACGGTGCGTGGATAAACGAGCTTCGGCTTAGCACTGAATTACAGAATTGGTATCTTGACTCATTAATGACAATTTAACAATATTATCCTTGATTAATTTATATTTTATTTAACTTTATATTTTTCTTTTAGTCCAGCATGCATCATATAGGACTTTGAAATCATTGTGATAAGAATTAATTACTGATTAAGTTTCAGACTATTAAATCAAATAACTTCAACATGATATGAAATATTCCATTCTGAATTGAGTATTTTGATTATCTTTGAGGTTCGCTTGAAGATATCATTGGAATTTTATCCTTTCTTGGACTCTTTATCCAATATTTCTTGTTTTCTTTTTAAGATCCATCATGGCTGCAGCACGTCCACATTGGTTGGCAAACGCTCCCCATGATGAAACCTACAGTGTCTACGACCTGGGGTACTTCCCACTCAGAGGAGGTTGATGGATCTTATTTTATTTCCTTGCCTACCTCATCCAGACAGGATTAATTCCATTGATCTCCTTAAACTATCTTCATTGATGATTTTGAGAAAAATTCCAATCATGCAATGTTAAAAGCATGTCTCATCACACCTTGGCATCACATTTTCAGTACATTCCATTCCATTTCACTCCCTTGCAAAGATGATGCCAAGGTGAGGCAGCTGTAGACACGCTAATTTTGACGTCATTTCGAGTAAATTTCATAATGCCTCAGAATGGTCTGATATTTAATCATTGATTAATTTTTATTGATATTTTTGAGTGTCGGGTCGAACAGACATATTTAAGTTAATCAATTAAATTGATTTTAACTCAAATTTCAGTTAAAATATGAAAAAAGCCTAAAAGACGTCTACCAATGTGGACGCCATTTAGACTTTATTCTTATTTTAACGTTTAAATTTGAATTTTAATCAGTTGATTAATTAGTTAAACGGCGTCTGTAAGTGTTGACGCGTTTTTGTTTCTTAGGTTATTTCTATTTTTCTTCCGGATGTTTATCCTTATCTGAATTAGTATAAAAGACGTCTATGCATTTAGACGCTTTTTAGCTAATACAGATAAAGATAAGTTTTCTCGGATGTTTATCCTTATCTTAATTAATCTAAACGGCGTCTGTAAGTGTGGACGCGTATTAGATAATTACAGATAAAGATGAATTAATCTGTATTTATCTGTTGGTTAAGATGGATAAATCCTAGATTTTTCCATATAAATCCGCGGACGTAGAAGAAGTCTATAAATACTTTACATCTTCAATGGGTAACAGAGTTGAGCATTATTAAAAAAAAAAAAGAGAGAAGTTAGAATCAGAGTTAGTGATTGAAGATTGGAGCAACGACGTACAAACGCCGAAGCGCTGCTGTTTCTAGAAGTCGGCGTCCATTCTTCATCTAATTCAAGGCTTCATCAAATCGGCATAAGTGTTTCATTACTGCATTTTCATTTTCATTTCATTAATCTCTCATTCTTCATCATCACTTCATGCAACACACAACACCTGCATTCTTTTCAAAACCTATTTGATTAAGGGGTTTCAAAGCCATTAAACAAGTAAGTTTGCTGTTTAAATTGCATGCTTAAGAGCTTGATAAGAATGGATTCTATTGTTGCTTAAGTTCTCATCATCATTTCTTCGTTTCCATTTCTATTTTTCTTGACGGAGCAAAGGAGTAAATCAAGCACAAAGTCACAAGAATCTCTGGACGATCCTCAACTTCTCAACTTCAACCTTAACAGCAAGAACAAAAGCAAGAAAAGGCTCTCTTTCTTCAGCCGGCTGAGGAAGGAGAACCAAGAGCTCAATATCTTCCGCGTTTAAACAGGTAGGCGATCAAAACTTCTTTTGGAACTTTTAAGTCAAAAGTTTCTGGCGATCACTGCACGTAGTTTTCTTTTTAATAGGCATTATTTTGCACTTAAACAACTTAGATTTTTCATGTTAATCACACTATCATTTTAAGCACTCACAAGGCCAAACTGCCTTTTCTCTTGGCAAGATTAAGGCATTAGCTGCCATTAGGGCACTGAAAATGTCTGCCAAAGATTCTGGGAGGACTGGGTATTCTACCCTCTTTGGGCCTGGAGGTCTTCTCTGTTGATTGTAGTCAACAGGAGGAGGGACATTATGATATGCCGGCGGTGCGCGCGGCTAATACTGTTGTTGTTGCTGGTACTGCTGTTGTTGTGGCTGTTGGTACTGAATTTGCCGTTGCGGCGGCTGCTGTGGCTGTTGTTGTTGCTGTTGCTGGTTCGGCTGCTGGGACCACTGATATTGGGGCTGCTGATACTGAGGGTTCGGCTGCTGCCTATACCCCTGCTGGTTCGGCTGCGATGGCCTCTGGTACTACTGCTGACTCTTCACGAACTGGGACGAATTGTTGTTCATGCTGCTGACTTGCTCATGAGAGAGTGTGCCCTCAGTAGTTGGGCCTATGCTGGGAGAGTTTGGCACTGCAGGCTTCCGAGGTGGAGGCCTGCTAGGTCTGTGAGCATCAAAGACACTAGAGAACGTAGCGTCCTTGAAGACATTCTGACAGTACCGTGCTCTTTTATAGAGCTCTGCCATGCTGGTCAGATTGTTCAGGGAGAGGACTAGTTTGAACTGGGGTGTGGCATTGGAAATCAGCATCTTCACTTGCTCCGACTCGGACAAGTGATCTTTCACTTTCTCGGCCAAGCCCCGCCACCTGTCGGCAAAACTGACGAACTCTTCATCGGGTTTCATCTTCTCTGCTATTAGGTCAGTGATGGACAGGGAGGGGGCAACTCTGTCCTGATATCGTTGAATGAATTTTCGAGAAATGATACCATAGTCCTCTACTTCGGAGGGTTCCAAGGAAAAGAACCATTCAAGGGCTGGTCCCTCTAAAGATCTCCTGAACAAAAAGGCCAACGACCTCTTGTCGTTTTGCCAGAAGGATGATTCGTACATAAACTCCTTCAAGTGGGTGAAGGGGTTACCAGTACCGTTGTACTTCCGGTACACTAGCATCTCGGAGGGTGGTAGGTGGAACACTGGCAGGCTCGGTAAATTGATCTCTGGTGCAGCTTTGACCCCCATCATCTTCTGGAGGTTGTTGAATTGTTCGTCCATGCGCTCCATCTTCGCCAGCAGCGCTTGCGTTCTCAGATCTGCCTGGGGAGGAGGAGGAGGTAGAGGTACTTGATAGGCCTGTTGCCTAGAGTACGTCGGACAAGGAGGATAGTAAAGAGGAGGTCCGGCAGAGCTTCCGCCACGCCCGAGGGCATTTTGATAAGCAGGCGTTAGAAGTCTAGCCGGTTGCCTAGAAGATGAAAGTTGCGGCCCAGCTGGCCGAGAAGTGATATGGAGGCCTTCCATGGCCTGATGAATGTAAGGAGGATGAAGAGGAGGTTGCTGAGGGATAGCAGGGGGAGCCACAGGGTTCGGCTTGGCAAGCTGCGTGGGTGCCTTCCCCTTCAGAATGGACTGGATCGCCTCGAACTGCTGAGGGTCCAGACGGGAAGCAAGAACTCCCAAAGCGTTGACAAGATCCGAAGGATCAGAGGACGAGGGATCATTTTGATTCATGTCTCCCTCGAGAGTGGGATTGGGAATCGCATACTCATGCGGGGGAGGATCAGGATATTGCTGATGGGGGTGAAAAAGAGGGGTCCGGACGTTCCCATCATGTCGAAAAGGAACGGGGACAGAATTACGGGAGGCATCAGCATCTCTCCTGCTCTCAAAATTGTAATCGGAATCACGAGGGGCATTAGCATCTCCCTCGTAGCTAATCATGGCGTCTGGAGCCACACTCAAGTCCCTGCCCAATCGGAGCAGCATGATGTTAGATTCTTTTTTTCAAAGATTGGCAAGCAAGTTGTACAGAGATTTAAACAAACAAGTGGATGCTTAACGTGATTTTAAGATTCCTTGTTGAGTTATTTGGATTTAATTAAACCACAAATTCGCTCAAGGGACGGGATCCTAGTTTCAGTTCAATATCCACCGTTATGCTCTATGGCTTTCTCTCACAACGTTTATGGAATCTAACCGGGACTTCAACTGGTACAACCAGCCCGATGATCAAGGAGGAGTACCTTGATTTTGGGGACTTACGGAGGTCTCAACGCCAACTTCTCTAGTCTGATCAAGGGACCAACCCAATCAGAGAGAGTTGATGACGTCAAGTGGAGTGTTCCTAAGAAAAGGAGGGTATTAGCCTCAATGCGTATGACCTGCAGCCTGGATGGCCTCTAATGCTTAATACATAATGGGTAATTAGCACACAGATCACAAAAATCTGTGAACTGAAGAAGAAATAAGAAACTGCCTGAATTGCGTCGATATTAGTTGACGCCTTTCAAACAAAATCTTAATTTTTTTGCAGAAGCTCAGATTGCAGACAACAGAGAAATAAGACTGAAAGGCGTTTGGGATAGACGATGCAGTTTGAAATGCGTCGCTGTTCCTAGACGCTTTTCAAGTCGCAGAAGCAGTTTTCCAGGAGGAATTTCTGGGTTGATTCCTCCTTAAACAAGGTAAAAATAATAAATAATCAGCTCATGCAAGATTTTTTTTAGTTTCAGGTTTTAACATGATGATTTTATCAACTAAACAACTAAGATATCAATTAATCACACAGCATTTCATCACAAAAAGCAGCTTTTTAACTAATCAACAGGGAGGGCAAGATCTTGCCACTGGGGTGTACACGTGGTGCACGTGGGAAATTAACTAAACTAAAAACACTCACCAATTGGTGAAGACGTGTCGAGAGACACAAGTGGTGCACCGTGGGTGCCCGATTGATAACAGCAAGAACAAAAGAACTAAAAGATGGCGAGACCAAGTTCCACCGTGATCGCCAAAAAAGCTGTGAGTGCTTAAAATAAGTGTGTGATTATCATGAAAAATCTATGTTATTTAAGTGCAAAATAAACCTATTAAACAGAAACTACGTGAAGTGATCGCCAGAAACTTTTGACTTAAAAGTTCCAAAAGAAATAGTTTGATCGCCTACCTGTTTGAACGTGGGAGATGTTGAGCTCTTGATTCCCCCTCTTCAGCCGGCTGAAGAAAGAAAGCCCTTCCTTTTCTTTGTTCTTGCTGTTGAGGTTGAAGTTGAGGATCTTCTAGAGTTCTTGTGATTTTGCTATTGATTTCCTTCCTTGATTCTCCTTTGTTCCTTGCAAGAAAAATAGAGAGAGAAATGGAGAAACAATGATGAGAACTTAAGCAAAAGTAGTATCCATTCTAATCATAGTTTTATTAAATGCAACTAGACATAGAAAAACTCACTTGTTGAGATGATCTTTGAAACCCCTTTATCAAATAGGTTTTGAAAATGATGCTAGTGTTGTGTGTTGCATGGAGTGATGTGATGAAGAATGCAAGATTAATGAAGATGCAAATATGAAAAGGTGTAGAAATGAATTGAAAAACTTATGCCGAATGGATGAAGCCTTGAATTGGATGAAGAATGGACGCCGACTTCTGGAAATAGCAGCACTTCGGCGTTTGGACGTCGTTGCTTCGATCTTCAATTACTAACTAATCACTCATTAACTCAACTCAACTTTTTTTTTAACCATTCAAGATGCAAGGTATTTATAGACTTCTTCTGCGTCCGTGGATTTACATGGAAAAAATCTTAAGATTTATCCATTTTAACCAACAGATAAATACAGATTAATTTATCTTTATTTGTAATTATCTAAAACGCGTCAACCATGGCTGACGCCTTTCAGATTCATTAGGATAAAGATAAACATCCGGGAAAACTTATCTTTATCTGTATTAGCTAAAACGGGTCTACATGTATAGACGTCTTTTACACTAATTAAGATAAGGATAAACATCCAGAAGAGAAGTAGAAATAGCTTAGGAAACCTTAAAACGCATCGTGCCTTACAGACGCCTTTTAGCTAATTAATCAACTGATTAAAATTCAAATTTAAACGTCAAAATAAGAATAAACTCTAAATGGCGTCCACACAGGTAGACGTCTTTTAGACTTCTTTATATTTTAACTGAAATTTGAGTTAAAATCAATTCAATTGATTAACTTAAATATGTCTGTTTGACCCGACACTCAAAAGATCAATAAAAATTAATCAATGATTAAATATTAGACCATTCTGAGGCATTATTATATGATATGAAATTTACTCGAAATGACGTCAAAATTAGCGTGTCTACACTAAGATGATGCTTCCTACTTCCATGGGAAGGACGTCACACCAAATCGGCTTTTGATAGGATTGAAACTCAAGGGGTACCAAGTAGCGAGTCCTGATGGGTAATGATGAGGCATTAATCCACGAGACTTGATATGGCTCAGGGTGAGTCTTAGGATCCAGGCCTAAACGAGAGACACAATCAGTGGAAATTGCGTTGATACAACTTCTACTATCAATTATGATCTTGCATGGCTGGTCGGCTATCCTAGTGTAGGTGTGGAAGATGGAGGTTCGACGCCAGTCCTCCTCTTTGGTCTGTGTGAGAATGCGTCTCACTACACCAAGCCTAGTGTCCCCATGTGAGTCCACAATGCCCTCGACTCTAGCATACCCCCTATGCACACACCCCAGGGTGGCACCATTCTCCTCAAATTCCTCAGCTAAGGCTGGGTCAGGTATGTAGTTCTCCTCTTCTTCATGAGTGGAGGGCTCAACTAGTAGGGCCCTGGTGGGACACTGACTGGCATATTGGCCAACCCCATGACACCAAAAGCAGTGATTACGAGAGCTCCCTATCTGTTGGCTATCCCTACTAGCTAATCATGTCCCTCTATCATCTCTCCTCTTAGCCCGTGGGATGGTGGAAGCCTGAGCCGGGGTGGTTGGAGGTAGGGGTGAGGGAGGGCTTGGGGTGGTGGCAGTAGGGACCCTTGCAGAAGTGACGGGAGTAGTTCTGGACTGCTCGGGAAAATGCATGGGGCGATTAGTAGCCCCTCGGGAGTTGGGTTGCCGAAAAATGGGGGGCCTAGTGGGCTTTTGAAAACGTTCCACATCTAAGGCGATCTGATAGGCATGTTCTAGTGTGATCACCTCACGTAGGAATAGCTCACGTTGGATGCTCTCACGCAACCCTGCTCGAAACCTCGATAAGGTAACCCTACTATCTTCGCCAACACCACACCTAAGACAATAGTCATCTAATTCGACTATGTACTCAGACACCGTCCGGCCGTCTTGAGTCAACTGTTAGTCTTAGGTGGCCTACAAGCCAATATGACTTTATAATCTCATTCATATTTATTAATATAATGGCATAATATTCATTGTGTGTAAATCGTATTAATTATCGTTTCATAATGAAGTCCGTGAATATGTGCTATAGTGATCATATTATGATGAGATCATACTAGTGAGATTGATCACTTAAACACACATATTCTTAATCATTCCTAGTCGGAGGATATCCGAGAAGGACATCGGATATCCGGTTAGACTAGTACAGATTACTCCCGCTCATGTGATGAGGGTGATTGATCTCATAAGTCACTTGTGTGGAAACACTAAGGCGAATCTGTAGGTGCTCATTGGAGAATGAGTTCACTAAACTGATCCGACTGAATCGCGGGATGGTACTGTACCTCACTGTCAACCAGCTTGATTCTATTGTCGCAGTTGCGTGGATGGTCCTCGGACCTGAGACACCAAAGACACCTTGTCGGTGGACTTCTGTGCTTTGACCTTGGTTTATGAATCTCTAACCACGGGATTCTAAACAGCCAAGGATCGGGTACAGCGGAATACCGTCAAAGGGAATTGTGTGTCAATAAGGAATCATTCGCTCTCGGTACGATGAGAGAGAATGCTCTAGGAAGGATGCACGAAAGTCCCTGGCCAGGGCGGACGATAATATCGGGAAAGGAGTTATCCGATATTCATCAGCGGCATCCAATCCAAGTGAGTCGACCGGTTAGGGTTTGGCAGCACGCCATACCTTGAGTTGACTCAAGAGCATTGTACGAATGAAGGATTATATCCACACGGTAACTGTCGGCGGAAAGGTTCCAAGAGTGGGTTACTTAACCCCAATACCTTCCAGGTTCACGCGGTGTTGCTTGGCACCCAACGTGATCGGAGGCCCGGTCGAATTCGATGTGCGATATCAATTCGATTGATTAATTAATTAATAAAGAGTTATTAATTGATTAATAAAGCCAGTGAAGAGTCACTGGGCTTATTAGACTATTAATCGGACTGGTAATTGGGCCTAGAGGGTCACACGCAAATGATTCTCAAGGCGATGGATAAATAAGTGGGTTTTATATAAACCGAGGGTTTTTATGAAAAATTGCGCGGTTAGTATAAAACATAGCGAACGGGCTGAGCAGGCTAAGCTGCTGCTAACCCTAGCCGCCCCTCCTTAGTTTCTCTCTCTCTCTGGTGTCCCAGACAGATCCGGATCTGCTCCGCCGCTTCTTCGACTCCCGTTTGACGGGAAATCGTCCATGCGTTGCGGCGATCGTTGTGGCGACTAGAGGAGGTTTCGTAGGCTTCGAAGAACGAGGAACGTGAGGATATCCGTAGCGAGGAGGATCGCGTGAACTTCGCTAGAGGCCGAGTGCTTGCGCAGCTTGCGGTGTCGCACCGATGGAACCAAACGGTTGCGGATTCGAATCCGCACACGATAAGAACTGATTATCCGATAATCTGATTTTTTCGATTTTCGAAATGGGAACGGATCTCTGTTTTTATTTTTTATTTCCGCTGCGCGGGAGATCCGGAGAAATCCGAGAAACCCAACAGTGATATCGGTTAGCAAGGTACGGAGTTCCTAGACTTGTAGCAAGCAAATTAGATGCAAGATTGACGTCCTCACACAGTGAACAAGAAGCTCAAGCCATGAACTCGTAGTGGTGAAGGGTGTTGAGCACCCATGGCGTCAGCCCACTAAGTGTGTGGGACGAATTGAGGTAGCTGTGGAGCTACCGACAGGTGTAAGGCTTGTCCACAGTTGGCATGCCGACCTTGCGCTGATTGGAGCGCTGGGTTTTGCAGACACTCTCTCACCGCCACAGTAATAATCACTCAGTGTGGTGGAATGCTCTCTCACTCCGGCGCTACGCAATTGATGCAAATACTAAACGAACAGATAATATTGGAGCAGAGTTCAGCACTTACCTAGCCGGCCTGCAAGACCAACTTCGACCAGAGACGAGGGCGAGCGAGGATGCGCGGAACACCCACGCAGTGTCGGTGTCGCTTCAGTACCTGTGTACAACCGCTTTACACCTCACGCAGGAGGGGAAATAAATAATAATTTACATGATATAATCCTATTCCCCATGCAAGAGGACAAATCAGCCATAAATCTCCATGCAAGGAGAATAATCTATATAAAATATTATGCAGATCCCCCCAAATGATGGCCACGTCAAATCTCATCAAAAGCTCACGTCAAAGTGTCCCAAGCATTCAAAATCCCGCCAAGACCTCCTCTGCTGTAGAAAACCTGCCATGATCTCTTATGCATGCATGCGCCTTGTGCCACAGATTTGGCATGTGGGATGGTAGGACCTAGAACTTGGTGTGACGGATGGAGGGTACATGACATGCATGCAGGGGCCTGGGAGCTAGGCAGCAGCAGACTTGGCATGCGACAAAAAAAGAGCCTGTCCCTAATGGGCGCTTGGGCGGTGGCTCTCTATTAGTCTTTGGTGGCCTACAAGCCAATATGACTTTGTAATCTCGTTCCAATTTATTAATATAATAGCATAATATTCATTGTGTGTAAATCGTATTCGTCTCATAATGAAGTGCATAAATATGTGTGATAGTGATCAGATTATGATGAGATCATACTAATGAGACTGATCACTTAAACACACATATTCTTAATCGTTCATAGTCGGAGGATATCCGAGAAGGACAACGGATATCCGGTTAGACTAGTACATATTACTCCCGCTCATGTGATGAGGGTGATTCATCTCATAAGTCACTTGTGTGGAGACACTAAGGCGAATCTGTAGGTGCTCATTGGAGAATGAGTTCACTAAACTAATCTGACTGAATCGCGGGATGGTACTGTACCTCACTGTCAACCAGCTTGATTCTATTGTCGCAGTTACGTGGATGGTCCTCGGACCTAAGACACCAACGACAGCTTGTCAGTGGACTTCTGTGCTTTGACCTTGGTTTATGAATCTCTAACCACGGGATTCTGGATATCCGTCGCAAGGAGGATCGCGTGGACTCCGCTAGAGGTCGGGCGCTTGCGCGGCTTGCAGTGTCGTACCGACAGAACCGAACGATTGCGGATTCGAATCCACACAGGTAAGAACTGATAATCCGATTATAGATGTTTTAGTTTTTCGAAACGGGAATCAGATCTCCGTTTTATTATTATTTCCGCTGCGCGGAAGATCCGGAGAAACCCGAGAACCCAACAGTGGTATCAGAGCCAGGTTCCACTGTTTCTCATCCCGTTTCGGTCTCCGAAATTAATTTTTCATAGTATTATTCCATGCACAAATTCGATGTTATTGCTGGATCCTTGTTCATGTGATGAACACAGATTAAAAGGATTGTTTTGATTGATTTTATTCTGCAATATTCGGATTTTAAATGTGGTTTTTCGTGTGCTTCATATGATGAAGAACAGGGGTTGTTGGAGGCTTCGATTCGGTCTCTCCATGTGATGAGTTGGTAACCGGGGTCCTGGAATGTCCAAGGACCTCACCGGCCATGGCTGGCACCAGTCACCTGCACTTGAGAGGGAGATGAAGAGTCCTTTTCTTTCCATAGTTTTAAAAGGAAAAACCAGTTTTTTGGGGTGAAAAGGAGGTCTTAACCGGCCCCCTTTGGGCTTCTCTTGAAGCCTTGCTGGCATCGGGCACGTCACCGGTGCCGGGGGCATCGTCGGCAGGGCCGGGCAACGTCGGAGCCAGCCGGCGGCGGCGCTGTTAGCCCCCCTCCACCGCCGCCATGAAGCTTGCAGGTGATTAGGGTTTCGGGTGGGGGGGGCGAACCAGTCGCACCCCAGTGGGCCGCCCGGTCCCGATCTGGTCGGACCGGACCGGGTGCAGCGTCTGGCGCCTAGCAGGGGTGGCCCAAGCCCGGACCTGGTTCGAGCTAGGGCTCGAGCCTGGCCGAACTAGGGCTCGGGCCTAGCCGAACCAGGGCTCGAGCCAGGCTGCCCATTTAGCCTAGCCCCAAAACCCTTAATTCAATTAACCCTTATTCAAATCCCAAATGCCCATTTAATTAAAATTGGATTTTAATTTTAAAACTCAAAAATATTTTGAATTTAAATTTATCATTCAATTGTATTTAAATTGGGCTATTTAATGATGTTGAATCATTAAGTAATTAAGGGTTAATTAATTAGCAATTAGTTGTTAATTGATTAGGGTTAATATTAATTTAAATGTTAAATTTATTATTAACCTTAATATGACTAATTTAAGGGTTAAATTAGTTATTAACATTTATCTCATCTAATTGTTAATTAACATTTGAGTTAGTTATTAATTTAATTGTTAAATTAATAATTAATTTAAATGACTAATTTAAGTGTTAAATTAGTACTCTTTAATTATTTTTGTTAGTTATTAATTTAAGGGTTAAATTAATGATTAACATTAATCATCTAATCTAATAGTTCGATTAGTAATTATTTATTAATTAAAGTTAATTGTTAACTTAAGTGTTAAGTTAATAATTAATTATAAATTAATTAATGTAATTGTTAGATTGTAGTTATTAATTAATTAGAGTTGATTATTAATTTAAGTGTTAAATTAATGATTAATTTTAGTGGACTAATCTAAGAGTTAGATTAGTAATTAATTATTAATAGTCTAATTGTTAGATTATTAATATGTTTTAATCTAAGTGTTAGATTGTTAAATATTAGAAATGTTCTAATATGCATGGAATAATCTGGAAATTATTAATTTGGAGTGTGTGCACATGTGATGTGTGTTTTGATTTTTTTAGATTTGATTTAATTGCATGTTAAGTTAATTAAAAGTGTTTTCGAAATTTAAATATCAATTTTGATTGGATCCCAGTTTTTTGAAAGCCAAATTTATTTAATTTTGAAACTCTTTTATTTTAGCAATGTGATGCGCTATATCTTGTGTGGATTGTATAAAACACACCGTGGTCATGAATATGCACTTATTTTTATTATTCATATGATGAATGATGTCTGTGGATCGTGGATGTTTGAATTATGAATATTTATTAATTGTTAATAAATAGAGGTCTGTATACCTCTCTCTCTCTCAAACTCCAATATACTTCTACCTCCCTCTCTCTTATATCGCCATAAGGCCTTCTTCAATTTAATTGTAAATTCTAGAATTTAAATGTAATTTGATCGAGGCAACCGAGGAAGGAGCGAGGACGATCCACAGTTGCAACTAGGAAGGTGAAAAGATGAAGATCCTTTGCTTATGTGTTTGCAGGTTTATCTGATATAAATGTTATGTTAGATTGTGTGTGCGTTTGACTGTTGGCTCCAGTCAAACCCACTGTGCTATCCATGACCACACTAGACATGTATGTGATGCATTGTTTTTAATGTTTGATTGTGAATTAAGCCAGATATAGTATTTAATAAATATATGCAATATGTTTATAGACTCTCACCTAGAAGAGACCAAGATAAAAGTTATCTAAATACCCTCATCTAAACTCTAAGCCGTAACGCGAGTAGTTAAGAACTTACCGCGTGGTCCACCATCGTTATAGTCATAGGATTCGAATCACTTTAGGCAGATTTGTTGTGCTATCCACAAGTCCTATTTAATAGGAAGGAGAAACTGTGGCTATGGCATTAGATGCCTCTATGATCGGGGTAAAGGAACCATGTAGCTTTGTTGTGCTATCCACAAAGGCTGCGTGCAAATCTATGCTCGTCGCGTAACGATGGTTAGCTTAGACTAGAATTAGTGGTTTGTTGTGCTATCCATAAGGCCATTAAATCTCTGGGGACCGAAGCTATGATCAGATATTACAAGGAGTTGCAAATCCCATGAGATGGGTGCTCTTTGATTGTATTACAGTATGTTGTGCTATCTACAAGGTTGTACTACAAGTCATTGAGATTCTGATCCCCACTAGGAGACTGTTGGTGTCTCCCGTTCTGTATAACTGAGGGTTATACAGTCCGTCGAAAATTAGTGGGAGTTAACTTGAACAAAAGACTATGTCTTGTTTTGAACTTTAATAATTGAACATCTGCTAAATAGATTACTTATCATAGGAAATTATGTCGTCGAATAATCCACTCCGTGGCATACTTGATGCCAAACATTTGACTAGCCTAAACTACTCGGATTGGCTCAGAAAACTGAACAATGTCTTCAGATCTGAGCACATTGACAATGTCCTTGGACCTGATCCTCCTGCTGAACCGGCATTGGATGCCCTTGACGTAGAGATGATAGCTAACGATAATAGATCGAAGGACAAAGGCAAACGGGTAGTAAAAGGTGACTGCTTTTACTGTAAGCAACAGGGTCTCTGGAAGAGGAACTGCAAGGAGTTCCTCAACGATAAAGATCATGGAAAGGTGAAGCTGTCTGAAGCTTCAGATATCTATATAATAGATATCAACTTGTCAGTAAGAGATTCCACATCTTGGGTATTAGATACCGGATATGCTTCTCATATCTGCTATGATGTGCAGATGCTAACAAGTAAGCGTAAGCTGAGAAAAGGCGAGGTGGAATTGAGGCTAGGAAACGGCGCAAAAGTTGCAGTGCTTGCTGTAGGGACAACAAACCTCAGGGTTCCATCGGGAGATGTCTTATCATTGGAAGATTGTTATTATGTTCCTAGCATAATAAAGAACATCATATCAATATCTTTTTGGACAAGATAGGATATAGGTTAACTATTGACAATAGAAGTTGTTCGACAACGGTCTATATCTTTTAGATGTTTCTTATTACAATCTTCATATTGATAATATTCTTAAGAAAAGCAAGAATTGTGTGAACCAAGCCTACATGTGGCATTGTAGACTTGTTCATATTGGTGAAAGCAGGTTGCAAAAGTTACACAAGCATGGTTACTTAACTGCATTCGATTATGAATCGTTTGCGACATGTGAATCCTGCCTTATGGGAAAGATGGCAAAATCTCTATTTACTGGACATGGAGAATGTGCCAAGGACATTCTGGAACTAATACATTCAGATGTATGTGGTTTAATGTCCACCCAAGCCAAAGGTGGCTTTTCATACTTCATCACGTTCACCAATGACTTATCAAGATTCGGCTATGTGTACTTAATGAAGTACAAGTCGGAAGTATTTGAGAAGTTCAAGGAGTTCAAGAATGAGGTAGAGAAGCAATTAGGAAAGAGTATTAAAGCTCTTCGATCAGATCAAGGAGGAGAATACCTAAGTACTAATTTCACACAATTTTTAAAGGATAACGGTATCCTTTCTTAGCTAACCTCTCCATATACACCACAGATAAATGGTGTATCAGAAAGGAGGAATCGCACCTTGTTGGGCATGGTACGATCTATGATGAGCTTTTCGGGATTACCAGTCTCTCTGGGGATATGCTCTAGAGTCAGCAGCATACCTACTGAATAGAGTACCCAGCAAGTCTGTGGCCTCTACTTCATATGAGATATGGAAAGACAGGAAATCAGAATTTAAACATGTTAAAGTCTGGGGTTGTCCTGCTCATGTAAAGAGGCATGATCCAAACAAGCTGGAGTTACGAACTGATACATGTAGGTTTGTGGGATATCCAAAGGAAACCTTTGGATACTACTTTTACCATCCTGGTGTACAAAAGGAGTTTGTCGCCAGGAAAGCTGTCTTCCTAGAGGAGGAATACCTTCTGCAAGAGGACAGTGGGAGTAAAATAGTACTGGAAGAGATTCCAGATCCCCAAACAGCTGCATTATCATCAGATGAGATATCAGTTCCTGAATCTGTTCAGGTACACATAGATGAGCCTCGTAGATCTGGTAGAGTACCTAGACTGCCCGAACAATATGTGGGACATATCGCTGAAGGAGAGTCTAAGGTAGAATATAATGAGGATGATGATCCTAAATCCTACTACGAGGCCATAGAAGGCCCAAAGCCGGAAAATGGCGAGAAGCCATGAACTCAGAAATCCAACACCAACCAAGTTTGGAACATGGAGAACTAGCCCGAGGGTATTGTACCCATCGGATGCAAGTGGATCTTTAAAAGAAAGATCGGTGCTGATGGACGGATCGATACTTATAAGGCAAGGTTGGTGGCAAAGGGATATCGTCAAAGGCAAGGAATTGACTATGACGAGACTTTCTCACTAGTTGCTATGATAAAATCGATTAGAGTTCTACTCGCCATTGCTGCACACCTCAATTACGAGATCTGACAGATGGATGTGAAGACTACCTTCCTCAACGGTAATCTTAACGAAGAGGTGTATATGATACAACCACAAGGTTTCACATCCAAAGAATCTCCAGATAAAATGTGCAAGCTTCATAGGTCAATTTATGGACTGAAGCAAGCTTCCCGGAGCTGGAACATAAGATTTGACGAGGCTGTCAAGTCTTATAACTTCACTAAGAATGAAGATGAGTCTTGTGTGCACAAGAAGACCAGTGGGAGCGCAGTCACCTTCTTAGTTATTTACGTAGACGACATACTACTCATTGGGAATGATGTAGCTATGACGTCATCAGTAAAGATATGGCGGTTGAAAAACTTCTCCATAAAGGATTTGGGAGAAGCATCCTACGTATTGGGAATACGGAACTATAAAGATAGATCAAAAAGGATGCTTGGAATGACACAATCCTTGTACATAGATACCATAGTCAAAAGGTTTGGCATGGAAAATTCCAAGAGAGGTCTCATGCCGATGAGACATGGAATTAGTCTCTCAAAGGAGCAGTCTCCTAAGACTCCTAATGAGAGGGCACTCATTTATAGAGTTCCCTATGCCTCTACTATAGGATCTATCATTTATGCCATCCTATGTACACGGCCCGATGTTGCATTTGGTCTAAGTGTTACGAGAAGATTTCAGGCTGATCTAGGCGAAGAGCACTAGAAGGCAATGAAATGTATCCTTAAGTACTTGAGAAGAACTAAGGATCTGTTTCTTGTCTATGGAAGAGGTGACTTGAAACTGCGAGGCTTTACTGACTCGAGTTTCTAGTCGGATCCAAATGATAGCAAGTCTACATCTGGATTCGTGTTTACTTTAAACGGAAGCGCAATGTGCTGGAAGAGTTCCAAGTAAGCAACCATTGCAGATTCAATGACTGAAGATGAGTACATCGCTATAGCTGAAGCGCCAAGAGGTCAGTGTGGTTGAATAAATTCATCGCTGACCTTGGCGTAGTTCCCAAAATCTCTGATCTTGTTCCTCTGTTGTGCGACAACAATGAAGCAATTGCGCAAGCGAAAGAGCCGCGGTCTCATCAGAAATCGAAGAATATTCTGAGGCGCTTTCATCTTATCAAAGAGATCATATCCAAAGGAGATGTAGTGGTGGAAAGAGTTCCATCTGTCGACAATGTAACATATCCATTGACAAAGCTGTTGGCTCAAATTGTGTTTGAGCGTCACTTAAGACTCTATAGGCTTACTGTATAAAGGTGATTGGCTTTAGTCCAAGTGGGAGATTGTTAGTCTTAGGTGGCCTACAAGCCAGTATGACTTTGTAATCTCGTTCCATTTATTAATATAATGGCATAATATTCATTGTGTGTAAATCGTATTCATCTCATAATGAAGTCCATGAATATGTGCGATAATGATCAGATTATGATGAGATCATACTAATGAGATTGATCACTTAAACACACATATTCTTAACCGTTCCTAGTCAGAGGATATCCGAGAAGGACATCGGACATCCGGTTAGACTAGTACATATTACTCCCGCTCATGTGATGAGGATGACTGATCTCATAAGTCACTTGTGTGGAGACACTAAGGCGAATCTATAGGTGCTCATTGGAGAATGAGTTCACTGAACTGATCTGACTGAATCGCTGGATGGTACTGTACCTTACTGTCAACCAGCTTGATTCTATTGTCGCAGTTGCATGGATAGTCCTCGGACCTGAGACACCAAAGACACCTTGTCGGTGGACTTCTGTGCTTTGACCTTAGTTTATGAATCTCTAACCACAGGATTCTTAACAGCCAATGATCGGGTACAGCGGAATACCGTCGAAGGGAATTGTGTGTCAATAAGGTATCATTCGCTCTCGGTATGATGAGAGAGAATGCTCTAGGAAGGATGTGCGAAAGTCCCTGGACAGGGAAATTAGTTATCCGATATTCATCAGCGGCATTCAATCCAAGTGAGTCGACCGGTTAGGGTTTGACAGCACGCCATACCTCGAGTTGACTCAAGAGCATTGTACGAATGAAGGATTATATCCATGCGGTAACTGTCGACGAAAAGATTCCAACAGTGGGTTACTTAACCCCGATACCTTTTGGGTTCACGTAGTGTTGCTTGGCACCCAACGTGATCGGAGGCCCGGTCGAATTCGATGTGCGACATCAATTTGATTGATTAATTAATTAATAAATAGTTATTAATTGATTAATAAAGCTAGTAAGGAGTTACTGGGCCTATTGGGCTATTAACCGGACTGGTAATTGGGCCTAGAGGGTCACATGCAAATGATTCTCAAGGCGATGGATAAATAAGTGGATTTTATATAAACCGCAGGTTTTTATGAAAAACCGCGCGGTTAGTATAAAATGTAGCAACGGGCTGAGCAGGCCAAGCTGCTGCTAACCATAGCCCCCCTCCTCTGTTTCTCTCTCTCTCTAGCACCCCAGGCAAGATCTGGATCTCTGGATCTGCTCCGCCGCTTCTCCGACTCCCTTTCGACGGGAAATCGTCCGCGCGTTGCGGCGATCGGCGAAGGTTTCATGGCTGCGAAGAATGAGGAACGTGAGGATATCCGTCGCGAGGAGGATCGCGTGGACTCCGCTAGAGGCCAGGCGCTTGCGCGGCTTGCGGTGTCGCACCGACGGAACCGAACAGTTGCATATTCGAATCCGCAGACGGTAAGAACTGATAATCCGATTATCGGTGTTTTAGTTTTACGAAACGGGAATCGCATCTCCGTTTTATTATTATTTCCACTGCGCGGGAGATCTGGAGAAACCCGAGAACCCAACACTCTCTACGCCGGGCTCGTGGGAATCAATTGCTCGTCTTCGTGGGCCGCACCGAGGGGCCCGCTGGGGTATGTGGCGGGTGTGCGAGTGGCACGGGTGAAGATGTCATTGTGCCTTCTTCTTCCTCTCAGTGGCAACAACAGGTGGCTCGAGGGGGAAGCGCGGACGTCGAGGGGCATTGCTTGGGATCCTGGTCGGCAGCGAGCCAGGCAGTGCGAGGACTGGCCGGTGGCATTGTAGTGGGGTTGCTGGGATCGTGTGACGCCACCGTCGTCCGCAAGCCCTGGCCACGCCGCTCTTCGTCCTCTTCGACCCCGTGCTGGTGCCGGCGCTCCTCGTCGTCAAGCTGGCCGTCGGACAGCGGCGGGGGTGCTGCGGCGGTAGGAGCCCCAGTTCGTTCCAGCCCACGCGCTGGATGGGGGGGGCCTGGTGCTGCTGGTTCTAGTCAAGGCAACACACAGGAGGAAGGGGGAGGATAATAGAGGAGAGAGACGCTAGAGAGAGGGAGATAGGGGGAAGGAGATCGTGAGGAGGGAGAAAAGGTGACGGGGTGCGCGGCGGGGAGGAGGGAGGGGAAGAGATGGGGCTGCGCATGCTGGTTGTCGGCCGGGCGTTGAAGGTGGCCCCGACGTCGTAGCCCACCTGGTTCACTTTTAGAGAGAGAGAAGGAAGGAGGGGTTGAGGAGAGAGAAAAGGTGGTGGATGAATAGGAGGGCTTCCCTGCGGTCACACGTCTGAAATAGGGGATAGGCGGCGTTGAGCGGGCCACTGCAGAGCCTCCCGACGTTGGCAGATGGCTGGAGGTGGCAGCTGGTGTGGGGTTAGCTGAAGCAGATGACGAAGCCGTCCAGGTTGACAAGGTGGTGGCTCGGCTCTTTGGTCTCCAGCGGCGTGGGAGGAAGGATAGGAAGACAGAGGTGGATCGCAACCACCACTGCACAGACGTTTGAGTTGATGTCCGCGGCTGTTGGTGACAGCCCGAGATCCTACGTCGCCAGCAACTGCCATGGTAGGGTGATGAGCTGAGGTGAGGTGCGACGGTGGCAAGCGCGGAGGCAAGGATCCTGAAGCCGTGAGGACGTCCTCAAGGCCCGCTCTGATACCAATTTGATGCGGAACGTCGGCGAGGCGGTGGGTCGAAGGCGGGAGGGATGACATGAACACGGGCCTCACGCCTATGGCCTCTCGCCGGAACCTCTCTCAGGCGACCTCCACAGAGGGACATGCTCTCATCTCACACTATGAGGAGGGGAGAGAACACAATAACACAAATCCTCATTCATTCCAGCATGTCTACAAGGGAAGAGATGACCCCTTTATATAGGGAAGGGCATCTCTTAGTCAAGACAAGAATGACCTCATTAAAAAAAAAAATACCATACATGTCCTAGGAGCAGAAAAATGACAGAAATAGCCCTTAAGGCTAGACTAAAATAAAATACGTAACTAGACTCGATCCTATATAAGGAGCTCGTCACCAAGCCACAAAGACGTCTGCGTAGCACGTACTCGATGTCTGCTCTTCTGCGGTTCGGTGTCCCCACCATATCTCATATCTTTCGATTCTCCTTTGCTCACCAAATAGCTCCTTTAAATGGAGCATGATGGATTTAGCATCCATCTCTTCATGTTGCCTCTGCAACTCATTGCTCATAGAGGCTAACATGTAGCATTGGGCCATGGTGGAATCCTCTTTCCATTTCTCATATGTCAGCATGTCCTCTTCTGGTGCATCTAATGTTGGTTCAGTAGGAGGTTCATCATCCAAGACATAAGCAATATGCTCAGACCTGAGGACAATTTTCAGGTTTCTGAGCCAGTCTGAGTAGTTTTGGCCTGTCAAACGATTGGCATCAAGTATGCCACACAACGGGTTGTGGTGCGACATTTTAGCCTACAGGAGATAATCAAATTAAAATTAGCAGACTATCAGTTTATTAATTTTAAACAAGATATGGACTTTGTTTATCTAGTTTTACTCCCACTAATTTTCGTCGGACTGTATAACCTTCATATATATACAGAACGGGAGACGCCGACAATCTCCTAGTGGGGATCAGAATCTCCAAGCGTCATAGTATGACCTCCGATAAACATGTAGTATCATACCGTTATCTTAAAGCAATCATCTCATGATAATTATAACTCTTTGTAATATCCGATCATATTTCGGCTCCCAGGTTATTAATAGTCCTGGATAAACACAGTAGACCATTATCCTCGGTTTAAGCATTACCATCAATACGTGATAGAGTAGAGTAGAAATATAGTTCTTGGGTAAACACATGGATAACTATATCATTTCTCTATTCTTATCCAAAGACATCTAATACCATGATTAATAGTCCTCTCAACATACGATGGCAAATCTCGGGTAAACACATAGTATATGCCACTACTGAATTAAGTTCTATTAATCATATTGATGGAGAGCCACGCGGTGCATTCTCAATGACTCGCGCTACGGCTTAGAGTTTGAAACGAAGGTTTTATTTAATTATTTTGGTCTCATCCTAGGTGATAGTATTAAATATATCGTATATATTACATGTATTAATAACCTAGTAATTTTGATTCATATTCAAAATAAAACACACGCATCACATACAAGTCCTTAGTGTGGTCATGGACGGCACTGCGGTTTGACTTGAGCCAAACAGTCAAACACACACATGCACACAATATAACAATTTATATCGTGAGTCTGCAAACAAATAGATTTAATGAATTCCTTCATATTCATTTGGTTGCAGTTGTGGATCATCCTCGCTTCATGCTCAACTACTTCGATCAAATTACATCATAAAAATTCTAAATTACGTGATAATTTAAAAGAGGAAGCCTTATGGCGAATACATCAAGGAGGGAGGTAGAAACACAATAGAATATGAGAGGGAGAGGTTCGCAGACCTCTATTTATTAACAAATAATAAACCACACAATCACATTCCACATCTACAAATAATGCACATCCATGACCACCATGTGTTTAAATTAAACAATCCACACAAGTAGTGCACAACACATGGCTAGAGAAAATTTTCGAAAATAAATAATAATTTGGTTTCATAAACCTTGGACCAAACAAAAATTTGGAGAATTAGAATTTTTGAAAATATTATCAGTTTATGCATGCTTAACCTAAATCGAATTTAAATAAGCATTAAAACACATCATATGTATAAATATTCCAAAACATAAATTTCTAGAATAATCCATGGAATTATAATAAGATTAATCTAACGATTAGATTAATTATGTCATTAAATAACTAGATTAATCATTATCTTATTTGAATCTAACATTTAGATTATCTTGTTAAAATTAATCATCAATTCAACATTTTCAATTAATAATTAATTATAACTAATAACATCAATTATTAATTAAGATAATGAACTAAATCAATTGTAATGGGTCTCTTAAAAGTTAAATTGAACAAAATTTTAATTCCATTTTTTTTTTTGAAAATATAAAATTTAAAAACAATTTAATCTAACTAAAACCTAGTTCTAAAAAATAACCTAGGTGGCTCAGCCCACCCCTGGCCGAACCAGGGCTTAGCCTGGCTGAGCCATAGGCTCGGACCAAGGGCGCCGGGCTCGGACCAGGGGCGTCGGGCTCCGACCAGGGGGCCCCAGGGCGGTTCGGACCCGGTCCAAACCCTGGCTGGCCCGGGTTGGCCCGTGCAGCTAGGAACCCTAGCCGCACGGGCCCGAGCCCATCCCCCCCAACCTCGACGGCACCTGCATGCAGGAAACCTTAGGGGGGAAGGGGGGGAGGCGGCGGCCGACGACAGCCCCGGCGCCGGGAGGGCACCGGACCGTCGCCGGTCACCTTGTCGACGCCGGATGGCGCCTGCAGTGCAGCCCAACCCCAAAAGGGTGCCCAAAATCCCCCCAAAAATTGCCATTAAACTGAAGGTAAGGGGAGGACTTTTCCGGCCGGTCACCGCCGGCCAGTCCATGCCGGCACCAGCGGCGCTGTCGGCAGTGCCCGACAGGAACCTTTTGTCATACCAAGGTCCATCCCTGATGATCTGAATACGACTACATGAGCACCATTCTTCGTCCCACGAAGAACACGAGAAACCCAAAAATACGATCTTTGCAAAAACAAAAAAATCAATCAAATTAACTTCATCCAACTTATGAATATTATTTCTCAAACAGAATCGTATAATATGCATTGGAATATTACTAGAAAATTAAATTTCGGAATTCGAAACGGCAAAGAACACAGTGGAACCTTGCTCTAATACCATTGTTAGGTTCGCTGTGTCGAGATCCGACCGAAAAATGCAGCGGAATAATTTATTCGGGATTAGATCCATCCCGTTTCGATCAATAAAATAAATCAGAAAATTGGATTTACCTTGCGCGGATTCGAATCCGCGTTCGTTCTCAAGTTCCGTCGGAGCGATGCCGCAAGCCGCGCAGGTGCCCGGCCTCTACAGTATCTACGCGGTTCTCCTCGTGATGGATCGTCTTCGCCTCCTCGCTCGATGCGGCGTTCATGGATCCCGTATGGCTACGCGTAATCCGCCGGGACATGCAGATTCGGAAACTCCCGTCGGATGTAAGGCGGAGCAGTCGGGAGCCGAAGCGCAGCCTCCAGATGGCCGCCTCGTGTCATGCGCCCAGTAGAGAGGAGAGAGAAAGTAGGCGGTGGCTAGGTTAGGGTTGCTGGCCCCCGACGTAGCAACCGTTCTTTTATAATAAGCCTATTTGCGGTTTTTCATAAAAACCCAGACTTATCCGAAATCTTGTCGGATTATCCATCGACTTGAAAACCTTTTGCGTATGACCTTCTAAGCCCAAATACCAGTCCAGTTAATGGCCCATTAAGCCCAATAACTTTTTACGGACCCACTGAATTAATTAATATCCTTATATTAATTAGTCAGCCGAATTTAATGTCCCACAATAAATTCGGACGGGCTTCCGATCACGTTGGATGCCAAGCAACATCGCGTGATCCTAGATGGCATTGTGGTTATCGCAACCCTTTATTGGAACCTTTCCGTCAATGGTTACCGTGCGGATATAATCCTTCATCTGTGCAATGTTCCCGAATCGACCTAGGGTATGGTTTACTGTTAAACCCTAGCTGGCCGATTCACTTGAATTAGATGCCGCGAATCTGAATCTGATAACTCCTTATCAGACACAGAGTCCGCCCTAGCCAGGGACTTTAGCGCATCATTCCCGGAACATTATCTCTCATAATACCGAGAGCGGATGATCCCATACTGAACACACAATTACCTTCGAGGGCATGTCTATGAACCCGATCATTTGACTTATTGATAACCCATAGTTAGGGATTCGTTAGTCAAGGTCAAAGTTTAGAAACCTACTAACAAGATATCTTTGGCATCTCAGGTCCAAGGATCATCTATGCAACTGTGATAAAAGAATCGAGCTGGTTAACAGTGAGGTGTTTACCATCCAGCGATTCATAGTCGGATCAGTTCAGTGAACTCATTCGCCAATGAGCACCTACAGGTCCAGTATAGTGTCTCCACTCAAGTGACTTATAGCATCAATCACCCTCATCATATGAGCTGAAGAAACATATACTAGTCTATCCGGATGTTTGATGTCCTTCTCAAGCATCCTATGACTAAAAACAATTAAGAACATGTGTTTATAAACCTTCGGTCCCGTAATTATGATCTCATCATAATCCGAAGATTAACACACATGTTCATGGACTTCATCGTGATTTGATAAGTAATGCTCAAATAAGATACACAATGAAAATATGCCATTATATAATATTCTGAACATAATACAGTGTCGAATTGGCTTTTTGGCCATCCAATACTAACAGAGGGTCACACGCAAATGATTCTCAAGGCGATAGATTAAAAAGTGGGTTTCATATGAACCGGGGGTTTTTATGAAAAACCGCGCGGTTAATATAAAATGTAGCGAACGGGTTGAGAAGGCTAGGCTGTTGCTCAACCCTAGCTGCCCCCTTCTCTCTTCCTCTCTCTCTGGCGCCCCAGGTCGGCTCTATTCTCCGGATCTGCTCTGTCGCTTCTCTGACTCCCATCCGACGGGAAATCAACCGTGCGACGTGACGATCATTGTGGTGAACGGCGAAGGATTCGTGGGCTGTAACGAGCGAGGAACGTGAGGATATCTACCATGAGGAGGATCGCGTAGATTTCGCTAGAGGGTGGGCATCTGTGCGGCTGGCGGTGTCACCCCAACGGAACCAATCGGTCGCGGATTTGAATGCGCGCAAGGTAATACCCAATTATTCGATAATCCAGTTTTAGAATATTCGAAATGGGAACAGATCGCGGCATTTATTTTGTTTATTCCGCTATGTGGGTGATCTGGAGAAACCCGAGAATCTAACAGTGGTATCATAGCTAAGTTCCACTGTTTCTCGTCCCGTTTCGATCTCTAAAATTATTTTTTTCATGAATTATTCCATACATGAATTTGGTTTCTTTGCCGGATATATGTTCATACGATGAACACCATTAATGAGATTAATTTAGATTCTGCAAAATCGAATTTTGAGGGTTTTTCAGTGTTCTTCATGCGATGAAGAACGGAATTCTTCCTAACGCTGTTTTGGGGGTTTTTGGTGCCTTGGTAGGTTGATCGACTAGCCTACCTAGGACAATAACTAGTCTTTGAGGGCATTAAACCCGATGTTGGAGTGGCCATATAAGGATGCTAATGGGGCCCTTGTTTCTCTTGTTTTCAGTTTTTAGAAAACCAGAAAAAGGTAAGAAAAGAGGGAGGGAGGGCTGGGCAAGATCTAGCGTGGGGCTTCTCCGGCTAGCCCGCTGGCGCCGGATGGGGCGCCGGCAAGACTAGATGGCGCCCTCAGGCAGGCCGCCGGCCGCTAGCCACCGCCGCTACTTCTTCCCTGCCACCTAGCTTCATGCTGCAACAAACAGTAGCTAGGGATTCAGTAGGCATCGGGCTAGGGAGGAAGATCTAGGTGGGCCGACTGAAGGCGGGCCAGGCCTAGGCCGGCCGGACCGGCCAGTAGCCCAGGAGGACCGGCCGGGTCCCTGCTGACCAGGGCCCGAGCCCAGGCGCCCAACTGTTGGGCACCTGGTCTGAGCCACGGCTGGGGCAAATGGGCGGGGCCCATTTCCCATTAAAACCCCTCATTTTAATCCCTATTTAAACCCAATAAACCCCAAAACCCCAAGCCCATTAAAATTCATAAAGAATTGGATTTTAATTCTATAATTCAAAATTATTTTGAATTTGAAATTATTATTCAATTTTTAATTTAAATGGGCATTAATGATTTTGAAACATTTTAATTAACAATTAGTTGCTAATTAATTAGGGCTAATTATTAGTTTAAGTGTTAAATTAATAATTAATCTTAATTTAACTAATTTAAGAGTTAAATTAGTGTTTAATAATTATTAGTCTAAGTGTTAGATTATTAATTTATTAAATCATCTAATTGTTAATTCATTAAAGTTAGTTATTAATTTAAGTGTTAAATTAATAATTAATTTAATGCCTAAATTAAGTGTTAAAAAAGTAGTCATTGATTAATTAGTGTTAATTATTACTTTAAGAGTTGAATTAATGATTAACATTAATTATCTAATCTAAGAGTTAGATTAGCACTTTTAGTTAATTAGAGTTAATTGTTAATTTAAGTGTTAAGTTAATGATTAATTTTAAATTAACTAATTAAGGGTTAGATTCTAAGTTATTAAATAATTGGTGTTAATTATTAGTTTAAGAGTTAAATTAGTAATTAACATTAGTTAACTAATCTTAGAATTATATTAGTAATTAATAATTATTTAGAGTTAATTAATAATTTAAGTGTTAAATTAATAATTAACTTTAGTGGACTAATCTAAGAGTTAGATTAGTAATTAATTCTTAATAGTCTAATTGTTTGATTATTAATATTGTTTAATCTAAATGTTAGATTGTTTTGATTTTAGAAATATTCTAATTGAATGGAATAATATGAAATTATTAATTTGGAGTACGTGCACATATGATGTGTGTTTTATTCTGAAAAACTCTTTTGTTTTAGCCATGTGATGCGCTTATTATGTGTGGAATGAAATAAAACACACCGTGGTCATGGATATGCACTTTTATAATTATTCATGTGATGAATGATGAGTGTGGATTGTGGGAAATGATGCTTATTTATTAATTGTTAATAAATAGAGGTTTGCATACCTCTCCCTCTCTCATACTCCGATGTACTTCTACCTCCCTCTCTCTTGTACTCGCTATAATGCCTTCTTCGATTTACATGTAAATTTAGAATTTAATTGTATTCTGATCGAGGCAACCGAGGAAGGAGTGAGGACGATTCACTGCTGCAACCAGGAAGGCTATTCGATGGAGATCCTTTGCCTTTATGATTGCAGGATTATCTATTATAGTTGTTATGTTAGATTGTGTGTGCGTTTGACTGTTGGCTCCAATCAAACTAACTGTACTATCCCTGACCACACTTGACATGTATGAGATGCATTGTTTAATTTTGATTATGAATCAAAGCAGGTATAGTATTTAATAAATATATATGATATATTTATATACTCTCACCTAGGAGAGACCAAAATAAAAGTTATCTAAAAACCTACGTTTAAATTCTAATCTGTAACGTGAGTAGTTAAAATTTTACTACGTGGTCTACCATCGTTATAGTCATAGGATTCGAATTATTTTAGGCAGGTTTGTTGTGCTATCCACAACGCCTGTTCAATTGTAAGGAGAGACTGTGGCTATGGCATTAGATGCCTAATGATCGGGGTAGAGGAACCATACAGCTTTGTTGTGCTATCCACAAGGACTGCATGTAAATCTATACTCGTCTCGTAACGATGGTTAGCTTAGACCAGAATTAGTGGCTTGTTGTGTTATTCACAAGACCATTAAATCTCTAGGGACTGAAGATATGATCAGATATTGCAAAGAGTTGCAAGTCCTATGAGATGGGTACTCTTTGATTGTATTACAGTTTGTTGTACTATCCATATGGCTATACTACAAGTCATTGAGATTCTGATCCCCACTAGGAAACTGTCGACATCTCCTGTTCTGTATAGCTGAGAGTTATATAGTCCGTCGAAAATTAGTGAGAGTTAAAACTTAATCAAAAAACCATATCTTGTTTTAAATTTTAATAAATTAAATATCTAGTAAATAGATTACTTATCTCCTGTAGGGAAATATGTTGTTGAATAACCCACTCCATGGCATACCTGATGCCAAACTTTTGACTAACCTGAACTACTTGGATTGGCTTAGAAACCTGAAGAATGTCTTCAGATCTGAGTACATTACCTACAGCCTTGGGACTAATCCTCCTGCTGAACCGGCATTAGATGCCCCTGAGGCAGAGATAATCGCGTACGATAAAATATCGAAGGACAAAGGCAAAGGAGTAGTAAAAGTTAACTGCTTCTACTGTAAGCAGAATGGTCACTAGAAGAGGAACTGCAAGGAGTTCCTCAGTGATAAAGCTCATGGAAAAGTGAAGCTATCAGAAGCTTCAGATATCTATATGATTGATATCAACTTGTCAGTTATAGATTCAACATCTTTGTTATTAGATACCGGATGTACTTCTCATATCTGTCATGATGTGCATATGCTGACAAGTAAGTGCAAGCTGAGAAAAAGGCGAGGTGGAACTGAGGCTAGAAAACGGCGCAAAAGTTGCGGCAGTTGCTGTAGGGACAACAAACCTCAGGTTTTCATCAGGGGACGTCTTATCAGTGGAAGATTGTTATTATGTTCCTAGCATAATAAAGAACATTATATTAATATCTTGTTTGGATAAGATAGAATATAGGTTGTCTATTGAGAATAGAAGTTGTTCGATTTATTATGGTAATAAATCAATAGCTTCAGCATCTTTAGTCAATGGTCTATATCTTTTAGATGTTTCATATTACAATCTTCACATTGATAATGTTCTTAAGAAGAGCAAAAATTGTGTGAACTAAGTCTACGTATGGCATTGTAGACTTGGACACATTGGTGAAAGCAGGTTGCAAAGGTTGCACAAGTATGATTATTTAACTGCATTCGATTATGAATCATTTGCGACATGTGAATCTTACCTTATGGGAAAAATGGCAAAGTCTCCATTTACTGGAGATGAAGAATGTGCCAAGGATATTTTAGAACTAATACATTCAGATGTATGTGGTCCAGTGTCCACCCAAGCCAAAGGTGGCCTTTCATACTTCATCACATTCACCGACGAGTTCTCAAGATTCGGCTATGTGTGCTTAATGAAGTACAAGTCGGAAGCATTTGAGAAGTTCAAGAATGAGGTAGAGAAGCAGACAGGAAAGAATATCAAAACTCTTCGATCAGATCGGGAAGGAGAATACCTGAGTACTAATTTCACACAATTCTTAAAGGATAATGGTATCCTTTCTCAGTTAACCCTCCATAAACACTATAGATGAATCGTGTATCTAAAAGGAGGAATCGCACCTTGTTGGATATGGTACGATCCATGATGAACTTTTTGGGATTACTAGTGTCCCTCGGGGGGTATGCTCTAGAGTCAGCAACATACCTATTGAACAGAGTACCCAGCAAGTTTGTGACCTCTACTCCATATGAGATATGGAAACGCAGTAAAATAGAATTTAAACATGTTAAAGTCTGGGATTGTCCTGCTCATGTAAAGAGACATGATCCAGACAAGCTAGAATCACGAACTGATAAATGCAGGTTCGTGGATATACAAAGAAAACATTTGGATACTAATTTTACCATCCTGGTAAACAAAAGGTGTTTGTCACTAGGAAAGCTATCTTCATGGAAGAGTAATACCTTCTCCAGGAGGATAGTGAGAGTAAAATAGTACTGGAAGAGGTTCCAGATCCCCAAACAGCTGCATTATCATCAGATGAGATATCAGTTCCTGAATCTGTTCAGGTACACACAGATGAGCCTCGCAGTTCTAGTAGGATACCGAAACTATCCGAACGATATGTAGGATATATCGATGAAGGTAAGTCTAAGGTAGAATATAATGAGGATGATGATCCTAAATCCTACCAAGAGGCTATAGAAGGCCCAGAAGTTGGGAAATGGCAAGAAGCCATGAACTCCGAAATCCAGTCCATATACACCAACCAAGTTTAGAATTTGGAGGACTTGCTCGAGGGTATTATACCCATTGGAAGCAAGTAGATCTTTAAGAGAAAGATCGGTGTTGATGGACGGATTGACACTTATAATGTAAGGTTGGCGGCAATGGGGATATCGTCAAAGGCAAGGAATTGACTATGACGAAACTGTCTCACCAGTTGCTATGATAAAGTCGATCAAAGTTCTACTTGCCATAGCTGCACACCATGATTACGAGATCTGATAGATAGATGTAAAAACTACCTTCGTCAACGGTAACCTTAAGGAAGAGGTGTATATGATACAACCTGAAGGTTTCACATCCAAAGAGTTTCCAGATAGAGTGTGCAGCTTCAGAGAAATGTATCCTTAAGTACTTAAGAAGAACTAAGGATATATTTCTTGTCTATGGAGGAGGTGACTTGAAATTGCGAGGCTTTACTGACTCGAGTTTCCAATTAGATCCAGATGATAGCAAGACTACATCTAGATTTGTGTTTACTTTGAACAGAGACGCAGTGTGCTGGAAGAGTTCCTAGCAAGAAACCACTGCAGATTTGATAACTGAAGCTGAGTACATCGCTGCAACTGAAGCCGCTAAGGAAGTTGTGTGGTTGAAGAAGTTCATCACCGACCTTGACATAGTTCCCTACATCTCTGAACATGTTCCGCTGTTGTGCGACAACAATGGAGCTATTACGCAAGCGAAAGAACCGCAGTCTCATCAGAAATCGAAACATATTCTAAGGAGGTTTCATCTTATCAAATAGATCATTACCAGAGGAGATGTAGTGATGGAAAGAGTTCCTGTAAGGACTGAGGTTTCGGGTTCAGTTTCCGGGTCGGTTTCGGGCCGGATCCCCTGGTTTGGACCCAGAGGGGGGTCTTGAGAGTTTTGACTGAATGACGTCTGCACTGCCCGACGCCTTTCAAAAGGCGTTAGGTTGTGTGGACGCCATTTATGTCTGCTTGCCGTTGTGCCACGTGGGCGCCACGTGGGCGGATTTCGGGCCGCGAGAGTACGGCCCCTGTCTCATCGTCTGAACGGCGTCCATGATGGTCGACGTGATTCAGACTGCGACCCCTGCGATGTCAGTGTACGGCGCCAGAACGTTGTCAGTACGGCCTGTCCTGTCGTCTGAACGGCGTCCGTGGTGAGCGACGCGTTTCAGAGCGCTGTCAGTACGGCACGTCCTGTCAGCTGATAGGCGTCTGTCTCGATCGACGCGTTTTAGTCAGTTTCAGATTGACCCCGTGAGCCTCCCCTTCTTTCCCTCATTCTCACCATCACTCTCTCTCACCTCGCCCTCTCCGCCTCCTCTGACCCCTCTCTTCCCCTTTCCCTTCCTCTTCTTCCTCTTCCACCACTCCAGCGCCTCTCTACCTCTCACCACTACCTCCACCACTTCCTTCGCGGCGTTCCGTTCTCCGGACGGCGGCCGACGTTCCGGCGGAGTGGCGACGTCCTCGGGGGTACCGGCGGTGGCCTACGGTGCGGCGGTTCGGCGGCACGGAGCCAGGAGGAGTTCAAGAACCGGTAGGGGGACGAATCTTGCGTAGATTACATCCGTTTCATCTGTGGTTCCATGTGTTGCATGATGCGTTTGGGGGTAGAATGAGCATGTTAGGAGCTTTTCCTTGATGGGAATGGGAGGTTTTATGAATGTGGATTTATGATGCTTTGGTTTGCCCTCTTTCTCCTCTGTTTTTGGGGTTTTGGGGGTGGAAAGGGAGCCCTCGGGCTCGAGACAGATCCTAGTTTCTGGCGCTAAACGACGTCGTGCATGGACGACGCCTTTTAAAAGGGCGTCAGGCCATCACGACGCCTTTTAGACAAAAATCGTTCCATTATGGCTCTGTCAGTTCGGGGATTCTGGCGTTGAAAGACGTCATGCCTGTACGACGCGATTTGGAATAGCGTCGGGACACCATGACGCCTTTTAAGGCAGAAATCTCCTGATTAACGTTTTCTGCAAATTCTGGATTTCTGTGTAATTGGCGTCTGAGAATATGGACGCGTTTTAAAAGGCGACCTCTGGTGTCAACGCCTTTTAGGCCAGATTCTGAGGCCATGATTTCATGAACCAGTTTAGGGTGCTTGAATGGTGTCGGCCTTGGGCGACGCGATTCAAGACAGAACCACACTAATCCATGCCAGTAAAATGTGTTTACACTGCTAGATAGTTAGTTAAATGCATGCTTCTAGTACACTCGATGATGATGAACTCTTCGTGACCGAATGGCACTGCGTTGTATGTCGTGCGACCGTGGACTTCTTCCGTGACCGGATCGCACCGTGCCGTGTTTTCTGTTTATGTGGACCTAGAGTGACAGTTGTAGCGTTCTACACCCTGTGTCGGTGCGGAGGGACACAGCACTGACGGGAGAAGTGGCGGGGTGACGCCTAGTGGAGAGGGTCACCTGGTGAACCCCGGGGTTAGCTAGCTTGTACCGGTGTCGGAGTGGTACCTTTGGAGTGTCACTCGTGCTGGGGGAAGGAGTAACCACCTGAGCCAGTTGGACCGGAGTAGCCAGCGTGCTATCCGAGGGGTTACTGTTTGGTCTCAGCGGGTCGGTGTTTGCTGGGGGAAGGAGTAACCGCCGAGGTAGCCAGCGTGCTATCCGAGGGGTTACTGTTTGGTCTCAGTGGGTCGGTGTTTCCCACTTTCGGAGACGTGGTTGACGCGTTTTGCCGAGACGCGAGTTGTAGGTTCCTTGGTAGAATGATTTCTGAGATATGCATGTTATATTCCAAATGCATGTGGTTTATATCGAGAATTTAGGAGCAATGTGTTATAGTTTTACTTATCTTGTTCCCATGTATCTTTGTAATTGCACTTGTGGGTGTGTGAGTGGGAGGCAAGGGATCAGATGATCCCTACTGAGCCCAGTTCTGGTGTGGCTCACTCCCTGCGGTTTTCAGGTGTGGACCTCATGGCGAGTGGCGGCGCGTGGTGTTCTCCTTGGTGTACGGACCAGCAGCTATCTCAGTTCCGGGGTATGCCCCGATGTTGTTGTACTTTACTTCTGCCTGTACTTAATTAATCCGTTAGACCATGTAATTATTGTTGGACTGTGGACGGACATTATTACTTTACTTCCTGCATACTGTACTTCCTTGTAGTCCGTGTGAATGTTATATTTAATCTTGTTTAATGCTTACTCCTCCATATGTGTGTATAGGATCCGGGTGTGAGACCGTTGGATAATGATTCGACGCCCATTTAGTGATCGGGTCTCCGATCATAGGGCGGCGGGTCGTTACAATTGGTATCAGAGCTCAGTCTGGTCGAGTATGCGCTAAACTGGATTAGATATCGTAGTCCAACAATAAGTACGAGTCTGTACAGGCGATGGCTGCTGGTGTAGATTGATAGGTTTTGATGTATTTGTGTTGATTTTTACGTTCGTGGGGTAGTGATGGCACCGAGGAAGAGAGTACCGTTGGCTCGTGGTTCGAGAGCAGACAATGTTAGTCCAGGTGCAGAAGGGCATAATGTGAATCGTTTTATGGAAGCTATGATTGGGGCTATGTCTAGATACCAGCAGGGAGTTGGTGGCGAGGGATCCAATTTTCGGGACGATCAGCCTACGATTTGGGAGCGGTTCATGAGGTTGGAGATCCCTTCTTTCACGGGTCGACCAATCTCAGACGAGGCAGCTTTTTGGATTAAGGAAATGGAGAAGGCATTTGACGTCCTTGAATGTGCCGAGAATGAGAAAACCTTGTTGGCAACCTACTTATTGAAGGATAATGCATATGAGTGGTGGGCTACTACCAAGAAGGTGATGTTCGCAAATAGGCCCTTGAGAGAAATCCCTTGGAAGGTATTTGTGAGAGAGTTTAGTGGATAGTACTTTTCAGGGCACGTCCGGAAGTCTAAGGAAAGGGAGTTTATGGAATTGGTGCAGAATGAGATGTCAGTTTTAGAATACCAAGCAAAGTTTGCGGCTCTTGAAGGATTCGTTCCACATATATCTGAGCACGAGGAGTTTAGAGTAGAGAGATTTGTGGGTGGACTCCGGTATGATCTGAGGACAATGGTGGCATCCCAGTGTTGGAGAGATCTGGCGTCAGCAGCTCAATACGCAGTAGCGGTGGAGACTCAATTCCAGCAAATGGCGAGAGAATTGGAGCGATCGGCACAAGGGAAGCAGCAAGGTAAGGGCAAATCAACGGTCTTTTCGTCAGGCGGTTCAAGTTCCTTTGAATTCGGGTCCCAAGAGATGCCCTGTGGTAAGAACAGAGATGGTTCGGCTCAGCAGATGCAGACTGTGGCTAGCAGGCAGCAGGGAGCGAGGCAGGTTGCGGCAGATCATTGTTCCCATTGTGGTGGTCATCATGGCAGTCGGACGTGTCCATTGGTCACTAGTGGTTGTTTTGGATGCGGCAAGAGGGGGCATTTTTTGAGGAATTGTCCCCAGAGGGATAAGATAGGTGAGGAGCCGAGTGGTCGGTAGGAGCCCGGTACCTAGTATGGTGTTGTGTGTTCTTTCAGTGGAGGTCCGAGATGCTGGGTTACATGAGCACTCTTATCTTGTCTTATTAGGTAGTGATTGTGAACGTTATGACACTTTTTATGTATTATGCATGGTGGGGAATCAGTATTGTAATATGTACTTTGTGAGGTTATTATATATAATGATGTTGGTCTATCAATTTTGGCGGAATCATGGAACATAATTAACTTAGTATCGACTTGATTGACCGATTGTGTGTATGGAGTCCCGTGTAAGTATGTGATCGATGAGGGCATTGCAGTGGATACAGTCAGAACTGAGTTAGTGATGGATTGGATCAGGCCGACAACAGTAGCGGAGACCGAGAGCTTCTTGGCATTGTAGGATTTTACCGACGGTTGGTCTAGAGGGTTTCTTCGATGGCGACTCCCCCTTGTCGAGGTTGACTCGTAGGGGAGAGTGAGCGGAGTCTCATTTAGTTGAGAAGCTCGCCTCGCTTTGGCTCCAATGTTGGTACTTTTATTAAGTTCCGGTGGAATTGTGGTTTATTCGGATACACCACATCGAGGTTTGGGTGCGGTCCTGATGCAACTTGGTAAGATTGTGGCTTATGCCTATAGACAGTTGAAGGAGCATAAGGGGAACTATCCATTCATGACTTAGAGATAGACTCTGTGATTTGACCATGGAGAATGTGCGCGGATGTGTCCTCATTAAGGCGCACTGTTCTAGATAAATAATGTTCCTGGAACAAGTAAGACGTTTCAATGATGAGGTGGTCCAGTAGGTAGAAGGATAAGGTCGATCTTGTGGTTGAGTGCTTGAATTGTCGACAGGTTAGGGTGAACATCAGAGTGGCGCAGCGGAAGCGTGGTTGCAGTCCTTGCCGAACCCGGTACGGAAACGGGAGTTTGTGACCTTGGACGTGTGTTGGGATTGCTTTTTCCCTGTTGGTAGGGACGTGATCTGGGTTATCATTAAGCAATTGACCATGTCAACACACTTCCTGGCTATCAGGAAGGACCGATCAGTCGATTGGTCGGTAGGGTTGTTTGTAAGTCGGGTCATCTCTTTCCGCTTAATGTGCCCTTATCCATCATGTCGGACCGGGTTATGAGGTTTACTTGTAGGTCTTAGAAGAATCTTCGGAAGGCTTCGGGTATGCGGTTAGCCGTCAGCTCGGCCTATCACCCCGAGGCTGATGGGCGGTCAGAAGGGCCATTCAGGTTTTGGAGGTTTTGCTCGGGGCATGTGCCTAGACTGAGGAGGTTTTCGGGAGCAGCGTTTGTTTGCAGTAGAGTTTTGCGTACTATTACAGTTACCATTCTAGCATGGGCATGGCGCCTTACGAGGCATTGTTTGGATGGCCGAGTTGATTCTCTGTGATTGGTCTGAGGTTGGAAAGAGGCAATTAGAAGGATCCCAATTGATAGGTTCTCCAAAACATGGTTGTATCTTTGGATTTAATGTTTTGGCAGTGTCGCTCCAGGAGCGAGGCGACCTGGGTACGCGAGGTTGAGATGCGGGAGCAGCTCCCTACCTTCTAAGTTTCCATGTGAGTTGGCAGTGGAGGTAATTCGCCCTCGTTTTTGCAGCGGACAATTTCGGGGACGAAATTCTTTTAAGGGGGGGAGAATGTAAGGACTGAGGTTTCGGGTTCAGTTTCCGGGTCGGTTTCGAGCCGGATCCCCTGGTTTGGACCCAGAGGGGGGTCTTGAGAGTTTTGACTGAATGACGTCTGCACTGCCCGACGCCTTTCAAAAGGCGTCAGGTTGTGTGGACGCCATTTATGTCTGCTTGCCGTTGTGCCACGTGGGCGCAACATGGGCGGGTTTTAGGCCGCGAGAGTACGGCCCCTGTTTCATCGTCTGAACGGCGTCCATGATGGTCGACGTGATTCAGACTGCGACCCCTGCGATGTCAGTGTACGGCGCCAGAGCGTTGTCAGTACGGCCTGTCCTGTCGTCTGAACGGCGTCTGTGGTGAGCAATGCGTTTCAGAGCGCTGTCAGTACGGCCCGTCCTGTCAGCTGATAGGCGTCTGTCTCGATCGACGCGTTTTAGTCAGTTTCAGATTGACCCCGCGAGCCTCCCCTTCTTTCCCTCATTCTCACCTTCACTCTCTCTCACCTCGCCCTCTCCGCCTCCTCCAACCCCTCTCTTCCCCTTTCCCTTCCTCTTCTTCCTCTTCCACCACTCCAGCACCTCTCTACCTCTCACCACTACCTCCACCACTTCCTTCGCGGCGTTCCATTCTCTGGACGGCGGCCGACGTTCCGGCAGAGTGGCGACGTCCTCGGGGGTACCGGCGGTGGCCTACGGTGCGGCGGTTCAGCGGTACGGAGCCAGGAGGAGTTCAAGAACCGGTAGGGGGACGAATCTTGCGTAGATTACATCCGTTTCATCTGTGGTTCCATGTGTTGCATGATGCGTTTGGGGGTAGAATGAGCATGTTAGGGGCTTTTCCTTGATGGGAATGAGAGTTTTTATGAATGTGGATTTATGATGCTTTGGTTTGCCCTCTTTCTCCTCTGTTTTTGGGGTTTTGGGGGTGGAAAGGGAGTCCTCGGGCTCGAGACAGATCCTGGTTTCTTGCGCTAAACGACGTCGTGCATGAACGACGCCTTTTAAAAGGGCGTCGGGCCATCACGACGCCTTTTAGACAGAAATCGTTCCATTAGGGCTCTGTCAGTTCGGGGATTCTGGCGTTGAAAGACGTCATGCCTGTACGACGCGATTTGGAATAGCGTCGGGACACCATGACGCCTTTTAAGGCAGAAATCTCCTGATTAACGTTTTCTGCAAATTCTGGATTTCTGTGTAATTGGCGTCTGAGAATATGGACCCGTTTTAAAAGGCGACCTCTAGTGTCGACGCCTTTTAGGCCAGATTCTGAGGCCAGGATTTCATGAACCAGTTTAGGGTGCTTGAATGGCGTCGGCCTTGGGCGACGCGATTCAAGACAGAACCACACTAATCCATGCCAGTAAAATGTGTTTACACTGCTAGATAGTTAGTTAAATGCATGCTTCTAGTACACTCGATGATGATGAACTCTTCGTGACCGAATGGCACTGTGTTGTATGTCGTGCGACCGTGGACTTCTTCCGTGACCGGATCGCACCGTGTCGTGTTTTCTGTTTCGGTGGACCTAGAGTGACAGTTGTAGCGTTCTACACCCTGTGTCGGTGCGGAGGGACACAGCGCTGACGGGAGTAGTGGCGGGGTGACGCCTAGTGGAGAGGGTCACCTGGTGAACCCCGGGGTTAGCTAGCTTGTACCGGTGTCGGAGTGGTACCTTTGGAGTGTCACTCGTGCTGGGGGAAGGAGTAACCACCTGAGCCAGTTGGGCCGGAGTAGCCAGCGTGCTATCCGAGGGGTTACTGTTTGGTCTCAGCGGGTCGGTGTTTGCTGGGGGAAGGAGTAGCCGCCGAGGTAGCCAGTGTGCTATCCGAGGGGTTACTGTTTGGTCTCAGCGGGTCGGTGTTTCCCACTTTCGGAGACGTGGTTGACGCGTTTTGCCGAGACGCGAGTTGTAGGTTCCTTGGTAGAATGATTTCTGAGATATGCATGTTATATTCCAAATGCATGTGGTTTATATCGAGAATTTAGGAGCAATGTGTTACAGCTTTACTTATCTTGTTCCCATGTATCTTTGTAATTGCACTTGTGGGTGTGTGAGTGGGAGGCAAGGGATCGGATGATCCCTACTGAGCCCAGTTCTGGTGTGGCTCACTCCCTGCGGTTTTCAAGTGTGGACCTCGTGGCGAGTGGCGGCGCGTGGTGTTCTCCTTGGTGTACAGACCAGCAGCTATCTCAGTTCCGGAGTATGCCCTGATGTTGTTGTACTTTACTTCTGCCTGTACTTAATTAATCCGTTGGACCATGTAATTATTGTTGGACTGTGGACGGACATTATTACTTTACTTCCTGCATACTGTACTTCTTTGTAGTCCGTGTGAATGTTATATTTAATCTTGTTTAATGCTTACTCCTCCAGATGTGTGTATAGGATCTGGGTGTGAGACCGTTGGATAATGATTCGACGCCCATTTAGTGATCGGGTCTCCGATCATAGGGTGGCGGGTCGTTACAGTTCCATCCACCGATAATGTAGCAAATCTACTGACAAAGCCATTGGCTCAAAATGTGTTCGAGTGTCACCTAGAGTCTATAGGTTTAGTGCATAAAGGTTATTGACTTTAGTCCAAATAGGAGATTGTTAGTCTTAGGTGGCCTACAAGCTAATATGACTTTATAATCTTGTTCATTTATTAATAAAATGACATAATATTCATTATTTATAATTTGCTTTAATTATCGTCTCATAATAAAGTCCGTAAATATGTGCGATGGTGATCAGATTATGATGAGATCATACTAGTGAAACTGATCACTTAAACACACATATTCTTAATGGTTCCTAGTCGGAGGATATCCAAAAAGGACATTGAATATCCGGTTAGACTATTACATATTACTCCTACTCATATAATGAGGGTGACAGATCTCATAGTCACTTGTGTGGAGATACTAAGGCGAATCTATAGGTGCTCATTAGAGAATGAGTTCACTGAACTGATCCGACTCAATCGCTAGATGGTATAGTACCTCACTGTCAACCAGTTTGATTATATTGTCTCAGTTGCGTGGATGGTCCTCGGACCTAAGACACCAAGGACACCTTTTCGGTAGGCTTCTGTGCTTTGACCTTGGTTTATGAATCTCTATCTACGGGATTTTAAACAGCCAAGGATCGGGTACATCAGAATACCGTCGAAGGGAATTGAGTGTCAATAAGGAATCATTCGCTCTCGGTACTTAGAGAGAGAATGCTCAAGGAAGGATGCGCGGAAGTCTCTGGCCAGGGTGGACGATAATATCAGGAAACGAGTTATGTACTTAGCATAATAAGGAATATTATTTATATTTCATGTTCGGATAAAATTGGGTACACATTATCTATTGGGAACAATTGTTGTTCAATTTATTTTAGAAATAAATTAATAGCTTCTACTTTATTATCTAATGGATTGTACTTGTTGAATGTGTCTCACGACAATTTAAATATCGGTTCTTTAATTAAAAGAAATATGTATGAAGTGAACAAAGCCTACTTATGGCATTGTAGGCTTGGCCACATTGGTGAAAACATACTCCAAAGGCTGCATAAAAATGGATACTTAGATCCATTTGATTATGAATCATATGCAACCTGTGAGTCATGTTTAATGGGTAAAATGGTAAAATCTCTATTTTCTGGAACTGGAGAACGTGCCAATAACTTACTAAAACTAATACATTTAGATGTATGTGGTCTTATGTCAACCCAAGCCATTGGTGGTTTCTCATACTTCATTACGTTCATTGATAATTTCTCTATATATAACTTCATATACTTATTAAAGTATAAATCGGAAGCTTTTGAGAAATTCAGAGAATTCAAGAATGGAGTAGAGAAACAAACAAAAAAGAGTATCAAAACCATCCGATCCGATCGTGGTGGGGAATATTTGAGTACAGAGTTCACAAAATACTTAAAGGATAATGGTATCCTTTCTCAGCTTACACCTCCCTATACACCACAAATGAATGGTATATCAGAAAGGAGAAATCACACATCAATGGAAATGGTACGATCGATGATGAGCATGTCCAAATTACCAATGTCCTTATGGGGATATACACTTAACTCGACTATGTATATCCTAAACAAGGTACACAGCAAATCTGTTACAACCACTCCATATGAGATGTGAAATGGAAGGAAGCCAGACCTTAAACATGTTAAAGTCTAGGGATGTCCTGCTCATGTTAAAAGACATAATGCAGATAAGTTGGAGTCCAAAACTGACAAATGCAGATTTGTGGGCTATCTGAAAGAAACTTATGGATATTACTTTTATTATCCTAGTGAACAAGAGGTGTTTGTAGCTAGGAGAGCTATCTTTTTAGAAGAAGATTATATTCTCCAAAAGGACAGTGGGAGTAAAGTAACTCTGGAAGAAATTTCAGACCCACAAACTGTTAATGGTTCATTAGATGAACTATCAGTTTCTGAACATGTTCAAGAAAGTACACAAGAACCTCATAAGCCAGAAAGAGTACCTAAACCACCAGAAAGATATATGGGACATATTAATTTGGATGATTTTAAGATACTCTATAATGAGAATGATGATCCTAAGACTTACCAGGAGGTCATTGAAAGTCCAGAGGCTGGGAAATGACGAGAAGCCATGAATTCTGAAATTCAGTCCATGCACATCAACCAAGTTTGAACTTGATTGACTTGCCCGAAGGTATAATACCTATCGGTTGCAAATAGATCTTTAAAAAAAAGATTGGTGCAGATGAACGAATTGAGACTTATAAGGCAAACTGAGTGGCGAAGGGTTATCGTCAAAGTTAAGGCATTGACTATGATGAGACCTTCTCACCTGTTGCCATGATTAAGTCTATCAGAATTCTTCTCGCTATTGTTGCATACCATGATTACGAAATCTAGCAGATGGATGTGAAGAGGGCCTTCCTCAATGGAAACCTTGAGGAAGAGGTGTATATGATACAACCAGAGGGCTTCACATCAAAAGAATCTCCAGATATGGTATGCAAGTTGCAAAGGTCTATTTATGGAATGAATCAAACTTCTCGGAGCTGAAACATAAAGTTTGATGAGGCAATCAAATCTTATGGCTTCATCAAGAATGAAGATGAGCCTTGTGTGTACAAGAAAAAGAATGGGAGCGCAATCACATTTCTAGTTTTTTACATTGATGACATCCTACTCATTGAGAATGATGTAGGGATGATGTCATCGGTAAAGATTTGGCTATCCAAGAACTTCTGCATGAAGGAATTGGGAGAAGCATCTTATGTATTAGGAATACGGATCTATAGAGATAGATCAAAGAAGATGTTAGCTTTAACTGAATCTATGTATATATAAACCATTGTCAAAAGGTTTGACATGGAAAATTCCAAGAGAGGTCTCATACCGATGAGATATAGAATTTATCTCTCCAAAAGTCAGTCTCCTAAGACTCCCGAGGAGAGGGCAGTGATGGATAAGGTTCCCTATCCTTCAGCCATAGGTTCCATCATGTATTCCATGCTATGTACTAGACATGATGTTGCATATGCTCTAAGTGTTACGAGCAGACATCAGGCAGATCCAGGTGATGAACACTAGAAGACTGTGAGATGTATCCTTAAGTACTTGAGAAGAACTAAGGATATATTTCTAGTCTATGGAGGAGAAAACTTAAAGCTGCAAAGATACACTGACTCGAGTTTTCAGTCTGATCCAGATGACAGCAAGTCAACATCAAGGTTTGTCTTCACACTCAACGGAGGAGCAGTGAGCTGGAAAAGTTTCAAGCAGGAAACCACTGCTAATTCGACAACGGAAGCTGAGTATATTGCTGCTGTTGAAGCCGCCAAGGAAGTAGTCTAGATGAAGAAACTCATCGGCGATCTTGGTGTAGTGGAAAGCATCTCTGGTCCCGTCCCAGTACTGTGTGACAACAATGGGGTGATTGCTCAAGCGAAAAAGCCGAGGTCTCATCAGAAGTCGAAGCACATTCTGTGCCGCTTTCATCTGATCAGAGAGAATATAGCTCGAGGAGATGTCGTGGTGGAAAGAGTTCCTTCAGCCAACAATATAGCAGATCCACTGATGAAGGCTTTGTCTCAAAATGTTTTTGAACATCACTTAGAGAATATGGGTATTCTGTATAAAAGTGATTGGTTTTAGTCCAAGTGGGACATTGTTAGTATTAGGTTGCCCGAAAGCCAATCCGATACTATGTATTATTTAGTTTATTAATATAATGGCATAACTTCATTATGTGTAATTAATTTGATTTATGTTTATCGTATCACGATGAAGTCTATGAACATGCGCAACAGTCTTCGGATTATGATGAGATCATAATTACGGGACCGAAGACTTATAAACACATGTTCTTAATTATTCATAGTCAGAGGATGTTTGAGAAGGAGATCAAACATCCGGATAGACTAGTACAGGTTTCTGCAGTTCATATAATGAGGATGGCTGATCCTATAAGTCACTTGTGTGGAGACACTATACTAGACCTGTAGGTGCTCATTGGCGAATGAGTTCACTGAACTGATCCGACCATGAATCGCTGGATGGTATATACCTCACTGTTAACCAGCTAGATTCTTTTGTCACGGTTGCGTAGATGATCTTTGGACCTAAGACACTAAAGATATCTTGTTGGTAGGTCTCTGAGCTTTGACATTGACTAATGAATCTCTAACCATGGGTTATCAATAAGTCAAATGATCGGGTTCAGGGAAATGCCCTCGAAGGTAATTGTGTGTTCAATACAGGATCGTTCGCTCTCGGTATTTGGAAAGAGAATGTTCCAGGAATGATGCGCTTAAGTCCCTGGCCAGGGCGGACTCTATATCAGATAAAGACTTATCTAATGTAGATTAGCGGCATCTGATTCAAGTGAATCGACCGGCTAGGGTTTAACAGTAAACCATACCCTAGGTCGATTCGGAAACATTGCACGGATTAACGATTATATCTGCGCGATAACCGTTGATGGAAAGGTTCTCATAGTGGATTGCATAAACCCCAATGCCTTCCGGGATCACACGATATTACTTGGCATCTAACGTAATCAGAAGCCCGTTTGAATTTATTGTGTGACATTAAATTCAGCTGATTAATTAATATAAGGATATTAATTAATTCAGTAGGTCCGCAAAGAGTTATTGAGCTTAATGGGCTATTGACTGGATTGGTATTTGAGCCTAGAGGGTCACACGCAAAAGGTTTTCAAGTCGGTGGATATTTCGACGAGGTTTCAGATAAGTGTGGGTTTTTCTGAAAAACTGCAACGCACTTATTATAAAAGACCGGGGCTAGGTCAAGGGCTAGCAACCCTAACCTAGCCGCCCCCCTCTCTCTCCTCTTTGTCTCTGGCGCCCTCCTTCTCAAGCCGGCCCCGAGAGACCTCGTTCCGACTCCTGCCTGCTTTGTCTTCCTGTCCGACGGGAATCTGAATCCGCATGTCGCAGAGGATTACGCGAAGCCAGATGGGATCTACGGACATTGCTTCAAGCGAGAAAGCGAGGACGATCCACTGAGAAGAAGACCGCGTAGATACCGCTAGAGGCCAGACACTTGCGCAGCTTACGACATCATACCGACGGAACTGGACGAACGCGGATTCGAATCTACGCAAGGTAAATTCTATTTACCGTTTAGTTTTGTTGATCGAAACGGGACGGATCCGATCCCATCTTTAAATTTTATCCGCTATGTTTTGGTCGGATCCTACACAGCGAACCTTACAGTTATCTGTCTATTTCTTAAGGAAAGATCAATTCTTGGTCAATCCTAAAATTCTTCCAAGCATGTTCTACGACTTCCAATCTTTCCAAACTCTTCTCTGCACCTTCTAAGGCCCCCAAAGAAGTCTTATCACGTTGAAAAAGTATCTCCATGTAGCCCAGTAGTCTTCCTTCTCTCTTTTTCTCAAAAATAACATGCAAACTAACTTCTCAAAGCAAAGCTATAGTTAGGGTATGGTATGCATGAATTTAGATAGTTATAAATAATATTTTTTCCTCTCTCAATTTTTCTCAAACTCCTCCTATCTTTCCCTTGTCAAACTTTCCTTTTATAGATAAGCTTTCAACTCGAAATTGAACTCACCCAGATTTCTGGTAGATTTTGTTCTCGTCTAAAGACATCTAAATTTGAACTAGTAACTGACTCATTTGGCAAGTATGGTCTTCATGAAAGTTCTAGAATTTTGAGATATCTCTATAATGGGAGTTGTCTCATCTAATTTAAAATGTTCTACATAAAATTTAAAATATGAAGACTATGTCAAGTAAATATATATACTTAATTCTAATTCGAGTAGGATTCAAATTATGACTATTTATCTACGAATTAAAAACTTAAATATACTCAAATCTATTGTGTTCTACTTTTAATCTAACTCATATATCTCTTTCAAACTTTTTCGGATCGTGGTTAACTTTAATTACATTTTTCTTTCTCTCCGAATTTGAATACAAGTCTTATTAGAACCTGTTTCCCGTTAGTAGTCATTTCTATAACTTATCATCAATATCTTTTATCCTTAAAATATCTGAATTAGCAAAAATGATCTTCTTTGAAGTTATAGATCTTTTTATCCTCTTTTCAATAATACCAACTATGCCTCAATCTGAGTTTTCTACATAAAGTTATCATTATTTTATTATGCTGCTTATTTCCTATCTAGTACATCAAATTCAAAATTTTAACTAAGTTAGCAAATTGTTCTTATTAATATTATTGGGTTAAAGGACTTTCATAATTAGGTTAATTAGATTAAATCTACTTACTTAAATTTGTTAATAGACTCTCATAGTTAGTTAATTGGTCTAACTAAAATTCATTAATATGTTGTAAAAGTAGAGAGCATAAAAAATATAGTGCTCTTTGTGTGAGTATCTTTTTTAAATAAATATTTTTGTGTATTAGACACGTACAATCTATTTGATCTTAGATAATGTTGCGTATCTTTTATAATTTTTTTCTTAAAAAAGTACTACTAACATTCCAATAAATAAAAGATATATAATATAATTTGTGAGTAGATATCAAAATATACATTTGTCACTATCTTTTATGAACACATATATTTAAGGTAAACTTATCAAAAATTATGACTTCATTTTTAATAGATTTAGAAAATTGTGCATGCACATTGTATGTAAAGTTATAATTAATGATAAGAGTATTAGTTTTAAAATTGAATAGAATTTAAAATAACAAAAAACATTTCTTTAATTTTCTCATATGATGAAAGAAGAGCTTGTAGGTAAATATTTGCACACAAAAAATTGGTAATAGGAGAAAAATGGATTATAACTATTGTTAGAAAATATGCCTAAAATTCATCTAACCGTATGTTTGATTTATTTCCTCAGATGACCTGAGAAGAATCTATAAATGTTTTTTTGATGATGATTACTAGTGGAGTTAGTTTTTTTTGCAAGTATACAAAAATAAATTTTAATTTAATGGTAAGTATGTTGCTAAGCAAAAAAATATATTACTTATATTAAAAAATATTATTAATAAATATTCTTGAAATAATAAAGTTGAACATTTAATTCTAATACTTAATTATAAAAAATAACACGTGCAACACATACTTGAAATTAGTATATATACAAGAAAGTAGGATTCCACAGGCAACAAAATTAGGTACTTCTTCCGGGATATGACAGCCACGCGCAATGAGGGAACCTATACGATAAAAAACGGACGGACAACTTAATTCGCGCGTGAAAACAAAAACAAGAAAAAAGGACGGCAAAGAACGGCACCATGGGTGACTTGTGATATGTTTGGCTGAGAGGACACGACACCTGCGCACGTCCATCAAAATCCCAACGTTTCCTTCGCTTCAGTCGTGTTTAACACAAATAGTGAATTGTCCGTGCAGAAGTTGGTATACAACCTTGGACATTTATCCGCCCACCTTAGACTTTTTTCCTTCTTCAATAAAATTCTCGACTAGTATTCCTTTTAATCTTGAAGGTACAATAAAGGGTCTTAAAGTATCGTAAATTAATAATATTTTCCTTGTTAGAAGTGTCATTGTATACGTATATATTATGTTTGAAGTGCTGTGTAAGTATTAACTTTTAAAACCATATTGACTTATGTGATACTTCCTTCTTTCAGCTTGAACTTTCAAACTAGATATATCAAAAAATTAAAACCAAAGATTGTAAAGCAAGTGATTTTAAAACCAGAATTTGCCTTTTGACAATTATAAAACTGGTGAGTTCAAAATCGATGTTTTATGCATGATATGTTTCATCAAAATCAGAAAGTGAAATTCCAGATTAAAACATCCCTAGTGTTTGGATTTTTTCCATTTTCATTTTCGGTAGTTTTGGATTCAAAATCAAAATTATATAAGAAGAGTGAACATAAGTCAATTAAGTTTGAATTTCAATAATTTATGGCACTCAATATAAAGGGGATAATTTTGTATTAGCTACTCTTATATGTTTAACTTAAAAAATGCCACGCTTATTTGCAAGTTATCTTACATATCCTTACAAGATAACATATCTATCAAATATTCAATTTCAATAGCCTATATATATATGCCATTGGAATAAAAGTTTTCCATATTAAGATTTTACAAATATTCATGTCATTTTTTAATTTTAACATATAAAATAGTTAATATGATATTATCCCCATAAGAAAGATCATAGAATAACTTATGCACTCCTAACATAAGTGAAATACCATTCTGTGGTATTTTACAAAGCTACATTATATTTTGAAATCACCCCCCGGTATAACCTAAGTTGGTTCGAATTTGGGAATGTGTTTAGTCAATTTTCCAATTAAATGCCACTTTTTATTTATGTGCTAAATATAAAGGATTGAGTAAGAATGATAATATTTAATAGTTTTTTTATAATTACACCAATGAACTGTTTTCTTAACAACTAATTTTTACTCGCCTAAGAATTTCTAGTCCAAAGTTTATGGTTAGAAAATTAAAAGTAATTAAAATTACAAATAAACAACTTTAATATGTAGCATCTTCCATTGGGATGAGTAGGATGAAACATGTGAAAGCCGAGATTACTAGTTCCAAACTAAAAATGTGCCAAACGTGGCCCCAAGTCCAATTAAGGCAGTAGTAATGGACCAGATGAGACGTAGGTGGCCCAAACCGGCGTGCTGGACGCATGGCAGGATGCCAGGACACCTCTACTGTTACTTAGCGAAAACCTCTTTAAATCCAGCGTGGGCAGCGTACAACAAGGTATCTAATCTAAGGCTCCACCTCCCCCATAGCCCCCTCCCCAAGTCGGTCCAACAAGGTATCCGGACCCGTATTGCTTCCGACTACAAACTAAAACTCCGAGAAGGCAAATTCTGACTGCCTATCCGATTTCCCTTCCACGCAGGCATATCGTAGTAGACCAACCATCTCCGGCCCTCCCTCTTGTTCTTTCTGTCTCTCTCTCTCTCTCTCTCTCTATATATATATATATATGCATGTATACACATGTATGGTCATTGCAGTAGCCCTGCATTGTGCCAGCATCTCTGCATGCAGCTTCTTCTTACTGTTACCTCTCATATCTCTTCTCCAATTCGAACTCCCAGAGATCAGAGAAGAAACCGTTGGGGGCAGGGTGGAGATGGCAGCTGCAAAGGCTTCACCCACAGACGGAGCATCTCCAACCAGGCCCACCACACTGCCGCTCCCATGGTGGATGGCGAAGCTCCTCGTCTGCCTCATCTCCTTGGTCACCCACTTTGTAAAGGCCTCACCCGGCGTAAACCTCTTCGCCCTCCGACTCTGCCCATGGAGGACGAGGGACCTCTTCGTGACTGCCGTCTCCTTCGTGAAGTTCCCACATAAAGACCCCCTTCCCAACCCGCCACTCCCATTGATGACGAGGCTCTTCATCTCACTCGTCTCCCTCCTCATAGACGCTGTCCGCCGCCCCGACGGCACCGTACGCCGCTTTCTCTCACGCCTAGACATCACGGTCGGCCCCGACGACAACCCGACCCGCGGCGTCCGCACGGCCGACGTCGTCGTCGACCCTGCCCGCGGCCTGTGGTTCCGGCTCTTCCTCCCGGCTTCTCAAAGATGGGCTGGTGGGAAGCTCCCGGTCGTCGTCTTCTTCCATGGGGGCGGCTTCGCCTTCCTCTCGCCGGCAACCATGGCTTATGACGCCGCCTGCCAACGTATCTGCCGTGAGGTCGGCGCCGCAGTCGTCTCCGTCAACTACCGTCTCTCGCCGGAGCACCGGTGCCCCGCCCCCTACGATGACGGGGTGGACGTCCTCCGCTTCCTGGACTCCTTTCCCAGCAACTCCCCTGGCTTTAGACATGGCGGTCGACCCTCTGCTGCGAACCTCTTGTCCCTCTTCTTCGAGGTCGCCGACCTCTCCAGCTGCTTCGTCGCCGGCGACAGCGCCGGCGCCAACATCGCTCACCACGTCGCCCGCCGATGGACCACCGAGGAGTCGCCATCAGCGCGCAGCCGGCTCAGGCTGGCGGGGCTCGTCGCCATTCAGCCGTTCTTCGGTGGGGAGCAGAGGGTGGAGTCTGAGGTCCGCCTGGCCGGAGGTCCTCTGGTGAACACGGTGCGCACGGACTGGCTCTGGAGGGCCTTCCTGCCAGAGGCTGTCAACCGGGACCACGAGGCAGCGAACCCTGCCGCAGCCACTGTGCGGCTGGGGGAGGCGTTCCCGCCGACCTTGGTCGTGGTGGGGGGCTTCGACCCGTTGCAGGACTGGCAGAGAAGGTACTACAAGTGTCTAGGGAAGATGGGGAAGGAGGCAAAGCTGGTGGAGTACCCGGACGCCGTCCACGGCTTCTACGTGCTCCCCGGGCTGGGGGCGTCAGCAGCGCCGCTGATGGAGGAGATAAGGAAGTTCGTCCAGAAGCACGCCACCGCCGTCAGGGAGGACGTAAAAGTAGAGAAGTAGACAGCTTATGGTTTAGAATAGGATTATACTAGTTTTAAATCCGTGCGATTGCACGCATTTATGTGAATTTTTTTTAAATATATAATAAATTTAATTTTAAAATTAAAATATTATATTAGTTTAAATAAATTTTTTTTAAAATTTAATTTTAAATAAATAATTAAATATAAAGACAATTTTGCTTAAGGAATATTAAATTTTTAATTTTAAGGATTCAATCGCCCTAAACTGTATTAGTGCTAGTTATGTGGGTTTAATAGAGAGATCTTAAGAGATACAAAATAGTATTGAAAAAGAAAAGAAAAGAAAAAGAAAGTAGTAAATAATTAAGTATAAACATAATTTTGTACGAGGACTACGACGAAACCATAACCGCGTACAAATTAGGTAAAATATTATTCGAGTACAATGAATGATATTTCTACGTAATCAAGAATTTAACAGTACCGTTATTCAAAAATAGATCATTAAGGTAAGGTACTGTCGATGAAAGTTGATTTCAAGTAAAGATATAGAAAATATATTTCTACCTTTAGAGTTTCGAATTGTCTTATTTGTTAGATGGCTTACCGTATATATTAATATACTTAAAAATATTAAGATGTTATATATTATAACTAAAAAATATTATGTGTGACTATAAATATTAAATATTATATGATATGACAATTACTAACATATAAAAATTAACATAATAAATAATAAATATAAATATTATATGATAAAAAAGTATATAATACATGAGTTAAATAAATTTATAGATAATTAAATAAAATAGAGAAAGAAAAATGTTTAAGAATAATATTATTTTGTAATCTTAATATAATTTAAAAGTTTTAATTTATTTTATAATATTTTTATGATAATATAAATAAATTATAATTTAAATTTTTTAAAAATAATATTTTTTTACTAACGAAATTCCTTAATTTTAAGGGGACCATGGCCCCTTGCTCTCCTAAGTCCATCCATGAGAGAGATGGTTATGACCATTAATGAGTTATTCTAAAATAAGTGGGGGGAGAGAGAATTATGACATTTAACATATAAAAATTAACATAATAAATACAAATAATATATGATACAAAAGTATATAATACATGAGTTAAGTAAATTTATAATATAGTCAAATAAAATAGAGAAAGACAAATATTTAGGAATAATATTATTTTGTATTTAACATTAATAAAATTTAAAATTTTTAATTTATTTTATAATATTTTCTATAATATAAATAAATTAAAATTTAAAATTTTTAAAAAATATATTTTTATTACTAATGAAGTTTCCTCAATTTTAAGGGGACCATAGCCCCTTGCTCCCCTGAGTCCGTCTATGAGAGTGAGATGGTTATGACCATTAATGAGTTATTTTGAAATAGGTGGAGGGGAGAGAGAATTATGACATTAACGAGCAGTTTTGAAATAGGTGGGGGTGAGAGTTATAGTCATTAATGAGTTTTTTTGAAATGAGTGGAGGTGAAAGGAAAAGAATAATCATAATAGTTTTTAGCATTAATGACTTCTCTTAAGAATTGGTTAATAAATTTTTTTAGCAGAAAAGAATATGAGTGTTATATCTCGTACTTTTACAACTATTAATAAACTTAATTAATTTAAATTAGATCTATTAACTAATTATAAGAAACTATGACTGGGTTTAAGTAATTTGATTTAGTCCAATTAACTCAATTATGAAAGTCGATTAACCCAATGATATTACTAAGAATAGCCGACTAGTTTAGTTTAAATTCTGGGTTGATGTATTAGATAGCAACATAGTAAAATAACAATAACTTTCTGTAGAAAATTCTAATTTAGGTATAGTTGATATCATTGGAAAGAAAATAAAAAAATATATAACTTTGTAAAAGAACATTTTTATTAATTTAGATGTTTTAAAAGTCAAAAATATCGATTATCAGTTTTAAAAAGGACTACCTATAGAGAACAAGTCCTCATTATACTAGGGTTTGAATTAAAAAATAAAAGATGATATAATTAAAATTAATTACGACCTAAAAAATTATGTATGACATATTTGACTTAAATTAGAAGTAGAATATAATAAATTAAAAAATAATTAAAATTATAATTAATAGATAGAAAGTCATAATTGGAATCTTACTTGAACTAAGATTATGTACATAGATTTATTTGACATAGCCTCGGTGTTGTAACCATAACTCCGTGTATAAAATTCTAAATTAAGTAAGATAACTCCCATTAGAACTATAACTCAAAATTCTAGAAGTTGTATGAAGAACACATGTTTAATAGATTTAAATGCAACATCCTGCATATTGGGAATACGAATCTATTAAGATAGATCGATGAGGATGTTATCATCAGTTACATTAATATGTATGTCAAAATATTTGACATGATAAGTTCCATAACAAGTCTCAATTGTTGAAATATGAAATTTATTTCTTTAAGAAAAAGTTCCTTAAAGGATATAGGAGAACGTTAATAGTAGGAGTGAAATATATCACTATACACTTGACAAGTGCTAAAGGTGCACTCCTAGATGATAGAGAGGATGATTTGAAATTATGAGGTCAGACTGACTCAAATTTTAAGTCACACATGAATTTTGCCTTCTAATGAGAAAGCAGTAGATTGAAAGAGTTCCAAGTTAGAAACTATTACTTACATGATTATAGCTGATATTATTGATAGAACAATATAGAGTGGATTGGAAGGATTTCAACCCAAAACTCGGTGCTAAGATGACGGCATAAACATGTGATATTGTTATTGGAACAGTATGGATGAAAGAGTTCATCCCTGAATTAGACATAGTTCTAAAAGGTCTCTGATCCCGTCCCGTAGTTGTAGGACAACAGTGGGAGTAGTTAATTTTGTAGTAGAGCCATGGTCTCATCAGAAGTTGTAGAACATTTTGAGGCTCTTTCACAAGTTCAAAAACAAAGGATTAAGAGGAAATAATATGATGGAAAATATTCCATCTATGGATAATTTAGCACATCCCTGACCAAGCCTTAGTCGCATACTTTATGTGAGCATCACCTAGAATTGATGAAGATCAAATGCGAAGATGATTGGCTTGAGTCCAAGTGGGAGATTGTTGGATATAGGTGTCCTCAAAGCCAATCATAAGGCACCAATTACAATCTGGTTCACTGCTAAATGACATTAATTTCATTATAAACATTGGCATATTTATAATTGCGCATAATAAAGTCCTTGATTGTGTGCAATAGTCATCAGATTATGATAATATCAATGAGATTAATGACTTATAAACACATGTTCTTAATTGTTCCTAGTTGTACGATGTTTGAGAATGACATTAAGTATCCGGTAAGACTAGTATAAGTTATTCCAGCTCATATGATGAGGGTGACTGATCTTGTTAGTCACTTGTGTAGAGACACTATGGTGAACCTGTAGGTGCTCATTGGAGAATGAGTTTACTAAACTGATCCAACATGAATCGCCGGATGGTAATTTATCTGACTGTCAGCCGGCTTGATTCATCGTCACAGTAACGTGGTTGATCCTTAGACTTGAGACACCAAAGACATCTTGTCCATGGACTTCTAGACTTTCACCTTGGTTCACGAATCTCTATTTACAGAATCTCTGTTAATCAAGGATTGAGTCTAGCGAAAGACCTTTGAAAGTGATTGTGTGTTCAATAGAGGATCTTCGCTCTCAGGTAACTCGAGAGAGAATGTTCTAGGATAGATCCGCAAGAGTCTCTGGCCAGAGAGGACACAATATCAGAAAAGGTATTTTCTGACATTGTACAATATAGTCTGATCCAAGTAAGTTGACCATCTAGGGTTTGACAGTTGACCATACCCTAGGTCGACTTGAGAGTATTGTGCGAATGAAGGATTATAGCCACGCGGTAACTATGGACAGACATGTTCTATCAGTGGGTTGTTGAACCTCATTACCTTCAGGATCATGCAGTGTTGTTTGGCACCCAACTTGATCGGAAGTCCAGCCGAGTTTACATGAGATGTTAATTCGGTTAAGTAATTAATTAAATATGAGATATTCATTAATTACTATAAGTCAATAAATTATTATTAACGAGCTGAAAACCAGACTGGTAAATAGACCTAGAGGGTCATACGCAAATAGATTATCAGTTGGTGGTGTTTTAGTGGGGTTTTATATTAATTCGGGGACTTTTGTGAAAAGTCGTACCGACTTAATATATAGACAGGCCGTGTAGAAACCATGGGCCAAGCTGCAGGAGCTCTCGATGTTGGCCGCCCCCCTCTCTCTCTCCTCTTCCTATGGGCACCCCCTTCAGGGGTGTCGGGTGACTTCCGTCTCCGTCATGCGCAATTCCCGAACGTCGGGAATTCATCCTCCGCATGTCTCGAATGCTGTTGTGGCGAAGACTCTTCAGCGAGCGTGCTGATCTGGACGAGGGTACGAGGACGAACCACCACAGAAGATCGTATGGATACCATTGGAGGCCGGACGCTTGTACGGCTAGCGGCATCGCCTCGATGGAACCGACACGGATGCAAATTCGAATCCACGCACGGTGATTTGATCACTCCCGTTTTATTTTGATTTTGCAATTTTATGTTCCGAAATGGATCTGAAGGCATCGGGCGGGATTTTGGTTTCATGTTCTGCTGCGTTCTTCGCCTCCCGCTCGGATCTTAACAAAACCTGTATGTGCTCATTGGGGAATGAGTTCACTGAACTGATCCGACATGAATCATTGGATGGTAATTTACCTAACTGTCAGCCGGTTTGATTCATCGTCATAGTGGCGTGGTTGATCCTTGGACTTGAGACACAAAAGACATCTTGTCGGTGAACCTCTGGGCTTTAACCTTGGCTTACAAATCCCTATCCACGAGATCTCTAATAGTCAAGGATCGAATCCAGTGGAAGACTTTCGAAGGTGATTGTGTATTCAATAGAGGATCATTCGCTCTTAAGTAACTAGAGAGAGAATGCTCTAGGATAGATCTGCAGGAGTCTCTCGCCAGAGCGGGAACAATATTAGAAAAGGTTTTTCTGATATTATACAGTGGAATTTGATCTAAGTAAGTTGACCATCTAGGGTTTGATAGTTGACTATACCCTAGGTTGACTCGAGAGCATTATGCAAATGAAGGATTATAGCCACGCTGTAACTGTGGATGGACAGGTTCCATGAGTGGGTTGCTGAACCCCATTACCTTATAGGATCATGCGGTGTTGCTTGGCAGCCAACTTGATCGTAAGTCCGACTGAATTTACATGAGATGCTAATTCGGTTAAGTAATTAACTAAATATGAGATACTAATTAATTACTATAGGTCAATAAAGTGTTATTGGACTTAACGGACTGAAAATCGGACTAGTAAGTGGGCCTAGAGGGTTACACGCAAATAGATTCTCAGTCAGTGGTGTTTTAGTGGGTTTTATATTAACTTGGGGACTTTTATGAAAAGTTGCCTCGACTTAATATATAGACAGGCTATGTAGAAATCTTGGGCCAAGCTCTAGGAGCTCTCCTAGCTGGTTGTCCCTCTCTCCCTATCCTCCTCCTCTGGGCACCCCCTTCAGGGGCGTTGGGTGTTTCCTGTCTCTGCCATGTGCACTTCCCGAGAGTCGAGAATTCTTTGTCCACATGTTCTGGACACCGTTGCGGCGAAAGATCATCAACGAGCATGCTGACATGGACAAGGGAGCGAGGATGAACCGCCGTAGAAGATCGCGTGAATACCGCTGGAGGCCGGATGCTTGTGTTTCTAGCGGCATCGCCTCGACGCAACCGACACAGATGCGGATTCGAATCTGCACATGGTGATTCGCTCACAACCTGATTTTTTGGTTTACCATTTTTTAGTTCCAAAATGGATCTGCAGGCATCGGGAGGGTTGATTTTGTTGTGTGTTTCTGTTGAGTTCGTCGCATCCCGCCTGAATCCTAACAGATGGTACATAGACAGTGGATGCTCCAAGCACATAGAAGGGAACTGTACCTTATTCAAGAAAATCAAATCAGAAATTGGTACAGTCACGTATGGGGATGATGGTAAGCGAAAAGTCATAGGTTGTGAAATAGTGGGCAGCAGATCAAACTTAATTGAAGATGTACTTTGTGTAGATGGACTAAAGCACAATCTTATGAGTATTAATCAGTTATGTGACAGAGGACACATGGTTTTATTCAAAGTCTCTGAATGCATCATCTCTAAGGAGGATAAAATTGGCTTCAAAGCTCACACAGAGAAGAACCTCTACATCATTCATTTGGATGAGCTTGAAGACAAAGATGTGTGTCTAGCAGCCAACAACTCAGAAGAAACAGAGTTATGGCATAGGAGACTAGGACGTGCAAGCTGAGTGTTAGGTTCTCGCGTTTCTCGGGATCGCTAACATAGTGGAAATAAATAATTTAATAACAGCAATCCATTTCCCATTTCGAATATTTAAAATCAATTATCAGTTAATCGAATTATTACCTTGCGAGGATTTAAATCCGCGACCAATTGGTTCCGTCGGTATGACACCGCGAGCCATGGAAACACCCGGCCTCTAGCGAAGTCCATGCAATCCTCCTTGCGGTGGATTTCCTCACGTTCCTTGTTCTTTGCAGCCCACAAATCCTTTGTTGTTCGCCGCAACGATCACCGCAACGCGCAGACGATTTCCCGTTGGACGGGAGTCAGAGAAGCGGCGGAGTAGTCTCTAGAGAGAGGAGAGATGTGGGCGCAAGAGAGAGAGAGGACAGAGAAGGGGGGGGGGGCAGGGCTGAGCAGCAGCTTGGCCTGCTCAGCCAGTTCGCTACATTTTATATTAACCGCGCGATTTTTCATAAAAACCTCGATTTAATATAAAACTCAGTTTTAAACCATCGCCTTGAGAATCATTTGCGTGTGACCCTCTAGGCCAAATTACCAGTCTGATTAATGGCTCATTAAGCCCAGTGACTGCTCATTGACTCAATTAATCAATTAATAACTCATATTAATTAATTAATTGATTGAACGAATCAACGTCGCACATTGAATTCGATTGGACCTCCGATCACGTTGGGTGCCAAGCAACACCGCGTGAAACCGGAAGGTATTAGGGTTAAGCAACCCACTATTGGAACCTTCTCGTCGACAGTTACTACATAGATATAATCCTTCATTCTTACAATGCTCTTGAGTCAACTCAGGGTATGGTGTACCGTCAAATCCTAACCGGTCGACTCACTTGGATCGGATGCTACCGTATAATATCAGAAAACTCCTTTCCCGATATTATCGTCCGTCCTGACAAGGGACTCCTGCGCATCCTTCCTAAAGCATTCTCTCTCTAAGTAATGAGAGCGAATGATTCCTTATTGACACTCAATTCCCTTCGACGGTATTCTGCTGCATCCGATCCTTGGCTGTTTAGAATCCCATGAATAGAGATCCGTAAACCAAGGTCAAAGTACAGAAGTCCATCGACAAGGTATCTTTGGTGTCTCAGGTTCGAGGACCATCCACGCAACTGCGATAATAGAATCAAGCTAGTTGACAGTGAGGTAATATACCATCTAGGGATTCAGTCGGATCAGTTCAGTGAACTCATTCTCTAATGAGCACTAACAGATTCGTCTTAGTATCTCTACACAAGTGACTATGAGATAAGTCACGCTCATCATATGAGCAGGGGTAATCTATATTAGTCTAATTGGATATCTGATGTCCTTCTCGAATATCCTCCGACTAGAAACTATTAAGAATATGTGTTTAAGTGATCAGTCTCATTAGTATGATCTCATTATAATCTAATCACTATCGCACATATTCATGGACTTCATTATGAGACGATAACTAATACGAATTATACATAATGAAATAATGCCACTTTATTTAATAAATGAACAAGATTTACATAGTCAGATTAGCTTGTAGGCAACATAAGACTAACAATCTCCCACTTGGACTAAAGTCAATCACATTTATGTAATAAACCTATAGACTCTAGGTGACGCTCAAACACATTTTAAGTCAATGGCTTTGTTAGTTGATCTGCTATATTGTTGACAGATGGAACTCTTTCCACCACTACATCTCCTTTGGAATTGATCTCTCTGATGAGATGAAAGCGCCTCAGAATATGTTTCGATTTCTGATGAGACCACGGCTCTTTCGCTTGTGCTATGGCTCCAATGTTGTCGCACAACAGCGGAACAGGTTCAGAGATGCCGGGAACTACACCGAGGTCGGTGATAAATTTCTTCAACTACACTGCTTCCTTGGTGGCTTCAGCCGCAGCGATGTACTCAACTTCAGTCGTCGAATCTACAGTGGTTAATTACTTGGAACTCTTCCAGGCACACTGCGCCTCTGTTCAAAGTAAAGACAAATCCAGATGTAGACTTGTTATCATCTGGATCTGATTGGAAACTCGAGTTAGTGTAGCCTCGTAGTTTCAAGTCACCTCCTCCATAGACAAGAAATATATCCTTAGTTCTTCTTAAGTACTTAAGGATTTACTGTCTTTCAGTGCTCTTCGCCTACATCAGCCTGAAATCTACTCGTAACACTTAGAGCATATGCGACTTCAGGTCGTATACATAGCATAGCATACATGATAGATCCTATGGCAAAGGCATAGGGTACTCTATCCATGAATGCCCGCTCATTAGGAGTCTTAAGAGACTGCTCCTTTGAGAGATAAATTCTATCTCATCGGTATGAGACCTCTCTTGGAATTTTTCATGTCAAGCCTTTTGACTATGGTATCTATGTACATGGATTGGGTCATCCCGAGCATCCTCTTTCATCTATCTCTATAGATCCGTATTCCCAATATGTAGGATGCTTCTCCCAAATCATTCATGGAGAAGTTTTTCGATAGCCAAACCTTTACCGATAACATCATAGCTACATCATTTCCAACGAGTAGTATGTCATCTACGTAAAGAACTAAGAAGGTGACTGCGCTCCCACTGGTCTTCTTGTACACACAAGGCTCATCTTCATTCTTAATGAAGTCATAAGACTTAGCTGCCTCGTCAAATTTTATGTTCTAGTTTCGGGAAGCCTGCTTAAGTCCATAAATGGATCTCTGATGCTTGCACACTTTATCTAGAAACTCTTTGGATGTAAAATCTTCAGATTGTATCATACACACCTCTTCCTCAAGGTTACCATTGAGGAAGGCAGTCTTCACATCCATTCGCCAGATTTCAAAATTGAAGTGTAAGCAATGACTAGTAGAACTCTAATCGACTTTATCATGGCAACTGGTGAGAAAGTCTCGTCATAGTCAATACCTTGCCTTTAATGATATCCCTTTGCCACCAACCTTGTCTTATAAGTTTCGATCTGTCCATCAGCACAAATCTTTTTCTTAAGATCCACTTGCATCTAATGGGTACAATACCCTCAGGTAAGTCTCCCAAGTTCCAAACTTGGTTGGTGTATATAGACTGGATTTTAGAGTTCATAGCTTCTCGCCATTTCCCGGCTTATAGGCCTTCTATGGCTTCTTGGTAGGTTTTAGGATCATCATCCTCATTATATTCTATTAGTTTAGGTGGCCTACAAGCCAATCTGACTATGTAAATCTCGTTCATTTATTAATAAAATGGCATAATATTCATTATGTGTAAATCGCATTAATTATCGTTTCATAATGAAGTCCGTGAATATGTGCTATAGTGATCAGATTATGATGAGATCATACTAATGAGACTAATCACTTAAACACACATATTCTTAATCGTTCATAGTCGAAGGATATCCGAGAAGGACATTAGATATCCAGTTAGACTAGTACAGATTACTCCTGCTCATATGATGAGGGTGACTTATCTCATAAGTCACTTGTGTGGAGACACTAAGGCGAATCTGTAGGTGCTCATTGGAGAATGAGTTCACTGAACTGATCTGACTGAATCGCTGGATGGTATTGTACCTCACTGTCAACCAGCTTGATTCTATTGTCGCAGTTGCGTGGATGGTCCTCGGACCTGAGACACCAAGGACACCTTGGCGGTGGACTTCTGTGCTTTGACCTTGGTTTACGAATCTCTAGTCATGGGATTCTAATACGCCAAGGATTGGGTACAACGGAATATCGTCGAAGGGAATTGTGTGTCAATAAGGAATCATTTGCTCTCGGTACTTAGAGAGAGAATCCTCTAGGAAAGATGCGCGAAAGTCCCTAGCCAGGGCGGACGATAATATCGAGAAAGGAGTTTTCCGATATTCATCAGCGGCATCCAATCCAAGTGAGTCGACCAGTTAGGGTTTGACAGCTCGCCATACTCTGAGTTGACTCGAGAGCATTGTACGAATGAAGGATTATATCCGCGCGGTAACTGTCGGCGGAAAGGTTCCAAGAGTGGGTTACTTAACCCCAAATACCTTCCGGGTTCACGCGGTGTTGCTTGGCACCCAACTTGATCGGAGGCCCGGTCGAATTCGATGTGCGACATCAATTCGATTGATTAATTGATTAATAAAGGGTTATGAATTAATTAATAAAGCCATTGAGGAGTCACTGGGCTTGTTGGGCCATTAACTGGACTGGTACTTGGGCCTAGAGGGTCACACGCAAATGATTCTCAAGGCGATGGATAAATAAGTGGGTTTTATACAAACCGGGGGTTTTTATGAAAAACCGCGCGGTTAGTATAAAACATAGCGAACGGGCTGAGCAGGCCAAGCTGCTGCTAACCCTAGCCGCCCCTCCTCAGTTTCTGTCTTTCTCTGGCGCCCAGGCAGATCCAGATCTGCTCCGCCGCTTCTCCGAATCCCGTTCGACGGGAAATCGTCTGCGCATTGCGGCGACCGGCGGAGGCTTCGTGGGCTGCGAAGAACGAGGAACTCGAGGATATCCGTCGCGGGGAGGAACGCGTGGACTTCGCTAGAGGCTGGGCGCTTGCGCGGCTTGCGGTGTCGCACCGACGGAACCAAACGGCTGCGGATTCGAATCCGCACACGGTGAGAACTTCGATATTCCGATTATCGTATTTTAGATTTCGAAACAAGAACGGATCGCTGTAAATATTTTTGTTTTTCCGCTGCCTGATCGATCCGGAGAAACTGAGAAAACCCAACATATTCTACCTTGGACTTTCCTTCAACGATATGTCCTACATCTCGTTCGGGTAGTCTAGGCACTCTACCATATCTACGAGGCTCATTTGTGTGTACTTGAATTGATTCAAGAACTGATAGCTCATTTGATAATATTGCAACTGTTTGAGGATCTGGAACCTCTTCCAGTACTATTTTACTCCCACTGTCCTCCTAGAGAAGGTATGTTAGTCTTAGGCGGCCTACAAGCCAATCTGACTATGTAAATCTCGTTCACTTATTAATATAATGACATAATATTCATTGTGTGTAAATCGTATTAATTATCATCTCATAATGAAGTCCATGAATATCTGTGATAGTGATCAGATTATGATGAGATCATACTAATGAGACATATCACTTAAACACACATATTCTTAATCGTTCCTAGTCGGAGGATATCCGAGAAGGACATCGGATATCCTGTTAGACTAGTACAAATTACTCCTGCTCATATGATGAGGGTGATTGATCTCATAAGTCACTTGTGTGGAGACACTAAGGCGAATCTATAGGTGCTCATTGGAGAATGAGTTCACTGAACTGATCCAATTGAATCCCTGGATGGTATTGTACCTCACTGTCAACCAGCTTGATTCTATTGTCGCAGTTGTGTGGATGGTACTCGGACTTGAGACACCAAGGACACCTTGTCGGTGGACTTATGTGCTTTGACCTTGGTTTATGAATCTCTAACCATGGGATTCTAAATAGCCAAGAATCGGTATAGCGGAATACCGTCGAAGCGAATTGTGTGTTAATAAGGAATCATTCGCTCTCGGTACTTAGAGAGAGAATGCTCTAGGAAGGATGCGCAAAAGTCTCTGGCCAGGGCGGACGATAATATCAGGAAATGAGTTTTCTAATATTCATCAGCGGCATCCAATCTAAGTGAGTCGACCGGTTAGGGTTTGACAGCACGCCATACCTGAGTTGACTCGAGTGCATTGTACGAATGAAGGATTATATCCACGCGGTAACTATCGGCGGAAAGGTTCCAAGAGTGGGTTACTTAACCCCGATACCTTCTGGGTTCACGCGGTGTTGCTTGGCACCCAATGTGATCGGAGGCCCGGTCGAATTCGATGTGCGACATCAATTCGATTGATTAATTAATTAATAAAGAGTTATTAATTGATTAATAAAGCCAGTAAGGAGTTACTGGGTTTATTGGAGTATTAACCGGACTAGTAATTTGGCCTAGAGGGTCACACGCAATTGATTCTCAAGGCGATGGATAAATAAGTGGGTTTTATATAAACTGTGGGTTTTTATGAAAAACCGTGCGGTTAGTATAAAATGTAGCGAACGGGCTGAGCAGGCCAAGCTGCTGCTAACCCTAACCGCCCCCTCCTCTGTTTCTCTCTCTCTTTGGCACCCCAGACCAGATCCGAATCCCCAGATCTACTCCGCCGCTTCTCCGACTCTCGTTTGACGGGAAATCGTCCGCACGTTGCGGCAATCGTTGCGGCGACCGGCGGAGGTTTCATGGCTGTGAAGAACGAGGAATGTGAGGATATCCGTCGCGAGGAGGATCGCGTGGACTCCGCTAGAGGTCGGGCGCTTACGCAGCTTGTGGTGTTGCACCGACGGAACCAAACGGTTGCAGATTCGAATCCGCACACGGTAAGAACTGATTATCCGATAATCTGATTTTTAGATATTTTGAAACGGGAACAGATCTCCGTTTTTATTTTTATTTCCGCTGCGTGGGAGATCCGGAGAAACCCGAGAACCCAACAGTGGTATCAGAGTCAGGTTCCACTGTTTCTCGTCCCGTTTCGGATTCCGAAATTAATTTTTCCCTGTATTATTCCATGCGATAGTTCGATTCTTTTGTAGGATCTGTATTCATGAGATGAACACTAATGTTAAGAATAATTTGATTATTTTTAATTCTGTAATTTTTCAAAATATTTGGGATTTTTTCGGGGGTTCTTCATGAGATGAAGAATGGGGATAATTTCCGTTTTGTTCGGGCCTCCCAAGTGTTGGGATGGAGGATTGGCACCCGGGATGTTCTGGGGATTATCACTGGGCACTACGGGTAGCAAGGCCATTGCTGGAGAACCTACTGGTGGTGGCCAGTAGGAGCCCCAACTCCTTCTTCTTCCCCACGGTTTTGAAGAGAAACCTGAAAAGCAGTTTTTAGGGGAGACAAATAGGGGCTCGGGCAGCTTGTTTTGGCACTGCCGGAGGGCCCGCCGGCGCTGGCGACGTCACCAGTGCCGGGGGCGACGCCGACGGGACTGGCGGGGCCCGGCGCTGGCCGCCGGGCAGCCCTGCACCTCCTTCCCCACCGTTGGCCTGCAACTCCATTGCATTAGGGTTTCGGTTGGGGTCGGGCTGGGAAAAAGGGGTGGGCCGGCCTGGGCGGTTTAGGGGCCAGACTGGCCGTTTGAGTCCTGGCCAGGCCGGGCACAGCCCGGGCTTGCCCCTGGCTGAGCCAAGGGCTCGAGCCAGGAGGGCCTTGGCTCGGTCTCAGGCTGAGCCTTGGCTCAGCACTAGGTTGAGCCCTCTTGCCCTTCCCTACCGCCGGCCTGCAACTCCATTGCATTAGGGTTTCGGTTGGGGTTGGGCTGGGAAAAAGGGGTGGGCCGGCCTGGGCGGTTTAGGGGCCAGACTGGCCGTTTGAGTCCTGGCCAGGCCGGGCACAGCCCGGGCTTGCCCCTGGCTAAGCCAAGGGCTCGAGCCAGGAGGGCCCTGGCTCGGTCTCAGGCTGAGCCTTGGCTCAGCACTAGGTTGAGCCCTCTTGCCCTTTTAAAACCCCAATAAATCTTATTAAATCTTCCCATTTAATAATTAAATTAGATTTTAATTTGATTTCAAAATTGTTTTGAAATTTAAATTATTATCAAATTTTATTTATTTGGGCAAAATGATTAAGGAATCATTTATATTAACAAGATGTTGTAAATTAATTAAGGTTAGTTATTAATATAAGCGTTAAATTAATAATTAATTTTAATTGACTAATTTAAATGTTTAATTAGTAGTTATTAGTTAATTGGAATTAATTGTTAGTTTAATTGTTAAATTGATGATTAATTTTAATTAACTAATATAATGGTTTAATTAGATGTTATTAATTATTGATTTAAAAGTTAAATTAATAATTAATATTTATCCACTAATATAAGAGTTAAATTAGTGGTTAACTATTCATTAGTGTTAATTATTAGTTTAATAGTTAAATTAGTGATTAACATGTATTAATTAACTAGTCTAATTGTTGGATTAGTAATTAATAACCAATTAGAGTTGATTATTAATTTAAATGTTAAATTAGTAATTAATTTTAATTTATTGATCTAAGAGTTAGATTAGTAATTAATTTTAATATTCTAATTGTTAGATTATTATTAATTTGATTCAATCTAATTGTCTAATTGTTAGATTGTTTAACTATTAGAAATGTTCTAATTTGTATGGAATAATCTGGAATTTATTAATTTGGAGTGTGTGCACATGTGATGTGTGTTTTGATACTTTTAAATTTGATTTAATTACATGTTAAGTTATTAAAAGAGTTTTCGAAATTCTAGTACCAATTTTGATTGGAACTCAGTTTTTTGAAAGCCAAAATTATTTAATTTTGAAACTCTTTTATTTTAGCCATGTGATGCGCTGAATCATGTGTGGATTATTTAAAACACACCGTGGTCATAGATATGTACTTATTTTATTATTCATGTGATGAATGATGGATGTGGATCGTGGATGTATGGATATTTATTAATTGTTAATAAATAGAGGTCTGCGCACCTTTCTCTCTCTCTTACATACTCCGATGTAGTTCTACCTCCCTCTCTCTTGTATTCATCATAAGGCCTTCTTCTATTTTACATGTAATTCTAGAATTATTGTAATCTGATCGAGGCAATCGAGGAAGGAGCGAGGACGATCCACAGTTCCAACCAGGAAGGCGATATGATGAAGATCTCTTGCCTGTGTGTTTGCATGCTTATATGTTGTAAATGTTATGTTAGATTTTGTGTGTGTTTGACTGTTGGCTCCAGTCAAACTCACTGTGCTATCTATGACCACACTAATGACATGTATGAGATGTATTGTTTTCTTTTGATTATGAATCAAAGCAGATATAGTATTTAGTAAATATATACGATATATTTATATACTATCACCTAGGAGAGACCAAGATAAAAGTTATCTAAATACCCTCATATTAATTCTAAGCCATAACGCGAGTAGTTAAGAACTTACCGCGTGGTCCACCATCGTTATAGTCATAGGATTCGAATCACTTTAGGCAGGTTTGTTGTGCTATCACAAGGCGTATTTAATTGTGAGGAGAGACTGTGGCTATGGCATTAGATGCCTATTTGATCAGGGTAGAAGAACCATGTAGCTTTGTTGTGCTATCCACAAGGGCTGCATGCAAATCTATGCTTGTCTCGTAACGATGGTTAGCTTAGACCAGAATTAGTGGTTTGTTGTGCTATCCACAAGGCCATTAAATCTCTAGGGACCGAAGCTATGATCAGATATTACAAGGAGTTGCAAGTCCCATGAGGTGGGTGCTCTTTGATTGAATTACAGTTTGTTGTGCTATTCACAAGGCTGTACTGCAAGTCATTGAGATTCTGATCCCCACTAGGAGATTGTCGGCGTCTCCTGTTCTGTATAACTGAGGGTTATACAGTCCGTCGAAAATTAGTGGGAGTTAAAACTTGAACAAAAGACTATGTCTTGCTTTATATTTAATAATTGAACATCTGCTAAAAGGATTTTATTCATCTCCTGTAGGGAATAATGTCGTCGAATAACCCACTCCGTGGCATACTTGATGCCAAATGTTTGACTAGCCTGAACTACTCGGATTGGTTCAGAAACTTGAAGAATATCTTCAGATTTGATCACAATGACTATGTCTTTAGAGCTGATCCTCCTGTTGAACCGGCATTGGATGCCTTTGATGCAGAGATGATAGCTAACGATAAAAGATCGAAGGACTAAGACAAAGGAGTAGTAAAAGGTGACTTTTTTTACTGTAAGCAGCATGGTCACTGGAAGAGGAACTTCAAGGAATTCCTCAACGATAAAGCTCATGGAAAAGTGAAGCTGTCTGAAGCTTTAGATATCTATATAATAGATATCAACTTCTCAGTTAGAGATTACACATCTTGGGTATTAGATACTGGATGTGCTTCTCTTATCTGCTATGATGTGCAGATGCTGACAAGTAAGCGCAAGCTGAGAAAAGGTGAGGTGGAATTGAGGCTAGGAAACGGCGGAAAAGTTGCGGCGATTGCTGTTGGGACAACAAACCTCAGTCTTCCATCGGAAGACGTCTTATCATTAGAAGATTGTTATTATGTTCCTAGCATAATAAAGAACGTCATATCAGTATCTAGTTTGGACAAGATCGGATATAGGTTGTCAATTGAAAATAGAAGTTGTTCGATTTATTATGGTAATAAATTGATAGCTTCGGCATCTTTAGTCAACGGACTATATCTCTTAGATGTTTCTTATTACAATCTTCATATTGATAATGCTCTTAAGAAGAGCAAGAATTGTGTGAACCAAGCCTACATGTGGCATTGTAGACTTGGGCATATTGGTGCAAGCAGGTTGCAAATGTTGCATAAGCATGGTTATTTAACAGCATTCGATTATGAATCGTTTGCGACATGTGAATCCTGCCTTATGGGAAAGATGACAAAATCTCCATTTACTGGACATGGAGAACGTGCCAAGGACATTTTGGAACTAATACATTCGGTTGTGTGGTCCCATGTCCACCCAAGCCAAAGGTAGTTTTTCATACTTCATCACGTTCACCGATGACTTCTCAAGATTCGGCTATGTGTACTTAATGAAGTACAAGTCGGAAGCATTTGAGAAGTTCAAGGAGTTCAAGAATGAGGTAGAGAAGCAGTTAGGAAAGAATATTAAAGCTCTTCCTCAAGCTTACCATTGAGCTAGGCAGTCTTCACATCCATCTGCCAGATTTCATAATCAAAATGTGCAGCAATGGCGAGTAGAACTTTAATTGACTTTATCATGGCAACTAGTGAGAAAGTCTCGTCATAGTCAATTCCTTGCCTTTGACGATATCCCTTTGCCACCAACCTTGCCTTATAAGTGTCGATCCGTCCATCAGCACCGATCTTTCTCTTAAAGATCCACTTGCAACCGATGAGTACAATTCCCTCGGGCAAGTCCTCCAAGTTCCAAACTTGGTTGGTGTACATGGACTTGATTTCTGAGTTCATGGCTTCTCGCCATTTCCTGGCTTCTAGGCCTTCTATGGCCTCCTGGTAGGTATTAGGATCATCATCCACATTATATTGTACCTTAGACTTACCTTCAGCAATATGTCCCACATATCGTTCGGGTAGTCTAGGTACTCTACCAGATCTACGAGGCTCATCTGTGTGTACTCTACCACATATCGTTCGGGTAGTCTAGGTACTGTACCACATATCGTTCTTGAACTCCTTGAACTTCTCAAATGCTTCTGACTTGTACTTCATTAAGTACACATAGCCGAATCTTGAGAAGTTATCGGTGAACGTGATGAAGTAAGAAAAGTCACCTTTGGCTTGGGTAGACATTGGACCACATACATCTGAATGTATTAGTTCCAGAATGTCCTTGGCACGTTCTCCATGTCCAGTAAATGGAGATTGTGCCATCTTTCCCATAAGGCAGGATTCACATGTTGCAAACGATTCATAATCGAATGCAGTTAAGTAACCATGCTTGTGCAACTTTTGCAACCTGCTTTCGCCAATGTGCCCAAGTCTACATGCCACATGTGGGCCTGGTTCACACAATTCTTGCTCTTCTTAAGAGCATTATTAATTTGAAGATTGTAATAAGAAACATCTAAGAGATATAGACCGTTGACTAAAGATGTCGAAGCTGTTGATTTATTACCATAATAAATCGAACAACTTCTATTCTCAATAGTCGACCTATATCCTATCTTGTCCAAACAAGATATTGATATGATGTTCTTTATTATGCTAGGAACATAATAACAATCTTCTAATAGTAAGGCGTCTCCCGATGGAAGCCTGAGGTTTGCTGTCCCAACAGCAATCGCCGCAACTTTTGCGCCATTTTCTAGCCTCAATTCCACCTCGCCTTGTCTCAGCTTGCGCTTACTTGTCAGCATCTGTGCATCATGACAGATATGAGAAGCACATCCGGTATCCAATACCCAAGATGTGGAATCTCTAACAGACAAGTTGATATTTATTATATAGATATATGAAGCTTCAGACAGCTTCACTCTTCCATGAGCTTTATCATGAAGGAACTCCTTGCAGTTCCTCTTCCAGTGACCATACTGCTTATAGTAGAAGCAGTCACCCTTCACCACTCTTTTGCCTTTGTCCTTCGATCTTTTAGCGTTAGCTATCATCTCTGCTTTAGGGACATCCAATGCCGATTCAGCAGGAGGATCAGCTCCAGGGACAAAGTCAATGTGCTCAGATCTGAAGACATTCTTTAGGTTTCTGAACCAATCCGAGTAGATCAGGTAAGTAAAAAAGGCATCAAGTATGCCGCGGAGTAGTATATTCGATGACATAATTCCCTACAGGAGATAAGTAAAATCTATTTAGCAGATGCTCAATTATTAAAATTTAAAACAAGACATGGTCTTTTGTTCAAGTTTAACTCCCACTAATTTTCGACGGACTGTATAACCCCTCAGTTATACAGAACGGGAAACGCCGACAGTCTCCTAGTGGGGATCAGAATCTCAATGACTTGCACTACAGCCTTGTAGATAGCACAACAAACTGTAATACAATCAAAGAGCACCCAACTCATGGGACTTGCAACTCCTTACAATATCTGATCATGGCTTCGGTCCCCAGAGATTTAATGGCCTTGTGGATAGCACAACAAACTATTAATTCTAGTCTAAGCTAACCATCGTTACGCGACGAGCATAGATTTGCATGCAGCCCTTGTGGATAGCACAACAAAGCTACATGGTTCCTCTACCCCGATCATATAGGCATCTAATGCCATAGCCACAGTTTCTCCTCCCAGTTAAGCAGGCCTTGTGGATAGCACAACAAACCGGCTTAAAGTGATTCGAATCCTATGACTATAACGATGGTGGACCATGCGGTAAGTTCTTAACTACTCGCGTTACGGCTTAGAGTTTATATGAGGGTATTTAGATAACTTTTATCTTGGTCTCTCCTAGGTGATAATATATAAATATATCGTATATATTTATTAAATACTATACCTGCTTTGATTCATAATCAAAAGAAAACATTGCATCACATACATGTCTAGTGTGGTCATGGATAGCACTGTGGGTTTGGCTGGAGCCAACAGTCAAACGCACACACAATCTAGCACAACAATTATATTAGATAACTTGCAAACACATAGGCAAGGGATCTCTATCTTTTCGCCTTCCTGGTTGCAGCTGTGGATCGTGGCTAAAATAAAAGAGTTTTCAAAATAAATAATTTTGGCTTTCAAAAAGTTGGGATCCAATCAAAATTGGTATTTGAATTTCGAAAACTCATTTTATTAACTTAACATGCAATTAAATCAAAATTTAAAAGCATTAAACACACATCACATGCGCACACACTCCAAATTAATAATTCTAGATTATTCCATGCAAATTAAAACATTTCTAATAATCTAACACTTAGATTAAACCCTATTAATAATCTAACAATTAGACTATTTAAAGACTAATCTAACTCTTAGATTAATCTAGCTAAGTTAATTAATAATTTAACATTTAAATTAATAATCAACTATGATTAATTATTAACTACTAATCTAACACTTAGATTAGCCAATTAATGTTAATTATTAATTTAACTCTTAAATCAATAATTAACACTAACTAATTAATAATTAATTAATCTAACTCTTAGATTAGATAATTAAAGTTATCATTAATTTAACTATTAAATCAATGACTAATAGTAATTAATTAAGAATTACTAATTTAACATTTAAATTAGTCATTTAAGTTAATTATTAATTTAATAATTAAATTAATAACTAACTCAAATATTAATTAACAATTAGCTGAGATAATAGTTAATAATCTAACAATTAGACTAATAACTATTAATAACTAATTTAACATTTAAATTAGTTAAATTGAGGTTAATAATCAATTTAACATTTAAATTAATATTAACCCCAACTAATTAACAACTAATTGCTAGTTAATAAAAAAAAATTCTTAATTAACATAATGATTCAAAATCATTAATTGAGTCCAATTAATTAAAATTGAATGATAATTTAATATTCAAAACACTTTTGAACTTTAAATTTAAAATTCAATTATAATTAATGGGGTATTTGGGGTTTTAATTAGGGATTTTAAATAAGAAAGAGAAGAAGAGGGCTCAGCCCCTTAGGGGGGAGCCGGGGGAACCATGGCTCGGACCTGGTCCGAGCTAGGGCCCAGCCCAGGTGCGAACTTGGGGCTGGCGGCCCTGGCCCGGCTCGGGGCCGGTCTAGCCGGTCGGACCAACTCGGACCCGGTCCCGTGAACCGGCTCCCTCATCTCCTCCAACCCCTCCTAACCCTAATCGGGCAGCAAGTAGACACCGGCGGTGGGGTTTGTTGCAGGCCGCCGCCGGCCGGCCCCCGGCACCGCCGGCCCCGGCCGGCGATGCGCCCGGCGCCGGCGACGTGTCTGGCGTCGGCAGGGCCGCCGGCGGTGGCCAAAATAAGAGCCGGCCGAGCCCTTTCAAGACCCCCAAATTCTGATTTTTCAGGGTTTTAACACCGAACTTGGGCTCGATTTTGCAGCTCATTAAGACCACTCTGGCGCCAGCTATCATGCCTAGTGGGCAGTGGTGACTATCACCAAGAGATCCGGAGATCTGGCCTCAATCCCAACGCTTGGGAAGGCCGATTGAAGCCGCCGTAAACTCGCCATTCTTCGTCTCACGAAGAACACGAAAACCCCCCAAATAAATTTCGAAAAATTGAAAGAAAATAATCTGATTAACTGTGTTCATCGCATGAACACGGATCCAACAATTAATCGAAGTTACAGCATGGAATAACTCATGAAAAAATTAATTTTGGAGATCGAAACGGGACGAGAAACAGTGGAACCTGGCTTTGATACAACTGTTGGGTTTTCTCGGGTTTCTCCGGATCGCTCACGCAGTGGAAAATAAAATAAAACAGCGATCCGTTTTTCCGTTTCGAAAAACTAAAAACTACGATTATCGGATAATCGATTCTCACCGTGTGCGGATTCGAATCCGCAACCGTTCGGTTCCGTCGGTGCGACACCGCAAGCCGCGCAAGCGCCCGGCCCCTAGCGAAGTCCACGCAATCCTCCTCGCAACGGATATCCTCACGTTCCTCGTTCTTCGCAGCCCACGAAACCTCCGCCAGTCGCCGCAATGATCGCCTCAACGCGCGGACGATTTCCTGTCGAACGGGATTCAGAGAAGCGGCGGAGCAGATCTGGATCTGTCTGGATGCCAGAGAGAGAGAGAAACAGAGGAGGGGCGGCTAGGGTTAGCAGCAGCTTGGCCTGCTCAGCCCGTTCGCTATGTTTTATACTAACCGCGCGGTTTTTCATAAAAACCCCCAGTTTGTATAAAACCCACTTATTTATCCATCGCCTTGAGAATCATGTGCGTGTGACCCTCTAGGCCCAAGTACCAGTCCAGTTAATGGCCCAACAAACCCAGTGACTCCTCACTGGCTTTATTAATCAATTAATAACCCTTTATTAATTAATTAATCAATCGAATTGATGTCGCACATAGAATTCGACCGGGCCTCCGATCACGTTGGGTGCCAAGCAACACTGCGTGAACCCGAAAGGTATTGGGGTTAAGTAATCCACTCTTGGAACCTTTCCGCCGACAGTTACCGCGTGGATATAATCCTTCATTCGTACAATGCTCTCGAGTCAACTCAGGGTATGGCGAGCTGTCAAACCCTAACCGGTCGACTCACTTGGATTGGATGCCGCTGATGAATATCGGAAAACTCCTTTCCCGATATTATCGTCCGCCCTGGCCAGGGACTTCCGCGCATCCTTCCTAGAGCATTCTCTCTCTAAGTACCGAGAGCGAATGATTCCTTATTGACACACAATTCCCGTGGCTAGAGATTCGTAAACCAAGGTCAAAGCACAGAAGTCCACCGACAAGGTGTCCTTGGTGTCTCAGGTCCGAGAACCATCCACGCAACTGCGACAATAGAATCAAGCTAGTTGACAGTGAGGTACAATACCATCCAGCGATTCAGTCGGATCAGTTCAGTGAACTCATTCTCCAATGAGCACCTACAGATTCGCCTTAGTGTCTACACACAAGTGACTTATGAGATCAGTCACCCTCATCATATGAGCAGGAGTAATCTGTGCTAGTATAACTGGATATCCGATGTCCTTCTTGGATATCCTCCGACTAGGAACAATTGAGAATATGTGTGTTTAAGTGATCAGTCTCATTAGTATGATCTCATCATAATCTGATCACTATAGCACATATTCACGGACTTCATTATGAAACGAGAATTAATGCGATTTACATATGATGAATATTATGCCATTATATTAATAAATGAACGAGATTTACATAGTCAGATTGGCTTGTAGGCCACCTAAAACTAACAAGTTCCTGAATCTGTTCAAGTACGCACAGGTGAGCCTCGTAGATCTGGTAGATTACCTAGACTACCCGAACGATATGTGGGACATATCGCTGAAGGTGAGTCTAAGGTTGAATATAATGAGGATGATGATCCTAAAACCTACTAGGAGGCTATAGAAGGCCCAGAAGCCGAGAAATGGCGAGAAGCCATGAACTCAGAAATCCAGTCCATGTACACCAACCAAGTTTGAAACTTGGAGGACTTGCCCGAGGGTATTGTACCCATCGGATGCAAGTGGATCTTTAAGAGGAAGATCGGTGTTGATGGACGGATCGATACTTATAAGGCAAGGTTGGTAGCAAAAGGATATCGTCAAAGACAATGAATTGGCTATGACGAGACTTTCTCACCAGTTGCCATGATAAAATCGATCAGAGTTCTACTCGCCATTGCTGCACATTTTGATTACGAGATCTGGCAGATGGATGTGAAGACTGCCTTCCTCAATGGTAACCTTGAGGAAGAGGTATATATGATACAACCAGAAGGTTTCACATCCAAAGAATTTTCAGATAAAGTGTGCAATCTTTAGAGGTCCATTTATGGACTGAAGCAGGCTTTCCGGAGCTGGAACATAAGACATGACGAGGCTGTCAAGTCTTATGACTTCATTAAGAATGAAGATGAGCCTTGTGTGTACAAGAAGACCAGTGGGAGCATAATCACCTTCTTAGTTCTTTATGTACATGACATACTACTCGTTGGGAATGATGTAGCTATGATGTCATCGGTAAAGATCTGGCTGTCGAAAAACTTCTCCATGAAGGATTTGGGAGAAGCATCCTACGTATTGGGAATACGGATCTATAGAGATAGATCAAAGAGGATGCTTGGAATGACCCAATCCTTGTACATAGATACCATAGTCAAAAGGTTTGGCATGGAAAATTTCAAGAGAGGTCTCATACCAATGAGACATAGAATTTATCTCTCAAAGGAGCAGTCTCCTAAGACTCCTGATGAGAGGGCATTCATGGATAGAGGAGGTGACTTGAAACTGCGAGGCTTTACTGACTCGAGTTTCCAGTCAGATCCAGATGACAGCAAGTCTACATCTGGATTCATGTTTACTTTGAACGGAGGAGTAGTATGCTGGAAGAGTTCCAAGCAAACAACCGCTACAGATTTGATGACTGAAGCTGAGTACATCGCTGCAGCTGAAGCCGCCAAGGAAGCAGTGTGGTTGAAGAAATTCATCACCGACCTTGGCGTAGTTCCCAGTATCTCTAAACTTGTTCTGCTGTTGTGCGACAACAATGAAGCCATTGCTCAAGCAAAAGAGCCGCAGTCTCATCAGAAATCGAAGCATATTCTGAGGCGTTTTCATCTTATCAGAGAGATCATATCTAGAGGAGAGTTCCATCCGTCGACAATATAGTAGTGGAAAGCGCTCCATCCGTCGACAATATAGCAGATCCACTGACAAAGCCGTTGGCTCAAATTGTGTTTGAGCATCACCTAGAGTCTATAGGCTTACTGTATAAAGGTGATTGACTTTAGTGCAAGTGGGAGATTGTTAGTCTTAGGTGGCCTACAAGCCAATCTAACTATGTAAATCTCGTTCATTTATAGATATAATGGCATAATATTCATTGTGTGTAAATCGTATTAATTATCGTCTCATAATGAAGTCCGTGAATATGTGTGATAGTGATCAGATTATGATGAGATCATACTAATGAGACTGAACACTTAAACACACACATTCTTAATCGTTCCTAGTCGGAGGATATCCGAGAAGGACATCGGATATCCGGTTAGACTAGTACAGATTACTCTTGCTCATATAATAAGGGTGAATGATCTCATAAGTCACTTGTGTGGAGACACTAAGGCGAATCTGTAGGTGCTCATTGGAGAATGAGTTCACTGAACTGATCCGATTGAATCGCTGGATGGTATTGTACCTCACTGTCAACTAGCTTGATTCTATTGTTGCAGTTGCGTGGATGGTCCTCGGACCTGAGACACCAAGGACACCATGTCGGTGGACTTCTGTGCTTTGACCTTGGTTTATGAATCTCCAACCACGGGATTCTAAACAACCAAAGATTGGGTACAGTGGAATACCGTCGAAGGGAATTGTGTGTCAATAAGGAATCATTCGCTCTCGGTACTTAGAGAGAGAATGCTCTAGGAAGGATTCGCGGAAGTCTCTGGCCCGGGCGGACGATAATATCGGGAAATGAGTTTTCCGATATTCATCAACGACATCCAATCTAAATGAGTCGACCGGTTAAGGTTTGACATCACGCCATACCCAGAGTTGACTCGAGAGCATTGTACGAATGAAGGATTATATCCACGCGATAACTATCAGCAGAAAGGTTCCAAGAGTGGGTTACTTAACCCCGATACCTTCTGGGTTCACGCGGTGTTGCTTGGCACCCAATGTGATCGGAGGCCCGGTCGAATTCGATGTGCGACATCAATTCGATTGATTAATTAATTAATAAAGAGTTATTAATTGATTAATAAAGCCAGTAAGGAGTTACTGGGTTTATTGGAGTATTAACCGGACTAGTAATTTGGCCTAGAGGGTCACACGCAATTGATTCTCAAGGCGATGGATAAATAAGTGGGTTTTATATAAACTGTGGGTTTTTATGAAAAACCGTGCGGTTAGTATAAAATGTAGCGAACGGGCTGAGCAGGCCAAGCTGCTGCTAACCCTAGCCACCCCCTCCTCTTTTTCTCTCTCTCTCTGGAGCCCCAGACCATATCTGGATCCCCGGATCTGCTCCGCCGCTTATCCGACTCTCGTTTGACGGGAAATCGTCCGCGCGTTGCGGCGATCGTTGCGGCGACCGGCGGAGGTTTCATGGCTGCGAAGAACAAGAAACATGAGGATATCCGTCGCGAGGAGGATCGCGTGGACTCCGCTAGAGGTTGGGCGTTTGCGCGGCTTGCGGTGTTGCACCGACGGAACCGAACGGTTGCGGATTCGAATCCGCAAACGGTAAGAACTGATTTTCCGTTAATCTAGTTTTTTGATTTTTCGAAACGGGAACGGATCTCCATTTTTATTTTTATTTCTACTGCCCAGGAGATCTGGAGAAACCCGAGAACCCAACAAGGTATTCCTCTTCCAGAAAGATAGCTTTCCTGACAAACAAACACCTTTTGTTCACCAGGATGGTAAAAATAGTATCCCAAGGTCTTCTTTGGATATCCCACAAACCTGCATTTATCAGTTCGTGATTCTAGCTTGTCTGGATCATACCTCTTTAAATGCGCAGGACAACCCCAGACTTTAACATGTTTAAATTCTGATTTTCTGCCTTTTCATATCTCATATGGAGTAGAGGTCACAGACTTGCTAGGTACTCTGTTATGTAGGTATGCTGCTGACTCTAGAGCATATGCCTAGAGCGACACTGGTAAACCCGAAAAGCTCATCAGGGATCGCACCATGTCTAACAAGGTACGATTTCTCCTTTCAAATACACCATTCATCTGTGGTGTATATGGAGAGGTCAGCTGAGAAAGGATACTATTATCTTTTAAAAATTGTGTGAAATTAATACTCAAGTATTCCCCCCCTCGATCTGATCGAAGAGCCTTAATACTCTTTCCTGACTGCTTATCTACCTCATTCTTGAATTTCCTGAACTTATCAAACGCTTTTGACTTGTACTTCATTAAGTAAACATAGCCGAATCTTGAGAAGCCATCGGTGAACGTGATGAAGTACGAGAAGCTACCTTTAGCTTGGGTGGACATTGGACCGCTTACATCTGTATATATTAGTTCCAAAATGTCCTTGGCACGTTCTTCATGTCCAGTAAATTGAGATTTTGCCATCTTTCCCATAAGGCAGGGCTCACATGTTGCAAATAATTCATAATCGAATGCATTCAAATATCTATGTTTGTGCAACTTTTGCAGCCTGCTTTCACCAATGTGTCCAAGTCTACAATGTCACATGTAGGCTTGATTCACACAATTCTTACTCTTTTTAAGAGTATGATCAATGTGAAGATTGTAATAAGAAACATCAAAAGATATAGACCGTTGACTAAATTTTTCGAAGCTATTGGTTTATTACTATAATAACTCGAACAACTTTTGTTCTCAATAGTCAACCTATATCCTATCTTGTCCAAATAAGATACTGATATAATATTCTTTATTATGCTAGGAACATAATAACAATCTTCTAATGATAAGATGTCTCCTGATGGAAGCCTGAAGTTTGCTGTCCCTACAGCAACCGCTGCAACTTTTGCACTGTTTCCTAACCTCAGTTCCATCTCGTCTTTTTTCAGCTTGTGCTTACTCGTCAACATCTGCACATCATGGCAGATATGAGAAGCACATCCAGTATCTAATACCCAAGATGTAAAATCTCTAACTGACAAGTTGATATCTATCATATAGATATCTGAAGCTTCTGATTGTTTCACTTTTCCATGAGCTTTATCGTTGAGGAACTCTTTGCAGTTCCTCTTCTAGTGACCATTTTGCTTACAGTAGAAGTAGTCACCCTTTACTACTCCTTTGCCTTTGTCTTTCAACCTTTTATCGTATGCAATCATCACTACCTCAAGGGCATCTAATGCCGGTTCAGTAAGAGGATCAGCTCCAAGCACGTAGGCCATGTGCTCAGATCTGAAGACATTCTTCAGGTTTCTAAGCCAATCTTAGTAGTTGAGGTCAGTCAAAAGATTGGCTTCAAGTATGCCACGGAGTAGGTTATTCGACAACATATTTTCCTACAGGAGATAAGTAATCTATTTAGTAGATATTCAATTTATTAAAATTTAAAATAAGACATGGTCTTTAGATCAAGTTTTAACTCCCACTAATTTTCGACGGACTATATAACCTTCATTTATATAGAACGGGAGATGCCGACAGTCTCCTAGTGAGGATTAGAATCTCAATGACTTGCAGTACAACCTTGTGGATAGCACAACAAGCTGTAATGCAATCAAAGAGCACTCATCTTATAGGATTTGCAACTCTTTGCAATATCCGATCATAACTTCGGTCCCCAAAGATTTAATGGCCTTGTGGATAGCACAACAAATCATTAATTCTGGTCTAAGTTGATCTTCATTACGAGACGAGCATAAATTTGCATGCAGTCCTTGTGGATAGCACAACAAAGCTATATGTTTTCTCTACCCCGATCAATAGGCATCTAATGCCATAGCCATAGTCTCTCCTTACAATTAAACAGGCCTTGTAGATAGCATAACAAACCTGCCTAAAGTAATTTGAATCCTATGACTATAATGATGGTGGACCACGCGGTAAGTTCTTAACTACTCATGTTACGGCTTAGAATTTAGACGAGGGTTTTTAGATAACTTTTATCTCGGTCTCTCCTAGGTGATAGTATATAAATATATCGTATATATTTAATAAATACTATACCTACTTTGATTCATAATCAAAATTAAAACAATGCATCTCATACATGTCAAGTGTGGTCATAGATAGTACAGTGGATTTGACTGGAGCTAACAGTCAAATGCATATACAATCTAACATAACATGTATATCAGATAAACTTACAAACACATAGGTAGGAGATCATCATATTGCCTTCCTGGTTACAGTTGTGGATCATACTCGCTCCTTCCTTCGTTGCCTCGATCAGATTACAATAAATTCAACATTTACATGTAAATAGAAGAAGGCCTTATAGCGAGTACAAGAGAGAGAGAGGTTGAATTACATCGGAGTTTAAGAGAAGAAGAGGTACGTAGACCTCTATTTATTACTAATTAATAAATACCCATTCAAACTTCTACGATCCACACACATCATTCATCACATGAATAATATTAAAAATGCATATCCATGACCATGGTGTGTTTTAACCATTCCATACATGATAAGCGCATCACATGGCTAAAACAAAAGAGTTTTCAAAATAAATAATTTTGGCTTTCAAAAAACTGGGTTCCAATCAAAATTGGCATTTGTATTTCGACCATTAAATTATTTTAACATGCAATTAAATCATATTTGAAAGCATATAAAAACACACATCACATGTGCACACACTCCAAATTCATAATTCCAGAATATTCCATGCTATTAGAACATTTTTAATAATAAAACAATCTAACATTTAGATTAATTAATATTAATAATCTATAATTTAGACTATTCATAATTAATTACCAATCTAGCTCTTAGATTAGTCAATTAAAATCAATTACTAATTTAACACTTAAATTAGTAATCAACTCTAATTAATTATTAACTACTAATCTAACTCTTAGATTAGTTAATTAATGTTAATCACTAATTTAACATTTAAACTAATAATTAACGCTAATTAATTAATAACTTCTAATTTAACTCTTTAGTTAATTAAAATTAATTATTAATTTAACACTTAAATTAACAATTAACTCTAATTAACTGTTAACTACTGATGAGGCAGAATCCGATTCGGCCCATTAAAACAAGCCCAAACCCAATTCAGCCCAGCAGCAGCACTACAAGGCCCTCAGGGAGCCTTCGGCCCATTAGCGGCCCAACCGCCCTCAGCCCATAAGCGGCACCGTTGCTCCCGGCCCAACAGGCTTCAGCCCGTCAGCGGCCCACCAGCCTACGGCCCGGGAACAGCACGGCAGCCCTAGGCCCAGCAGGCTTCGGCCCATCAGCGGCCCAACCCCCTTCGGCCCGATAGCCGAGTCTGGCCCACTCCGATGGAGGACTAGGCACTATGGCGGTTTACCAGTAAGCCCGCACATAGTCCTATATCGGCTGCCACCGTTAACCATCCTCTATCCTCTGCTATAAATACACCGCTATTTATTGCCAAAGGTATGCACTCTGATGCCTCCGAGACCCTCAAGGACTATAGTCCAAAAAGCATTAAAGCTACGCTTTGCCTTCTGAATCGAATCATCTTCAGAAGCTAACTTAACCGTCGGAGGGGGTTCATAAGGGCCGAAGCCCGGGACTCCTGCTGACCAGTTTCTTCTTCTTTCCCTCCTGCAGGAGCTCGGTTCGAATCATCGCCGACCTTCCCGAATCGGTCTCGGCCGCCGATCTCGGATTCCTCTCCCAGGTCTCGACGCCGTGCACCGGCTGCTCCGCGACCAGGAGACTTCCGCACCGCCCCTTCGTCTACCGAAGGAGCTTCGGTACCACTTCTCGAAGACAAGCCAGCTACCGACCGAGCGGCTTTCGGCCTCGGACCTTCGGCTTCGCCTCTGCCTCCTTCGCCGACCGGATCCCCGTCGGGCCCCTAAAACACTGATCCGACCCAGCTTTGGATCAATTTCTTCGGATTCCAGCTTCGGAATCCGGTCGTGATAGCTTCGGCTACATCACGTGGAGCCGTCTGTGGGAAATCAACAAACAAGTCATGTCTCAACGACCTGTTACCCGACGATCCGGACGAAGCAAAGCAGAGGCACGGGACGCCTCGGCGCAGATGCTGCCTTCCGAAGGCGCCCCTTCTGCCCCGCCGAGCCTACCTCTACCAGTCATACCGGAATCTCTCGCCGCGAAAGACCGAGTGGGGGTGCTCCAACAGCAAATGGCAACGCTAGCAGGTGCCGTCACCTCCCTAGCGCCTCTTCAGGAGATGGTGTCTGCCATCGCCCAGCGCGTAGGGCTGATGGGACAGATTCCTCAGCAGGCGCCGTTCCCCCCACTCTACCCAGTGCAAGATGCCCGGTTCCGGCCAACGCCTACGCCGTTTTCCCCTGACGAAACCGCTACGGCACAGAGCGAGCCCTCGGCGCTGCCTGCCCGAGCTCCTCACGCTGACCGCTTGACGGAGCAGGGCTATGCTTCGTCGGAATTCCGCCCGGCCCGGACCGGAGGACAATCAGTCGCCACCTCAACCGCCCCGGACCTGGACCGGCGGCTGACGGCAATGCGCAAGAAAATGCAGCAGATGGTGTCCCGGCCATACGGGGCACCTCTTGCCAGCAACATCCTGGAGCGGACCCCGTTCACGGCGGAGCTCCTGGCTACCGAGGTGCCTTCCAATTTCAAGCTGCCGAAGGGCCCTCTCTACGACGGAATGACAGATCCGGTCTGTCATTTCCAGAGATTCAACGCGTACCTCTTGGTCCGAGGGGTCGCCGAGGCAGTCCGCTGCCGACTTTTCCCCCTCACCCTTGAGAAGACTGCCCTCACCTGGTTCGAGACACTGGCCCCCAACTCCATCCACTCCCTAGTCCAGTTGGGTCAGTTATTCATCGACCAGTTTTATGATGCCACCCGACAGTGCAAAACCTCCGCCAGCCTGCTAGCCATCCGGCAGTGCCCCTCCGAAACTCTCCGAGAGTATTTTACCAAATTCCGGACCGAAGCCGCTCAAATCCCGAACCTCGACAGCTCGATCGCGGTCTCGGCCGTGATCAGCGGGTGTCGGGACGAAGGGCTCCTCGGCTCCATCGGGAAACGCCATCCCCCTACCTTCCAGGACCTCGTAGCTCGGGTCCACAAATACATCAACCGGGAAGCCCTATTAATGTCCAAGGGCAAGAATACTGCCGAAGCAGTATCAGCGGCTATCCCTCCAGCGGTTCACCCTCGCCCAGAAGATCAGGAACCCTCTCGCAAGCGATACCGGAGGGAAAAGTGGGACCGAGACTAGCGCTGTGATTCGCAGTGGTATTATCTGCCGTCACCATTCCACCCTCCTCGATGCTCATGAAGGTGAAGGATGTGCCTCGGCAGCTTGAGCGCGTCAACTGATTCCCGCCGAAGGAACTCCTGCGAGTACTGCGAATACCATCGAGAAACCGGCCCTTAGGCTGGCGAACGTCGGTACCTTCGGGAGGAAATTGATCGCCTCATCCGAGATCACCTCGGCTAAAGGCTTTGACCCTCATCGCTTCTACTAAGAAGCTCCGGCCCAACTTCCTCGCGCAAAGGAGAGTTCAACATCTTTTATGGGCCTCGAACCGCGATGAAGGCTCAAGACTTGGCTGGCTTTATTTGCTGAGCTCACTCTCGAAGCACCCTCGGCCCCTTAGCCGGAAGTCTGAGCTACTATGTACGCCGAATCTGCTTCGGCTCATTCGTCGGCTCATCGACAGGTCTATAAGTCCGTGTAAACCGTACCGGGAGTGGCTACGGCCATGCAAACCGTATCGGGAGCGGCATGGATCTCTAAGTCCGTGTAAACCGTACCGAGAGTGGCTTCGGCCATGCAAACCGTATCGGGAGCGGCATGATATTCTAAGTCCGTGTAAACCGTACCGGGAGTGGCTTCGGCCATGCAAACCGTATCGGGAGCGGTGTGGATCTCTAAGTCCGTGTAAACCGTACCGGGAGTGGCTTTGGCCATGCAAACCGTATCGGGAGCGGCATGGTATTCTCTAAGTCCGTGTAAACAGTACCGGGAGTGGCTTCGGCCATGCAAACCGTATCGGGAGCGGCATGATATTCTAAGTCCGTGTAAACCGTACCGGGAGTGGCTTCGGCCATGCAAACCGTATCGGGAGTGGCTTTGGCCATGCAAACCGTATCGGGAGCGGCATGGATCTCTAAGTCCGTGTAAACCGTACCGGGAGTGGCTTCGGCCATGCAAACCGTATCGGGAGCGGCATGGATCTCTAAGTCCGTGTAAACCGTACCGGGAGTGGCTTCGGCCATGCAAACTGTATCGGGAGCGGCATGATATTCTAAGTCCGTGTAAACCGTACCGGGAGTGGCTTCGGCCATGCAAACCGTATCGGGAGCGGCATGGATTTCTAAGTCCGTGTAAACCGTACCGGGAGTGGCTTCGGCCATGCAAACCGTATCGGGAGCGGCATGGATCCCTATGTCCATGTAAACCGTACCGGGAGTGGCTTCGGCCATGCAAACCGTATCGGGAGTGGCATGGTATTCTCAAAGTCCGTGTAAACCGTACCGGGAGTGGCTTCGGCCATGCAAACCGTATCGGGAGCGGCATGATATTCTAAGTCCGTGTAAACCGTACCGGGAGTGGCTTCGGCCATGCAAACCGTATCGGGAGCGGCATGGATCTCTAAGTCCGTGTAAACCGTACCGGGAGTGGCTTCGGCCATGCAAACTGTATCGGGAGCGGCATGATATTCTAAGTCCGTGTAAACCGTACCGGGAGTGGCTTCGGCTATGCAAACCGTATCGGGAGCGGCATGGTATTTTCTAAGTCCGTGTAAACCGTACCGGGAGTGGCTTCGGCCATGCAAACCGTATCGGGAGCGGCATGGATCTCTAAGTCCGTGTAAACCGTACCGGGAGTGGCTTCGGCCATGCAAACCGTATCGGGAGCGGCATGGATCTCTAAGTCCGTGTAAACCGTACCGGGAGTGGCTTCGGCCATACAAACCGTATCGGGAGCGGCATGGTATTCTCAAAGTCCGTGTAAACCGTACCGGGAGTGGCTTCGGCCATGCAAACCGTATCGGGAGCGGCATGATATTCTAAGTCCGTGTAAACCGTACCGGGAGTGGCTTCGGCCATGCAAACCGTATCGGGAGTGGCTTTGGCCATGCAAACCGTATCGGGAGCGGCATGGATCTCTAAGTCCGTGTAAACCGTACCGGGAGTGGCTTCGGCCATGCAAACCGTATCGGGAGCGGCATGGATCTCTAAGTCCGTGTAAACCGTACCGGGAGTGGCTTCGGCCATGAAAACTGTATCGGGAGCGGCATGATATTCTAAGTCCGTGTAAACCGTACCGGGAGTGGCTTCGGCCATGCAAACCGTATCGGGAGCGGCATGGATTTCTAAGTCCGTGTAAACCGTACCGGGAGTGGCTTCGGCCATGCAAACCGTATCGGGAGCGGCATGGATCCCTAAGTCCGTGTAAACCGTACCGGGAGTGGCTTCGGCCATGCAAACCGTATCGGGAGCGGCATGGTATTCTCAAAGTCCGTGTAAACCGTACCGGGAGTGGCTTCGGCCATGCAAACCGTATCGGGAGCGGCATGATATTCTAAGTCCGTGTAAACCGTACCGGGAGTGGCTTCGGCCATGCAAACCGTATCGGGAGCGGCATGGATCTCTAAGTCCGTGTAAACCGTACCGGGAGTGGCTTCGGCCATGCAAACTGTATCGGGAGCGGCATGATATTCTAAGTCCGTGTAAACCGTACCGGGAGTGGCTTCGGCTATGCAAACCGTATCGGGAGCGGCATGGTATTTTCTAAGTCCGTGTAAACCGTACCGGGAGTGGCTTCGGCCATGCAAACCGTATCGGGAGCGGCATGGATCTCTAAGTCCGTGTAAACCGTACCGGGAGTGGCTTCGGCCATACAAACCGTATCGGGAGCGGCATGGTATTCTCAAAGTCCGTGTAAACCGTACCGGGAGTGGCTTCGGCCATGCAAACCGTATCGGGAGCGGCATGATATTCTAAGTCCGTGTAAACCGTACCGGGAGTGGCTTCGGCCATGCAAACCGTATCGGGAGCGGCATGGATCTCTAAGTCCGTGTAAACCGTACCGGTAGTGGCTTCGGCCATGCAAACTGTATCGGGAGCGGCATGATATTCTAAGTCTGTGTAAACCGTACCGGGAGTGGCTTCGGCCATGCAAACCGTATCGGGAGCGGCATGGTATTTTCTAAGTCCGTGTAAACCGTACCGGGAGTGGCTTCGGCCATGCAAACTGTATCGGGAGCGGCATGGATCTCTAAGTCCGTGTAAACCGTACCGGGAGTGGCTTCGGCCATGCAAACCGTATCGGGAGCGGCATGAATCTCTAAGTCCGTGTAAACCGTACCGGGAGTGGCTTCGGCCATGCAAACCGTATCGGGAGCGGCATGGATCTCTAAGTCCGTGTAAACCGTACCGGGAGTGGCTTCGGCCATGTATTCCGGATCAGGACACGGCATGGATTTCTCAAGTCCGCAGGTCCTTTTATCCGACGAATGGCTTCGGCCATGTATTCCGGATCAGGACGCGGCATGGATTTCTCAAGTCCGCAGGTCCTTTGATCCGACGAATGGCTTCGGCCATGTATTCCGGATCAGGACGCGGCATGGATTTCTTAAGTCCGCAGCTCCTTTGATCCGACGAATGGTTTCGGCCATGTATTCCGGATCAGGACGCGGCATGGATTTCTCAAGTCTGCAGGTCTTTTGATCCGACGAATGGCTTCGGCCACGTATTCCGGATCAGGACGCGGCATGGATTTCTTAAAAGTCCGCAGGTCCTTTGATCCGACGAATGGCTTCGGCCATGTATTCCGGATCAGGACGCGGCATGGATTTCTTAAAAGTCCGCAGGTTCTTTGATCCGACGAATGGCTTCGGCCATGTATTCCGGATCAGGACGCGGCATGGTTTTCCTAAGTCCACAGCTTCGGCCACATACAATCGAAATTCGGCTATCTACTCAGACGTCATGAAGCAAGCAAATGGAGATCATTTCTATATGTACGCCAAGCTTCGGCCTAAGACGAAGGTATCTCTGACAAGGTCCCGGCCTCAGACGAGGCTGTTTTTCACCAGCCCTCGGCCGACCTAAGGCAACTTTTTTACAAAGCAAAGGCTTTCAAATGAAGCACATACCGTATTACTCTTCCAAGGAGGCTTCGGGCTATACTCTCGCCATCTCAGAACTGAGGAAGACAAGAGTGGGGGGCTATGTAATGAGGCAGAATCCGATTCGGCCCATTAAAACAAGCCCAAACCCAGTTCAGCCCAGCAGCAGCACTACAAGGCCCTCAGGGAGCCTTCGGCCCGTTAGCGGCCCAACCGCCCTCGGCCCGTAAGCGGCACCGTTGCTCCCGGCCCAACAGGCTTCAGCCCGTCAGCGGCCCACCAGCCTACGGCTCGGGAACAGCACGGCAGCCCTAGGCCCAGCAGGCTTCGGCCCATCAGCGGCCCAACCCCCTTCGGCCCGATAGCCGAGTCTAGCCCACTCCGGTGGAGGACTAGGCACTATGGCGGTTTACCAGTAAGCCCGCACATAGTCCTATATCGGCTGCCACCGTTAACCATCCTCTATCCTCTGCTATAAATACACCGCTATTTATTGCCAAAGGTATGCACTCTGATGCCTCCGAGACCCTCAAGGACTATAGTCCAAAAAGCATTAAAGCTACTCTTTGCCTTCTGAATCGAATCATCTTCAGAAGCTAACTTAACCGTCGGAGGGGGTTCCTAAGGGCCGAAGCCCGGGACTCCTGCTGACCGGTTTCTTCTTCTTTCCCTCCTGCAGGAGCTCGGTTCGAATCATCGCCGACCTTCCCGAATCGGTCTCGGCCGCCGATCTCGGATTCCTCTCCCAGGTCTCGACGCCGTGCGCCGGCTGCTCCGCGACCAGGAGACTTCCGCACCGCCCCTTCGTCTACCGAAGGAGCTTCGGTACCACTTCCCGAAGACAAGTCAGCTACCGACCGAGTGGCTTTCGGCCTCGGACCTTCGGCTTCGCCTCTGCCTCCTTCGCCGACCGGATCCCCGTCGGGCCCCTAAAACACCGATCCGACCCAGCTTTGGATCCATTTCTTCGGATTCCAGCTTCGGAATCCGGTCGTGATAGCTTCGGCTACATCAACTACTAATCTAACTCTTAGATTAGTTAATTAATGTTAATTACTAATTTAACATTTAAACTAATAATTAACACTAATTAATTAATAACTTCTAAACTAACCCTTAGATTAGTCAATTAAAATTAATTATTAATTTAACACTTAAATTAACAATTACCTCTAATTAACTATTAACTACTAATTTAATACTTAAATTAGTCAATTAAAATTAATTATTAATTTAACACTTAAATTAATAACTAACTTTAATTATATAACAATAATTTGTTAATAATAAAAATGATTCATAATCATTAATGTCCAATTAAAAGAAATTGAATAATAATTTAAATTTTTAAAATAATTTTTAAATTTTAAATTAAAATCCAATTTAATTTAATTAAGTGGGCATGGGGTTTTTATATAGGAAATGGGGAAAATGGCCCATTAGGGCTCAATCGGTTCGAGCCAAGGCGCGAACCTGGCCAGGCTCTGGGCTCGAACCTAGTTGCCCATTAAATGGGTCCCTATTCGAGCTAGGGTGAGTGCAAGTTCGGGTCCCCACTCGGGCCAAGCCCGAACGCCGAGGGTTGCCTCCTTCCCTGCTGTGACTAGGGTAGAAACCCTAGCCACCGCAGGGAAGCGCCCCCCCCCCGCCCCCCCCCCCCCCCTTTTCCTAGAACTGTAGGGGTCCGATCACAGTCCGGTCGTCCTCGGCACCGGTGCCCTGCTCGGTGAGGGTGGAGGCCCCAAAGGGGTCCGCCCCCCCTTCCCTTTCCATTCTCTTTTCTAGTTACTCCAAACCATGAGGATGAAGAAGAGAGGCCCTCCGTATCCGGCCACCTCTAGTGGGTTCTCCGGTGGCGGCCATGGTACCGACGATGTCCAACCAAGATCCTAGGAGTTCTAGGTTTGTTGTCCAACCTCCTCGGGCACCATGAAGCTTCGAAATGGCACCATCAAGAACATAGTTCTTCATTACATGAGGAGCTCCGAAAAAACCCAAAAATTCAATTTTACAAGATTAAAATTAATCTAATTAATTGTGTTCATCATATGAACACAGATCCAACAATTAATCGAATTTTAAGCGTGGAATAAATCATGAAAAAATTAATCTAGAGACCGAAACGGGACGAGAAATAGTGGAACCTGGCTCTGATACCACTGTTAGGTTCTCGCGTTTCTCGGGATCGCAAACACAACGGAAATAAATAATTTAATAACAATGATCCGTTTTCCATTTTGAATATTTAAAATTGATTATTAGATAATTGAATTATTACCTTGTGCGGATTCTAATCTGCAACCGATCAGTTCCGTTGGTGTGACACCACGAGCCACGCAAATGACCGGCCTCTAACGAAGTCCACGCAATCTTCCTCGCGGTGGATTTCCTCATGTTCCTCCTTCTTCGCAGCCCACGAATCCTTTGTTGTTCACCGCAACGATCGCCGTAATGCGCGGACGATTTCCCGTCGGACGGGAGTCGAAGAAGCGGCGGATCAGTCTTTAGAGAGAGGAGAGAGGTGGGGCGCCAGAGAGAGAGAGAGGATAGAGAGGGGGGGGGGATGGCGAGGGATGAGCAGCAGCTTGGCCTGCTTAGCCCGTTCGCTACATTTTATATTAACCACGCGATTTTTCATAAAAACCCCCAGTTTAATCTAAAATCCACTTTTTATCCATCTCCTTGAGAATCATTTGTGTGTGATCCTCTAGGCCCAATTACCAGTCTGGTTAATGGGCCATTAATCCTACTGACTCCTCACTGACTCAATTAATCAATTAATAACTCATATTAATTAATTAATTGATTGATCGAATCAATGTCGCACATTTAATTTGGTCGGACCTCCGATCACGTTAGGTGCCAAATAACAACGTATGAACTCGGAAGATTTTGGGGTTAAGCAACCCGCTATTGGAACCTTCCCGTCGACAGTTACTGCGTGGATATAATCCTTCATTCTTACAATGCTCTCGAGTCAACTCAGGGTATGGTGTACCGTCAAACCCTAACCGATCGACTCACTTGGATTGGATGCTACCATATAATATCAGAAAACTCCTTTCTTGATATTATTGTCTGCCCTGGGCAGGTACTCTTGCGCATCCTTCTTAGACCATTCTCTCTCTAAGTACCGAGAGCGAATGATTCCTTACTGACATTCAATTCTCTTCGACGGTATTCTGCTGCACCCGATCATTGGCTATTTAGAATCCCGTAAATAGAGATCCGTAAACCAAGGTCAAAGTACAGAAGTCCACCGACAAGGTGTCCTTGGTATCTCAGGTCCAAGGACCATCCATGCAACTGCGACAATAGAATCAAGCTGGTTGACAGTGAGGTACTGTACTATACAGTGATTCAGTCGGATCAGTTCGAACTCATTCTCTAATGAGCACCTACAAATTCGCCTTAGTGTCTCCACACAATTGACTATGAGATCAGTCACCCTCATCATATGAGCAGGAGTAATCTGTACTAGTCTAACCGGATATCCGATATCCTTCTCGGATATCCTCCGACTAGAAATTATTATGAATATGTATGTTTAAATGATTAGTCTCATTAGTATAAGCTCATCATAATCTGATCACCATCGCACATATTCACAAACTTCATTATGAGACGATAATTAATACGGATTATACATAATGAAATAATGCCATTTTATTTAATAAATGAACGAGATTTATATAGTTAGATTGGATTCTAGGCCACCTAAGACTAACAAGGAGTACTACATAAATTGATCAAGCATGACTTAGTAGATGGACTACCCAAAATGAAGATGAAGATGTCAAGCATCTGTGTGGCTTGTTCCAAGGGCAAGTAGATTAAGACCTCATTTCAGTGCAAGACCATTATTACTGTTAGTATTAGGTGGCCTACAAGCCAATCTGAATATGTAAATCTCGTTCATTTATTAATATAATGACATTATATTCATTATATATAATTCGTATTATTATCGTATCATAATGAAGTCCGTGAATATGTGCAATAGTGATCAGATTATATTGAGATCATACTAATGAGACTGATCACTTAAACACATATATTCTTAATAGTTCCTAGTCGAAGGATATCCGAGAAGGACATCGGATATCCGGTTATACTAGTACAAATTACTCCTGCTCATATGATGAGGGTGACTGATCTCATAGTCATTTGTGTGGAGACACTAAAACGATTCTGTAGGTGCTCATTAGAGAATGAGTTCACTAAACTGATCCAACTGAATCGCTGGATGGTATTGTATCTCACTATCAACCAGCTTGATTCTATTGTCGCAATTGCGTGGATGGTCCTTGATAAAGTGTTAAATTGATCATTTAAAGGCAATCATGCGCATCATACTCATGTTTTTATCTGTAAAATAGCATGAAATGATAGATAATTGTGTACCAAGTCCAACGGTACCAATTTCGTCAAATTCTGACTTAAAAACATCGTCATTTCATGTGATTAATGGAGTATAGCGCATTTGCGATTTTCCGACAAAACCGAGACGAAATAAATAAATATAATGATATTTTTATGATAACGTGCTAATTTATATTTATTTTATGTGAACAGGACATGCCGATGATGCAGTGCAACTGGTGGAGTTTCCGAAAATTTGGGGGAGGTCTAGTGTTCAAATTTCGATAAATTCGACTTCATTTTGTCCAAAAGATTAAAGCAGGGATAAAAATGTAATTTAATATCTTAATATTGCCCTAATTCCATACCTAAGAAGGACCAGCCGCCTTCCTAAAATTCACTTTCCTTTTTTTTTAAAAAAAAAACTTCCTTCCCGAATCCAATTCTCTCTGTTTCCTTCTCTCCTCTCTGTTTCCTTTTTTTTTTTGTCTCTCCTTCTTTCCTTCTCTACCTCTCTCCTTCACCCACGACTGTCTCTTTCCCTCTATATATCTCTCTCTTCCTCCAGGCCGTCTCACCCCCCCCCTCTCTCTCGAATTCTCCCTCTTTCTCTCCAATTCCGGATCCTCCTCCTTCTCCAGTTTCCTCTTCCTCTCCTTTATTTTCTTCTCTCTCCCACACCACTCTCTTCTATTCTTTCTTCCTCCCAGCCGCAGCAGCCTCCCCTACGTTCTCTTCCTCTTCTCAACCTGTCCCAGCCCTCTCTCTCTCGGATTCTCCTCTCCAGCCGGCTCCTCCTCCTCTCTCTTTCTCCCTCGGTTTCTCTTGCTCTCTCTCTTCTATTCTCTCTCTCTCGATCTCTCTTCCACGCATGCAGCAGCCTCCAGCACCCTTGCGGTGAAGCTCCTGCGAACCTGCACGCCATCCACCAACGCACCTGAGCTGGTCCTCCGTTGAAGCCTGAACCTGCCGGCAGTTGCTCCTCCACGTGCTGCACCCGCCCGCGCATGGATGCACGCGTCTGCAAGCTGAACCAGCAAGCTCTCCTCCAGCAACCCGGCACACCAGAGCCAGCCAGCAACCTCCTTCACGGCCCCCACGCGGCAACCGCTGCTCGTGCACGTCGCTTGAAGCCTTCACCTCCTGCACCAGCCGTTGCTCTGCATGCCCAACAGCACCTGCACGCGGCAGCAAAGCTTCCATGCATGTGCGGTGAAGTCCTCCTCCATGCACGCCAACTTCACGCACGTCTGCGAGCCTGCACGCGTTGCTCTGCATGCCGGTAAGCCTCCAGCAGCTGCCCTCCAACCGCACCAAGCCGGTGTGCCCAGCACCTCTACGTGCACCTGAAGCCTGTTGCAAAGCTTCCTCCTACTCGCCTCCGTGCCTGCATCCAAGCTCCAGCGGCTTCTCGTACCTGCAAGCTTCTCCACGTAGCCAACCTTCACCAACATGCATGCCTCCACGTCAAGTACTCACCTGCTGCACCTGCAACACCAGCAGCAGCTCCATGCCTCCACCTGCAGCCCTCATCTTTATTTCATTTATTCTTGTTATTAGATAGTTACCGGCTTAAGTTTAGTGCTTATTTAAGATATTAAAGTAGAAAATTATGTAACTTTATTTTTTTTTCCTTTTTTGCTTATTGATGGAATGAGGTTAAATGTTGATTTATTCTCTATTTAGATGTTTTCCCTTTTAGATACTACCAAGGATTTGTTCGTCTTTTTCAAAGTTGTTTAATTAGTTAGATTTCAATTTTAGTAAATTTGAATAATAGATTTGTTGGGTAGATAGACGATTAATTAGTTAGTCCAAACAATCAATCATCTTTTAAATAGCCAAAAATCCAAAGTTTTCAAAATTAAAAATTTAACTCCCTGTGGATCGACTCGGATTTACCATTATTAATTTTCAAAATCTAATTTACATGAGCCGAATAAATTTAGATTGAACGTTCTCATGAGTGTTTAACGACGCACAATTTGGAACGATCAGTCCTCGTACCTGAGACACCAAGGACAGCTTGTCGGTGGACTTCTATGCTTTGACCTTTGTTTATGAATCTCTAACCACGGTATTCTAAATAGCCAAGGATCGGGTACAACGGAGTATCCTCGAAGAGAATTGAGTGTCAATAAGGAATCATTCGTTCTTAGTACTTAGAGATAAATACTCTAGGAAGGATGCGGGGAAGTCCCTGGCCAAGGCGGACGATAATATCGGGAAAAGAGTTTTCCGATATTATACGGCAACATTCGATCCAAGTGAGTCGACCGATTAGGGTTTGACAGTACATCATACCCTGAGTTGATTCGAGCGCATTATACGAATGAAGGATTATATCCACGCAGTAACTGTCAGCGGAAAGGTTCCAAGAGTGGGTTACTTAACCCCAATACATTCTAGGTTCACGCGGTGTTGCTTAGCACCCAACGTGATCGGAGGTCCGATTGAATTCAATGTACGACATTAATTCGGTTGATTAATTAATTAATATGAGTTATTAATTAATTAATCGGACCAGTGAAGAGTCACTAGGCTTAATGGGCCATTAACTTGACTGGTTATTGGGCCTATCGGGTCACATGCAAATGATTCTCAAGGCGATGGATAAATAAGTGGGTTTTATATTAACCGGGGGTTTTTATGAAAAACCGTGCGGTTAGTATAAATTGTAGCGAACAGGCTGAGCAACTCAAGCAGCTGCTAACCCTAGCCGCCCCATCCTCTCTTCCTCTCTCTCTTTGGCGCCCCAGACGAGCTCGGATCCCCGGGTTTGCTCAGCTGCTTCTCCGACTCCCATTCGACAAGAAATCGTCTGCACGTTGCGGCGATCGTTGTGGCGAACGGTGTAGGTTTCGTGAGCTGTGAAGAACGAAGGAACCATGAGGATATCCACCGCGAGGAGGATTGCGTGGACTCCTCTAGAGGCCGGGCGTTTGCGCGGCTTTCGGTGTCACACTGACAAAATCGAATAGTTGTTTATTCGAATCCGCACACAGTAAGAATCCGATTATCTGATAATTGTTTTTAGTTTAATCGAAACAAAAAAAATAGATCGTTGGTTTTATTTTAATTTCCGTTGCGTGAGCGATCCGGAGAAACACGAGAACCCAACAATTACAACCTTCAAACCTCTGGAATTGATACATATGGATCTGGTCATATCTATAAGGACAATCATCTTAGGTGGAAAGGCCTATGGGCTAGTCATGGTTGATGACTACTTTATATTCACTTGGGTGGCTTTCTTAGAAAGAAAATTTGATACTTTTGAAGCTTTCTTCAAGTTCAGCAAGGTAGCGCAGAAGGAGAAGAACCAGAGTATCATTACTATCAGATCTGATCATAGTGGAGAATTTCAGACTACTGAATTCACCAGTTTCCGTAAAGAAAATGGGATTCAGCACAACTTTTAGCTCTTAGAATTCCACAACAAAATCGTGCAGTAGAGAGGAAGAATAGAATACTGCTTGATATGACGAGAACTATGCTGTTAGATAACAACTTACCAAGATATTCCTTGTGAACTATACAAGGATAAGAAGCCAAAAGTTGGGCACCTAAAGCCATTCGGATGCAGATACTTCATCCTCGATAATGGGAATGACAATCTTAGGAAGCTTGACTCAAAATCTAATGAAGGTTTGTTCCTAGGGTATATTTCTAAACCTCATAACTTTAGAGTTTTTAATAAAAGAACTTTACTTGTTGAACAAACTTTACTTGTTGAACAAACTGTTCATGTTATATTTGATGAGACCAATACATCTTCAAAACAAAGAGAAGGGTATATTGATGACAATGATACATGGGACATTCTATAAGGACTGAGCAAACTAAAGATAAAGGATAATATAGAGGAAGATCCACCCTTGAGGGACATGTAACAAGTTGAAGATCAACATGAAGATCTGCCCAAAGGATGGAGATATCTCAAGTATCACCCTTAAGAGAATATAATTGGACATCCTAGTGAGAGACTAAGAACTAGAAGTAAGACCATTCCTTGTGACTACTTAGCCTTTGTTTCTCAAATAGAGCCTAGGGCAGTCAATGAGGTACTCGAAGACGAATCCTGGATATTAGCCATGCAAGAGGAACTGAATTAGTTCCAGAGAAACTAAGTTTGGTCACTTGTTCCTAGACTATTTGATTGTTCCTAGACCATCTAACCATTCAGTCATTGGCACCAAATAGGTATTTATAAATAAAATGGATGAATCAAGAGTGATCACAAGAAACAAGGTCAAATTGGTAGCTTAAGGTTATTGCGAGGAGGAAGGCATAGATTATAATGAGACCTATGCCACAGTAGCTAGACTTGAGGCAATCTGTATTCTCTTAGCATTTGCATCAGCATGTGATCTAAAGTTTTTTCAAATGGATGTTAAGAGTACATTTTTAAATAGTTTTATAAAACAAGAGGTATATATTGAACAGCCTCCAGGTTTTAAAGATTATATTTTTCCAAACCATGTGTTTAAATTGCATAAGGCATTATATGATTTGAAACAAGCTGCCAAAACTTGGTATGAAAGGCTAAGTGCCTTTCTTATTAATCATGGATTCAATAGAGATAAAGTAGACCGCACATTTATTTATTAAGAATCATGATAAATATTTACTAGTTGTTTAAATTTATGTTCATAATATAATAATTAGTGCTACTAATGAAAACTTGTACAAGGATTTTGAAAAGCTAATGCAAAGTGAATTTGAGATGAGCATGATGGGAGATCTAAGTTACTTCCTTGGTTTGCAAATCAAGCAAATGAAGGAAGGGATTCACATATGTCAAGCTAAATACACAAAGGACTTATTGAAGAAATATGGCTTTGATCAAGCTAAAGCTCTCACTACTCCTATGAGAACTTCAACAAGATTAGATGCAGAGCTCGAAGGTAAAAAGGTAGATCAAAAGGTCTACAAAGGTATAATTGGATCACTGCTTTATCTTACTACTAGTAGGCCAGATATTCTCTTTAGTGTTTGCATGTATGCTAGGTTTAATCATATCCTAAAGAGTCTCATATAACCTGTGTCAAAAGAATATTTAGATATCTGGTTAATACCTATGATTTAGGACTCTGGTATCCTAGAGGATGCCATCTCAATTTACTTAGACATTTAGATGCTAACTATACTGGATGCAAAATAGATAGAAAGAGCACCAGCAGTATTTGTTAGTTTTTTATAGGTTGCTTAATCTCATGGTCTTCCAGAAAGCAAAAATCAGTGGCTTTATCAATAACAAAAGTAGGATACGTAGTAGCTGGAAGCTTTTGTTCACAACTCCTAAGTACCAATTGGAAGATTTTGGATTAAAGTTGGAGAGAATCCCAATGTTGTATGATAACACAAGTGCAATCAACTTAACAAAGAATCCCATCCAACACTCTAGGACCAAGCACATGGAGGTTAGATATTACTTTATTAGAGATCATATAGCTAAGGCTGTATTAAGATTGATTTTCTAGATATTTTGCCTTAATTAGCTGACATTTTTACAGAATCCCTTCCAGAAGATAGATTCACTTCTATCATAAGGGAATTGGGGATGTGTAATTTATAGATTTATCAATTAAATATTTATTTTTTCATTAAATAAGGATAGTTCTCTTGAAAAACACACTAACGAACAAGAAATTCAGTAATCAAAATCTCTGTTGAAAATTATTTAGTAATCGAAGCTTGAAACCTATCGCTAATCGAAGTAGAACTTACCTATTTCTCTAATCGAAGTTCACTTCGTTACAAATTCATTATATCCTTTACTAATTGATGTTATATTGGTAATAAAAAACAGAACACACTAATCAATTCTCGTCTCGAATCGATTACCTTTTTTTTCTTCTGTAATCTATGTTTGAGACTCCTTATAGTTGGCATCTATCTTTAACATATATTGATTGATGTCTATGATCTATCTAAATTATGATTCATTATCTATTCAATATTCTTTTTATTGTGATATTGATTCACCGGTTGTCTGACTGAATATTAGAATCTCTCTCAAGTCAGTTACATCAGCCAACATCCCTTTATATCTCTATGCTATTTCAATTCATAATCAAATCTATTAGTTAGACAGTAACTTTTGACCTGCTAACAGAGTCAGTATGGCTTGACTAGTCTAGACTGATTAGTCTACTTCATTTCTTTCATCTCTTCTTTCTCATGACCCCTTGTACGAGAGGATAAATTTGTTTTGGTTTCCCTGATCTATAAAAGACTTGTGTAGCTCAACTCCATGGTCACTTGTATATCAACTATGAGCTACATAGTAGACATTCCTAAGCAAGCCTTTCATGTTGAATTATGAGAAGCCTTTCCTCATCTTTATCTTTCATATCTAGCTTCTCTTGAATCATTTTTAGCAATCATGTATCCTTCTTCAGTCGTTTGGTGTTCTACCCCAATGAAGCTCTGTTGTGCTTCTGGATACGTGTGGAGCGAAGGACGTGGAGGAGATGAAATCTACCTCAACTAGATTTGGACAAATTCATCATGCTGGGTCACTGGCTATCTGCCTAATTTCTAAATTAGTTTCTACGCATACCATCCAGATAGAGCTGCCATTCTCACCCATGTTGGTGGGTTCCTCCACACAATACCTAGATAATTTGGTGGATGATCCCACATATTACAACATTGGGACACATGTGAATGGAAGTCTCACCTTCCTCGAGTAAGTGAGTGCACTTGTGTTGTGCGGTGCTGCTAACAGGGTGAAGAACTCTTGTTGCAGACACAATAGAGAGGGGCAAGATTCAAGGCAGAGGCTGCTTGAGGAAAAAATAAAGGCCAAAAGCTCACTAGGGGAGGAGCCATAGAGTGAGGGGGAGTAAAAATTCAAGAGAAATAATCAGCATTACTGGTGTTGAAATTCTTTCCACTTGATTCTTTTTGAACACCAAACTATTTTGTGTTTTATATATATTTTTTGGTTATACACCCTTAGTGAGAGCAACTCTTTTGTAATCATGTTTCTTTCATTCAATAAAGATCATTTTATATTCAAACCAAATCTTGTGCAGTGGACTTTTATTGCACTTCTTGTATGAATGATCTTGCTCCTCACTGATAGGTAAGTCTCTTTTCTCAAAACTTTGCTCTGGACTTTCGTGAATCGTATTGCTTTCCCAATATTTCTGAATATCCTTCCTTGATTTTTTGATCTATATGTATTACGTTTTTCAAGGTCGGACTATCTTGAGCTCCTTTACATATGATTTCCACAGTTCCTTATTGGCTTCATGAGGAGTTTTCACACAACGGGTGAATCCGATGTTCCAAAGAGGTGCAATAAGTTCTGTCGCCTCGAAGTCTTCATCAGTTCCTAATGCCCGTTTCTTGATTGGAGAAAGATAAGATATTTATGGAAACTCATAGTGAGGCTTGCCAAGTTGAGGATGACACTGATGGGGATTATAAAGGACGAACTCGGTCGCCCCGATCAGTTGGAGCTCTGTGCCAACACCACGGCGCACTCGAACCGCCTTTTCCATGAGAGCAAGTGGCGTGGATTCGAATCCAGTTCTGGGCATAGTCTTGAGATAAGTGCGCCAGTCAACTCGAGTCTTGAGGTTGGGTACTCGATTGGTCATCATTGAACTTCACAATGTTGGCAATATGGAAGATAGGACTACGTTGATATGTTTAAGATATCCTTGGAACTTTCTCCTCGTTATGGTTGAATTTGAAGTGGAATTCCACCCACAGAGCCAAGAGGAGCATGCTGCCATAAGGAGGTTGGCCCGTAGAAGCTGCAGAGAGCCCACTGTAGAGGTAGGCTAGAACCGCTGTGCTAATCTGCTTCCCTTCGAAAATCCCATTGATTGCGCTGATTTGATCATCTTCTAGAACATTGTCTTAGGGAGGGAATAGTAGTGCTCCAGCTAAGCACGTGGTGAACGCCTTCATCACGTTCTCTGTATCTTCATCCTTAAAATCTTCTATCTTCTTCAGAGTCCATCTAGCTAATTTAGTAAGATTGATTCCCTTCTTTGTTAGACATGCTTGGATTTCCTTTGGGTTCTTCATAATCTTTTCCAATAATTGTTGACCCGTGATTCTTTCTCTCATGAATGTCATCTCACTCAAATCATGATCATCATTGTTGACTTTGAACTTGGGAAGGCCCAATAAGAGTTCAACTTCTTCTAAAAGGATGGTGGCTTCGAATGTGGCAAAGAGGAAAGTATGAGTTTGAGGATGGCATAGAGAGCCCATCGCAGCCCAATCCATGTTTGTGCTCTTGTAATGTTTGGCATGGACTATCAATCCTTGGATATGCCACTTGGAGATATAGGATTGCATGGAGAGATTGATCTTATTAATTAGCTTTTGGACCCATGGAAGTGAAGAAAATCTTCTTGGACCGGAGAAGAAAGGATATCCCTAGATAGAGAATTGGTATATGGAGATCATGTAGAAAGTTGCATAGGAAGAATTGATTATATGAGAGAATAGTTTACTTGTAAGTTAGGATTTCGCCCACTTAGATGATCTTTCACCTCAGAAAGCTTTTCAATCACCTTTCTCATCCTCTTATTCGAAGAATCTTGTGTAGAATCCATCCTCCTTGAATTGATTTTCTTTGACTCCTTGTTCTTCACCTCTTTCCCTTGAGTCTTGAAGAGAATTCTCTACCTTTCCCTCTTGATTGCTTGTTGTAATGCTTTGATATGAAGGAAGGAGAGTTTTATAGAGTGATTTGCGAGATTGGAAGCCCCTTTCCAAATTAGAAGAAGAATATGCATTAAGGTAAGAAGAATTCGGATTGGAGTCAGAAAGGAGAGGAGTTTATGTAAGTTAAATGGCGTCTTGACGGGGTGACGCCATTTAAATGACGTTTGTGAACAGCGACGCGTTTTAATTAGGTTTCTGAATTTCTGCTACTTTGTTGAAAATCCATGATTCCATGATATATAATTTGCTTGAAGTTACTGATGAAATTCTAAGTGCAGGAAATACCAAGAGGTGAGAATGAAGCTAACAATTCCACTAAGATCCCACTGCGGGAGTTCATGAATCCCAACCGTGATTAAAAAGACGGTTATCTCTACCCTGTATTCTTTTATATAATTGATTTACATTCTCATTACTATATGATACATATTTATTAGATACATCAAGGACCATGTGGTTTTGGTGAAACTGGAATTTGAGTTTCCCTCCAACAAAAACAGTGATAATTTCAGAGAATTCTTAATCACACGAATAGGCCGTTAGATTGTTAATTAATGGGGAGGATGGTTTCACTTTTGTAAAACGGTGCGTGGATAAACAAGCTTTGGCTTAGTACTGAATTATAGAATCTGTATCTTGACTCATTAATGACAATTTAACAATATTATCCTTGATTAATTTATATTTTATTTTATTATATATTTTTCTCTTTTAGCCCAGCATGCATTATGTAGGACATTAATATAATTGTGATAAAGATTAATTCATGATTAAACTTCAGACCATTTGATCCAATAAATCCCAACGTGATATGAAATATTCCATTCTGAATTGAGTATCTTGATTATCTTTGAGGTTCGCTTGGAGATATCTTTGGAATTCTATCATTTCTTGAATTTCTCACTCAACATTTCTTGTTTCATCTTAAGATCCGTCATGATTGCAACACTTCCACATTGGCTGGTAACCGCTCTCCATGACGAAATCTGCAAGGTTTGTGACCTAGGATACTTCCCAATCGCGGAAGTTGATCGACCTTTTGTTTCCTTTGTCTCCCTTATCCAGATAAAATCGATTCCATTGATCTCTTTAAGTTATCTTCACTGATTGTTTTGAGAAAGATTCCCATCATATGATATTAAGAGCGTGTCACATCATATCTTGGCATTACCATTTCAGTACATTTCACTCACTTACAAAGTCAATGTCAAGGTGAGGCAGCTGTAGACACCATAATTTTTACATCATATTGAGTAAATTTCATGTCACAATGATAATGTCCCAGAATGGTCTGATATTTAATCATTAATTAATTTTTATTGATTCTCTCAAAATTTATTGAATCACGTTGCGCATACACGACGCCATTTAGATTCTTAGCAGAAATCAATTCGGAATTGAAAATTGTAAATTTAAGAGAATTTAATTGAATAGCGTCGCCCTTACATGATGCCGTTTGAGTCCTAATCCGCTTAGGTTTACTATTTCTAATTATGGTTAATTTCCTAAATTATCTAAAGCATGTCGCGTGTACACGACGCCTTTCAGGTTTCCTAATTATTTTTTGTTTCCCTTTTCGGATTTATTTCTATTTTGGCCGTATTAGTAAATTAAAAGGCGTCCCCCTTGAGCGACGCGTTTTAAGAGTTTTCTGATAAACGAGATTTGGCTGAGAATCTTGTTTCCAAGGTTAGAAGGGTTTTCAATTCCCATTATGATCGTCTAGAGCAAGTCCAAGCTGCGGGAGAGTCCTTTTGAAGGCCAAATACCCTAAAGTCACTTCTTATAAATACATATAGACATTGACCTTTGAAAAAGGTTGGTATTTGGAGAATTCGAAGCTCTCTACAAGGTATTTGAAGGTTCTCAAGGGAGAAAAACGTGGATAACAAGAAGGAGTTCTTGTTTCTTGTTCCTCTTCTTCCATTAAAGCTCAAGAAGATCAAAGCTTTCAAGGGGCCAAACCAACCGATTTTCTTCCCTAGTTTCTTTCTAGTTTCTTTTTCATATAGTTCTTCATTGTATCAACTCATCGCACACACTCACTTCATAATTTCCAAACCTACACTCCTCAAAGGGGTTTAAAAGAACACAAAAATGAGTTCTTTTAATTTAGTTGCATGTTTAGATTCTTAATTAGAATAGATACTACACTATTTTAATTCTAATCATAGTTTTATTGTTTATTTGATTTTTTTGTGCAAGGTACAAAAGAAGAACAAGAGTAAAACAAGAGAAGGCTCTTTTCTTTCGGTCGGCTGGAAGAGAGGAACAAAAAGACCCCACATTCTCTCGATTTGCAAGGTTAGTAGGTGATCACTTTTCCTTTGAAACCCTCGGTTTCTGGCGATCACGATATTTTTCATATTGTTAATCATAGTAGACACATGATGACATGATGAACACACACCCTTTCTGAGCACTACAGGTCGGTGTTTTCCGCGTTCGGCCGTGTGGTGTGTGTGTTTAGCCGAGACGCTGGTTGTGGACTCCGTGGTGGAGTGGTTTCAGAGTTGTGCATGTTACATTTATGAATGTATGCGCTTTATATCGAATTTAGGAGTTGTGCTTACTGCTTTATTCATTTAAATTGTCTATATTTGTGTTGTTGTGCTTGTGGGTGCGTGAGTGGGTGGTGGGGATCGAAGGATCCCTACTGAGTCCATTTCGATGAGACTTACCGATGCGATTTTTAGGTGAGGGTTCCAGACAGGCATAGCGTAGAGAGTGTTGTCTCGGATTGCGCACCAGCAGCCACTGTTCCGAGGTATGCCCCGATGTAGTTGTTATTTTTTCTTTCAGGTATGTACGCTTAATTACTTCTTTTCAGTTGGAATATGTAATTATTTTCTGAGTCAAGTCAAATTATAATAATTTTTAATTCATGTATTTCCTTTACAATTCGATGTGATGTGGATGTTTAGCTTAGTTTATCATTTACTTTTCAGACTTATCGAGATCCTGGTTTAGCTCCAAATTTTAATGATTCGGTACCTATTTAGTAATCGGATCCCCAATTATAGGGTGGCGGGTCGTTACACCTTCCACCCTCCCCGAAGGCTAGCCGCTCTGCCTTCCACCTTTTCGCAGAAGGCCAATTTGGTGGCTTTCTACCTTCTTCGAAGGCTAGCCGCTTTGCCTTCCACCTTTTCGCGGAAGGCCAACTTGGTGGCCTTCCACCTTTCCCGAAGACTAGCTATGTTGCCTTCCACCTTTTTTCACGTTTTTCCACTTTTTTCACACCTTTTCGCGGAAGGTTAACTTGGTGGCCTTCCACGATTCTGGAAGGCCAGCTATGTTGCCTTCCACCTTTTTGCACCTTTTCGCGGAAGGCCAACTTGATGGCCTTCCACCTTCCCCAAAGGCCAGTTGCGCCGCCTTCCACCTTTTCGTAGAAGGCCAACTTAGTGGCCTTCCACCTTCCCCGAAGGCCAGCCGCTTCATCTTCCACCTTTTCGCGGAAGGCCAACTTGGTGGCCTTCCACCTTCTCCGAAAGCCAGCTGCTCCACCTTCCACCTTTTCGCGGAAGGCCAACTTGGTGGCCTTCCACCTTCCCCGAAGGCCAGCCGCTCCTCCTTCCACCTTTTCGCGGAAGGCCAACTTGGTGGCCTTCCATGTTTCCCGAAGGCCAACTATGCTGCCTTCTACCTTTTCGCGGAAGGCTAACTTGGTGGCCTTCCACCAAAGTAGAAGGCAAAAGGGTTGGCCGTCCATCCTCCAACTTTCAGCTTGACTTCGTCTTCACACGATCTCTTCCACTCGCGACCCTCACCTCCCACTACTTCGACTACTCCCTACTCTGGCGACTGCCGCACGCACGACCTCCAACCCTTGACCATTTCCTATTGGCTCCTTGATGATTAACGGGGATTTAGACTATGGATTTTCCTTATTTTCTTCTTCCCTATTTAAACCCTCTTACTTCTCTCGGAGAGGGGGTTGGATTTTTTGGGAGGCTGGCAAGTCTGGAGGTCGCGGGCAGCAGAACAGAGCACTAGGAATCCTTCCTATATGGGCTTGTTCTTCTAACTCTTCTCCTCTTTCTTTTCTACTTTATTGCATTCTCCTCTTTGCGACATTTCATATTCCACTTTTTCTACAACCCATCCATCCTTTCACCATGGCACACACGTACACTTCACTGCATGCATCTTAGGATGATTTAGTACCCTCCACCCCCAAAGGTTTCAAACAAAAAATGGGAGGTGGGTGGCCGTAACATATGGTCACCTTCCCTCTCCAAATACCCATCTGGTGCATCCTCTTTCAATTTTAATTTATTTATATATTTGCAAGAATAGATTCTATATATCACAGTTCTAATCGGTTCTTTTTACTTTGTTTTGTCTTTTTCTCTTAGAGACTTTTACCACATTCTACACGCAGATTATCGAGCTCTCCCCCTTCGGCTAGCTGGAGGCAGAGAAGAGGAACCCATATCCCTCGTTCCAACAAGACGCGATCAATCCATCCATCCTGCAAAGCATAGGAACCTTAAGATAATGCTCCTGGCAATCACACACTTCACTTCTTAACACCCCATCGCCGCAGTTGCTCGACGGACGGAGGCCTCCTTGCAGAAGGAGAGCAGGAACATTCCAGGCATCCACGGTAGTGTCGCTAGATCTTCAGAGCATGCACAACTCCTGCCAACTCCAAATCAAGTGTTAGATAATTCACCTTATGATCCTTTAGTTGACGAGAAGCATAGGCAATAACTCTTCCATGCTGCATTAAAACATAGCCCAAACCTTGCCTGGAAGCATCTATATGCACAACATATCCCTTAGATTCACTAGGTAAAGCATTGACTGGAACAGTGGTCAAACGAGTCTTCAACTGTTGAAAACTCTTCTCACACTCATTAGACCACACAAACTTCACACCCTTCTAGGTCAACCTCATCAAACGGGTTGCCAGGGTATCAAAACCTTTACGAACCTCCTATAGTATCTATCTAGACCGAGAAAACTCCTGAGCTCAGTAGGAGTCTTGGGAACCTCCCAATTCAACACATCCTAAACCTTCACAGGGTCTACAACAACACCATTATTGGAGATGACATGTCCAAACAACTGTATATGATCAAGCTAGAATTCGCACTTACTAAAGTTGATATCAACAAGGTGTTTAGAGTATCAGAGCGAATCACAACGATCAAATATTCTAATTATTCTCAAGATTAAAAAATAAGAATGAAGGCTTCTCCACCAAGTGTAAAAAGGTTAAGACACGTCACCATCAAGTGGCATGAATCAAATCATGTCATGGGGACATGACATATATCAGCATATAGATTTATCTCTCCAAATAAGATTAAGGTTTTGGAGAGGGGATTATCATGGTGAATCACGTAAATCCATGCTAACATGATTCACGAATAGCGTCATGCATGGGTGGCACGTCTCCTCATAAAGAATCTGTTTTTATAATTTTCATGCACTTCCTCATGAAAGAACTCTTTTCATGCCACTAGCATAATCTTAGAGAAAAAGTTTGAAAATAGGTTTATGTACATAAAAGTAGCTATGAATATAGATTCGTCATCACTTACCTCAAACACCATGCAAGTCACTCGACGAAGATCGCCTAGGCATGGCAAACAACCCTCACACATGTAACAATGCCGCCTGCACCGCTCCGCTCGTGCTTCTCACCAAGAACGCGCGAAGAACACTTTGGGACACCGCCTTCCCTACAACTATTCTCTCCTAATCTCCTTCTCAATCAAGTTAAGGGTTTTAGGGTGCAAGCAAGAGTCTAGGGGGCAAAGGGACGACATAAATAAGGCTCTAAGTCGTAGTCCATATGGACTCAAACACACCACGGAAGGAAAGATTGGAGTTTGGCTCGAATTGGGTTACAGAACTCAAATCGCATCAACCCGACCTGATGCCTCTCAAGAGGCCTGAATCGCATCACTATCCAGTAACATGTTTTAGGATGCTAACCAAGATCTCTCTAAGATCAATCTAAACCTCTAAATGGACCTACCTAGGCCACTAGTAGGGTGAAACTAAACTGCTAATGGGTCAGATATAATAGAATGCATAATATGGATGATCATAATAGTAAAGATAGAAATTATACTGATGGTTCATATGTCACTCTTGATGGAGAATTATCTATGTTTACTTCAGTTAGTAGTCCAATAAAATACATATGAGTACCCAAAACCTCATTGAAAATCGATATCTGACCCTTCAGTTGGTGTTAAATAAAGTTGATGATATTAATTCTTTTCGTAAAGAACATGAAGATGCATTTGCAAGTGGAAGAAATGTGATAAAAAATTTTGTCAATGGTTTAAATCACATGTTCAAGAGCTGAAGAATTTACATGACCCTTGATACATTGAGGAAATCAAGGCTTTTGTTAGTTTAGGTGGCCTACAAGCCAATCTGACTATGTAAATCTCGTTCATTTATTAATATAATGGCATAATATTCATTATGTGTAAATCGCGTTAATTATCGTTTCATAATGAAGTCCATGAATATGTGCTATAGTGATCAGATTATGATGAGATCATACTAATGAGACTGATCACTTAAACACACATATTCTTAATCGTTCCTAGTCGAAGGATATCCGAGAAGGACATCGGATATCCGGTTAGACTAGTACAGATTACTCCTGCTCATATGATGAGGGTGACTGGTCTCATAAGTCACTTGTGTGGAGACACTAAGGCGAATCTGTAGGTGCTCATTGGAAAATGAGTTCACTGAACTGATCCGATTGAATCGCTGGATGGTATAGTACCTCACTGTCAACTAGCTTGATTCTATTGTCGCAGTTGCGTGGATGGTCCTCGGACCTGAGACACCAAGGACACCTTGTCGGTGGACTTCTGTGCTTTGACCTTGGTTTACGAATCTCTAGCCATGGGATTCTAATACGCCAAGGATTGGGTACAGCGGAATACCGTCGAAGGGAATTGTGTGTCAATAAGGAATCATTCGCTCTCGGTACTTAGAGAGAGAATGCTCTAAGAAGGATGCGCGAAAGTTCCTGGCCAGGGCGGACGATAATATCGGGAAAGGAGTTTTCCGATATTCATCAGCGGCATCCAATCCAAGTGAGTCGACCGGTTAGGGTTTGACAGCTCGCCATACCCTGAGTTGACTCGAGAGCATTGTACGAATGAATGATTATATCCACGCGGTAACTGTCGGCGGAAAGGTTCCAAGAGTGGGTTACTTAACCCCAAATACCTTCCGGGTTCACGCGGTGTTGCTTAGCACCCAACGTGATCGGAGGCCTGGTCGAATTCGATGTGCGACATCAATTCGATTGATTAATTGATTAATAAAGGGTTATTAATTAATTAATAAAGCCAGTGAGGAGTCACTGGGCTTGTTGGGCCATTAACTGGACTGGTACTTGGGCCTAGAGGGTCACACGCAAATGATTCTCAAGGCGATGGATAAATAAGTGGGTTTTATACAAACCGGGGGTTTTTATGAAAAACCGCGCGGTTAGTATAAAACATAGCGAACGGGCTGAGCAGGCCAAGCTGCTGCTAACCCTAGCCGCCCCTTCTCAGTTTCTGTCCTTCTCTGGCGTCCAGGCAGATCCAGATCTGCTCCGCCGCTTCTCCGAATCCCGTTCGACGGGAAATCGTCCGCGCGCTGCGGCGATTATTGCGGCGACTAGCGGAGGCTTGGTAGGCTTGGCACTTGCGTGGCACTTGCGCGGCTTGCGGTGTCGCACCGACGGAACCGAACAGCTGCGGATTCGAATCCGCACACGATGAGAAAAGATAATCCGATTATCGTATTTTATATTCCGAAACGGGAACGGATCGCTGTAAATTATTTTTGTTTCTCCGCTGTGTGAGCGATCCTGAGAAACCGAGAAAACCCAACAGTGGTATCAGAGCCAGGTTCCATTGTTTCTCGTCCCGTTTCGGTTTCCGAAATTAATTTTTCTGTGTATTATTCCATGCGTCAGTTCGATCTTTTGCAGGATCCGTGTTCATGAGATGAACACTAATGTTAAAATAATTTGATTATTTTATTTCTGCAAATTTTTCGAAATTTTTTTTTTTGGGTTCTTTGTGTTCTTCGTAAGACGAAGAATAGTGCAGTTCGGAGGCTTCAATCGGATGTCCCAATGTGATGGGGAGGTGACCAAGAATCCTGGTATGACCAGGGACCTCCCAGTCATCGCTCACACCTGTGACCGGGGCCGGAGAAGCTGTGAGGGGCGGTTGCAGGCGGCCGGTTGGAAAGAATACCCAGTTTTTCGCCCATCTCAAACCCTGAAATCCACCCGATATAGAGGCTCGGGCAGCCTGTTTGGCCACCGCCGGAGGCCCTGCCGGCGCCGGGCACGTCGCCGGCGCCGGGGGCACCGCCGGCCGGGGCCTGTGCCGCCGGCAGGGGCTGGGTGGCGCCGCTGCAGCACCATCCCCACCTGCAACTATTGCAGGTTAGGGCTTCCTGTGCGTCGGGTCGAAGGAGGTGGGCCGGTTCAAGGGGTGGACCGGTTCAGGGGGTGGGCGGTTTGGGCCGACCGGGTGGTTTGGTCAGGTCTGAAGCCTTAGGTCCCTGTCTGATTCGAGCCATGGCTCGACCCTGGCCGAGCCAGGGGCTCGAGCCAGGAGAGCCCAACTGGCTTAGCCAGTCTGCTTAAATCCCCTGATTCCTATTCCAAATTAATCCCCTATTGCCCATTTAAAATTAAATTAAAATTTGATTTTGATTTTAAAAGGGTTCAAAAGTGTTTTGAAATTTAATTTGGGCTTATTAATGATCTTGCATCATTATTGAATCATTAATTAATTAACAATTAGTTCTTAAGATTAGGGTTAATTATTAACTTAAGTGTTAATTTAATAATTAACTTAAGTTGTCTAATTTTAAGAGTTAAAATTAGTAGTTAATAATTATTAATCTAAATGTTAGATTATTAGTTATTAATACATCTAATTGTTAATTAATAATTAGAGTTACTTATTAATTTAAATGTTAAATTAATAATTAACTTTAATTAGCTAATTTAAATGTTAAATTAGTACTTATCAGTTAATTAGAGTTAATTGTTAATTTTAAGTGTTAAGATTAATGATTAATTTTAAGTTAACTAATCTAAGTGTTAGATGAAAATTATTAATTAATTAGTGTTGATTAATAATTTAAATGTTAAATTACTAATTAACATTAATTAACTAATCTAAGAGTTAGATTAGTAGTTAATTAATAATTAGAGTTAATTAATAATTTAAGTGTTAAATTGTTAATTAACTTTGATGGATTAATCTAAGAGTCAGATTAGTCTTTAAATAGTCTAATTGTTAGATTATTAAGGGGGTTTAATCTAAGTGTTAGATTATTAGAAATGTTCTAATTTGCATGGAATAATCTGGAATTATTAATTCGGAGTGTGTGCGCATGTGATGTGTGTTTAATGCTTTTAAATATAGATTTAATTGCATGTTAAGTTAATTAATTGAGTTTTCGAAATTCAAATATCAATTTTGATTGGATCCCAGCTTTTTGAAAGCCAAAACTTATCTATTTTGAAAAACTCATTTGTTTTAGCCATGTGATGTGCTAAATCATGTGTGGAATGTTTAAAACACACCGTGGTCATAGATATGCACTTAATTTATTATTCATGTGATGAATGGATTGTGTAGATCGTGGATGTATGATTTTTATTAATTGTTAATAAATAGAGGTCTACGCACCTCTCTCTCTCATACTCCGATGTATTTCTACCTCCCTCTCTCTCTTGTACTCGCCATAAGGCCTTCTTCAATTTACTTATAAATTCTAGAATTTAAATGTAATATGATCGAGGCAGCCGAGGAAGGAGCGAGGACGATCCACAACTGCAACCAGGAAGGCGAAAAGATGGAGATCTCTTGCCTATGTGATTGCAGGATATCTAATATAAATGTTATAATTAGATTGTGTGTGCGTTTGACTGTTGGCTCCAGTCAAACCCACTGTGCTATCCATGACCACACTAATGACATGTATGAGATGCATTGTTGTTCTTTTGATTATGAATCAAAGCAGATTATAGTATTTAGTAAATATATACGATATATTTATACTATCACCTAGGAGAGACCAAGATAAAAGTTATCTAAATACCCTCAGATAAACTCTAAGCCGTAACGTGAGTAGTTAAGAACTTACCGCGTAGTCCACCATCGTTATAGTCATAGGATTCGAATCACTTTAGGCAGGTTTGTTGTACTATCCACAAGGCCTGCTTAATTGGGAGGAGAAACTGTAGCTATGGCATTAGATGCCTATAGATCGGGGTAGAGGAACCATGTAGCTTTGTTGTGCTATCCACAAGGGCTGCATACAAATCTATGCTCGTCGCGTAATGATGGTTAGCTTAGACCAGAATTAGTGGTTTGTTGTGCTATCCACAATGCCATTAAATCTCTGGGGACCGAAGCTATGATCAAATATTGCAAGGAGTTGCAAGTCCCATGAGTTGGGTGCTCTCTGATTGTATTACAGTTTGTTGTGTGCTATCCACAAGGCTGTAGTGCAAGTCATTGAGATTCTGATCCCTACTAGGAGACTGTCGGCATCTCCCGTTCTGTATAACTGAGGGTTATACAGTCCGTCGAAAATTAGTGAGAGTTAAACTTGAACAAAAGACCATGTCTTGTTTTAAATTTCAATAATTGAACATCTGCTAAGTAGATTTTACTTATCTCCTGTAGGGAACTATGTCGTCGAATAACCCACTCCGTGGCATACTTGATGCCCTTTTGACTTACCTGATCTACTCGGATTGGTTCAGAAACCTGAAGAATGTCTTCAGATATGAGCATATTGACTTTGTCCCTAGAGCTGATCCTCCTGCTGAATCGGCATTGGATGCCCCTGAAGCAGAGATGACAGCTAACGATAATGGATCGAAGGACAAAGATAAAAGAGTAGTGAAGGGTGACTGCTTTTACTATAAGCAGTATAATCACTGGAAGAGGAACTGCAAGGAGTTCCTTAATGATAAAGCTCATGGAAGAGTGAAGTTGTCTGAAGCTTCAGATATCTATATGATAGATATCAACTTATCAGTTAGAGATTCCACATCTTGGGTATTGGATACCGGATGTGCTTCTCATATCTGCCATGATGTGCAGATGCTGACAAGTAAGCGCAAGCTGAGACAAGGTGAGGTGGAATTGAGGCTAGGAAACGGCGCAAAAGTTGCGGCGATTGCTGTTGGGACAGCAAACCTCAGGCTTCCATCGGGAGACACCTTACTATTGGAAGATTGTTATTATGTTCCTAGCATAATAAAGAACATCATATCAATATCTTGTTTGGATAAGATAGGATATAGGTTGACTATTGAGAATAGAAGTTGTTCGATTTATTATGGTAATAAATCACTAGCTTCAGCATCTTTAGTCAACGGTCTATATCTATTAGATGTTTCTTATTACAATCTTCAGATTGATAATGCTCTTAAGAAGGGCAAGAATTGTGTGAACCAGGCCTACATGTGGCAATGTAGACTTGGGCACATTGGCGAAAGCAGGTTGCAAAAGTTGAACAAGCATGGTTACTTAACAGCATTCGATTATGAATCGTTTGCAACATGCGAATCCTGCCTTATGGGAAAGATGGCAAAATCTCCATTTAGTGGACATGGAGAACGTGCCAAGGACATTTTGGAACTAATACATTCGGATGTATGTGGTCCCATGTCCACCCAAGCCAAAGGTGGCTTTTCATACTTCATTACGTTCACCGATGACTTCTCAAGATTCGGCTATGTGTACTTAGTGAAGTACAAGTTGGAAGCATTTGAGAAGTTTAAGGAGTTCAAGAATGAGGTGGAGAAGCAGTTGGAAAAGAGTATTAAAGCTCTTCGATCAGATCGAGGAGGAGAATACTTGAGTACTAATTTCACACAATTCTTAAAGGATAATGGTATCCTTTCTCAGCTGACCCCTCCATATACACCACAGATGAATGGTGTATCAGAAAGGAGGAATCGCACCTTGTTGGACATGGTGCGATCCATGATGAGCTTTTCAGGATTACCAGTGTCCCTGTGGGGGTATGCTCTAGAGTCAGCAGCATACCTACTGAACAGAGTACCCAGCAAGTCTGTGGCCTCTACTCCATATGAGATATGGAAAGGCAGGAAACTAGAATTTAAACATGTTAAAGTCTGGGGTTGTCCTGCTCATGTAAAAAGGCATGATCCAGACAAGCTGGAATCACGAACTGATAAATGCAGGTTTGTGGGATATCCAAAGGAAATATTTGGATACTATTTTTACCATCCTAGTGAACAAAAGGTGTTTGTCGCCAGGAAAGCTGTCTTCCTGGAAGAGCAATACCTTATCCAGGAGAACAGTGGGAGTAAAATAGTACTGGAAGAGGTTCCAGATCCCCAAACAGCTGCATTATCATCAGATGAGATATCAGTTCCTGAATCTGTTCAGGTACACACAGATGAGCCTCGTAGATCTGGTAGAGTACCTAGACTACCCGAACGATATGTGGGACATATTGCTGAAGGTGAGTCTAAGGTTAAATATAATGAGGATGATGATCCTAAAACCTACCAGGAGGCCATAGAAGGCCCAGAAGCTTGGAAATGGCGAGAAGCCATGAACTCAGAAATCCAGTCCATGTACACCAACCAAGTTTGGAACTTGGAGGACTTGCCCGAGGGTATTGTACCCATCGGTTGCAAGTGGATCTTTAATAGAAAGATCGGTGCTGATGGACGGATCAACACTTATAAGACAAGGATGGTGGCAAAGGGATATCGTCAAAGGCAAGGAATTGACTATGACGAGACTTTCTCACCAGTTGCCATGATAAAGTCGATCAGAGTTCTGCTCGCCATTGCTGCACATTTTGATTATGAAATCTGGTAGATGGATGTGAAGACTGCCTTCCTTAATGGTAACCTTGAGGAAGAGGTGTATATGATACAACCAGAAGGTTTCACATTCAAAGAATCTCCAAATAAAGTGTGCAAGCTTCAGAGGTCCATTTATGGACTGAAGCAAGCTTCCCGGAGCTGGAATATAAGATTTGACGAGGCTGTCAAGTCTTATGACTTCATTAAGAATGAAGATGAGCCTTGTGTGTACAAGAAGACCAGTGGGAGTGCAATCACTTTTCTAGTTCTTTACGTAGATGACATACTACTCATTGGGAATGATGTAGCTATGATGTCATCAGTAAAGGTCTGGTTGTCGAAAAAACTTCTCTATGAAGGATTTGGGAGAAGCATCCTACGTATTAGGAATACATATCTATAGAGATAGATCAAAGAGGATGCTTGGAATGACCCAATCCTTGTACATAGATACCATAGTCAAAAGGTTTGGCATGGAAAATTCCAAGAGAGGTTTCATACCGATGAGACATGGAATTAGTCTCTCAAAGGAGCAGTCTCCTAAGACTCCTGATGAGAGAGCGTTCATAGATAGAATACCCTATGCCTCTGCCATAGGATCTATCATGTATGCTATGCTATGTACACGGCCTGATGTTGCATTTGCTCTAAGTGTTACGAGCAGATTTCAGGCTGATCCAGACGAAGAGCACTGGAAGGCAGTAAAATGTATCCTTAAGTACTTGAGAAGAACTAAGGATATGTTTCTTGTCTATGGAGGAGATGACTTGAAACTGCGAGGTTTTACTGACTCGAGTTTCCAGTCGGATCCAGATGATAGCAAGTCAACATCTGGATTCGTGTTTACTTTGAACGGAGGAGCAGAGTGCTGGAAGAGTTCCAAGCAAGTAACTACTGCAGATTCGACGACTGAAGCTGAGCACATCGCTGCAGCTAAAGCTTTCAAGGAAATAGTGTGGTTGAAGATGTTCATCACCGACCTTGACATAGTTCCCGGTATCCTTGATCATGTTCCGTTGTTGTGCGACAACAATGAGACTATTACACAAGTGAAAGAGCCGTGGTCTCATCAGAAATCGAAAAATGTTCTGAGGCGCTTTCATATTATCTAGAGGAGATTTAGTAGTGGAAAGAGTTCTACCCGTCGACCATGTAGCAGATCCACTGACAAAGCCGTTGGCTCAAATTGTGTTTGAGCGTCACCTAGAGTCTATGGGCTTATTGTATAAAGGTGATTGGCTTTAGTCCACGTGGGAGATTGTTAGTTTAGGTGGCCTACAAGCCAATCTGACTATGTAAATCTCATTTATTTATTAATATAATGGCATAATATTCATTATGTGTAAATCGCGTTAATTACCGTTTCATAATGAAGTCCATGAATATGTGCTATAGTGATCAGATTATGATGAGATCATACTAATGAGACTGATCACTTAAACACACATATTCTTAATCGTTCCTAGTCGAAGGATATCCGAGAAGGACATCGGATATCTGGTTAGACTAGTACAGATTACTCCTGCTCATATGATGAGGGTGACTGATCTCATAAGTCACTTGTGTGGAGACACTAAGCCGAATCTGTAGGTGATCATTGGAGAATGAGTTCACTGAACTGATCCGACTGAATCGCTGGATGGTATAGTACCTCACTGTCAACCAACTTGATTCTATTGTCGCAGTTGCGTGGATGGTCCTCGGACCTGAGACACCAAGGACACCTTGTCGGTGGACTTCTGTGCTTTGACCTTGGTTTACGAATCTCTAGCCATGGGATTCTAATACGCCAAGGATTGGGTACAGCGGAATACCGTCGAAGGGAATTGTGTGTCAATAAGGAATCATTCGCTCTCGGTACTTAGAGAGAGAATGCTCTAGGAAGGATGCACGAAAGTCCCTGGCCAGGGCGGACGATAATATCGGGAAAGGAGTTTTCCGATATTCATCAGCGGCATCCAATCCAAGTGAGTCGACCGGTTAGGGTTTGACAGCTCGCCATACCCTGAGTTGACTCGAGAGTATTGTACGAATGAAGGATTATATCCACGCGGTAACTGTCCGCGGAAAGATTCCAAGAGTGGATTACTTAACCCCAAATACCTTCCGGGTTCACGCGGTGTTGTTTGGCACCCAACGTGATCGGAGGCCCGGTCTAATTCGATGTGCGACATCAATTCGATTGATTAATTAATTAATAAAGGGTTATTAATTAATTAATAAAGTCAGTGAGGAGTCACTGGGCTTGTTGGGCCATTAATTGGACTGGTACTTGGGCCTAGAGAGTCACACGCAAATGATTCTCAAGGCGATGGATAAATAAGTGGGTTTTATACAAACCGGGGGTTTTTATGAAAAACCGCGCATTTAGTATAAAACATAGCGAACGGGCTGAGCAGGCCAAGCTGCTGCTAACCCTAGCCGCCCCTCCTCAGTTTCTGTCATTCTCTGGCGTCTAGGCAGATCCAGATCTGCTCCGCCGCTTCTCCGAATCCCGTTCGACGGGAAATCGTCCGCGCGCTGCGGCGATTATTGCGGCGACTGGCGGAGGCTTCGTGGGCTGCGAAGAACGACGAACTCGAGGATATCCGTCGCGGGGAGGATCGCATGGACTTCGCTAGAGGCCAGGCGCTTGCGCGGCTTGCGGTGTCGCACCGACGGAACCGAACGGCTACGGATTCGAATCCGCACACGATGAGAAAAGATAATCCGATTATCGTATTTTATATTCCGAAACGGGAACGGATCGCTGTAAATTATTTTTGTTTTTCCGCTGCGTGAGCGATCCTGAGAAACCGAGAAAACCCAACAGCTTTATCATTCAATCCATTAAGATTGGTATTATTATATTCTAGACATATTAAAAATGATTTTAAATTTTGTTCAAGCTCAATTGACTCTACAAAATCTACCCGACTTTGCAGCGTCATTATCAATGCTAAATTTCAATCTAGGTTTGATGGTTATTATGGATGGTTAATTGATGTTATTGAAATATCTTTTGATAGAAATAAATAAATTCTATTATTTGAATGTGAATAGTGGGATGTGTATGACAAGGAAAGAGATTTCAAAATTGATGAGCATGGAGTCATATCTCTAAATACACATCACAAATTAGGGACTAATGGATCATTTTCACTTACAATTCAAGTAGAATGAGTCTTCTATATAGATGGCAATAATACTATACGATAGGTGATAGCTATTAAGTCACCACCTAAAGGTTACTATAATACGTCTGGCGATGCAATTGATGATAATAAATAGCCCTATCAAGAAGGCCTTGTTGACGTGCTTGTGATGTTAAGAAGAAATGATGTAGATATCATTGTACAACTACAAAATTAAGAATATATATAAGTGAATTTATAATGATCCTAAATTTATTTATGCTAATGCATATTTATGCTCATCTTTTGTAAATGTCATTTACACACATATATATATTAATTTTGTTGTTTAATCTTTCTAATTCAACAGATGTTCAGGCTGTTTAGCAACTAACATTGATCGAGGCAACAGTCTTCTAGAGAGGACGCAGCTTCGTAGCCAATTGCCTCTGCCTATAGTCAGCTAGCCAGTCAGAGATATCTTAGCCCCGACAAGGGGCTACAGAGTCTCAGCTGCACCCATTTATCCTCAGACTCTTGGGAGTGGACTTCTACTGTTACAGGTTTAAAAATTTGTCTGTTTATCTTATTTTTTATATAAATTGCACTTGTCATAGCTTATTATTTTTTATTTTCATTTAGTTGGATGCTTGAGACGTGGTAGAGGTCTTTCTCGGGCTACCTACGTGAGGACCCTATCGACAGGACATCTGGTAAGGGAATTGGCCATAGGACTATATGGTAAGGACTTCACTACGCATCTTAGAGTCCTAAACAGGGTGCATTGCAACCTATGGTAGCAGCACTACATCGAGCTTCCTACTGAAAAAATAGGTACTATTATGAGGTATATTCAGGTAATTAATACATTTATGTTGTTTAATTTTATTTCTCCCGAAGGCTATATTCGCAATGATCAATATGATAATTATGCAACAAAGTTTCATTTTTGAGTGGTCTCTAGCTTAAGACGTAGACCCTTCTGGGCGTACGGGGGAGATGCAGTGGCCGGGAGTATAGTCTCTATTTGAAGAGAAAATTAAATTTTCTTATTATTTGTAATATCATTGCATACATACACACTCTCAGTTAACTTCTATATGACAGTATTTTTTAGGACAATAATTTGATGATACATGCCGTAATGTACGTACTACCAAGATTGGAGCCAGATTAATGGCAGCATATCTGTGAGATATGAGAATAAGAAGACCACCCAGTAGTGTATTTTATTTTATTAAGTCATATTCTATTATTTAATTATAACAGTTACTTATGATACAACAATTTTTCTTTTATGAATGTAACCGTAAGAGTAGCTCCATATGCATGTCCGCGTGTTCATCACCTCCTCCTGTGATTCTTGTCCCGCCATGATTCGCGAGTGCAGTGCCCCTCTTCTGTCGGAGATCAGTCAATCTTACGTTCAAGGTGGCTTCCCTTCCTGCTTTCTCATTTTCTTCTACTTCTCTCCTTTAAATAGAGAGTTCGATTCCTATTAGTGAAGTAAGGAGGAAATTGGGTAAGTGTAAGGAAGGAGGAGGTTTTTCAAAAAAATCCTTCATGGGATTAGAAAAAGTTCTGACTGAAAGTTTTTCTTTTAAATATAATCTCTCTCTCTACACTCAGGGAGTCCCATCTTCACTTGCGCTTGTTGTTTGTTTCAATCATAAAACACCATAATCTAGAATAATTGTTTTGTTTTATGGTATTTTTGAGTGTTTAAAATTATGTAAAATAGTGTAAAATAAAACTTTATATTTACTTTGTTTGTCTATTTGACAGTCCAATTTTTTATTTTGAATAATAGAAAAATTATATTGTAAATTAAAATAAGAATATTAAAATGATCTCTAATTCTATTTTTAGAAATAATCAAACAAATGCTCTTCATTTTAAAATCAATAATTTTGAAATAGACGAAATACAGAATTTTACATTGAAACAAACAATTCCTCTTAGAAAAATGGATGAAAGAGAAATATAGGGTGACTGGAAAAGCATTTCAGAGCGTCAGATGTCACAGTACAGAAATCTACCCACTTCGTTGACACAGCGTCCTATGAAATATAGAGTTTAAAATTTTAAGTAAATAGGCGTAATAAATATTTTGTAAATATGACAAATAAATACTGACAAAATATTTGTCACGTTTATAAATTTATAACACATAAACTTGTAATACTTTGTAGAGATGACAAATTTTTTCCACACGTGACAAATACTTTTACAGATGTGACAAATACTATTTGTCATACTCATGACATATTTATCATGTCTATAAAATATTTGTCATGTTTACGAAATATGTATTACACACTTACATATATTTATCATGTTTAAAATTCTATATAAATTTAATACTTGTCAGATTACTTGTAAAAAAAAAGTACACAACCTATATGACGTCCACGTACATGGACAAGCAGACATCTTGATCTGTACTGACAGTAGGTGGACCACGTTTTCTTAGATTTGTTTCAGACCACTTACATGAGCTTTCAAATAATTCATGTACGTCACATCTAAACTACAGTTAGTTTAAATTATCGGATTTGTTTGACTAACTGTAGTATGGGATAAGGATCGCTAACTAGAGGTTTAGATGGGACCTCTGCAATGTCCTCTCCTCACAGGACATGGATCTAAGTGGGCTGTTCAATTTAGTAATCACATGTTCACTTGTTCTGTTTTATTATTTTCTCAGTTTCTTAAGTAGAGTTGTATTTTTATGTTTAATATATGTTTCAAACTAATGTTGTATTTTTAAGCTGTGGAACATTGTATTTCTGTTTTTAGCTTGCATTGTATTTTTAGATAAGTATTGTATTTTTTAATATAGCACTATAATACAACACTTGTCCACAAATATATTGGAAAAATACAACGTGGCTCAAAGATATAACCTTAGCTTGGAAAATACTGTTGAGCTAATTATTGTCATTATTTAATCCTCATGTTTTAGTGACAACATATAATAAAAATATCAAAAATCAATGATATTTTAGTCTAAGTTAAATGACTGAATTAATCGATTACTCATTAACCAATTCATTATATAAACACACATTGTTCTGGGACTTAGTCGGTTTCAATAGCTCTTTGATCATTTCGAGTAAAAATCTATTGAAACTTCAATTATGTCTCTATCACTAATCGATTAGCAGTGATAATGTTAGTCATTTGATCAGACTTTAAATCAATTATAGAACCTCTCAATTCGTACTTGTAATCACCATTACTAACCGATTAAGTTTGAATCTAAGGCCAAATTGATTAGAAGTCCTAATAATAATCGATATCGCTAATCGATTAAGAGTCCTAATAATTGATATCGCTAAAATTTTGTACTTTCCCTAAAGACAAATCGATTAGCCACGTCGATTACTGATAACTATAATTTTTTGAGCAGATAGAATTCATGCATTACACTCATGATTTTATATGCAAAACACGAGAAAGGATAGCTTATTTAGTCATCTTTCCGACGAAATCTATTTTGTCCTTAGTCAAAAATATCGTCATTTTATGTAAAAAATTGAGTGTTAGTGCATGTGCAAGTTTCATTCTCGACAAAGGCATTTCTGCAATTAGGACTTGAGGGATATCTAAATAATTTTATCAGTCGATGATCATAGTTTTATTCTTGATAGAGACTTAAGTTTATTTTTCTATGTATGTAGGATATGAAGAGCTTGTGGCCTAGTTGGTTAAATTATTTGCCTCTGAGTGAGAGTGACGAAAGTTAGAATCTTGGGAATGACAATAACTAAATTTTGCTACTAGCCACCTATGCACAAAGGAGAAAAATGTGAAAATTTTAAATTTGAAATTCAAAGAAGATGAGAGATTTTAGGATATTTGAATTTTCAAAGGAGAGAAAATTAAGGAAATGATTTTTAAAATCAAAGTTTAAATTTGAATTCAAAATTTCAAATCATTTCTTTAAATCAAATAAGAATCTCCTTGAAGAATGAGCTCATTAGTTCTAACAAAAATTTGAATTTCAAAAGAAAGAGATAATTTTTGAATCACTTCTAATTCTATAAAAACTCCTTGAGTGGAAATAGAGAGGTGGATCTTTTTTTGAGAGCATTCTTTTAGAATAGGATTTTTATAACTCCTTTTGCCCTCCACCTCCTTCTTTCTTTCTCCCTTTCTCTCTCTTTCTCTCCCTCTCTCTCCCTCTCTCTGCTACAGTATCGGTATAGTACTATGGATACTGTAGCATCCCTCTCTCTCCCCCTCTCTCTCTCTCTTTGACTCATCTCCCTCTCCGTTTTCTATCATTTTTGTCTTCCTTCAATTCTCTCGTTTTTCATCTCTCTCTCTCTCTCTCTCTCTCTTGGATGAATTCGAGGGACCTATTGGCTACACATTGGGGGTTAGATCGCCTGCATCCTGGAGGAGTTCCAAGTGGAAGAGATCTTCGTCATGACTGCCAATAAGTCTTCATTTTTTTTTTTTTGTTTGTTTGTTTATTACATGTTGCTCTTCTTCACGAGAATATTGCACTAGATTTTGTTTCAATCAATAGACATTCGGATAGTTAGTATTTTATTTATTTATTTCATATCTACATTTCTTTTTATGCATTAGTTAGTGTAGTTAGTCTCTCCTTTAATTATTTTCAAATCGTTGGCGTGATTAGGTAGATTAACCATCATCTCAATCTCTCTGAATCTCTCATCTACATAAAATATTTTTCTCAATAAATAAAAATCAAAGAAACCCAAGTTAGAGATCTCATAGCCTCCTTGTAGAATCGACCCGTTCTCACCTCTATATTACGTTCTTTATTTATTCGCCAGTCTGATTTTAAGATTTATCGCTGTACGTGTTTAACGGCATACATCATGACATATCAATTTTTGGCACCATTGCTGGGGAGGTTATGATTTTTGATTTGATAATCTTATGCATTTGTGCATAGTTTGAGTCTTAACAATTTTTCTTTTCTTGTACATAAATAAATATCAAAAAAATCAAGAAAAAAAAAAAACAATGAGAATCAAGAGCCCAATAGGGCTCTAGTTGCTGTTTACTTAGAAAGTGTGCAGAAATCAGATTTAAAAAAAAAGTGGAATATAACCAGAAATTTCGGAAAATCAGAAAATAGGTTCAAAAATTATAAAAATAGAAAATCATGATTTTACGTATTACCTCGGGTTCATGGTAATTTTACGTATTGTAGGTTCAAAAAATTTAAATAATAGAAAATAGAAAATCAGAAAAAAAAAGGGGGACTACTATTGAGGTAATTTTCTATTCTTTTTGTCTTTTTCTCAATTTTATTCAGGCATATTTTGTGAATACATAGTCATCATGGTTAGGGATTTGTTTTGAAACATTCTTGCGATAGATAGGTACATTAACTTTTAAAAAAAAATCATAAAAAATCTATTTCATTAAACATAAAAAAATCATCACAAGAATAGGAACCACAAAACTATGTTTAGGTCATGCATCATTTAGATTGCATAGCATATGATTTTTAGAGAATAATTGTTGCATGCATGTGCATTTATACCTCTTGTTTGAACCTGTTTGTGCATTGCCTTAATACACTGTAAGGGCACCACTATCATAAGGTAAGGTGGGGATTTCATCATCATCCCTTGGCCCAGAAACCACATCTTTGCATAATTACATCACCTAAGCCATTAACTTGAAATTGTGTAGCAACCCATTCTAGGTAGCCCACACATCTAGTTCACTCAGTGGGTTGAAACCTTGGTGATATTGTTTCTATATCACACCTAGGAATGGTGTCTAAGTCTGGAGGTTAATAGGCAAACATCTAAGTAGATGTTTGGTTATTTGATTAGGTCTTTGTGAAAGCAAGGGGAACCTCCCACAATCCCACCTCTTACCTAGTTAATTAAAGGAAGTGATTTTAGAATTCAATTAAACCTTGGTGAATATCCAGTATTTTGAACTATTAGATCTTAAGTTAATCATAGGTGTCATAGCTGTAACCGTATGTTAACTTATTTTCATTAAACAAATAAATATTTTAAAGCAAAAAAAATTCAACATTGAGTGGACTCCAATGAATCACCTATGTCATAATCTGTTCACATTACACATTCCACCGTCTTCTTAGACTAACCCATTATGATAATGATTATACAAAGAGGGTCTAGTTTCCTCTGTCTACCCAAAAGCAGGCCCAAGGATTTTTCCTACCCAATTACAATCCACTTCCAAATACCTACAACCTAGCTTTGGAAGATTATCCTCATTTCCCTTGGGAATCTTAGCAGGCCCAAGGATTTTTCCTACCCAATTACAATCCACTTCCGAATGTCTACAATCTGGGTTCGGAAGATTATCCTCACTTCTCTTGGGAATCTCAGTAGACCCAATGTCCACCTATCCAAGACTTTTCAAATTGGGCCCAATACCAAAACAACTTCCAAGAACAGGCCATCCAGCCCAGAATCTTCCCACTTAGAACTTCCAAGATTGGCCCCCATATTCGAATGACTTTCAAAATGAGGCCTAAACCCAAAGTCCTCCTGATCAAAATTTTCATGATTTGGCCTAATACCCACACGACATCCTTGCTTAGGCCCATGAGAGAGGACAATCTACTAATTATTTGACCGCATATCCTCCACTTGGCATTCAATCAGATTATTCTCCATACTCTTATCCTCAACGATCGGATCTTCAGCCAATCTATCGTCCATCAAACCAACACGAGGATCAATTCATGTAACTCCAACAACTGATGTTGGCCCAACAGGAATCCTTCAACAGAATGGCGGCCCATGTAGACCGGTTAATTGAGCGGCATTAAAGAGTGAAACAGATCAACTGCCTATCCAACCTAATCCAAATCCTGAAAATTCATTCCCTAGTTGTGACCGATACCTCGGCCCACATAGTCAACCCACGATCTTCCAGCCTGAAAATGTCCATACCCTATTTGATCTAGAAAATGAGAAGATTCTCGAGGATTTATATCAAGAGGTTTAGGGAGAGCTAGCACCAGCCAATGTATAAGTTTGAAAGATTAGCCCAATGAGCTGGTTGCACTTTTAAAAAGGGTTATGCTGACCTTATTGAACTTAAGTTGGGGGAGAGGAGAAGGAAGAGGATTCAACAGTCACCTATCAATTCCCATTGCCCAGCCTTCATAAATTTGATGCTATCCTATTCCAAGGACGGATGAAGACAATTTGGTCACGGAGAGAGTATTGAGTGTATCCTTAAACCATTACTCTTGGACTAGGGAGGAGCCAGGCATCTCACTTGAAATTCACATCAACTGAGCACCACTTGATTTAAGGGAGGGAGTGGATCTCTTACTTATTCTATATCTCGAAAAACTTGATATCATCCCAAACATTCTACAGCTTACTGATTGGTCAACTCCATCAGAATCATTTGAGCATTCTTGAGTTGGAGGTCACATCTATTTCACTTCTAGGTATTCTCTTATCCTTGACACAAGTCATTTTGTGGAACTCCAACCATCCCCCAATATCTTAACTCAGTCTCACCTCAATATTATGAATGTCAATCCTAAATTTGAGGGTATGGAGGAAAACTTTGTGGGTAATAAGGTCCAAATTGATGAGCCCAATATATATATATATATATATAAAGTCCTTCATTGGATAGAGGAATATTTTGTAATTAAAGATATGATTTTTAATACTACAAGACCTCCATCATTTTTTGCTTTGGTGAATCCATTTGGATTGCTAGACCCACCACCGTTTTTTATGCCGGCCATAACGAGAATATGGCGTCATATGATCGGGGGAGTTATGTAAGCATGACCCCCTATGTCTGGCTGAAAACATTAAACTTAGCATTTATTGGGAGGTAACCCAAATGTTTTAGGATAGTGTAGTAATTTGCTTTTTTTTTGTTTTTTTAGGTGTTAATAATTTGGGTGATAGTTTGCATCGTCAGCTGGCTTTGGTGTAAAGCAAATGACAAACCCTCAGTATCTCAGGTTGTTTCTTTCCATGCCATTTATTTTCGTTCCTATGGTTACACAGTTCTGTCACATTTTGCATATGCCATTAGGGACAATGGCATCTAGGTTGGAGGGAAGGAACCATGGTGCTTTCATGTAAAATCTTTGAAAAAAAATTGTATTTTTTTCACTCATAAAAATTATGAAATTATGCACAAAAGTTTTTAATTTTTCTTCGTTTTGACATCCCAATTGAGCTTTTATTCAATCATACTTCATTAAGAGAGTCTTAAGCAAAATGGCTGTGAGCTAGTCAACTAGATAAAATCTCAAAAGTTTAGGATATCTCCCCTCTATATGGAGATATGGCAAGAAATATCTTCACACATTTACGACAACTTGAAGTGAGTGAAAGACCTTGAAAGTGTAGAGTTGTTGGAGTTGGCCCAAAGGTTAGAACTATGTTTTCTTTTTTCTTTTTGGTTGAATGAAAGCAAGGTTGGGGTTTGTAATGGGAGACCAACCCACTTAGAATCCTAAGGAGGTTGTCATCCCGAAAAAGAGACAATTTTAAATGCCAACCAAATGCCAAATAGTAAATATCCTTGGAATGAGCCATAGGAAGGTGGGTGGCGAAAAGTAGCACTCCACCCCTCAGGTAAATTAGAAAAGGTGGCAAAAAGTATACACTCTCAAAGGCAAAAAGCGCAACCAAATGAAAAAGCCACAGTAAATCAAATATCCCCGTACCAAAATAAGACCAAGCCCTAAAAAATATTGAGTCAGGACGAGAGCTGAAAAACGATCATTACTAACTGATCGAGATACTTTTTTTTTAGGGTAGTTCTATCTCGAGGGTCAGTAAAGGTGAGGATGTACCAGAAAGGGTAGAATTAACTTCAAGATTGCCTCCTTATTTGTACAATCACCTGTCGCGACTTAAAAATGTAGTCGGAGAAATGAGAACATTAGCTAAACTAACTGCCTATCACTGTGTATGAAAGATAATCTTAGAATGAAGTATGCTTTTCTACATCTCATAGTAGTCCTAATTTACTAAGGGACTAGCAATGAATAAGTTATGGGATGTGCATTTTTATGCATCAAAGAGATAGAATTCATGCATTATATACATGAGTTTATGTGCAAAACCCATGAAATGATAGATAATTTAGTCATCTTTCTGAAAAAATCTATTTTGTAAAATTATGAGGAAAAAATATCGTCATTTTATGTGAAAAATTGAGTATTAATGCATTTGTGTAAATTCCATTCTCGATAGGGGCATTTCCACAATTCTTAGGACTTAAAGGACACCAAAATAATTTTATCAATCCATGATCACAATTTCATTCTTGGTAGAGACTTAATTTTTCTTTTCCATTTATGTAGGATATGAAGAGCTTGTGGCCTAGTTGGTTAAACAACTTGGCTCTCAGTGTAAGTGACCAAGGTTCAAATCTTGGCAACGATAATAATTAATTTTTCCTACCAGCCACCTTTGCACGAAGTGGGAAAAAGTAAAAATTTCAAATTTGAAAGTCAAAGAAGATGAGAGATTTTAAGATAATTGAATTTTTAAAAGAGAGGAAATCAAGGAGAGGATTTTAAAACCGAAGTTTAAATTTGAATTCAAAATTTCAAGTCACTTCCTTATCAAGCAAGAAATCTCCTTGAAGCATGGGTTAATTAGTTATAATGAAAATTTGAATTTCAAAATAAAGAGTCAATTTTTGAATCACTTCTAACTCTATAAAAATCCCTTGAGTGGAAAGAAAGAGGTGGACCTTTCTTGGGGAGCATTCTTTTATAATAGGATTTTTTTTTTAATTCTTTCTTTCCTTTCCCTCTTTCTTCTTTTTTTTTCCCTCTCTCTCTTTCTCTCCATCTCTCTACTACGTACCATGGGTACTGTAGCATCCCTCTCTCTCACTCTTGGACGGCTTCGAGGAGGACCGATTGGATACACTTTAAGAGTTAGATTGCCGGCATATTGTAGGAGTTCGAAGTGGAAGAGATCTTCGTCATGGCTACCAATAAGTCTTCAATTTGGATTTTTTTTGGTTGTTTATTTTTGTTGCTCTTCTCCAAGAAAATATTCTATTGGATTTTGTTTCAATCAATAGAAAAGTTCTTTATCCATTCAGATAGTTAGTGTTTTATTTCTTTATTCATATCTGAATGTCTTTTGTTTGATGCATTAGTTAGTGTAGTTAGTCTCTCCTTTAATTGTTTTCAAATCATTGTCATGACTAGTTAGATTAACCTTCATCCCGATCTCTCTCAATCCCTCTTCTACTTAAAATGTGTTTCTCAATAAACAAAAATCAAAGAAACTCAATTTAGAGATCTCATGACCTCCCTGTGGACTGGACCCGTTCTCACCTCTATATTATGTTCTTTATTTCGTTGCCAGTCCAATTTTAAGATTGGTTGCCATAAGTGTTTAACAATGCACATCTTAGCGTATCAATTGCTATGCTCAGGAAAATCGATTAAGTCTCTTAGTTAACTTAAGATCTATCGATTTACCATTTTGTGCAAATTGATTAATTGCAAATCGATTAACTGTTTTGGACCTAATCGATTATCGACTCTTTTAAATGTACGAAGTAGATGGAACACTGGTAAAGCAGGAACAAAGATTTCAATGGCAGCCTTGGCATCAATCATCTTCCTCAGGCTTTTATATTGCTCATCCATTGGTTCATCTTGGTTTGGAGATCCTATGTGAGGGGATCAGTTGGTTAAGGTGGGGATGTATAGAAGGCTTAATTTTTTGAGTAGGTAGGACATGGTGCACAGTATGGTTGTGGTCTGGTAGAGCTTTTGCCATGCTTGAAGGCATTTGGAGGTATAGGAATATGAGGCTTGAAGGGTAACGAGTGGTAGACTGCTGCTGACCTGCCTGTTGCGGGGTGGAGATACAAAGGCTCTCCATGGCCTAAGTAGGGACCTGAGCAGAGGTTTGGGCGGATGATTAATGAGTTCAGAAGGACTCACGAAAGTTTTGCCCATCAAGATAGCTTGAATAGCCTCAAGCTGTTCAGGATACATGTGGATGGCAAGGACTCTGAGAGCAAACTCTGGAGAGGGATTGGGGGATGAATGCTCATTCTGATCTTGAGTTTCTCCAGAATTTAGATTCGATTCAGATCCTATAGTGTGGATCTAAGAGTGGACAAGATATCCCAAAGTGGGATTGTGCTAATCGTACAGTGGTTCTTTAGGGTTCAGTTGGAATTGATTTTGAGGATCATGAGAATTCTCCTCAGGGTCAAACAAGTTATCATACTCATATGACGTCATTCCAACAATTCTACATGAGCAACATCATAATGAACTCAATCAACAATGTATTCAGACAATTTTGCAAGCAATTATTAAACACTTGAATGCCTATGTTGCTTGAGAGTTTCTTGTTAGTTAAAATGTATTTTAGACAAGATGAAATTCACTTGAAAATAGGAAGGCTCCTAGTTTTAGTTTAATTTTTACCGTTATTCTCTATGGATGCTCACATTCATAGACATGCTAATTTTGACTTCACGTTGAGTAAATTTCATATCACATTTATAATGTCCTGAAATGGTCTGATTTTTAATCATTGATTAATTTACCTATTTTTCTAAGGATTTCTTAATTAGCGTCATTCACAGACGATGTCATTTAGATTTCTAGATGAAATTAATTTTGGCTCAAATTCCTTAATCGATAAGGATTAAGTTGAATAGTGTTGCCTATGGACGACGTGATTTAGCTTCCTAATCCTGCCCGATTGTCAATTTGACTCTTAATCAATTTCCTATTTATCTAACCCGCGCCTTCTCGTGGATGATGTACTTTAAGATTTCATAATTATCTTTCCTTTTTTCGAGATTATCTTTCTTATTTTAACTCCTCTAAAGACGTATGGGTTGGCCGACGAATTTCTAATAGGCGTCGTCTAGGAACAATGCGTTTCAGTGAATTATTGATATGCAGAGTTTGGCCAAGATTATTTTGTTTCCATGGTAGAAAGGTTTCTAATTCAATGGTAGTTATCTGCGGAAACTCGTTGGCCGAGGTAGAGTCTTTTGGGGCTTAAACTCTTCCAAAGAGTACTCTACATATGTGCTACTCCTTTGAGCCTTCAAAGAGGTTGGCCATTGCATGAATTGGAGCTCTTATCAAGGTGAAAGGAGGAGCCTATTGCTGAAAAAATGGACAAGCATTGAAGAACCATCTTCTTCCTTCAAGCTCTTCCATTTGGAGTGTAAAAAGATGAAGGCTTTGGAGTGGCCAACCTTCTCCTTTCTTTCTTTCTACTTTTCATTGATTAGATCATTGTTTTTTTATTGGTTTGCATTAGATTATTCATTACCATCATTATTTTCTCACACATACACTTCATTAACATCCACCTATTGCATAGGGGTTTTAAAGAAAGCATCAAACAAGTGAGTCTTCATTGTTCGAGTTGCATGATTTCCACCATCATTATAATAGATAATACACTCCTTTCAAAGCTCTAATTCTATTTTTCTCTTTCTTATTTCTTGTCTTTCTTGCAAGGAATTGAAGAAGCAAGGTGAAGGGTTGATCAAAGAGAGAGTGAATTAAAAGAAGGCTATATTTCTTCAGCCGGCTGAAGAGGAGGAAATAGAAGACTCCACAAATCTCCCATGTTGGACAGGCAAGTAGTGATCACTTTCTTTATTTCTATTGAGGTCCTCGATCTCTAGTGATCTCATCCTATGTTTTTTATATTTTCATGTCAATATTTAATTCATGTCTTGGTGGCACACTAATTTGGTATTCATAGCTTTTTGGCCATCACAGTGGGACAAATTCTTACTGTTTCTTTTTTTTTTCACTCTCTTTTACACTTGGCACCCTCTTGTGCACCCTTTTGTGCCCCTCGGGCACCTTTGGTTGGTTCGTTGTTCTTCACTCCCTCGTGCACACCCTTGGCGGCGAGTTTGGTCCCCCCTTTATTGCCTTTAAGTTGTGATTGTGTGAGATTATGCTTGACTTGATTTAATTAAAATTTGCATGTTATTCACGGATTTGGACGATTTTAGACTGTCTGCTGTTTTTCTTTATATTCTGCTTGGTTTAAGGGGAATGCCCCTTTGTTGATTTGTGTTATGGGTATCAAATGGCATCAACTCAGAGCGACGCATTTTAATTCACGTCTTCCACCACTGACGCCTTTTAGTCGATCGTCTTGCTGCCCGAGGAGTATCTATCTAGAGGCTTACTGTGTTGAATTACGTCAACACAGACAGACGTGATTCATATAGAAAATCTTTCCGGCCAGATGCCCTTCAGATCATTGATCATCATTGTTAATTTTGCTTATTGTATCGGTCACCACCTTGTCACAGGTCAAGCATTAGGACTTCACTCCCTCCTTTTAAGAACCGCACCCCTTTTGACACCCCTCAACTCTCTCTGATTGGGGTCGGTCCCTCTTGGTCAAACTAGAGTGGTTGGCGTTGAGACCTCTGTAAGTCCCCTAAAACGAAGGATTCCCGCTTTGCTCATCGAGCAAGTTGTACCATTGAAGTTCTAGGTTAGTCATCTCATTCGTGGTAAGTGAAAGCCATAGAAAATATGGAGGAAAATTGAACTGAAACTAGGAACCTACCCTCTTGAGTGAATTCATCCTTAAAAACTCATCTAATCTCAATAAGGAATCCTCAAGAAGCGTAAGCATCCACCTGTTTGAAATTTTGTGCAAAATTGTTTGAGCCTCTTTGTTGAGTCGTCATAATGATGTTACGTTCAGGTAGAATCATTGAAATGACTTCTTATGAGTACGACAACCTATTTGATCACGAAGGAGATGCTCATGACCCTTAGAATCATGTCCATTTCCATCTAGAAGAACTCCAGTATAATTAACACAACCCCGCTGCTGGTTGTCATGCCTGATCTCAGGTTCATGTCATGGGATCTGAATTTAATCCTACGTCTGGAAAAGCTCAGGACCAAACTGAGCCCTCATCTCTTCCTACCCCTGACTTGGTCTCCTCTCTTAGAGTGCTCGTCACTCATGTGGAACCTCAACAGTTTGAGGCAATCTAGTCAATTTTGAAAGGGAAGACTTCCTTAGGTTCCTCTGAACCAGTCATTCCTTATGCTCCCATCTCCCATCAGGTCCCCACCCAGGCAATGGACAACCTTCGTATTTCTACCTCGCAGCAGGTAGGTCAACAATCTAGACACGCTAATTTTGATTTCATATTGAGTAAATTTCATATCATAACTATAATGCCTCAAAATGGTCTGTTTTTTAATAATTAGTTAATTTTTATTAACTTTTCTAGAAATTGGCTGGTTGACGTCGACTACGGCCGATGTCGTTTACATTTCTAACCGAAATCAAATTGGACTTAAATTCCTAAATCCAGATAAATTTGACTGAATGAAGTCGCCAATGGATGACGCCATTTAGGTTCCCTAATCTGTCTGGATTTCCAATGTAAATTCAGATTAATTTTTCCTAATTATCTAAAAGACGTCTTTTATGATGACGCCATTTAAGTTTCTTAATTCCTTTCGATTCCTTTTTAGATTTTCTTTCTATTTTGGCCCCTCTAATTAGCTAAGTGACGTCGTTGATGGACGACATGATTTGGACAATTTCTTGAAACTTGATTTGATCGAGATTATTCGGTTCTCGAAGTTGGAAAGGTAGCTAACTCTTGGATGACTATCTAAGGTAGCTCAGATCTGTGGGAGAGACCATTGAAGGCCAAATAGCCTTCAAATCACTCTTTATATATACATATACATATTGGTCTTCAAAAAAGGTTGGAGATTACATGTTTTGAAGCCCATAGCAAGGTGAAAGGAGGCTCTCTTTGCAGAAAATGTGAGAAGGCTTTGAAGCCCCTTCTTCTTCATCCACTCCATCCTTTTGAAGCTTAAAGATCCAAGGCTATGGAGGGGCCAAGCTCTTTCTCCCTTTTCTTCTTTTCCATCTAGTTTTGCTAGTTTTCATCATATCACTGTTTTGATTAGATTTTTTATCACATCACATCCATGTTTCACACACCCACAACATATTCTTTACATGCCTATGTGTTAGGGGTTTAAAAGATAAAAAACAAGTGAGTTCTTTAGTTAGTTTCATGTTTAGATTATTTGATAGAATATATTCTACACTACCTCATAGTTCTAATCATCTTTCTTTCTTTCTTTCTTTGTTTACTTTTTTGCAAGGATTGAAGGTAGGACATTAAAGAAAGCTTGAAAGAAAGGAGAAAACACAAAACAAGAGTAAAGTAGAAGAAGGCTCTTTTTCTTTGGCCGACCAAAGAAGGAGAACAAAAGGAAGCACAGTCCTCCCAAATCCACAAGGTTAGTACGTGATCACTTTTTTTCTTCGAAGCCCTCAGTTTCTGGCGATCATACACATAATTTAATTTGATTTGTTTATCATATGAACACATGATGTTGATGAAAGCATAACACAATTTTGAGCACCACAGCTTTTTGGCGATCACGGTGGGACTTGTCTTGCCGTTTCTTTTCCTTTACTCTTGATTATTTTAATTGGGCACCCTCATGTGCACCGCTTGTGTCCCTCAGGCACATTTTATGGTTGGTTGGATTTGTTAGTTTTCTCCCTACGTGCACCACATGCACACTCCTAGTGGCAAGCTTTTGCCCTCCCATAATTGCCTAGATTTGTGGTTTGAGAAGCATGTTTGCTTGATTTGATACCCATGATGTTTGCATGATAATTTTTTATTTTAGACTCTGTTTCGCATGATTAATTGATCCTATTTACACCTTGTTGATTTGAGAGGGGAGTGCCCCTGTTGTTCTCTTTTGTTTACTGTTTTTGGGGCATGAATAGCGTCGGGCTAGAGTGACGCCTTTCGAAAGACGTCGTTTGGGCCCGACGCCATTTAGGCTATTTACCCCGCTGCCCGAGATACTGCTAACAGTGGGTTTACTATCTTGAATAGCGTCGACACCAGGTGACGCCATTCAAGCAGGATTACCTTCGGCCATCGGTCCTCGGATTCTTGATTTGATTTGGCTACTATACATATATTTATTGCATTAGAGGCCATCTCGGCCACGGGACATCACCATTGGGAGTTTGCTCCCCTTTTAGGAATACCTTTCTCGGCACTCTCACCTCTCTCTGAATAGGGTTAGTCCCTCAGTTAGACTAGAGTGGTTAGTGTCAGGACCTCTGTAAGTCCCTAAAAACGAAGAATTCCTCTTTGCTCATCGGACTGGTTGTACCTTTGAAGTCCCGGCTAGACATTGAAGTCGTGAGTGGAGCCATAGAGTAAAATAGTAGAAAAACTACACTAAAACTAGGATCCTTCCTGTTGAGTGAATCGATCTTTGAAAATTCATCTACACTTCACAAGGAATCTTAAAATAATATAAACATCCACTTGTTTGTTAATATTTGTGCCACTTGTTTGAATCCCTTGACTAATCAATCACCATGATGCTACGTTCAGGTAGGACCATTGGTATGGCTGCCTGCGAGCAAGACAACCTGTTCGAGTACGAGGGAGATGCTCATGCCCCTTAAAATTATGATCCATCTTATTTTGAAGACGAGGGAGATGCTCATGCCCCTCGCAACCCTAGTCAATTCACCATTGGACACGAGGGAGATGCTTATGCCCCTCATAATCATGTTCGTTTCACCTACGATCAGTACAATTCTAATATTGGTGATCGTTCCCACGTTCATGTTATCTCCAATCCTACCTCTGAAGAAGCTCAAGATCAAGTTGAGCCTTCATCCACACATCCTCCTGATCTGGTTACCGTCTTAGGAGCTCTCGCTACCCATGTGGATCCTCAACAACTTTAGGCAATCCAATCCATATTGAAAGGGAAGACCGCTTAACACTCACCTGAACAGCACATCTCGGCCCCCCCTGTTACTCATCAAGTCTCCACCCAGGCCATGGAAGGCCTCCAGATTTCCACTCCTAAGCAAACGGGGCCTCAACAATCTAGTTTTCGGTATCTGGCCAGACTTCCAACTCCCACTTATCAGAATGCCTTCGGGCATGACGGAAATGCTACCGGATCTCAACCTTACTGTCCTCTGTGTCCTAGCTATTCTAGGAGGCAGACTTTTCAAGCATCACCAGCCCCACCAACTGATTCAGTCACTCAGGCCTTGTTCACCAAAATTAATCAGATGGACGAGCAGTTCAAGGATTTCAGAAGAATGATTGATACTAAAGCTGCTCCTGAAATCTTTGTCCCCACTCTGCTGGTTTTCCACCTCCTGCCATCCAAAATGCTAGTTTACTGAAAGTACAACGGCTTGGGAAACCCGTTCATCCACTTAAAAGAATTTCTATATGAGTCGTCATTTTGGCAGAATGATAAGAGATCATTGGCCTTTCTATTCAGAAGGTCGCTGGAGGGACCGGCCCTTGAATGGTTCTTTTCACTGGACCCTAGTGATGTTGAAGATTTCGACACAGTGTCTATAAAATTCCTGCAGAGGTACAAAGACAGAGTGGCTCCATCCCTGTCTATTACAAACCTGGTGGCCAAGAAAATGAAGCCCGACGAGGACTTCATGACTTTTGCAGATAGATGGTAAGCTATGGCAGAGAAGGTAAAGGATCACCAGTCAGAGTTTGAACAGGTGACAATGATGATAGCAAATACCACGCCACAATATAAGTTGGTCTTAGCTTTGAATAACTTGACCAACATGGCTGATTTGTATGGAAGGGCGCGCTATGCCTAGAATGACTTCAAGGATTCCACGTTCTCTAGTGTGTTCGATCCTCATAGACCCAATAGGCCTCCACCTAAGAAGCCTAATGTTCGCAACTCTTCTACCACGGGTCCAACAACCAAAGGCACTTTATCCCATAAACAGATTAGCACATTGAATAACAATCAAGTCCAGTTTATGAGGAATCAGCCATCATAGTACAGTGGGCAGATACCACCAAATCAGCAGGGCTTCAGGCCACCTCAACAACCTTATCAGTTAGCTTACAGCCAACCCCGATAGCAGCCGGGTTATAATCAAGTTCCACCGCCTTTTGATTATACTCAGCAGAGGAAACCGCTAGGTCCGAGGAGAGCATCATACCCACCACTGCCGGAGTCACTCTCCAACATTTTCAACGCTCTCATGGTAGCTCTAACACTACCTAAAGAAAGGACCATTTGACCACAGAATGCTGATATATTCCGTTACTGTGTGTTTCACCGTCAACCTGGGCACACTATAGATGTATGTTTCTGATTCAGGGACTACATTCACGACCTTGAAGGCCAAGAAACGCCAACAACAACAGCAACAACAGCCACAACAAGTTCAGAGGGCACTGGTCCAGCAAGCGGCACCTCCGCCGAACATGGGAATAGGGAAAAATCCGCTCCCGGAGCATCCTAACTAGATAGCCCCAATCCTCACAAATAGTTAATCTGAGGCAAATAGCGGGGAATAGTGGAAAGTAGAGGAATCATCATCCATATTGTAAGGACTGAGGTTTCGGGTTCGGTTTTCGGTTCGGTTTCGGGCCGGATCCCCTGGGTCGGACCTTGTGGGGTCTGGAGAATTTCCTCTGAATGGCGTCGGAGGATCACGACGCCTTTCAAACGGCGTCTGGATAGGTGGACGCCATTTAGGCGAATTTCTGTTGTGCCACGTGGGTGCCACGTGGGGGGGGTTTCGGGCCGCGAGAGTACGGCCCCTGTCTTGTCGTCTGAACGGCGTCCATGATGGGCGACGCGATTCAGACTGCCACCCTGCGATGTCAGTGTACGGTGCCTGACATGTCAGCTGAACGGCGTCCATGGTGGTCGACGCGTTTCAGACAGCTGTCAGTACGGCACGTCCTGTCATCTGATAGGCGTCCGTCTTGCTCGACGCGTTTTAGGTAGTTTCTGATGACCCCCGCGAGCTCTCCTTTCTTTCCCTCATTTCTCACCTCTCACTCTCTCTCCCCTCCCTCTCCGCCTCCTCCGACCCCCTCTCTTCCCCTTTCCCTTCCTCTTCTTCCTCTTCCACCACTCCAACGCCTCCCTACCTCTCACCTCTGCCACCACTACTTCCTTCGCGGCGTTCCATTCTCCGGACGGCGGCCGACGTTCCGGCGGAGTGGCGACGTTCTCGGGGGTACCGGCGGCGGTCTGCGGCGCGGCGGTTGGGCGACACGGAGCCAGGAGGAGTTCAAGTATCCGGTAGGGGGACGAACCTGGTATATGTTGCTCGTGCTTTCCTAGGCGTGGTTTGATGTGTTTTGGGCTAGATTGAGCATGTTTAGGGGGTATTCTTGTGGGCTTGGTCGTGTTTGTGAATGTGGTTTTGTAGCATGTTGTGGTGGATCTACTTCTCTTCCTCCCCCTTCCGTTTTGGGGCTTTTTCGGGGTATTTTGGGTTAAGGGAGAAACCCTCGGTTCGAGCCAGAGAACCAGGTTTCTGGCGCTAAACGGCGTCGTGCCTGGTCGACGCCTTTTAGAAGGACGTCGGGATAGTACGACGCGTTTTAGCGCAGAAACCTCCCCTGTTCGAGGTTTGTCAGGCTAGGGGTTCTGGCGCTAAATGACGTCATGGGTGGTCGACGCCTTTTAGAAGGACGTCGAGCCACCATGACGCCATTTAGGCAGGAAATTACCCCGACTGAGGGTCCGTCAGCTCGGGATTCTGGGACTAAAAGACGTCATGGTCGGGTGACGCGATTCGAATGGCGTCGGGCGACCATGACGCCTTTTAAGGCAGAAATCCCCTGGATACTGTTTTCCCGAAATTCTGGATTTATCTGTTGAATGGCGTCGAAGGATGTCGACGCGTTTTTAAAAGGCGACCGCTGGTGTCGACGCCTTTTAGGCCAGATTTCCGTGGCCTCTGTTTTATGAACCAGTTTAGGGAGCTTGAATGGCGTCGGCCTTGGGCGACGCGATTCAAGACAGAACAACACTAATTCATGCCAGTAAAATGTATTCATACTGCTAGATAGTTGGTTAGTGCATGCTTTAGTATACATGGATTCTTCGTGACCAGATGGCACTGCATTGTGTGTAGTGCGATCGCGGGCTTTTCACGTGACCGGATCGTACCGTGCTGGGTTTTGGTGTTTTGAGTTACTGTGGACCTGGAGTGACATTGTAGCACTTTATCACCCTGTGCTGGTGGGGGCGTGAGCACAGCGCCGGTGGGGGCGTGGGCGGGGTGACGCCTAGTGAGAGAGGGTCACCTGGTGAACCCCGGGGTCAGCTAGTACCGGTGTCGGAGTGGTACATTCGGAGAGTCACTCGTGCTGAGGGAAGGAGTAACCACCTGAGCCTGTTTGGCCGGAGTAGCTAGCGTGCTATCCGAGGGGTTACTGTTTGGTCTCAGCGGGTCGGTGTTTCCTACTTGTGCTTGTGTGGACGGTGTTTTCCCACTTACGGCTGTGTGGTTGGTGTTTCCCACTTGTGGAGGAGTGGTTGACGTGTTTTGCCGAGACGGGAGTTGTAGGCTCCCTGATAGTATGACTTTGGAATTATGCATGTTACATTCCGAAGGCACTTGGTTCATATCGAGGTTTTAGAAGTAGTGTGTGACAGCTTTACTTGCCCTATTACCTGTATCTTTGTTACTGCACTTGTGGGTGTGTGTGTGGGAGGCAGGGGATCGGATGATCCCTACTGAGCCCAATTTTGGTGTGGCTCACTCCCTGCGTTTTCAGGTGTAGACCTTGTGGCGTGTGGCGGCGCGTGGCGTTCTCCTTGGTGTGCGAACCAGCAGCTATCTCAGTTCCCGGGGTATGCCCCGATGTTGTTGTACTTTATTTCTGCCTGTACTTAATTAAATTGTTGGACATGTAATTATTGTTGGACTGTGTACGGACATTGTTACTTTACTTCCTGCGCACTGTACCCCTTGTAGTCCGTATGAATGTTATATTTAATCTTGTTTAACGCTTACTCCTCCAGATGTGCGAGTAAGATCCTGGTATGAACCTACAGATAATGGGCCGACATCCATTTAGTGACCGGGTCTCCGGTCATAGGATGGCGGGTCGTTACACATATATTCTACAGTTCCACAGCCAAAATACTGCCCTACAACCGCCATGCCGTATCATCCGCATTCTTAGACCTTCACCCGTTCCGCCACAATCCATACCTAACATCCCCACTCCTCCACCGGCCATACTCAAACCCATATCCACTAAACTGAGGCCATCACTACCAAATAACCGTTTACCCGTCCATGAACTAATCATGCCATCCAAGCCACTATTACGCATTCCTTTCCCCATGCCATCAACCTACTAAACCCCTCATCCGCATCGCACAATCACCCACTATCCCAAACCAACCACTTATGCCATCTACACCCCTTATTAACCCAGCGGTCATCAAAACATCACTCGCACCCTCTATTGTTGAGCCGCAACCTCTGATGCTCCGGAGCGGCAGGATCTTCAGTAAAGTGTTTCCCTAGTCTGCAGTACAAGACGGCCCATCACAACCAAGTGAAGATGCTCAGAATGAAGAGAGTGCACCTAGCACTCAGTATGACCTATTGAAGCATTTGGACAAAACTGTAGTGCACATCTCCATGCTGGAACTGATAAAGAGGTCTAAGACTCACCAGGAAGCTTTAATGGAATATCTGTAAAGGGTCATAGTCAATGAAGATGTGCCAGTTGACAAAATTACTGCATTGTTCGTGCCGCAGGGGGTGCAGCCATCTATATCATTCCATTCGTCTGAACTAGCACCCCTGGCAACGCAGGGTATGGCCTTGATCATTACTATCAATATCTGCAAGAAAGTTGTAGATGCATGCTTGGTAGACACTCGATCGGCAATCAATGTGTTACCACCTAGAACTCTGGAATTGTGTTGTATACCAAAGGAGAAGTGGCTACCATCACTCATATTTGTCACTGCATATGATAATTCCACTCGATCACCACTGGGCGTGGTCTACCTGAGAATAGAGTTAGGCCCTGTTTGTCATCTTGAGGTCGAATTCCATATTTTGGAAATAGACCCTTCATTGAAAGGTATTCTTGGCCGTCCCTATTTTAAACTTATGGATGCAATTCCATCGACCAATCACCAATGCCTCATATTCCCATACAAGGGATGTGTCATCAAGATCACTAATATGCCTATCCTCGCTGCTACCCATTCGCTGAACGTCAATCCAATTTCCGATCCTTCACCTGTCCAAAAACTGATCCTATCTTTATTGCAAACTTATCTTCCTTCGGCAGACCCATTGAAGTCCACCTTACCCACTCCTTATCCAATCAGTACTATGAAACAGGGGAAGTACATGAGTACCTCGGGATGGAATATAATGATGAAAATGGATATCAGCCAGGGAAAGGTCTAGGTGCACAGGTGCAGGGTACAGGTAAACCAGTCAAGGATGACAGAATGGTACCTAGGAATGGCCTGGGATACAAGCCATAAAAGGTAAGGTGTAACATAGTACAGCAAGAGGAAGATGAAGGCGGTCACAAAATATGGAAAACTATGGTGACCCTATGCAAGGAGAATCGGGGCCCGTTAACTTGGACTTTATCTACTCATTTTGTCAAGGGTCTTATAATCCAGCATAATAATGGCAATACAGTGGTGATCACCTCCCATTTTGACTTGCATGATATTTATGGGAGAGAGTTAGTTAGGCACTATACGCCACTTCTTACATACCAATCCTTAGAAGCTTTGCGGCCTATAAAAAGGAGAAAGTTCTATGACCTCGAATTTGAATGGTACAGATGGTTTGACATATGGGATCTGTGTATGGCACTGAAAAGGTGTTTTTGCATCCTTCTGAATTAAAGTGGCCAGCACTGATAAATGAACTAATTGAGGGGCCTGGGGCCATCTTTGATAAGAGAATTCTGGTGGGCGAAAAAGTTGATGAAGGGGATCCTGACGACCCCTATAAATCTGGCTTAACTACTGATCATCTCTGGAGAGCCACATACATGTCCCACATCTTTACTGTCCATACTCTATTCCGAACCCTACTGTTGACCCCGACTTGGTCCATGGTGATTACTGAAGACATACCTCGGGCACTGCTCGTTCTTATCACTTTGTCCCCTTGGGACTTCCTTCCCCAAATTACTCTCGACCCCAAGAAGATCCGTGATTTAATCTGGGACATCCTGCCATATGATCCCCCGAATCCTCTGGCCATGGTGCCGTTTTCCCCATCTTCTATTCCCCCATCATTTCAGATCCATTCATGCTTTATGATAACTAAAAATTTCCAAAAAAAAACATCAATTTTATAACCTCCTCTCAAATCCTCATTGAAGAAACAACTTACTACTTGTCCAAATCTACCCCGTTACACGGGTCACCCAAGCAAGGTTCCCTCTTAGATTTGCTCTGTCCCTCCTCTTAGGAGAATTCTCCGGTATCTCATCATGTACCCTCTGATTTTTATTCTTCTTTGTCTTCTTTAGGTCAGAATAGGAAATCTAGTTGTCGGCAGTCTAATGAAGTTAGGCAGGTTAGGAAGTCTAAGAAGTCTAAGGGTAGACAAATTCCAAATAGATACTTCTAGGAGTCAGCATCTATGTGATGTAGTACTCAAAAAAGGTGTGTGCTCATCATACTATCAATGTGTTTATTATGATTAACAATATAAAAGGAATTGTGATCGCCAGAAACCAAGGGTTTCAAAAGGAAAGTGATCGCTTACTAACCTTACAAATCGGGAGAATATAGGGTTCTTTTGTTCCTCTCTTTCGGCCGGCCGAAAGAGAAAAGCCTTCTCTTTCTTTACTCTTGTTCTTTGGAGATGTTTCTCCTTCCGTCTAAATTCCAAACTTTCTTCTAAATCTCCTTCAAACCTTACAAAAAAAAAAATTAAAAACAAAAGAAAACAAATAGATTAGAACTAAAGAGAGGTAGTATCTATTCTATCCAACAAAATTGTTATGTAACTTAAACAAAGGAACTCACTTGCTTTGTGTTCTTTTAAATCCCTAAAGGATGTATAGGCATGGAAAATATGAAGTGAATATGTGTAATGAAGTGATGCAATGAAGAACTATATGAAAACAAAAATTTAAACTATATGAATCTTATCAAAATTCAATGAAGAAGATCAAGAAGAGAGGAAAAGGATGGCCCCTCCATAGCCTTGGTCTTCAATGGGCTTTAAAGGGTGAAGAGGATGAAGAAAATCAAGCTTCCCTTGATGTCCATGTTTTTTCTTCTTGAGGGCCTTCAAAAACCTTATAGGAAGCTCCAAATTCTCCAACAACCAACCTTTTTTAAAGGTCAATGTCCATATGTATTTATAAGAAGTGATTTTAGAGTATTTTGGCCTCCAAAAGGACTCTCCCATGGTTCGGACTTGCCCTGGATGATCATGGAGGGAATTGGAAACCCTTCCAACTTCTGGAACTAGATTATCTTGGCCAAATCATGTTTATCAGGAAACTCTTAAAACGCGTCATTTAAGGGGGATGCCCTTTAGTTAATTAATACAGCCAGAATAGAAATAAATTCATAAAGGGAAACCGAAAACAATTAGAAAACCTAAATCGCATCTTTAGAGGTGACGTGCTTTATACAATTTAGGAAATTAACTAGAATTAGAAATCGTAAACCTAGGCAGATTAGGACCTAAACGGCGTCGTCTAAAGGGGACGCCTTTAAGTTAATTCCTCCTAAATTTACTAATTTTAATTTTGAATTGATTTCTGCTAAGAATACAAATGGCGTTGTGTATGAGTGACGTGATTCAACGAATCTCAAGAGAAAATCAATAAAAATTAATTAATGATTAAACATCAGACCATTCTAGGACATCATCATTGTGACATAAAATTTACTCAATATGATGTAAAAATTAGCGTGTCTACAGCTTCCCCACCTTGGCATTGGCTTTACAAGGGAGTGAAATGTACTGAAAAGGTGATGCCAAGGTATGATGTGATACGCTCTCAACATCACATGATAGGAATATTTCTCAAAACAATAAGTAGAGATAACTCGAAAATATCAATGTAATCAATCCTGTCTGGGTGTAAAAAACAAAGGAAACTAAAGATCAATCAACCTCCGTGATTGGGAAGTACTCTAAGTCACAGACCCTGCAGGTTTCGTCATGAAGAGCGGTTACCAGCCAATGTGGAAGTGCTGCAACCATGACGGATCTTAAGAGGAAACAAGAAATGTTGGGGTGAGAAATCTAAGAAATGATAGAATTCCGAGAATATCTTCAAGCGAACCTCAAAGATTATCCAGATACTCAATTCAGAATGGAATATTTCATATCACCTTAGGATTTATTGGATCAATGGTCTAAAATTTAATCAAGAAATAATTCTTATTACAATTAATTCTTATTACAAAAAATCAAATAAAAATATAAATTAATCAAGGATAATATTGTTAAATCATCATCAATGAGTCAAGATATCGATTCTTGCAATTTCGTCACTATCGATTAACAACCTAACGGCCTATCCGTGCGATTAAGAATCCTCTGGGATTATCACTGTTTTTGTTGGAGGGGAACTCAAATTCCAGTTTCATCAAAATCACAAGGTCCTTGATGTACTCTAATAAATATTTATCATATAGTAATGATGATGCAAATCAATTATATAAAAGAATACAGGGTAGAGATAATCGTCTTTTTAGTCACGGCTGAGACTCATGAAATTCCCATAGTGGGACCTTAGTGAAATTATCAACTTCATTTTCACTTTCTTGCTGTTTCCTGCACTCAGAATTTCATCAGTAACTTCAAGTAAATCAAATATCATGTAATTATGGATTTTCGAAAAAATAATAGATATTCAGAAAACTCATCAAATAGCGTCGTTGTTTACAAACGTCATTTAAATGATGTCGCCCCATCCAGACGCCATTTAAGTTATAGAAATTGTTCTCTGTTCTGACTCCAATCCGAACTTTGCTTGCTTTAATGCACATCCCTCTTCCAATTCGGAAAGGGCTTCCCAATCTCGCAAATCACTCTATAAAAACTTCCTTTCTTCATATCAAAGCATTATAACAAGTAATCAAGAGGGAAAGGTAAATGATTCTCTCCAAAGCTCAAGGGAAAGAAGTGAAGAACAAGAAAAAGTCAAGAAAAACAATTCAAGGAGGATGAATTCTTCACAAGATTCTTCAAATAAGAAGATGAGAAAGGTGATTAAAAGACCATCTAAGTGGGCGAGATCCTAACTTACAAGTAAGCTAATCTCTCTTCTAATCAAAATTTTTATATGTTCTCCACATTTTTCAACTTCTCAATTCTTCAATAAGCAAGATGGAACTATTCCAATTTCTTTTCTTTATCTAGGGATATCCCTTCTTCCTCAGTCCAAGAAAATTTTCTTCACTTCCATGGGTCCAAAAGCTAGTTAGCGAGATTAATCTCTCCATGAAATCTTATATATCCAAATGGCATATCTAATGATTGGTCGTTCATGCCAAACATTACAAGAGCACAAGCATGGATTGGGCTGCAATGGGCACTTTGATCGAACTATGGCATCAACAAACTCATACTTTTCTCTTTGCCACATTCGAAGCTACTATCCTTTTAGAAGAAGCCGAACTCTTATTGGGCCTTCCTAAGCTTAAGGTCAACAATGATGAACCTAATTCGAGTGAGATGATATTCATGAGAGAAAGAACTACAGGTCAACAATTATTTGAAAAGATTATGAAGAATCCAAAGGAAATTCAAGGCTGTCTTACAAAGAAGGGAATCAATCTTGCTAAATTAGCAGAATGGACTCTGAAGAAGATAGAAGACCTCAAGGATGAAGATACAGAGAATGTAACGAAGGCGTTCACCACGTGCTTAGCTGGAGCACTACTATTCCCTGCTCAAGATAATGTTCTAGAAGATGATCAAATTAGCGCAATCAATGGGATTTTCGAAGGGAAGTAGATTAGCACAGCAGTTCTAGCCTACCTCTACAGTGGGCTCTCTGCAGCTTCTACAGGTCAACTTCCTTATGGTAGCATGCTACTTCTAGCTCTATGGGTGGAATTCCACTTCAAATTCAACCATAATGAGGAAAAAGTTTCATGGATATCTTAGATATATTAGCACAATCCTATCTTCCATATTGCCAACATTGTGAAGTTTAATGACAACATGACCAATCGAGTGCCTAACCTCAAGACTCGAGCTGACTAGCGTGCTCATTTCAAGACTATGCCCAGGACTAGATTTGAATCTATGCCACTTGCTCTCATGGAAAAAGCAGTTCGAGTGCGCCGTGGTGCTGGCACAGAACTCCGATTGATCGGGGCAACCGAGTTCATTCTCTATAATCCACATCGTTGTCATCCTCAACTTGGCATGTCACGCTATGAATTTTCTGAGATCTCTTCTTTTTCTCCAATCAAGAAGCGTGCATTAGATACCGATGAAGACTTTGAGGCGACATAACTTATCTCTTTGGAACATCGGCTTCACCCGTTGTGTGAAAACTCCTCATGAAGCCAATAAAGAACTGTTGAAATCATATGTAAAGGAGCTCAATAAAATTCGTCCTTGAAGGCCCTTCACCCTTATCTACCAATTTGTTGTATTTTTTATTTATTCTCATGAAAGAAAACTTTTTTTAATACAATAGAAATCCTCTTATAATACTTTGCAATTTTTCTGTAATTTTCCTTTGAATGAAACTGTGATTTTTCCTCAAAATATGATCTTTCAGGTTTAGTTAATTCAAATAGCGTCACCTCAGAGAGACGCTTTTCATTGTTAATCAATTTCCAAATATAAAAATCTGTATTCACAAGAACCCTAAATTGTGTCCGATCAATTAAGATGCCTTTATGTTCTCTTTCTCCTATTTTTCAGAGATTTCCAGCAATTAATCCACTGAATAGCGTCTTCCTTCAAAGACATGGATAATAATTCTTTCAAATTTCCTATAGTACGGCCCTGACGAGGAGAGGCGGTAAAATTCAAAAGGCGTTGCTTGTAAGGGACGTGTTTCACAAATTTCAAAAATTACTTGTTGCCGCCTCAGTTTGTGCGCCACTGAATGGTGTCGCTGTCCAAAGACGCGATTTAACGAATTCAAACAGGGGTCTCGCAAGCCCGAGCCTCTTCCTTCCTCATTCTCCCTTTCCACTTTCTCTCACTTCCCTTGCTCTTCTTCTCTGGCGACGGCAACTTCTCCGGTGATTCTCGGCCATTTTCTCTACTTCTGGCCATCTCCTCTGACTCCGGCGACCACTTCCAGCCACCTTCTCTCATCTCTACCCTCTCTCTTACTCTCAAACTCTACCCGAGCTCTCTCTCTCTCTCTCTCGACTCCATGGAGGCCAGTGGAAGCTCGAGTGATCATGGGAAGCGCCGGCAGCTTGCTCCATTAGCGGCAAGGGTTGAGGCGTCCAAAGAAGCTTTTCCTGAGGTGATGGTCCTAACAGAGGTGGCGGCGTTCATGGAAGCTGAGGAAGCCCCTCCCGCGACTCAAAGGGGCGAGGAAGCGGCGACACTGGCCGAGGAGGCCGGCCCACGTTTGGTAAGCCTTGAGAACACTCCTTTTATATTTAAGTTTCAATTTCGGGGGGGAAGGAAGAGGCCGACCACAGGTTCTCGAAACCTATAGTGAAAGGCATCTTGGGACAGGGACGCCTTTTGAAACGCGTCCCTGTACCCTGATGAGATACAAAATTGGTGATTAAACCTCAAAGTTAGGTAAAAAAGTTGATTATTAGTGTTCTAACGATGATTCTAATCAATTATTTGAAAATCGCAGGGCACGATGAGGACTAGGATCTCCTGGGACTTAGTGGTGGCCGCCTACAGGGGTCTCCCGGACTTCCAGAAGGCGAGACTAGCGGAGATGGGATTTAGAGAGATACTAGAGATAGAGCCATTCTGGATAGATTTAGTGTTGTTGCAGGTACTTAGAGAGAGGTGGCATGCAGAGAGTCGGGCATTTTTGATGCCTTGGGGACACATGGTCCCTAGTCTCGAGGACGTATGCAGGATCACCGGCCTTCGGGTAGAAGGTCAGGCGGTGAGCGGGATCACGTATCCCGATTATCATGGACTAGCTTAGGAGTTGCTGGGCTTAGAGTGCACGGGACTGGAGGGTCGAGAGTCTCGGACTCTCCTTAAGACTGTGGTAGAGAGATCCCTAGGACTAGAGGAGCCTAGGCAGCAGACCAATGAGTCCCGGGCTGAGCTGAGATCGAGACTAGCAAGAGCAGCTAGCGTAGTGTATTGTCAGGATCCTAGTGATAGGGTTGGTGTAGATAGGGATCTTAGGAGATTTTTAGTGTTTTTCTTTAGTAGACTTCTCTTTGGGACGAAGGGTGACTACATCCACTGTCGCTTCTTGAATCTCTTTACTGATCTAGACCGTCTAGGCGAGTATGCCTGGGGTGCGGCCCTTTTGGCTCACCTCTTCATCGACCACTCCGCTGTCACACCTGACTGGGAGACCACCATCAGCGGCTTCGCGCCGTTTCTTCAGGTACTTAATTTATTTTATTTCTATTTACTTCATTAAATTCTTACTATGCAATGCACGTGATCCTAACTATATGTTCTTTTATGCGAGTGTGGACATATTATTACTTTCCTCTGGGCCGAGCGAGGCCATCTACACAGCCGACGGTAGTTTCACTTGTCTGGCGTTGGTGTCCAGTAGTAGACAGCGCCACAGCATCATCAACTGGCAGTCCTCTGCCGTCAGTTCCTTAACTACCCCGAGCTGCTGGTTAGTTTCAATTCTTCTCTTTCAATTATTAATTATTTCATGGCGTATTAGAATGTTTAAACATTTAATTAAAAACCTTATTAGAGTATGTTTTATCAACATGCCTATTAAATGTTGAATGATTGAATGATGAATATTGGAATTTACATCTTATTAAATGTTTATTACTTTGAACATGACATAGTTTATTGATTCATTCTATTAATTATTTGATATGTGATATGCAATGTGAGTAAACTATATGAATGCAAGTTATTTGGCGCCCGTACCTGGGTATGGATGATGCTAGACTGCCATGGGAGCAAGAGTGAGGCAGGTTTGGGCATCAAGTTTGGGTTCATTGCCTGAACGAGATTGCCCTGCTACGCCTGAGGCTGGTGATGCGGACGCTGGGTCTGCATTAGGAGTGGGTGGAGGAGGAGATCCCTGAGGGGATTGGGAGGATGATGCAGGGGAAGCAGGCCTGCACTGAATGGGGCGCAAAATTTTCGGATCAGCAAGATGATTGGCACCAATATGGAGTCTCGGTAGAGTCGCAGGCGGTGAGTAGCACTGCTTACCTGCAGCACTACCGAGCCCACTACGTGGCCCACCTCCAGCTACTCCGGTCTCTCGATGTAACTATTATGATATGTATGCTCATGAATGCGTCTTTCATTTTGTTAATTATCTTGCTTATATTTGTAAATGTATGACATGTTATGAAAAATGCAGGATGCACGGGATGCCACCATCATCACGCTCCGAGGCCACCTCCAAGATGCCGAGGCCCAGTTAGAACAGGTCCGGAAAGAATTGGATGAACTGGTAAGTATGATATGTATGGATAGTATGGGTATTATGAATGCTTCTTTTTATTATTAAATTGTTTTGGCACTTGTACACTGACGGTGATCTCCCTTTTTGTTACAGTATGCTGCTTATACTCATGCAGCAACTGTTGTATTCTTGTGTTTCTCCGGATCACAAAAATGCGGGGAAAATAAAGATTAAAACCTGCGATCCGTTCTCGTTTTGAATAACTAAGACCGATAATCGGATTATCGGATTCTTACCGTGTGCGGATTCGAATCCGCAACCGATCGGTTCCGTTGGTGCGACACCGCAAGCCGCGCAAGCGCCCGGCTTCTAGAAGAGTCCACACGATCCTCCTCGCAACGGATATCCTCACATTCCCTGGTTCCTCGTAGCCCACAAAGTCTTCACCGTTCGTCGCAACGATCGCCGCAATGTGCGGACGATTTCCCGTCGAACGGGAGTCGGAGAAGCGGCGGAGCAGACCAGGGGATCAAGATTCGTCTGGGCACCAGAGAGAGAGGAAGAGAGGAGGGGCGGTTAGGGTTAGCAGCAGCCTGACCTGCTTAGCCCATTCGCTAGATTTTATATTAACCGTGCGATTTTTCATAAAAACCCTCAATTTATATAAAACCCACTTATTTATCCATCGCCTTGAGAATCATTTGCGTGTGACCCTCTAGGCCTAATAACCAGTCTGGTTAATGCCCCAATAAGCCCACTGACTCCTCACTGGCCTGATTAATCAATTAATAATTCATATTAATTAATTAATCAATCGAATCAATGTCGCACATCAAATTCGATTAGTCCTCCGATCACGTTGGATACCAAGCAACACCGCGTGAACCCGGAAGCTATCGGGGTTAAGTAACCCACTTTTGGAACCTTTTCGCCGACAGTTATTGCGTGGATATAGTCCTTCATTCGTACAATGCTCTCGAGTCAACTCAGGGTATGGTGTACTGTCAAACCCTAACCGGTCAACTCACTTGAATCGAATGCTACCGAATAATATCGGAAAACTCTTTTCCCGATATTACGTCCGCCCTGGCAAAGGACTTCTACGCATCCTTCCTAGAGCATTCTCTCTCTAAGTACTGAGAGCGAATGATTCCTTATTGACACTCAATTCCCTTCGACGGTATTCCGCTGTACCCGATCCTTGGCTGTTTAGAATCCCGTGGTTAGAGATTCATAAACCATGGTCAAAGCACAAAAGTCCACTGACAAGGTGTCCTTGGTGTCTCAAGTCCGAGGACCATCCACACAACTACGACAATAGAATCTAGCTGGTTGATAGTGAGGTACAATACCATCCAGCGATTCAGTCGGATCAGTTTAGTGAACTCATCTCTAATGAGCATCGACAGATTCGCCTTAGTGTCTCCACACAAGTGACTATGAGATCAGTCACCCTCATCTTATGAGCGGGATTAATCTGTACTAGTCTATTCGGATATCCGATGTCCTTCTTGGATATCCTTCGACTAGGAACCATTAAGAATATGTATGTTTAAGTGATCAGTCTTACTAGTATGATCTCATCATAATCTGATTACTATCGCACGTATTCACGGATTTCATTATGAGACAATGATAATACGAATTTACACATAATGAATAATGATATTTATATTGATAAATGAATGAGATTACAAAGTCATATTGGCTTGTAGGCCACCTAAGACTAACAATCTCCCACTTGGACTAAAGCCAATCACCTTTATACAGTAAACCTATAGACTCTAGGTGATGCTCAAACACAATTTGAGACAACGACTTTGTCAATAGATCTGCTACATTGTCGACAGATTGAACTCTTTATACCACTACATCTCCTCTAGATATGATCTCTCTGATAAGATAAAAGTGCTTCAGAATATGCTTCTGATTTCTGATGTGACTGCAGCTCTTTTACTTTGCGTAATGGCTCCATTATTGTCGCACAACAGCGGAATAGGTTCAGAGATGCTGGGAACTACGCCAAGGTTGGTGATGAATTTCTTGAACCACACTGCTTCCTTGGCAGCTTTAGCTACAACGATGTACTCAGCTTCAGTTGTCGAATCTGCAGTGGTTGCTTAATTGGAACTCTTCCAGCACACTACGCCTCCGTTTAATGTAAACACAAATCTATATGTAGACTTGCTATCATCTGGATCTGACTAGAAACTTGTGTCAGTATAGCCTCATAATTTCATGTCATCTCCTCCATAGACAAGAAACTTATCTTTAGTTCTTCTCAAGTACATAAGGATACATTTCACTGTGTTCCAGTGCTCTTCCCCTGGATCAGCCTGAAATCTACTCGTAACACTTAGAGCATATGCAACATCAGGCCGTGTACATAGCATGGCATACATGATAGATCCTATGGCAAAGGCATAGGTTACTCTATCCATAAATGCCCTCTTATCAGGAGTCTTAGGAGACTGCTCCTTTGAGGGATTAATTCCATGTCTCATCGGTATGATACCTCTCTTGGAATTTTTCATGCCAAACCTTTTGACTATGGTATCTATGTATAAGGATTGGGTCATTCCAAGCATCCTCTTTGATCTATCTCTATAGATCTGTATTCCCAATACGTAGGATGCTTCTCTCAAATCCTTCATGGAGAAGTGTTTCAACAGCCAGATCTTTACCGATGACATCATAGCTACATCATTCCCAATGAGTAGTATGTTGTCTACGTAAAGGACTAAGAAGGTGACTACGCTCCCATTGGTCTTCTTGTACACACAAGGCTCATCTTCATTCTTAATGAAGTCATAAGACTTGACAGCCTCGTCAAATCTTATGTTCCAGCTCCGGGAAGCTTGCTTCAGTCCATAAATGGAGCTTTGAAGCTTGCACACTTTATCTGGAGATTCCTTGGATGTGAAACCTTCTGGTTGTATTATATACACCTCTTCCTCAAGGTTACTGTTGAGAAAGGTAGTCTTCACATCCATCTGCCAGATTTCGTAATCAAAATGGGCAGCAATGGCGAGTAGAACTCTGATCGACTTTATCATGACAACTGATGAGAAAGTCTCGTCATAATCAATTCCTTGCCTTTGACGATATCCCTTTGCCACCAACCTTGCCTTATAAGTATCGATCCGTCCATTAGCACCGATCTTTCTCTTAAAGATCCACTTGCATCCAATAGGTACAATACCCTCGGGCAAGTCTTCCAAGTTCCAAACTTGATTGGTGTACATAGACTGGATTTATGAGTTCATGGCTTCTCGCCATTTCCCGACTTCTGGGCTTTCTATGGCCTCGTGGTAGGTTTTAGGATCATCATCCTCACTATAATCTTCCTTAGATTTACCTTCATCGATGTGTCCCACATATTGTTCGGGTAGTCTAGGTAATCTACCGGATCTACGAGGCTCATTTGTGTGCACCTGAACAGATTCAGGAACTGATATCTCATCTGATGATAATGCAGTTGTTTGGCGATTTGGAACCTCTTCCAGTACTATTTTACTCCCACTGTCCTCCTGGAGAAGGTATTCCTTTTCCAAGAAGACAGCTTTCCTGGCGACAAACACCTTTTGTTCATCAGGATGGGAAAAGTAGTATCCAAAAGTTTCCTTTGGATATCCCATAAACCTACATTTATTAGTTCGTGATTCCAGCTTGTTTGCATCATGCCTCTTTACATGACCAGGACAACTCCAGACTTTAACATGTTTAAAATCCGGTTTCCTGTCTTTCCATATCTCATATGGATTAAAGGCCACAAACTTGTTGGGTACTCTGTTTAACAGGTACTCTAGAGCATACTGTTAGCTTAAGATTGTGTCGTTAAAAAACCAAAGGTAACAATCATATTTTAATCGGCTCACTTAAATGAATTTTTAGCAATACCAATGGTGAGTCCGAGTGGAATCCACAGGGAATTAAACTTATAATTTTTGAAACTTTGCATTTTTTTATTATCTAAAGCAATTTAGAATTTGAATGAACTAATTAGTTACCTATTTAAACAGCAAGCCAATTAACTAAAATACCTAAGGTAACAAAGACTAATTATGTGAAATACTTCTCAGAAAATAAATATAACCACATATGAAAAATCTAAGTTAAAACACACCCCTCTTTAACTCTTTGCAACTTTAACACAATGCCATTAATAAACTGAAACAAGAAATAATATTACAGACTTTCTAACTTTAACATCCTAAGCAATACTTAAACCTAATCACAAAGACCATCTAATAAGAAATAAAACAAATGATTTTACAGCAAACAGGGGCTCTGTTGGCAGCAATGGAGCGATGGGCACACTGGTCCGATGGCAAGGGCGCGTGGTAGGAGAGTGGGCAAGAACCGTGGCAGCAGGTGGACGCACGGGCGCTTTGGACCAAGGCCCTTGGCAGTAGCCCAAGCGGGTGCACGCGGGGTTGACGATGGCGCAGCAGGCGGGTGAGCACGTGGCGGCGGCGGCTGGCGGGCGAGCGACGCGTGGCGGTGGCCGAGCGGGAGCGCCCTCCTGAGTGGGCGTGGGCGACGATATTGGCGGCGGTGAAACCGCTCGGCGCGCCACGTGGCAGGCGAGGTGGGCTGCGGAGGCACGAGCGATGAGGGCACGCGTCTACGTGCTCTTCCGAGGCGACACGTGGGGGGGCCGCCTTCTCCTTGGCGCGGCAGCAGAGAAAGTGAGAGAGAGATAGGGAGAGAAAAGGAAGAGAGAGATGGAGAGCGCATACGGGAGAGAGGGAAAAAGTGAGAGGGAGAAAAAGGTAGGGAGAGAGAGAGGAAAATTGAGGAAGAAAGAGAGAGAGGGTTCTAATAGATAGAGAGAGAGAGAAGCAGAGAGAGAGAGCGTGCGGGGAAGAGGGAGGCAGCAGAGAGAGTGAGAAACAGTGGAGAGAGAGAGATAAAGAAAGAGAGAAAAAAGTGAGAGAGAGAAGCTACGACAGAGAGAGCAAAGAAGAGAAGAGAGAGAGAGAGCGTTTGGGAGAGAGAAAAATTGAGCCAGAAGTCTCCTCCAAGAAAGAAAGCAGAAAGCTTTTTAAAAGAGGAGGGTCTTTTCAAAAAGAGGAAAGGGGGGGGGGGAATGGAGGTGGCGGCTGCTCTTCTTGGCCTCCTTGGGTAAGGATTAGGGCAACCCTTCTCTGAGAAGTAAATGACCAATTTGCCCTTGCTCCTTTTATTTTTCCAAAAAGGTGGACAATTCTGCTGAGATTTGAACTCTAGACCTCCCATAAGTTTGCAAAGACTTAACCATTGCACCACAACTTCCTTCATGTTCTGTTTACATAAAATAAATTTAAATTAGCATATTATCATAAAAGTCATTACATTTATTTATTTTTCATCTCGGTTTTGTCGGAAAAACTACAAATGCGCTATACTATGTTAATCACATGAAATGACGATGTTTGAAATTAGAATTTGACGCAATTGGTACCGTTGGAATTGATACAAAATTATCTATCATTTCATACTATTTTTCAGATAAAATCGTGAGTATGATGCTTGTGATTATCCTTAAATGATCAACATTATTAACTTATCACACCCCGCTTGTGATTATCCTTAAATGATCAACATTATTAACTTATCACACCCCCCAACTTACTCATTGCTAGTCCCTTAGCAATGCAAATAGGAGAAAAATTAGGACAAACAATGAATTATCATGCTTCATTTGTAGTTATCTATCCCCAACAATTTAAGTGGTAGCCGATTGGTTCAGCTAAAGTTCTCATTTCCCACAATACTTTGATTCGCGACAGGTGATCGTGCATGTAAATTGGCATGCTTAGAACTCGTTTCCGCCCTTTCCGTTATATCCTTGCCTTACTTACCCTCTAGATAAGACTACCTGGAGAAGATAAGAGAAAAAGAGATTTCCCGATCAGTTAGTGAAGACTGTTTTTCGGCTCCCACCCCGACTCAACACTTTTCACGACTTGTTCGTATTTTCTGGTGTAAAGGACTTTTTAGCGCGGCTTTTTCATTTATTTGCGCATTTGCCTTGCGCATTTGCCTTTGAGAGTGCTTACTTTTTGCTACTCTCTTTAGTTTTCTTGAGGAAAGGTGCGTACTTTTGCCACCTACCTTCCTTTAGCTCTTTTGACACCTTTTATAGCATTTAGTATTTACAACTGTCCATTTTAAATGACCTCCTCTTTAGAGTGGTGAGTGGGACAGTCACCTATTATGGGTCCTAACGTTCCTTTCGTTCAACCCAAAAGAAAAAAATTAGAATAGGTGGTCCTATCCTTAAAGCTAATTCCAACAATTCAATACTTTTAAGGTCTTTCATTCATTCTAAGTTGCCGTGTGTGTGTGAAAATCATCCTGCCGTGGATTCTTGTGAAGTGGGATATTATAAACTTTGAAAGCTTTTTAACCAATGTGACTAACAAAAAACTGATTCGTTTAAGATTTAGTTAATGAAACAAGATTTCATGCAATTTTCATAGAATGTGAAAAGAAATTTTTGAAAGAAAAATTAAAATTTTGACCATTTTTTTTATTGAAAGATATTAGTTTTCTTCAAAAGATTTTCAAACAAATGCATATCATACTGATTGCCCCCACCCCCCAACTTGATTGACATTGTCCTCAATGGCATAAAAGATATGAAAAATATGCCAGCCATAAGAGAATTGTGAAGGAGAGAAACAACCTGTGATGAAGAGGATGCGACTTACCAAAGCTGACTGCTGCTCAGAGACCTAAAAATGAAAAGAAATACAAAAATTGAATTAAAATATTGGGTTGCCTCCCGACAAGCGCTAAGTTTAACGTCTTCAGCCAGACGAAAGTTCAGTTAATGCGGATCACTCAGCTCTATAGATTCCGGTAGCTCATTTTGAAGGTTTTCAATAAATGGTTTCAACCGTTGACCATTAACAGTGAATGTTTGTCCATTCTTTGGATCCAAGATCTTAACAACTCCATGATCGAAGGCTTTAACGACCAAGAATGGTCCATCCCATATGGATTTCAGTTTTCCTGGGAATAAATGAAGCCTAGAGTTGAATAGCCAAACTTTTTGATTTGGATGGAAAGATTTTCTCACAATGTGTTTATCATGAAAGGCTTTAGTTTTGGCTTTATAGATCTTGAAGTTCTCGTTGGCCTCATTACGCAATTCTTCTAGCTCATCTAGTTGTAAGGTTCAGCGGGAACCCGCTTGAGCTAGATCCAGATTTACTTGTTTAATAGCCCAATATGCCCTATGTTCCAATTCCACCGGAAAGTGACACGCTTTTCCAAAAACTAGGTGATAAGGAGACATGCCAATAGAAGTTTTAAAAGCGGTCCGATAGGCCTATAAAGCATCATCCAATCATTCAGACCAATCTTTCTTATCGGGCCTAACGGACTTTTGTAAGATGTTTTTTATTTCCCTATTGGAAACCTCCACTTGGCCACTGGTTTGGGGATGAGACGGGATAGTCAATTTGTGATTAATCCCATATTTCTTAAGCAGAGATCGAAATTGAGAATTCATAAAATGCGTACCCCCATCACTTATGATCGCTTCGGGCCACCTGAACCGAGAAAAGATGTTTTTTTGGACAAATTTAATGACCACTTTATGATCATTGGTTCGGGTGGCTACTGCTTTAATCTACTTAGAGACATAATCCACCACTATCAAGATATATGCATGTCCAAAAGAAGGTGGAAAAGGCCACATAAAGTCTATCCCCCAAACATCAAAAACTTTAACCACCAAGATTGGGTTGAGTGCCATCATATCCCTTTTTGCCATATATCCTACAGCCTGGCATCGGAGGCAAGTTTTGCTGAACTCATGGGCATCTTTACAGAGTGTGGGCCAGTAAAAACCACTTTGCAAGACTTTCGCTGCAGTTTTCTTCCCCGAGAAGTGGCCCCCATAAGAAAGATTGTGGCAAAAATTCAATACACTCTGTTGTTCTTCCTTCGGGACACATCGTCGGATGATTTGATCAGGACAGAATTTAAAAAGTTCAGGATCTTCCCATAAGTAATACTTCTCCTGAGAGAAAAATCGGTCATTTTCACTTTTGGTCCATCCTACCGGAAGTTGATTGGCCACCATGTAATTCACAATATGAGCATACCAAGGTGCAACGGTATGAGAAATGGCCAATAGATGCTCATCAGGGAATGAATCAGTCATTGGTTCACTTTCAGAAATCAGACAGGATAGGTGGTCAACTACCACGTTCTCAGAGTCCTTTTTATCTCGAATTTCTAAATTAAACTCTTGAAGGAGTAAGATCCATCTGATGAGTTTGAGCTTTGCATCTTTTTTGGTTAAAAGGTATTTCAAGGCTGAGTGATCAGAATAGATTATAACTTTTGCCCCTAAAAGATAAGATCGAAATTTCTCCAGGGCAAAAACCACAGCCAATAATTCATTTTCCGTGGTGGTATAATTCATTTGGGCATCTGCAAGGGTGTGACTTGCATAATAAATCACCACGGGGCATTTGTTGATTCTCTACCCCAAAACCGCACTGATAGCATAATCAGAGGCATCACACATGATTTCGAAGGGTAAAGCCCAATTAGGAGATTGAAGAATCGGGGCTTTGGTCAAAGATTCCTACAACGAATTGAATGCCTTTATGCAAGGTTTATCTAAGTGGAATGGGACACCTTTGTCTAGGAGAAGAGTCAAGAGCCGGGCAATCTGAGAGAAATTCTGAATGAACCGACGATAGAAACCGGCATGGGCCAGAAATGACCGAATCTGTCTTACCGATGTGGGAGGAGGAAGATTGGAAATGAAATCAATCTTAGCTTTATCTACCTCTATCCCTCTTTCAGATATGATATGGCCTAGAACAATGCCCTCTCTAACCATAAAATGGCTCTTCTCCCAACTAAGAATCAGATTTGTTTCAATGCATCTTGCTAGCACCTGTTTCACATTCTCCAAGCAATTTTCAAAAGAATCCTCGAAAATCGAAAAATCATCTATGAAAACTTCGAGTAACTCTCCCACCATATCGGAGAAAATAGCCATCATGCATCGTTGAAATATGGCTGGTGCATTGCATAATCCAAATGACATTGTCTTGAAAGCAAACCTACCATAAGGACACGTAAATGTGGTCTTTTCTTGATCTTCCGGGTAAATAGCCACTTGATTGTACCCGGAGTACCCATCTAAGAAGCAAAAGTACTTTTGGCCTGATAACTTTTCCATGATTTGATCCATGAACAAGAGTGTAAAGTGATCCTTCTTAGTCATGAGATTCAGCTTTCGGTAATCAATGCACACTCTCCATCCCGTGGTGAGCCTAGTAGGTACCTCCTCCCCATGATCATTCTTGATAACCGTCAATCCAGACTTCTTTGGTACCACTTGGGTTGGGCTGACCCATTTGCTATCCGATATAGGGTAAATGATATCCTTATCCAGCCATTTCACAACCTCTTTCTTAACCACCTCTTTCATGTTTGGGTTAAGCCGCCTTTGCATCTCCCGGCTGGGCTTAGAATTCTCTTCCATATAGATGTGATGCATACAAATGGACGGGCTAATTCCCTTTAAATCGGCCACCGACCATCCAATGGCACCCTTGTGATCTTTGAGGACCTCAGTTAATTGGGCTTTCTGCGGCAATGTGAGATTTGCTGCAATGATGACCGGGAGAGTTTGGTCCGAACCCAAGAAGATATACTTGAGAGACTCAGGTAATGGCTTGAGTTCAAGCTCAGGAGGATCCTCTAAGGATGGCAAAACAAGCTCAGACTGCAAGGCTGGTAAAGGTTTAACCTTGGGCCAAAATGTTAATGGGTTGGGGGAATCTTTTAAGGTATTGGCTTCTCTAAAAGGTCATGCGTGAACATCACATTTTCTTCAACCAAATTATTCAGGATATCGATTGTATGGCATTCTTCTTCATGATCCGAATATTGGGATGCTTTGAAGACAATAATCTTGACTTTTTGACCCCCAAAGGATATGTCCATCATTCTAGTTTCACAATTTATATTGGCTTTGGCAGTGGCTAAGAATGGACGTCCTAAGATGATTGGGGTGTGAATGAGTTCTTTCGGCAATGACATATCCAGAATAAGAAAATCCACAAGAAAATAACAATCATAGACTTTTACGATAACATCCTCAATTAATCCCCATAGAGTCTTCACAGACCTATCAGCCAACTGCAAGATGATGGATGTGGGCTTTAATTCTCCAATATCGAATTTCTCGTAAATGGCTGTTGGCAAGAGGTTCACACTGGCACCTAGGTCCAATAAAGCTCTATCAAATGTGACTCCACCTAAGTCACATGAAAAAAAAGGTGTCCCAGGATCTTTCAATTTCATGGGAAGATGGTTCATTACAATAGCACTCACATCCTCCGATAGCCTAATCTTTTCGGGTACCATTCTAGATTCTCTTCGTGGTGTGCACAATTCCTTGAGGAACTTAGCATAAGTTGGCACATGCTTGATGGCATCGAGGAGTAGAATATTAATCTGAACTTATTTGAATAATTCCAGCAACTCCTCATTCTGAGCTAGTTTCTTCCTAGCATTGGGCTTAGCAAATAAGGCGTTAGGAAACGGCACCCTAGGTTGATATGAACTTGGCCTTCATCTATCTTCCCTTTTACTTTCGGATCTCCCCCTAACTTCTCCATGTTGGGTTCAGCCTCATTCTCACTTTCAACTTCTTGAGGTTTGTAGACACGCTAATTTTTACATCATATTGAGTAAATTTCATGTCACAATGATAATGCCCTAGAATGGTCTGATGTTTAACTATTAATTAATTTTTATTGATTTTCTCAAAATTTGTTTAATCACGTCGCTCATACACGACGCTATTTGGATTCTTAGCAAAAATCAATTCGGAATTGAAAATTGTAAATTTAAGAGGATTTAGCTGAATAGCGTCGCATTTGTACGATGCCCTTTAAGTCCTAATCAGCCTAGATTTACTATTTCTAATTCTGGTTAATTTCATAATTTATCTAAAGCACGTCACCTATACACGACGCCTTTCATGTTTTTTAAATATTTTCGATTTCCCTTTTCGGATTTATTTCTGTTTTAGCCGCATTAATGAACTAAAGGCGTCCCACTTGAACGACGTGTTTTAAGAGTATCCTGATAAGCAAGATTTGGCCGAAATAATATTGTTCCTAAGGTTAGAAGGGTTTCCAATTCCCATTGTGATCGTCCAGAGCAATTCTGAGCTGCGGGTGAGTCACTTTGAAAGCCAAATACTCTAAAATCACTTCTTATAAATATATATGGACATTGACCATTGAAAATAGTTGGTATTTGGAGAATTCGGAGCTCTCTACAAGGTGTTTGAAGGTCCTCAAGGGAGAAAAACGTGGATAACAAGGAGTTCTTATTCCTTCATCCTCTTCCACTATTGAAGCTTAAGAAGATCTAGGCTTTCAAGGGGCCAAACCAACCGATTTTCTTTCTAGTCTATTCTAGTTTCTTTTTCATATAGCTTTTCATTGCATCAACTCATCGCAAACACTCACTTCATGATTTCCAAACCTACATTCCTTAAGGGGGTTTAAAAGAACACAAGAAGTGAGTCATTTTAGTTTAGTTGCATGTTTAGATTCTTAATTAGAATAGATACTACACTACTTCAGTTCTAATAATAGTTTTATTGTTTATTTGATTTTTTTTTTGTGCCAGGTACAAAAGAAGAGCAAGAATAAAGAAAGAGAAGGCTCCTTTCTTTCGGCCGGCCGAAAAAGAGGAACAAAAAGATCCCATATTCTCCCGATTTGTAAGGTTAGTAAGCGATCACTCTTCCTTTGAAACCCTCGGTTTATGACGATCACAATCCTTTTCATATTATTAAACACATGATAACATGATGAACACACACTCTTTTTGAGCACTACAGCTTTTTGACGATCACGGTGGGACTTGTCTTGCCGTTTCTCTCCTTTTTACTCTTGTTGATTCCATTGGGCACCCTCGGTGCGTCGCTTGTGTCCCTCGGACACGTTTGATGGTTTGTTGGTTGGTTATTTGACTTTTATCCTAACGTGCACCTCGTGCACACCCCCTTGTGGCAAAATTTTGCCCTCCCTTGATTGCCTTGAGAAGTGGTATTTGAAAGTGTGTTTGTTCAGATTGATATCCATGTGTTGCATGATTGGTCTATATGTTCAAATTGTCGTCGCGTGAGCAGTTGATCTCTTAGTCATCTTGTTGTTTGAAGAGTGGATTGCCCCTGATCTTGCTTCTTATTTGCTGCTTTTGGGACCTAAAGTGCATCTGCAAAGGGAGACGCGTTTCGTTAAGCGTGTCGCCCTCGCAACACACGATTTAGTGCCCTCTTTATCTTCCCTGCTGCCCGAGCTTCTATGAACATGAAGGATTACTGTTTTGAATAGCGTCGGTGAACGGCGATGCAATTCAAGCTCTCATCCCTATTGGTCATTAGCACCAGGATCATTGATCTTCTTGCTACCTATATTTATTTATTCTACATTAGAGGCCATCTAGGCCATAGGTCATTTGCATCGGGGCTCACCCCCCTCCTCTAGGAACACCTCTCTTGGCATCCTCACCTCTCTCTGACTGGGTCGGTCCCTCGATCAGACTAGAGTGGTTGGTGTTAAGACCTCCGTAAGTCCCCAAAAGCAAAGAATTCCTCTTTGTTCATCGGACTGGTTGTACCATCTGAAGTCCTGGGTAGTTGGTCATATCGTTGTGAATGAAGCCGTAGAGCATAACGATGGAAATTGAATTGAAACTAGGATCTTACCTATTGAGAGAATTTGAATCTAAAAATTCAATTAACCCAACAAGTAACTTTCAAAACAACGTAAGCATCCACTTGGTTGTTAATTTGTGCAAACTTGATTAAAGTAATTGTCATCTCAATACAATGATGCTATGTTCAGGTAGAACTGTCGGCATGGTTGCCTTTGAACAAGAAGATCTGGTCGAGTACGAGGGAGATGCCTTTGCCCCTCAGGTTCATGGTACATCCTATTCTGAAGATGGAAGGGACGCTTATATCCCCAACTATCAAGATCAATTCCAATATGTTCACGAGGGAGATGCTCATTCCCCTCAGTATTATAATGATCCGATCTACGGTCAATATCATCCGGATTTGGGCAATCATTCACGTATTCATGTCATCTCTAATCCTACTGCTGAAAGAGCCCAAGACTAGACTGGGCCCTCTGTCGATCATCATTCTGATCTTACTACTCTCATGGGAGCTCTGTCTAATCATGTAGATTCCCGTCAATTTGATGCCATTCAATCAATCTTAAAAGGGAAAGCTCCTCTGCATCCTTCTGAGCCAGGCCCTATGGTTCACCCTGCTGTTTATCAAGCTCCTACTCAATCCATGGAAGGTCTCTATATTTCCACTCCACAGCACAGAAGCCCTTAATAGTCTTGTTCACAGCGTCTTGTTAGGCCGCAAACCCTAATCTATCATAATGCCTTCGGGCACGGTGGGAACGCCGCCAGTTCACAACCTCACTATTCCCGCATCCCTGCTTATTCGCAAAGGCAGTCTTTTCAACAACCACCACCTCCACCAGCAGATTCTACCACCCAACTCCTACTTAACAAGTTGTCCCAAATGGACGAGCGGTTCAAGAATCTTGAAAAGAATATGGACAGCAAGGCCACTCCTGAACTCTCTGTTTCCGATTTGCCATTATTCCATCTCTTACCTTGCTACCACAGCAGCAACAACCGGTTCAAAGGGCCCCGGTACAACAAGCAACACCACATAATATGGGCATAGTACAAAACCCGTTGCCAGAACATCAAAACCAAATTGCCCCCATTTTGACAGGTAGCCAGTCTGAGGCTAGTAGAGGGCAACAATGGAAAGTGGAGGATTCGTCCTCTATCTATTCAGCAAGTCATATGTCAAGCACTGCCGAGCAACCGCCTCACCGCATTCTCCGCATACCTAAACCACAACCTATCACCAATAAACCCATTCCACCCTCCACCACCACATCCTCACCAAGCAACCCTCCGCAAACCAACTATACACCCTTCATGCCATCCAGACCATTACTCCGTGTGCCATTCCCTACATCACCTACAACAACCACTCACCCCGATACCCTACAACCCTCCAAACCACTCATCCGTATAGTACCCCCACCAAATAACCCATCACTGCCACTTGCTCAACCCCAACCCTCCAAATCACTCATTCGAGTTCCCTTACCTCCACCAACATCCCCTCACAAAGCCAATACACCTTCCAAACCACTCCTCAACACGGTAGTGCTCAAGATAACGCCTGGAGCTTCCGCTATTGAAGAACATACGCTCCGAAGCCGCCGAATATTCAACAAAGTGTTTCCTCAATCTACAGTGCGAGTCGGCCCGTCACAGCCAGTATAAGAAGTCCAGCACGAAGAAAGTGTACCTGGTACCCATTATGACTTGTTGAAATAGTTGGATAGAACACCGGCATGCATCTCTATATTAGAGCTGATCAAGAGATCTAAGGTTCATCAAGAAGTCATAATGGAATACCTACAACGGGTAATGGTCAGCGAAGATGTGCCAGTGGAAAAGATCACTGCATTATTGGTATCCCAGGGGGATCATCCCTCTATATCTTTCCATACCTCTGTACTGGCACCGCTAGCAGCAAGGAGCATGGCATTAAGCATAACTGTCAATATATATAAAAAGGTTGTGGATACCTGTTTACTAGACACCGGTGCATTTATCAATGTGTTGCCACCGAGAACCCTAGAGCTCTATGGGGTCACGAAAGAAAAATGGCTGGCCTCTCCCATTTCTGTTATTGCCTATGATAATACTACCCGTTCCCCTCTGGGGATGGTCTATTTGAAGGTAGAGTTCGGCCCTGCTTACCATGCTGAAGTTGAATTTCACATCCTCGAGATTGACCCTTCACTGAAAGGCATACTCGATCGTCCTTACATCAAGTCACTTGGGGCGATCCCATCGACGAACCATCAATGCCTCAAGTTCCCCCACAAAGGACGTATCATCAAAGTTACTAGCATGCCTATCCTTGCTACAACCCATTCACTGAATGTGAATCCCAACCCGGCCCCTCAAAGGCCAGTCATCTCCTTATGCCAGACCCACACCCTTTTGGCAGATCCTTTTGAGCATATTGTACTTACATCTTACCCGGTCAATGTTGTAAAGCGGAAGAAGTTCATGAATACTCTAGGCTGGAACATCATGCTGAAAGTGTGATATCAACCTGGAAAGGGTCTGGGTACCCGGCTGCAAAGAATTAAACCGGTGACAGATGAGAGAAGAGTACCTGGCAGCGGCCTAGGTTACAGGCCAGAGAAGGTAAGGCATCGTATTGTGGATCAATAAGAAGGTGAAGATTGTCATAAAACATGGAAAACCATGATTACCCCCTGCAAAGAGAATCGGGATCCCTTGACTTGGACCTTGTCTCCTCATTTTGTTAAAGGGCCTGTTATTCAACATGACCACAACAACACAGTAGTGATCACCTCTCATTTTGACTTGCATAACGTATATGGGAAGGACCTGGCTAGACATTGTTCTCCACTGCTGACATGTCAATCTCTAGAGGCTCTGCGGCCAATGAAAAAGAGGAAGACACAAGATCCAGAATGTGAATGGTACCGTTGGTTTGACATGTGGGACTTGTATATTGTACGGAGCAGACTATTCTTGAACCCATCAGAACCAAAGTGGCCTCCACTGGTAGATGAACTGATCGAGAGGCCCAGGGCCATCTTCGATAAAAGGATTTTGCTGGCAGAAGAAACAGATGAAGGGGAGCCAGATGACCCCTATGAAGCTGGTTATACCACTGATCTTCTATGGAGAGGAACCTATCCCTTTCATGTTTTCACACTCCATAGTTTGTTCCGCACTCTGCTCCTAACCCCAACTTGGTCACAGGTTATTACTGAAGACATTCCACGAGCTCCGCCCATCACTATTACTATATCCCTTCAGGATCTCATCCCTCAGATTCCTCTTAATCTTGAGAGGATCTATGATCTGATCTGGGACATACTACTGTATGATCCCCCTAATCCCTGGGCACTGGTGCCGGTACCTCCATCACTTCCTTCTCCCTTCATCTACATCCATTCTTGCTATATGTTAAACTCAAATAATTCAAAAAAAAAAAATGCCAATTTGGCAACTTCTTCCTCTCAAATCCTTGTCGAGGAAACATCCTATTTGTCCGACTATACCCCATCTCGGGGGTCATTCGGGCAAGATTCCCTTCTAGATCTACTTTGCCACTTCGCGCGGGAGGATTCACCTGTATTCCCACCTGTATCCCCTGATTTTTATCCTTCTTCGTCCTCATTAGGTCATGATAGGGAGTCTAGTAAAGTTAGGGAGTCTAGTTCTAGACAGGTCAATCAGGTTAGGAAGCTTAGGAAGTCTAGGGGTAGACGAGTTCTAGATAGATACCTCAAAGAGTTAGCTTTAAGATGCCTTTCTTGTTCTCAGATCCCTCAGCTATCAGAAAATCCAATCTAGATGTCAGAAGAATGTGGAGCTGATGAGTTAGTCGATGATGGATACGGGGTATATGAGTTGCTACATGAGAAAGACCCCATTAATGGAGAAGGAGAAGACGATAAGGACGCAGATGAGGCGTATGCCAGTAGAGTGAAGAGATTTGAGGAACCCTCAGCTGCTGTAGAAGAGCCTACCAAAGAGATCAATCTAGGAACTGAAGATGAACCTAAGGTTGTCCTCGTCAGTAAGAATCTGTCTGAAGTAGATGAAGAGACAGTGGTCCGAGTTCTCAAAGATTATAAGGACACCTTCGCCTGGAGTTACGAGGATATGCCGGGGCTAGACTCATCACTAGTGGAACATAGATTAACCTTGAAAGAGGGAGTGAGCCCGGTAAAACAAAAGTTAAGGCGATTCCGCCCTCAAATGACTTTGAAAATGAAAGAAGAGGTTGATAAGCTACATAAAGTCAAATTCATTAGAGTTGTCCTCTATCCGCAATGGGCGGCCAATATAGTCCCGGTTATGAAAAAGGATAGGAAGGTCAGAATCTGTATTGACTTCTGAGATTTGAACCGGACATGTCCTAAAGACGATTTCCCACTGCTTCATATAGATGTACTCATTAACAACATTGCTAGCTATGAAACTCTGTCATTTATGGATGGGTTCTCGGGGTATAATCAGATTAAGTTGGCAGAAGAGGACCAAGAGAAAACATCATTCACCACACCTTGGGGAACTTACTGCTATGTAGTTATGCCATTTGGATTGAAAAATGCTGGAACCACTTATCAAAGAGCCATGATGGTTATATTCCATGACATGATGCACATTAACTTAGAAGTGTATGTGGATGATCTGCTAGTGAAATCTAAGACGAAAGCTGAGCATGCTGAAGTTCTAGCAAAGGTTTTGGAGAGGTCGAGAGAATATCAATTGAAGATGAACCCCAAGAAATGTGTATTCGGGGTATCCTCAGAGAAGTTACTTGGATTCATTGTCAGTAAGCGGGGTATTGAGATCGATCCCAGCAAGGCCAAGGCTATCAGAGAGATGCCGCCTCCCAAGAATTTGAAGGAATTAAGAGGATTAATCGAAAGGTTCCAATTTATTCGCCGATTTGTCTCCCAACACTCGCAAAGGTGCAAGTCATTTTACGAGCTTACTAAACCGGGAGTCAAGTTCGATTGGGATGATAAGTGTCAGGAGGCATTTGATGGATTGAAGAATTATTTAGCAAGTCCTCCTGTTTGAGACCCCCATCTCTGGACAAACCATTGATTCTATATATTTATGTCCTGGATGATGCAGTGGGGGCTGTCCTGGCATAAGAGGTTGAAGAAGGAAAGGAGAGGGCAGCCTATTATCTCTCAAAACTTCTCAACCCCACTGAACAAAGATATACAACGATGGAGAAAACATGTGCATCACTTGTATGGGTGGTCCAGAAATTGAAGTATTATTTCTTGGCCCATGAAGTTCATCTCATTGCTAGGATGAATCCCATTAAGTTCTTTCTTAAGAAATCTATCCTCACTGATAGGTTAGCACGATGGCAAAGTTTTCTTTCCCAATTTGATATCACTTATATCAAGCAGAAAGCGATTAAAGTCTATGTCATAGCAGAACATCTTGCTCATCACCCTCTTCCTCAATTTGATCCAGTCTGATCAGAATTTCCGGATGAGGAACTGATGTCCATAAATAAAATAAATGATGATATGTGGACTCTGCATTTTGACGGGGCTTTGAACTCTCACGGAAAGGGTATCAGCATTGTTCTCCTATTACCTGAAGGTGTCACCATTCCACAAGCCTTTCAGCTTGACTTCTATGTCACTAACAACATAGCTGAGTATGAAACTCTCCTTGTCGGCCTCGAGGCCGCTCATCTCTATGGTGCCACCAAACTGAGAATTGTGGGTGATAGTCAATTAATTCTTCGCCAAGTGCTTACCAAATATCGCACTTTTGATCCTAAACTCAAGCCCTATCAGGAACTCACTTCAGCTTATGCCAAACTTTTCACCAAATCGATCTTTGTCCATATTCCTCGGAATCAGAACATTCTAGCTGACGCTTTGGCTTCTCTCGCATCTTCCCTGAATTTCCCGATCAGCAGGCAATCTGAGTCCATTACTGTCTATAGGCGTCTTTCTCTGGCCGTGAAAGACCCTTCTTTCCTTAAAGTTAAAGAGAAGTTGCTGAAGAAGGTTAGAGATGGGGATATTGTGGAGAAAAGAGAGATCATACTGCTAGACTGGCAACAAGAAATGGAAGACGAGGATAAACCATGGTATTATGAGATTGCTAAGTACTATGAAGATCAGTCATACCCCGAAGAAGCCACTACTAAGGAGAAGAGAGCTATCAGGAGAGTTGCTCAGAGGTACATCTAAGTTGGAGGAACTTTATACAAATGTATGTTTGATGGTGTTCTCTTAATATGTTTGGATGAAGATGAGCTTTGGAAAATCATAGAGGGAGCTCACGCTGGGTTGTGGTGGCCATGTTAACGGACAGATGCTATCGAAGAAAATCCTTAGACAAGGATATTACTGGCCAACCATGGAAGAAGATTGCGTAGGATATGTTCGTTGGTGTGCTAAGTGTCAGCTTCATGCCGATAAGATCCATTTCCCCGCATCTTCACTCCATCCTGTTTCATCCCCATTGCCTTTCTCTATGTGGGCTTTCGATATCATTGGTCCCCTTGGTAATCCTGAGTATGTCACCAAGCAAAAATCTTTCATCCTTACGGCAACAGAATATTTCACCAAGTGGGCGAAAGCCGAAGCGTACACGGAGATCAAAGCATCAACGATTTGCAAGTTCATCATGAGGAACATCATCACCAGATTTGGAATTCCAAGCACCATCGTCACCGACAATGGACCACAGTTCATATCACAAGAGCTGAAGGACCTCTGCAACAAGTATAAAATTGCATTGCATCATTCATCTCCTTATTATCCGCAAGGCAATGGCCAAGTAGAGGCAACCAATAAAACTCTAATAAAAATTATCAAGAAAACGTGTAAGTCTAATAAGTTCTCAAACTGGCCAGAAAAATTAGTTGAGGCTCTATGGGCATACCGAACTTCAATCTGTACTCCCACTGGGCAAACTCCTTATTCCCTAACATTTGGAATATAGGCGGTAGTTCCATACGAAGGCCTCATCCCATCATTAAGAGTACAATTGAGCAAGAAATTTTCCATTGATGAGCATCGCTCCGCACTCCTTGCTCAATTAGAACTCTTAGATGAGAAAAGATGGTCAGCCGCCAATCATGCAAGAGTATAAAACAACAGATTAGCACATTTTTACCAAAAGAAGGTCATTGAACGAAAGTTGAAAGTTGGTGAGATGGTTGTGAAAAGAATCTTTGTAAAACCTGGTGGTCCACGTTCTAAGCTCCAATCCAACTGGGAAGGACCGTATGTCATGTCACATGCTTTTCCTGGTAACGCTTATCGCTTAGTCAATGAAGAAGGACAAGAGCTAACTTACCCCTGGAATGGTCTGTATCATAAGAAATACTACCCTTAGTGTAATTGATCAGCATGGTACAAGGATCAATGGAGTTGAAAAATTCGAAAACTCAAATTCCCATATTAATGTTTAGTAATCTAATCCAAACGTATTATTGCACATAAACACGTTTGATTCGTGAATAACAAGAGATGCGAAGCCCGAGGGACACCGAAAGCTTGACTAATAGTGGAAAAGTACAACTCATTCTTTTCAAAACAAAACTCATGTTTTTACTCTCGGCCCGCGACGATGGAACGAGGCTTAGAATAGACTAATGACAATACCCGCCATCCTAGTAAGAGGCCGTCATAAAAAAAAAAAAGGGGGGGGGGGGGGGGGGGGGGGGGAGATCCGCCCCGCAAAGGCAAAAGAAAAAGCAAAAGCAAAAGTCAAACCAAATCAAAAGGCCACTCAATATTACGAATGTTATTACAAAAGGTCACAAAATCAAATGAAAAGGGAGCGCAAGGTCGTTAAATACCTCGCAAAATAAGAATGACCGAGCCCCAACGGATAATAGGGTAGAGAAAGGCTGAGTCTCCGGAACCTTCTCACGGGCTTTCTAAACCAATTCTTCCTTTCATTCTAAAGAGGCGTATCCCAAACTTGAGGAATAGCCAAGGTTTACTAAGGGTCAGACCATCGAATAGGATCACGATTCCAAACATAATTCAAGCACGATAAGTCTGGAGTAGGTCATTAAAAATTGATGTGGGAATTAAGTTGACGAATGGATACGCTCTTTTGATCCAAGTTCCATGTTGATCTTCAGTTTACTGAGTTAATTGAATATTTCAAAATCCAAAAAAATTGAATACTTCAAAACCCAAAAAAAAAAATGAATATTTCAAAACCCAAAAAAATTAAATATTTCAAAACCTAATAAAATTGAATATTTTAAAACCCAAAAAAATTGAATATGGCAAAACTTCGAAAATTGGATATTTCTAAATATGCAATTGCGAAACAAAAATACTTCAATTAGCATTTGTTTGTCGCATCACGCGCGTGTTGCATTCTTTTACCTTCAGTGAGTATTTGCATGCTTATATGTTGCATTTTACTTCCTTTTAATTATCCTTATTCACCTTTGTTAAATAAAGGCTTCGCCCATTGACCTTTCTACCAAGGATAGGATTAAGTAACTGGCTACTTAACTGGGCAAGGGGCTAAGCTTGAATAGACATTTATTTTGTTCGTTGAGTCATGTGCAGGAATGGAAAAGGAAAGATAGCGAACAACAACACCAAGACAACTCAAGTATGAAGAAAAGTCCTTTCATATATCACAAAGAGTTTGTACAACATGAAAGTCCATCCACAGGACTCCAAACCAAAAGAAAATACATGATGGCAGTCCTCACGGTTGGCTCTCTCCCGCACCCTCATCTAGTTGGCTTTGCGCCTCATCCTGGACATCTGGACCTCGAGCTGGCGGCGGCGGTGGTCCCATGACCCTTGGCCCTGCCTGGCCAGAGGATACTGCAATGTTGGTGGTAAAGGCACTCGCCTGCCCCCGCTCCAACGCCCGCTGGCGCGCACGCTGGTAGCGAGCCTCGATGCTCTGGCGCTCGTGGTCCGCCACCGATAGGCGTCCCTGGAGACTCTCCAACCGGGACCGGTCTCGATCCCTCTCCACCGTCAAAGCCTCCAGCCAAACTTGGAGACGTGCAAGCTCACAAGGGAGGTCGCCTGTGGAAAGTCTGGCTAGCTGCTCCTCCAGCTCTGCGACTCAGGCTGCCGAGCTGCGGGCCTGTGCCAGCTCTGCATCCCTCTCCTCAAGAGCCATGCAAAGCTCTTGGACCTGCAACAGAAGACATCATCAGCAAAGTGATCAAGCAAGCAAAAGACATCATGCAAGAAGCAAGTTGAGGGCTTACCTGAGCAACAACATCCTCTTCAGCCTGAGTGGCACGGCGGATGGCAAGGGCTAGCTGACTTCGCAGGTCAGCCATAGCGGCTTCATGGGCAGCCGAAAAGGAGGAAGGACCGGCAGCGGCAGAAGGTGAAGGGGTCGCCGCATGGGTATAAGCGGCACGCTGTAACAAAAGGGGGACCACCGTCAGTGTACAAATGCCAAAACAATTTAATAATAAAATAGAGCATTCATAACATCCATGTCATTCATGCATAGCACTTACTAGCTCATCTAATTCTTTATGGACACGCTCAAACTGGGCCTCAGCATCTTGGAGGTGGCCGCGGAGTGTGATGATGGTGGCATCCCGAACATCTTGCATGACATGCCATACATTTACAAATATAAGCAATATAATTAATAAAATGAAAGAAGTATTCATAAGCATGCATATCATAATACTCACATCAAGAGGTCGGAGAAGCTGGAGGTGGGCCGCGTAGTGGGCCCAGTAGCGCTGTAGGTAAACGTCGCTGCTCACTGCCTGCGACTCCACCGGGACCCTGTATTGGTGCCAGTCATCCCGCTGATCTGGGAATTTGGCACTCCAATCCGTGCGGGCCTGCTTCCCCCGCATCGACCTCCCGATCCCCTCCGAGATCTCCTCCTCCACCTACTCCTGATGCAGACCTAATGTCCGCATTCCCAGCCTCAGGCGCAGGAGGGCGATTTCATTCATGCAGTGCAGCCACACCTGGCGCCCGAACCTGCCTCGCCCGTGCTCCACCCATGGTTGTCTGGCATCGTCCATACCCAGATATGGACGCCAGATAACCTGCATTCATATAGGTTGATTGCATTGCATTTAACTAATAAAACAACTAAATTATCAATCGAATATGCAATTAAATAAATGATAATCTAAAAACACTTTAACCAAAAACAATTAATAATTAAACCATTTAACATTAGATAACTAATCAAATGTGAAACAGAAAAGAATTTTAGCAGGTGGGTGAGGTGGTAGCAGCGGTGAAACCGCTTGGCGCGCCACGTGGCAGGTGTTGGGATTCAGGCGGGACGCGAAGAACGCAGCAGAAACGACGAACAAATTATCCCGCCCGATGCCCGCTGATCCGATTCGGAACGAAAAACTAAAACTGAAAATCGGGTTGTAATCTGATTACCGTGCGCAGATTCAAATCCACTTTCGTCTTTGTTCTGTCGAGGCGATGCCGCGAGCCGCACAAGCGTCCGGCCTCCAGCGGTATCCACGCGATCCTCCGCAGTGGTTCGTCCTCACACCCTCGTCCGTATCAGCTCGCTCGCTGAAGATCCGTCGCCGCAACGATTGCCGAAAATCTGTCGACGGGAATTCCCAACTTTCGGGAATCACGCGCGGCGGAGACGGAGACAGTCCCGCGCCTCAAACAGGGCGCCCAGAGGAGGAGAGAGAAAGGGGGATGATGGCCAGCATGGGGAAATCCTAGAGCTTGGCCCAGGGTTTCTCAACAGCACGCATATATATTAAGTCGGCACGACTTTTCACAAAAGTTCCCAAGTAATATAAATCCCACTTATGTACCATCGACTGAGAATCTTATTGCGGGTGACCCTCTAGGCCCATTTACTAGTCCGGTTTTCAGCCCGTTATGTCCAATAACTAGTTATTGACTTATCGTAATTAATTAATATCTAGATATTAACTAATTACTCAGCCGAATTATCATCGCATGTAAATTCGGTCGGACTTCCGATCAAGTTGGGTGCCAAGCAACACCACATGATCCTGGAAGGTAATGGGGTTCAGTAACCTACTCATGGAACCTGTCCGTCCACAGTTACCACGTGGCTATAATCCTTCGTTCGCACAATGCTCTCGAGTTAACCTAGGGTATGGTCAACTGTCAAGCCCTAGATGGTCAACTCACTTGAATCAGACTCCGCTGTACAATATCGGAAAACATCTTTTCTGATATTGTTTTTGCTCTAGCTAGAGACTCCTGCGGATTTATTCTAGAGCATTCTCTCTCCAGTTACCTGAGAGCGAACGATCTTTTATTGAATACATAATCACCTTCGAAGGTCTTCCGCTGGACCCGATCCTTGACTATTAGAGATCCCGTGGATAGGGATTCGTAGGTCAAGGTCAAAGTCCAGAAGTCCACCGACAAGGTGTCTTTGGTGTCTCAAGTCCAAGGATCAACCACGCCACTATGACGATAAATCAAGCCGATTGACACTCAGGTAAATTACCACTCGGCGATTCGTGTCGGATCAGTTCAGTGAACTCATTCCCTAATGAGTACCTACCGGTTTACCATTGTGTCTCCACACGAGTAACTAACGAGATCAGTCACCCTCATCATATGAGCTGGAATAACATGTACTAGTCTTACCGGATGTTTGATATCCTTCTCAAACATCATACGACTAGGAACAATTGAGAATATGTCTTTATAAGTCATCAGTCTCATTATTATGATCTCATCATAATCTAATGACTATTGCACATATTCATGGACTTCATTATGCGCAATTATTAATATGCCAATCTACATAATGAATCTCATGCCATTGATTAGTGAACCAGATTGAAATAGGTGCCTAATGATTGGCTTAGAGGACACCTATATCAATTAATCTCCCACTTGGACTCAAGCCAATCACCTTCGCATTTGATCTCCATCAAATCTAGGTGATGCTCACATAAATTCTATGACTAAGACTTGGTCAGAGATCTGCTAAATTATCTATAGATGGAATATTTCCATTACGTTATTTCCTCTTAATTCTTTCTCTGAACTTGTTAAAGAGTCTCAGAATGTATTGCAACTTCTAATGAGACCATGGCTCGATCACACAATTGAAAGCTCCCACTGTTGTCCTACAACAACGAGATTTTATCAGAGACCTTTTAGAACTACATCTTAGTTCAGGGATGAACGTTTTCATCCATACTGTTCTAATAACATTATCACTTGTTTATGTCGTCATCTTAATATCGAGTTCTGGATTGAAACTCTTCCAATCTATTCCTTTCTTCTAGAAGGTTGAATCCATTATTTGACTTGAAATTTGAGTCAGTGTGACTTCATAGTTTCAAATCATCATCTTCATATACATGAATGTATCCTTAGCACTTCTCAAGTGCTTAATGATGCATTTCACTCCTGTATCCTTTAAGGAACCTTTTCTTTAAAGGAATAAATTCCATATCTCAACAATTAAGACTTATTATGAAATTTATGCCAAACATTTTGACATACAGGTCAATACAATATCCCCACCGATCCATCTTAATAGATTTGTATTTCCAATACGTGGGATATTATAACTAAACCTATTATGGAAAAAAACATGGTTAATAATACTTTTACTGATAGTAACATCCTGAAGTCATTCTCAATGAGTTTGATGTTATTATCACAAAGTATTACTAAAGCGACCATACTCCCACTATCCTTTTTGAACATACACACAATCCGTGATCATTCTTAATAATCACAGAATATTTGACCATTAAGTCAAAACTTTTATTACAACTTAGGAAGCTTCAGTTTGATTCAAAAAGATCTTTGAACTCATAACTTGCTTCCTGGACATTCTAAAAGCTTTAAAGGTGTATCATATACATCTTTACCTCAATCATATTGAAAGAGCGCTTTTAATATCCAACTATCATCATCTCATAATAATGATAGGCAGTATTGACAACTTAGCAATCTCAAAGTTGTAATTACAGAGAGCATCATTATCATAGATTTTAGATCATAATCTATTTTTAAGCTCCTCTCATCTTGCTAAATCAGATATGTCAAACATATCCTTTTAGTCACTGAGAGAATCTCAAAAATCTATGAAGCTCTCTGATGTGTTATGACTGGTTCCAAACAACTAAAGATTATCTAATAATCTTATGTTAGCTTGTGAATCTAGAACATCTTTTAGTTTTATCAGCTCCCACTGTCTTCTTTGAGGACATATTCCTCTTCACAGAAGGCAGCTTTCAAGACGATAATTATTTCATTATCGCCTGGCCAATAATTGTAATGTACAAACTCTTTAGACATTCACAAATTCACACTACGGTAATACTTGACTTTTAAATCAGGTTTGTTCATAATTCACATCTCATATGAATTATTTGGTTTCCATATCTTATATGGACATACACTGACTTATTTGGAACCATCTGTAAAGCATGGACATCTAATGTTCATACTCATATTCACAAGGATAATAATTAGGCAAATCTTATTATATATTGCACCATATCTTAATATCTAATGTTCATACTCATATTCACAAGGATAATAATTAGGCAAATCTTATTATGTATTGCACCATATCTTAATAAGGTGCAATTCCTCATTCTATCATATTACTATGATATACAATGAGAATCAATCGAGCGAGGATACAATTATCCTCTTAATGATTTATGTGAATCATATACCTAAGTATTAGTTTCTTTGATCAAATCAAAAATTCTAATACTTCATATTGATCTTATCCCTTAATCTTTCAGATGCATTCGTCCTGTACTTCAGTAAGTACATACAGTCGAATCATTCTAAGAGTACATTAATAAGGTAAGTCAATAGAAGTGATTATTGTAGACATCGATTTTGCACCCCCCCTTTTGGTCATGAACCCCATCCATCATTAGCCCATCACCACCAAACCCCTCATCTTAGCCATCTCAGCCCACTAATAACTAGGCCCATTAACCAATCTCGACTCTAGACACCTTTTCGTGGAAGGCCAACCAGGCCGCCTTCCACCACCCGTGGAAGGCCAGCTACCTTGCCTTCCACCTTTTGGACACCTTTTTCACTTTTCACCACCTTTTTCGTCGAAGGCCAACCTGTCCGCCTTCCACCATCCTACGAAGACCAACCTGTCTGCCTTCCACCACCCTTCGAAGGCCACTGTAGGCGCCCGGAACGTCCCCCGCCGCTGCTGCGGGCTTCGGGCGAGGGTTTCTCCGTTCGTCTTAGCAATGCGGCGATTTAGGAGGGTTAGAAATTAAGGTGTGATCGCCAGGAGCATTACCTTACGGTCCCTGTGCTCTGCAGAATTGTAAGAGTGATTGCGTTCTGAGGGAGCGGGAGATGGTGGTTTCCCCTTCTCTTCCTCCGGCCGGCCAGAGGAGGGGAGCTCGGCAGTCTGCGCGCAGAATCTGATAAGAGTCCCTGAAAAAAGAAGACAAACAAAGAAAAGAAATAGCCCGATTAGAACTGTGATATGTAGAATCTATCCATAAAAATATAAAAACTAACTAGAATTGGAGGGAGACGCACCAGATGGGTGTTTGGGGAGGGAAGGTGACCATATGTTATGGCCACCCACCTCCCGTTTTTTGTTAGAAACCTCTGGGGGTAAAAGGTGCTAAGTCATCCTAAGATGCATGCATGTAGATGGGGGGGTGCTCATGTGTGAAAAGTGAAGTGATGTGTTGAAAGTGGAAAGAAGAGTGAGAGAGGGAAGTGTTACGGAATGGATGGAAAGTGGGAATGTAATGAAGTGAAAAGGAGAAAAGTAAGAGAGGGTTAAGAAGACAAGCCCATTTGGAGTGCGAAGGATTCCTCTTGAAGCTCCTCTTGAAACTCTCTGACTCCTTGACCGTTCGACTCCTCAAAGCCGACTCACTTGCCAACCTCTTCTGAGCCTTCCCTCTAGAAAACTCCTCCTTAACCCCCGTGCTCGAGGGGACATGGGGGGGTTTAAATAGGTGAAGAGAGAAAAAAGGGGTCTAAATCCCCATAAATCATCCTGGAGCCAATGGGAAGTGGTCAAGGATCGGAGGTGGTGCGCGCAGCGGTCGCCGGAGTGGGGAGTGATCGGAGTAGTGGAGGTGAGGGCGGCGAGTAGAGGAGATCGTGGGGAAGACGAGGTCAAGGTGGTAGTTAGGGGAGTGGACTGCCAGCCAACATGCCTTCCAATCCCGGGGAAGGCCAGGTAGCTGGCCTTCCACGGAGAGGTGGAAGGCGGCCCGGTTGGCCTTTGAAAGGGGTGGAAGGCAAGGGGTAGCCTTCGAAGGGTGGTGGAAGGCGAGGGGTGGCCTTCAAAGGGTGGTGGAAGGCGGACTGGCTGGCCTTCAAAGGATGGTGGAAGGCGGACTGGCTGGCCTTCTACGAAAAGGTGACTAGAGTCGGGATTTGGTTAATGGGCCTGGTTATTAGTGGGATAAGATGGCTAAGATGAGGGGTTTGGTGATGATGGGCTAATGATGGATGGGGTTCATGACCAAAAGGGTGTCCAAAATCGGTGTCTACAAATGCCCCTCCGGGACACCTATTTTGCAGTAGAGTGGAATGGAATGATAAATAGGTGTTCCGAAAATCGGACCTGATTTTGGACGGCCCAGAGAAGGGATGAGTTGTATCCAAAGATGGTATGAGAGCACGGCAAATGCATGAGAGCTAGCTATTCGAATTGCAAGGGTGACTGAGAAGAGGAACAAAATTCAGACTGGAGAATCACAATCCGTGGGACCCTCGGGTGCTGGAACCACGAGGCCTTGGCGCACCAAGATGCAGCGATCTGGCCCAAGGGGATCTCAAGCATGAGAGATGGAGGAGTGTGATTTGAAATGGTCTCGACACAACGGGCGCACGGTGGCGTGGCGCATCGGGTGATCGCCAAGTGAGAGCATCTCAAGCACACGTATTGAAAAGGATGAGGTCTTGCAATTCAAAGGGCTAACAGACGAACGATCGCCAAACTCACAGATCAACAATGGGTTAAGCAGAGTGGTAAATTATGGTCATTACCCCTAGGGCGGGAATGGTGGATGATGCTTATGCAATGCATGCTGGTTTAAAAATTGAAAAGCAAATTGCTAATCTAAACATGAGGGATTTTTTGGCCAATCGAATAACTTGGAGAATATAGACTCCTCATTGTTTTGTTTAAAGAGGAACTCAAAGTCTATACGCCCAAAGTTATTAGCCCCCTGTGTCTTCAATCCTACTTGCTTCAGATTCCCTGCAGCTGCAAGAACGCACATCAGTAAATGTAAATAATCAATGATCCAGAATATCTTAATGACAAGCTGCAAGGAAACGAGGGACAAAGGTCCCTGTCGAGTCGAAGTCAGCACGGAAGATATGGCCATTCTCAAAGTAGAATGCCAATCCAGCTGCTTTTGGCTTCGACTCGACAACAAAAAGTGTCCACCTTTTGGACATAGATTTTTTTTCCTGTATGCACAAAAATGAGGGGAAAACAGTTAGTAGTATATGTTTTCGGCCCCTTACCCAAAAAGAGCAACTACCTTTTTCCTAATCTTCGCATAGGGTCAAGGGGCCGTGTCCTACTAATTAGACAAAAGGAAGAGTATTGAAACTGATGCGACAAGTAAATATGCAAATACGGGTGGATATTAACAAATGGGGTGTGTGATGAACGAAAACATATTTTTGATTCCGACCATCTGGTGACTGCCCAAACTTAGCCTAATTGAATGATGAAAGGGAAATGCACACTCAACTTCCTAGGTATCCTAAGCACACATCTAGATTGATTTGAGCCTCTAGACTCTTCAAACTAACGTTGACCGGCTAAGACTCATACTGATGACAATAGCGTCATGCCATGCTTAGGCTCCCAGCTACTTCCGACCACCAAGTTTGCCCAAAAAGTTTTCGAGGTAAATGATTTGTCCGACCCGGGTCTCTTTCCTCACAATTTAGAAGGTATAAGATGGAACACCTTGGAACCCTAACAGTCAACCGCGCGATGCTGACCCGGAATCAGACGCCGTCGCACCTATTGGTGACGCGCATGCATTGACCTAAGCCAGAAGTCTTTGAGAGTGCTCATTGAGATTATGGTTAAGGAATTGGTTCACCAGAAACACTGACATTACTCTTCACTCAATTTGGACTCCTGTGATCATGTGAGCATGTGACGATTTTTGAAAAACGAACCACTTTAAAATGATGTTCGGTCTTTAGATAGCTATCTCGTGCTAAACCTTGAGGGAGAAAAAGTGAAGAAATTTTGGAGACAAACCTCACAGGAGGATCGACAAAACCGTTAAAAGGGTGAGCTATGACAAAACGGACCCCTTTTGGACCTCCTAGATGCCCCTATTTTGATTTTTCAAGCCTTCGGTAGATTTCATGGCCAGGCAAGGTCACGACCATGTTTTTTTGTATGATTGCTTGAACCCCTTTTCTTTTTTGTATTTCTTTTTTATGCTTTTTTGAGGTTATTTGATATTTCGCCTGCGGGGACATGATAAAGTGTTAAATTGATCATTTAAGGGCAATCATATGCATCATACTCATGTTTTTATCTGCAAAATAGCATGAAATGATAGATAATTGTGTACCAAGTCCAACGGTACCAATTTCGTCAAATTTTGACTTAAAAACATCGTCATTTCATGTGATTAAAGGAGTATAGCGCATTTGCGATTTTTCGACAAAACCGAGACGAAATAAATAAATATGATGATATTTTTATGATAATGTGCTAATTTATATTTATTTTATGTGAATAGGACATGCCGATGATGCAGTGTAGCTGATGGAGTTTCTGAAAATTTGGGGGAGGTCTAGTGTTCGGATTTCAACTAAAGCAGGGGTAAAAAATGCAATTTGATGTCCTAATATTGCTCTGATTCATTCTTTCTCTGGAGTTTCCCAAAACCCTCTATTTCTTTCATTCTCTCCAATTTCCCAACCACATCCCTTCCTTTCTTTATTTTAAAAACCCTCTCTCTCTCTTTTTAGAAATTCTCTCTCCAATTCCGAATCCTCTTCCTTCTCCAGTTTCCTCTTCCTCTCCTTTAATCCCTCTCTTCCTCCCAGCCGCAGCAGCCTCCCACGGATTCTCCTCTCTTATATAATCTTTCTCTCCCACAGCCCCTACTCTCCTCCTTCTCCAATTCCCAGCAGCATCTCAGCCCTCTCTCTTCACGGTTTTCTCTTCCTCCCTCTCTCTTCAATTTCTCCTCCTCCTCTCCCTCGGTTTCCAACTTCTCCCTCCACAGATCTCTCTCTCGGTCTCTTTCTCTCCCTCAGTTCCCTCTCTCCGGCTCTCCCTCTCCCCGGTTATCCCTCTCTCGGTTTCTCTCTTTCTTTCTCTCTGTTCTCTCTCGGTCTCTCTTTCTCTCCCTCTCTCCGATTTTCCCTCTCGCGATCCCTCCTCTCTCACAGCTTTCCTCTCTCTAGGTTTCTCTCCCCGTTTTCTCCTCGTCTTCTCAGCCTCCCCACACATCTATCTCTCCCTCGGTTTCTCTCTGCATCCCGGTGAAGCCCACGCCGCACCTGCACGGCAAGCTCCAGCAGCAACAGCATCGTCCAAGTCCACGCACCGACAAGGCCACCAGCTCCTCCACGCTGCATGCATGCAGCCACATACCTGCCAGCGCCTCCACGTCGGGCTTCCACCAACTAGCAGCTCCAAGCATCCCACCGTCCTTGCCCCTCCACGCGGCGGTGCACCAGCAGTCTATACCTCCAGCGCCCCAGCGCACTCCGCGAACCAGCTGGGCCTCTGCCGCACTGCCACGGGCTCCCATAGCCTCCTCCTCTCAGCCGCAGCACCAGCACACGCCCGGTGAAGCCCCTCCACGCGGCGGTGCACCAGCAGTCTGCACCTCCAACCCCCGCAGCCGGCTATTCCTTCCCCTCCTCCGGCTCTCTTCCACCCTGCTGCAAACCGCCTCCACGTGCGGCCCATGTGCATGCTCGGTGAAGCCTGCACCAACCGCATCTGCAAGTCAAGTTCCTCCAGCACCTTCTCCTTCTCCATGTAGCCAGCAACACCTGGAGCTGCACCCGCACCCTGCTGCAAACTGCCTCCACGTCTCAGCTCCTGCAAGTTTCCAGCTCCACGCTTCAGCACCCTTCCACCAGTTCCACGCAGCAGCCAGCAGCTTCCAAGCATTCCTCCAGCGCCTGTTCCTGCTGCATCTGAAGTGCCGGTCCACTGCGCCACCCTCCTTTCCTTCGCTGGTCCACTGCGCCACAAGTCCCCCACAGAAGCTACAATGCTGTTATTCTGTTCTTTTCCTTCCCCCATTAGTGTAGAATTAGTTTAATTATTTAGGATTAGTTAGTTGTTATTTGATATTTTGTTTATTTAGTTTAAGGATATTAAATCATAATGTTGTAATTTGTTTCGTGATTTTTTTTTAGATAATTAATAATTTACACATAGTTAAACTACGGTGTCTTTGTAATATTTTTTTTATTATTAGTTGTGCTTGTTTTCCTTATATACTGGTGTTTAACTTTTGAAAAAGAAAAAAAAAAGAATTTGTTTAGTTTACGCAATTATATTTTTAAGTGGCATTAGTTAATTGAGTTTTAGTTTAATTAAGTAATTAGTTCACTCAAATTCTCAACTTTTTAGACTAACTAAATTCCAAAGTTTTCAAAGTTAAAATTTTATCTCCCTGTGGATCGACTCGGACTCACCATTATTAAATTTCTAAAATTTGATTTCAGTGAGCCGAACAAATTTAGATTGAACGTTCTCATGAGTGTTTAACGACGCACAATTCGGAACGATCAATTTTTGGCGCCGTTGCCGGGGAGTTAGATTTTTAATTTTGATTATCTTGGATTTAGTGTAATTATTCTTTAGCTAACCTTATTTTTCTTATTTTTGCAGATATATTGAAAAAAAAAAAAAAAGGAAAGCGAAATCATGGTCAGTGTGTTCCAACTTTCTATGTTTTAATTTCCTTACTTTAGTTAGTTTCCAATTTTGTAGTTTCTAGTTTAGATAGGTTTCCATTAACTAAAAAAAAAAAAGAAACAAAAAGAAGAACATCCAAATTTAAAAACCTTCATTTCCAAGATTAGAAACCTTCCATGCTTGGCATTCATCATTCTAGGAAAGCATGAGTTAGTTTCCTTTCACAGTTATTTTCATGAATTGTTGAAGATTGCGGGGGAAAGGTACGTGTTTCAATTTTAGCAAGTCATTCATGATTGCATCAACACACCTTGCATTGATTTGTTGCCTTGTATTGCATTCAAAAAAGACTTTAAGGGAAGCAACTTTAACCACATAAGGTAGGGATTTGATTACCCTTCCTTAGCCTACAAATCACCTTCCTCGCATTGGCATTTCCTAATCCAATTAAAAGCAAGTCGAAAGAGAATCTAGGGTTTACACCATGAGTGGTTTAAATTTCGGGTTACCTCCATTTTTGGCAACGGTGTCTAGCCTAAAGGTTAAAAAGGCAAACGTCTAAGCAGGAAAGTGGTTCTCTAATTAGGTCCCTACGAGAGTAGGGGGAGCCTCCCACTACCCCACCTCTTACCTGGCCGTTGACTGATTGTGGTTGTGACTCGAAGTGGACTCCATTCACCATGTAAGAAAATTCACATAGAGAGTCTAGGTTAACATTAGATCACTACGATAATTTGTTTGACAAAATTGTTTGCATTTAAAAAAAAAAAAAACATGAAATAGAAAACAAAAAAAATCAAATCCATCCTCTCTCTATCAGTCCTAGTGTATGCAAGGTAGGAGATCTCAAAACCCTAACCTTCTAGGACCATTTACTGAAATAGAAAGAATCATACATCAAAGAAATCCACCACAAGATCAGATGGCTGATAATCAGGACCCACCAAAGCAAATAAAGGACTATTTCATTCCAAATCGATATAAACCTTCATCATGTATTCAACTTCCTCAGAATCCAGCCAATCAATATGAAATTAAATCTAGCACCATTCAGATGCTCCCATCCTTCTATGGGAATACTAATGAAGATCCTTATAATCATCTGGATGAATTTCTAGAAATCTGTTCCACGGTGAAGATCCAGAATTTCACCGATGATGGCCTTAAATTGACCTTATTTCCCTTTTCATTAAAGGACAAGGCTAAATATTGGTTGGGAACTATAGGAAGGCCCATTAGAACATGGGAAGAAATGCAGAAGGAATTTCTCAAGAAGTTGTATCCCATCGGGTGGACCAATACCATGAGAAGGGCCATCACGAGTTTTACCCAAACTCCCGGGGAACTGATCCATGAATCTTGGGAAAGACTGAAAGAATTGCTTAGAAAATGCCCGCATCATGAGCTTTCAAAATGGCAAATTGTCCAAGCATTCTATGAAGGATTGTCTGAACAGTTCAGACAGATGGTGGATGCCTCATGTGGGGGGGCATTTATGATGAAAAATGAAGATGAGGCCTATGATCTGTTTGAAATGTTAAGTGAAAATTCCATCAATCATGCCTCATTATCATCTTATGAAAGGTCCGTTGGGCCATCTAAACGGACTGGAATGTATGAACTTAAGGCCTATGGAGATCCCGAATCCAGAATGGACATAAATATGATTAATCAGAAATTGGATAAGATAGACATCTTGGCCCAGAAGCTAGACCAACTCTTGGCCTTAAACAAGCAAGAGCCTACTTACCCAATACAATCTAGTCCATATGAAGACCCATCCTCTGCTAATCATGACATTTGTGCCTTATGCGCAAGTCCAACCCATCAAGTGAATGAATGCCCAACTGCGGCCCAACTTCCACCATTCATTCAAGAACAAGTTCAGGCTGCCCAGGGATTCTCCAGGCCCAATAATGATCCATTCTCAGATACTTACAATCCTGACTGGAGAAACCACCCTAATTTCTCTTGGAAGAATCAGCAGGCCCCATTACCGATGCCTAATCCTCCCATGCATCAAGCCAAAAAGCCATATAATTCATTTCAACAGCAATCTAATTTCTATGGAAATGTTCAGGCTAGGGGATCTCAAGCCCAATTTTCTCAACCGGCCCAGTATCAATTAGGTCAACCGGCCCCATATCAATCAGGTCAATCGGCCCAGTATCAATTAGGTCAACCGGCCCATTATCAATCATTCCAATCAGGTCAACCGGCCCACTACCACTCATTCCAATCAGGACAGCCAACCCAATACCATCCTCCACCCACTTACCAACAACCTCCTCAGCCCAACTTTGATGACAAATTCACTCAACTCCAACAACTTATTTTGACCCAGCAACAATCCATTGCTAAGTTGGAAAGTCAAATGGGCCAACTAGCTGAGGCTACGATGAGAAGAGAAGTTGGTCAACTTCCTAGTCAACCCATTGCCAATCCAAGGAATCAACCTCTGGGTTTTCCACAGCAATCGGGCCTTTTACCTCAGCCTGGCCCGTTACCACAACCTAAAGGGCCACAATTGGAGAATGCTAAAGCCATTTCAGCCCTTAGGAGTGGGAGAAGTTTAGAAAAACCACATGCAGATGAAGAGTTAGCCAAAGGTTCCACTGATGGGCCTCATGAAATTGAAAGTGATAGTGACACTGAACCCAACATAGAGAAGTTGGAGGAGGATCTGAAAGGAAAAGGGAAGATAGATGAAGGCCCAAGTTTGTATCAACCTCGGGTGCCATTTCCAAATGCCTTGTTAGCTAAGCCCAATGCCAGGAAGAAACCGGCCCAGAACGAGGAATTGTTGGATTTGTTCAAACAAATCCAAATTAATATTCCACTCCTCGATGCCATCAAGCATGTGTCAACTTATGCTAAGTTTCTCAAGGAATTATGTACTCTACGAAGAGAATCTAGAATAGCACCCGAAAAAGTTCGGCTTTCAAAAGATGTTAGTGCAATTGTGATGAATCATTTACCCAAGAAGTTAAAGGATCCTGGAGCACCTCTAATTTCATGTGACTTAGCTGGGGTTACATTTGATAGAGCTTTATTGGCTTTAGGTGCTAGTGTGAATCTCTTGCCAACAGCCATTTATGAGAAATTTGATACCGGGGAATTAAAGCCCACACCCATCATCTTGCAGTTGGTTGATAGGTCTGTGAAGACTCCACGGGGATTAATTGAGGATGTTATTGTGAAGGTTCATGATTGCTATTTTCCCGTGGATTTTCTTATTCTGGATATGACATTACCTGAGGAACTCATTCACACTCCGATCATCCTAGGTCGTCCATTTTTAGCCACTGCCAAAGCTAATATAAATTGTGAAACTGGCATAATGGACATTTTATTTGTGGGTCAAAAGGTCAAGATTAATGTCTTCAAAGCATCTCAATACCCAGATCATGAAGAAGAATACCATACCATTGATATCTTGGATAATCTGGTTGAAGAAAATGAGATGTCCACATATGACCTTTTGGAGGAAGCCAATATTTTAAAGGATTCGCCCGGCCCATTAACATCTTGGCCCAAGGTTGAACCTTTACCATCCTTACAATCTGAGCCCGCTTTGCCATCCTTAGAGGACCATCCTGAGCTTGAACTCAAACCACTACTTGAGTCTCTTAAGTATACCTTTTTGGGCCCGGACCAAACTCTCCCGGTCATCATTGCGGCAAATCTCAGATCGCCGCAGGAGGCCCAATTAACCGAGGTCCTCAAAGACCACAAGGGTGCCATTGGATGGTCGGTGGCAGATTTAAAGGGAATTAGCCCGTCCATTTGCATGCATCACATCTATATGGAAGAGAATTCTAAGCCCAGTCGGGAGATGCAAAGGCGGCTTAATCCCAATATGAAAGAAGTGGTGAAGAAGGAAGTTGTGAAATGGCTGGATGCGGGTATCATTTACCCTATATCAGACAGTAAATGGGTCAGCCCAACTCAAGTGGTACCCAAGGAATCTGGATTAACAGTTATCAAGAATGATCATGGAGAAGAGGTACCCACTAGGCTCACTACGGGATGGAGAGTGTGCATTGATTACCGAAAGCTGATTCTAATGACTAAGAAGGATATCTTTCCACTCCCATTCATGGATCAGATTCTGGAAAATTTATCGGGCCAGAAGTACTTTTGCTTCTTAGATGGGTACTCCGGGTACAATCAAGTGGCTATTTATCCGGAAGATCAAGAAAAGACCACCTTCACGTGCCCTTATGGCACGTTTGCTTTTAGGAGAATGCCATTTGGATTATGCAACGCACCAGCCACATTTCAACGGTGCATGATGGCTATATTCTCCGATATGGTGGGAGAATTCCTCGAAGTTTTCATGGATGATTTCTCAATCTTCGGAGACTCTTTTGAAAATTGCCTGGAAAATCTTAAACAGGTGCTAGCAAGAAGCATAGACACCAACCTGATACTTAGTTGGGAAAAGAGCCACTTCATGGTTCGAGAGGACATTGTTGTAGGCCACATTGTGTCTGAAAGGGGGATAGAGGTAGATAAAGCTAAGATCGATCTCATATCCAATCTCCCTCCGCCCACCTCGGTCAGACAGATCCGTTCATTCCTTGGCCATGCCGGTTTCTATCGCCGGTTTATCCACAATTTCTCTCAAATTGCCCGGCCTCTAACTCTTCTCCTAGCTAAGGATGTTCCTTTCCAAATGGATGAATTTTGGATCAAGGCATTCAATTCTCTGAAAGAATCTTTGACCAAAGCCCCGATTCTTCAATCTCCAGATTGGTCTTTACCCTTCGAAATCATGTGTGATGCCTCGGATTATGCTATCGGTGCGGTTTTGGGACAAAGAATCAACAAGTGTCCCGTGGTGATATATTATGCAAGTCGCACCCTTGTAGATGCTCAAATGAATTATACCACCACAGAAAAGGAATTGTTAGCCGTGGTTTTTACCCTAGAAAAATTCAAATCTTATCTTTTAGGGGCAAAAGTCATAATCTATTCTGATCACTCAGCTCTGAAATACCTGTTGACCAAGAAGGATAAAAAGCCTAGGCTTATTAGATGGTTCTTACTGTTTCAGGAATTTGATTTGGAAATTCGGGATAAGAAGGGTTCTGAGAATGTGGTAGCTGACCACCTATCCCGAATTTCGATCTCCGAAAGTACACTAATCACTGATTCCTTTCCTGATGAGCATCTACTGACCATTTCTCACACTGTTGCACCTTGGTATGCTCATTTTGTCAATTACAAGATGACTAATCAGCTTCCGGAAGGATGGACTAAAAGTGAGAAGGACAAATTCTTTTCTCAGGAAAAATATTATTTCTGGGAGGATCCTGAATTATTCAAATTCTGTCCTGATCAAATCATTAGGCGATGTGTTCCTGAAGAAGAACAACAGAGTGTTCTCAACTTCTGCCATAATCTAGGTTGTGGAGGCCATTTCTCAGGAAAGAAAACTGCAGCCAAGGTCCTGCAAAGTGGTTTTTATTGGCCCACACTTTTCAAAGATGCCCATGAATTTAGCAAAACTTGCCTCCGATGTCAAGCTGTAGGAAATATGGCGAAAAGGGATATGATGCCACTCAACCCAATCTTGGTGGTTGAAGTCTTTGATGTTTGGGGAATTGACTTTATGGGACCTTTTCCACCCTCTTTTGGACATACATATATTCTTGTAGCGGTGGATTATGTCTCTAAATGAATTGAAGCAGTAGCCACCCGAACCAATGATCATAAAGTGGTCATTAAATTCGTTCAGAAGAATATCTTTTCTCGGTTCGGGTGGCCTAAAGCTATCATAAGTGATGGGGGAACGCACTTCACGAATTACCAGTTTCGGACTTTGCTTAAGAAATATGGGATTAATCATAAAGTAGCTACCCCTTATCATCTCCAAACCAGTGGCCAAGTGGAAGTTTCCAATAGAGAGATTAAGAATATTCTGCAAAAGTCCGTTAGGCCCGATAGAAAAGATTGGTCTGAAAGATTGGATGATGCTTTATGGGCCTATCGGACTGCTTACAAAACTCCTATTGGCATGTCTCCTTATCGCCTGATTTTTGGAAAAGCGTGCCACCTTCCGGTGGAATTGGAACATAGGGCTTATTGGGCCATCAAACAAGTCAATCTGGACCTAGCCCAAGCTGGTTCCCACCGAACCTTACAACTGAGTGAGCTAGAAGAGTTGCGCAACGAGGCCTATGAAAATTCAAAGATTTATAAAGTCAAAACTAAAGCTTTTCATGATAAACATATTGTGAGAAAATCCTTTCTTCCAAATCAAAAAGTTTGGCTATTTAATTCTAGGCTTCGCCTATTTCCTGGAAAACTGAAATCCAGATGGGATGGACCATTCGTGGTCATTAAAGCCTTCGATCATGGAGCCGTTAAAATTCTAAATCCCAAGAGTAGGAATACTTTTACTGTTAATGGTCAACGGTTGAAACCATTCATTGAAAATCTTCAAAATGAGCCACCTGAATCTATAGAACTGAGTGATCCACATTAACTGAAGTTCCGTCTGGCTGAAGACGATAAACTTAGCGCTTGTTGGGAGGCAACCCAATATTTTACTTCAGTTTTTGTATTTCTTTTCCTTTTAGGTCCCTGAGCAGCAATCGCCGTGAGTATGTCGCATCCTCTTCATTGCAGGTTGTTTCGCTCCTTCACAAATTCTCTTCTCGCTGACATGCTATTCATATCTTTTATGCCATTGAAGACAATGTCAATCAAGTTGGGGGGTGGGACAATCAATTTGATATGTATTTATTGAATTTTTTTGAAGAAAGCTGATATCTTTCACTGAAAAATGGTCGAATTTTTAAAATTTCTTTCAAAAACTTCTTTTCACATCCTAGGAAAATTGCATGAAAATCATGTTTCATTAAGTAAATCTTAAACAAATCAGTTTTTTTTTTGTTGTCACATTGGTTAAAGAACCTTCAAAGTTTAAATATCCCACTTTACAAAAATCCACGACAGGATGATTTTCACACACGCACGGCAACTTAGAATAAATGAAAGATCTTAAAAGTATAGAATTGCTGGAATTAACCTCAAGGATAAGACTACTTATTCTAATTTTTCTTTTGAGTTAAACGAAAAGAATGTGTAGGATCCGTAATAGGGGACTGTCCCACTCAGCACTCTAAAAGAGGCGGTCATTTAAAATGGACAGCTGTAAACACTAAAGGCAATAGAAGGCGTTAAAAGAGCTAAAGGAAGGTAGGTGGCAAAAAGTACGCACCTCCCCTCAGACAATTCAAAGAGAGTGGCAAAAAGTACGCACTCTCAAAAGCAAAAACACAATGAAATAAAAAAAAAAAGCGCCACGCTAAAAAGTCCATTGTATCAAAAATATGACCAAGTCGTGAAAAGTGCTGAGTTGGGACAGGAACTGAAAAATGGTCCTCACTGACTGATCGGGAAATCTTTTATTCTCTTCTCCTCCCTAAGTAGTCTTATCTAAAGGGTAGTAAAGGCAAGAATATACCAGAAAGGTCGGAAATGAGTTCTAAGCGTGCCAATTTTCATGCACAATCACCTGTCGTGAATCAAAATATTATGGGATATGAAAACTTTTAGCTTAACCAATCGGCTACCACTTAAATTTATTGTGAAAGATACTACAAATGAAGCATGATAATTCATTGTTTGTCCTAACTTTTCCTTATTTGCATTGCTAAGGGACTAGCAATGAGTAAGTTGGGGGGTGTGATAAAGTGTTAAATTGATCATTTAAGGGCAATCATATGCATCATACTCATGTTTTTATCTGCAAAATAGTATGAAATGATAGATAATTGTGTACCAAGTCCAACGGTACCAATTTCGTCAAATTTTGACTTAAAAACATCGTCATTTCATGTGATTAAAGGAGTATAGCGCATTTCAGGTTTTTCGACAAAACCAAGACGAAATGAATAAATATGATGATATTTTTATGATAATGTTCTAATTTATATTTATTTTATGTGAACAGGACATGCCGATGATGCAGTGCAGCTGATGGAGTTTCGGGAAATTTGGGGAAGGTCTAGTATTCGGATTTCAACTAAAGCAGTAGTAAAAATGCAATTTGATGTCCTAATATTGCTCTGATTCCTTCTTTCTCTGGAGTTTCCCAAAACCCTCTATTTCCTTCCTTCTCTCCAATTTCCCAACCACATCCCTTCCTTTCTTTATTTTAAAAACCCCCTCTCTCTCTTTTTAGAAATTCTCTCTCTAATTCCGAATCCTCTTCCTTCTCCAGTTTCCTCTTCCTCTCCTTTAATCCCTCTCTTCCTCCCAGCCGCAGCAGCCTCCCACGGATTCTCCTCTCTTATATAATCTTTCTCTCCCACAACCCCTACTCTCCTCCTTCTCCAATTCCCAGCAGCATCTCAGCCCTCTCTCTTCACGGTTTTCTCTTCCTCCCTCTCTCTTCAGTTTCTCCTCCTCCTCTCCCTTGGTTTCCAACTTTTCCCTCCACAGATCTCTCTCTTGGTCTCTTTCTCTCCCTCAGTTCCCTCTCTCCGGCTCTCCCTCTCCCCGGTTATCCCTCTCTCAGTTTCTCTAATTCTCTCTCTCTGTTCTCTCTCGGTCTCTCTTTCTCTCCCTCTCTCCGGTTTTCCCTCTCTCGATTCCTCCTCTCCCGCAGCTTTCCTCTCTCTAGGTTTCTCTCCCCGTTTTCTCCTCGTCTTCTCAGCCTCCCCACACATCTATCTCTCCCTCGGTTTCTCGTCTTCTCAGTAACAACATCGTCCAAGTCCACGCGCCGACAAGGCCACCAGCTCCTCCACACTATCGCCGACAAGGCCACCAGCTCCTCCACACTACATGCATGCAGCCACATACCTGCCAGCGCCTCCACGTCGGGCTTCCACCAACTAGCAGCTCCAAGCATCCCACCGTCCTTGCCCCTCCACGCGGCGGTGCACCAGCAATCTGTACCTCCAGCGCCCCAGCGCACTCCGCGAACTAGTTGGGCCTCCGCCGCACTGCCACAGGCTCCCACAGCCTCCTCCTCTCAGCCGCAGCACCAGCACACGCCCGGTGAAGCCCCTCCACGCGGCAGTGCACCAGCAGTCTGCACCTCCAACGCCCGCAGCCGGCTATTCCTTCCCCTCCTCCGGCTCTCTTCCACCCTGCTGCAAACCGCCTCCACGTGCTGCCCATGCGCATGCTCAGTGAAGCCTGCACCAACCGCATCTGCAAGTCAAGTTCCTCCAGCACCTTCTCCTTCTCCATGTAGCCAGCAACACCTGGAGCTGCACCCGCACCCTGCTGCAAACCGCCTCCACGTCTCAGCTCCTGCAAGTTTCCAGCTCCACGCTTCAGCACCCCTTCCACCAGTTCCATGCAGCAGCCAGCAGCTTCCAAGCATTCCTCCAGCGCCTGTTCCTGCTGCATCTGAAGCGCCGGTCCACTGCGCCACCCTCCTTTCCTTCGCTGGTCCACTGCGCCACAAGTCCCCCACAGAAGCTGCAATGCTGTTATTCTGTTCTTTTCCTTCCCCCATTAGTATAGAATTAGTTTAATTATTTAGGATTGGTTAGTTGTTATTTGATATTTTGTTTATTTAGTTTAAGGATATAAAATCATAATGTTGTAATTTGTTTCTTGATTTTTTTTAGATAATTAATAATTTACACATAGTTAAACTACAGTGTCTTTGTAATATTTTTTTTATTATTAGTTGTGCTTGTTTTCCTTATATGCTTGTGTTTAACTTTTGAAAAAGAAAAAAAAAAGACTTTGTTTAGTTTACGCAATTATATTTTTAAGTAGCATTAGTTAATTGAGTTTTAGTTTAATTAAGTAATTAGTTCACTCAAATTCTCAACTTTTTAGACTAACTAAATTCCAGAGTTTTCAAAGTTAAAATTTTATCTCCCTGTGGATCGACTCGGACTCACCATTATTAAATTTCCAAAATCTGATTTCAGTGAGCCGAATAAATTTAGATTGAACGTTCTCATGAGTGTTTAACGACGCACAATTCAGAACGATCAGGACACTACCCTCTTCACATGCTCTGGTCCTTTACATTTCATTTTTGGGCCCTTTTGAGGGGTTACATCTATCGGGTTGTTGAGGAACCGTAGTTTGCTGAGCTCGACCGTTTAAGGGCGTCAACTGTCCTGATCGGTCAAGAGACGAAGAGCAAAAGTTGCATTTTGACAGTATACTAAAGACTTAAAACTCATTTTAAGAAGGTTCTCTTTTGAAGAAACGTGTAGGTGTGTGCATCTCAGGATGATCATAGAGATCCGTATGAAAGTAAAGTAGACACGTCCGAGGTTATGGTGGACCAAAGCCTTAGCCAAACCTTAATGTTAACCCAATCTATCATGCAACTAGACCTAGACATGGGGTTATGTGGCAGTCACCGGACAGTTGGATTTTGTGCTTTTTCTGATTTTTTTGTCATTTTCATTGAAGTCTGTGCATATTTGCAAATATTTTTTATGCTTTTTGGAATATTCAACTTTTTTGAGATTTTGAAAATTTTGAATTTTTTTGTATTTTTAAGGGTAAAAGAATTTTAGATAGACTCCTATCCAAAGAAAAATATTTTTCAAATATTTACACTTATTTGCTAACTCTTGAACTAGAAACAAAAGAGCTTACTTACCTCTACAACTCTTAGATAAAGAGGAAGCTATCCAATCCCTAAGCGATTATGCACAAGACTCTCAGAGTGAGTCAGACATGTTGCAAAAGTGGGTCTTTGAGACAGAGACCCAATGATGGCAGAATTGCCCCAGTATGTTGGCTCCTCATGGGAGTGAAACTTTTTCTCCTTTTGGGGGTCGTAGTCTCCAAGCATAAAACACTCAGGGAAATGTGCTACGACCAGTGATAGAAGCCTGAGAAGGGAAGGTGTGTGGAATAGGAAGAGAATGAGAGCGGTGGGTACCGGTTCATCCCTCACTAAGGAGGCTCCTTCTCGTCGAGTGGTTGGTTCATAGAACAACAACTGTGTACCGAAATCTTCTGCTTCCTCTCTTCGAACTTCATTGATTGTTTCTTTCAACTCATCCTCAAGATAGTATATCTTGAGTACCTCTTGACTTTTCTTCACAAAGTGATCCAAGAGACTCCATTTTCTTGATCACTCGGTTGGTTTGGTTGGTAAGTAACCCAATCTAAATCCCCTAATGGTCGGATTTTCAAAGATAGGCTCTTGAATTCCTTGCTCTTCCTTGTCTAACCTAGATCCCGAACTATACCCCATTTTGTCCATAAGCTGCCAACCTATGCTAGGTTGGGGCTTGGCCTGAGAGTCAACCGATGAAAGGATGGGCTCTTTTCTTTTTCCAGAAGTGATCATGGATGGAATTTGTTCTGCTGTCACTGAGTCCAATGACTCAATGTAGGGGGTTCTCTTCATTTTGACAATCTTCTCATTGTATGGGAATTTATAGCACTGATGGTTAGTGGAAGGCACTCCCAGGGTCTGGTCCATCCAAGGCCTTCCCAGAATGGCGTCGTATATGGGCTTGACATTAGGGATGTAGAATTCAAAGATCATGGCCACTGGGCCAATTTCCAGTTTCCCATTAGCTGGTCTTTGAGAATTATCATGGGTTGAGACCATCATGGAAGTAGACTCAATCTCTTCTGGATCAATCCCTATTTTCTTGGGGGTCTTGAGTGGACAAACATTGATTGATGCGCCGGTATCCAACAGGATGGAGTCCAATGAGTGACCCTTGAGTGTTGTAGTTAAGCATGAGAGAAGGGATTGGCATTCAGGAGAGCCAGATCCTTATCTGTGAAGGATATCGTAGGTTTCTGGGTGACTGAGAGAATGGCATTTGTGAGCCCCCTGATAGGAAGATCTTCATTGACTGTAATCCGCTGGAGGAATTTGAACAATGTCTCCCTGTGTGTAGGAGATCTCCTAATCAACTATAGGACCGAAATCTTGGCGGGAGTTTTTCCTAGATGTTGTAGGATGTCATACTTGGATTGAGTAATCCTTCTAGACATATTTGAATCCTCTTGGGAGTCCAAGGGTTGACTTGTTGGAGGAATGATGCGATTTCTCAGTGTAACACCAATCGGACTGGGCTCTACTGCTTGATCTGACTTTAGTGGTTGGACTGGGGGTGAATCCATTAGGCATAACTGGGTTACTGGACCTGGCTTTGGACACAAGATAGATAGAGGAGGTTCTCTGATTGAAATTGAGGGAACTTGGACCAGAGTGACTGGGTTGATGGCTGTTGGTTGTTCCCTAGGTCGTATCAAGACCTAAGGTTTGTCTTGGATAATAGTGGAGACTCCTTGTAATGGCCTTCTAGGTTTGATCATCTTAGTAGGGCACTCACGCCATACCCCAACCTCTTCATACTCCCAGTACTGTCCTCTGAGATTGACATTTGGTTCCAAACTTTTCACAAGGGTGCTTACCCTTTCTAGAGAGCTAGATGGATCTTGAGCTACCTGATGAGAGGGCGGAGGGTCTTTGACTTTCAAGGTTTCAATAGCTTCTTTCATGTACCCCAAATTGATCTTGGTGCTAGAGGAAGGGGGAACTGCCGAATATGGTTTCTGATTGGATTGGTTGTCTGATCTGGACATAGGATTGGGTCACCTAAAGGGTTGCCCCAAGGCACTCACCTGTTCATTGATTGTCACTCCCTCTATTGGTGGAGTTTGTGTAGTCCTCCTATTTCTGATTTTCAAAGAAGGATGGCAAAGTGGAACTCCAGATCTGAGATTGAACTACCCGAGCTCGATTATAAAGTTGTGCGAATGTGTGAAATTCGCTCAGCATGAGAATAGACCGAAGCTGCGGGGTAGTGTTATTGACCAACATGGTGATAGCTTGAGATTCGGGGATTGCCACTTCCGCTCTAGAGGCCATTGCCCTCCACCTGTTGGCAAAATACGTGAACTCCTCTTCAGGCTTCATCTTCTCCATCACAAGATCAAACAAGGTGGGAGGCATGGTTGTCATATGACTAAACTGAGTGATGAATTTTTCGTAGCCATATCAAAATTGATTAGGTCTGTGGTGGATAAGGAAGAAAACCATCTTAAGGCCTCACCTTCTAAGGATTTCTGGAACATATGGACAAGGAGGACTCTGTCGTAGAGCCATTGATGGGAATCCATGAGGAAACTTGACAGGTGGTAATGAGAGTCAGAGGTGCCATCATATTTCCTGTACTTGGGGGCTTTGAATCTTAGCAGAAAGTAGGCCAGAGGGAGCCTGTAATAGCTCGAGAGAGAGTGCGGTTGTTTCAGGGTAAGTTTCTCGGCCATGAACTTACGCACATAGGTTTCAACCTCACTTTTGTAGATGAATTCCTTCTGCTTGAGAGGAGGTGTAGTTGGAGAGACTGGAATCGGCATGACGGGTGGAGCAACTGGAGTAGGAGTTGGCTGGTTGATGCGGGTCTGAGCTCTGTTGGAAGATCCTTGGAAGTGAGTTCTCCGAGGAGTGGCATCCTGAGTTTTGCCACGAGAGGCCAATTGGATGAGTTGATCAGGGGTGTACCGTGATAACATGGCAATAAGTTCCGGGTCCTCACTCGGGTCTTGGAGGGTTCTGTTGGAGATTATATGGTCACTTTCTGAAGAAGAAGATTCATCCGAACATCTTCTCCTAAGTTCCTCTCTAGATGTTTGGAATATGCCCACAAATGTTTGTTGTGGATCCTCTTCAATTTCGAACAGAGGGTTGTGTGTGACATTGTTATCAAACTCATACATGTCATCATACACAGTGTTACTATACATTCGATTCATTATGAAACACAAATCCTAACATATTTTATATTTCACTTGAAAGCTTAACTGTGCATTGTGAGTGTTGGTTTCTAACAAATCAAGTTCAAACCCTTAACGACCCTGTACTTTTCTTTCAAAACCTGTTCCACCAAAGTTTAGTTAGGTGTCTTTGATTTTGAAATAATTCTCTCAGTGACGCCTACGGGTGGACGATTTTGAATGGGAAGGCTTAATTCCTCACACGAACCCAGGGTTCCTATCAGGTGGTTTCAGGTACAACCTGCTCGGCGGCCAAGTGGGAATCCCTAGCTCGCGGAGACTCACGGAGGTTCCCAACAGAATAAGACTAGTCACACCCGAGTGGGAATCCTCAGGTGGAGAGTCAAATACTGTGGGAGAGGTAACTAGAAGTGTGATGCCGGCTTTTCCTTAAAAAGCCCGTACGTAGAACACCCTGAAATTAACCCATGAATTAACAGGCAATAGAACAGAACAATAAAACCAAGCAGAACATCCAACAATTCAATCAATAACCAAAGGGGTCACAACGGGGCCAAATGACCGGACAGTTGGGAAGCTGGCCGTCCACGGGGTCGGACGGCTGGAAGGCTGGCCGTCCAGGAACCTGGACAGCCAAAGAGCTAGCCGTCCAGAGAGATGGACGGCCAGGACTCTAGCCGTCCAGGGATGTGGACGGCCTAGGAGGTGGCCGTCCAAGGAGATGGATGGCCAGGACCCTGGCCGTCCAGGGATGTGGACGGCCTAGGAGCTGGTCGTCCAGGTAGGTGGACGGCCAGCACTCTGGCCGTCCAGGGTCTGGACGGCCAGGAGGTGGGCCGTCTGGGGGGAAAAAGAAAAGCTCCTTACCTTTCGTCGTTGTGCAAACAGCAGGCAAGTAGGGGTCCCACCGTAATCGCCAGAGGGCTGTAGGCGCCCGGAACGTCCCCCGCCGCTGCTGCGGGCTTCCGGCGAGGGTTTCTCCGTTCGTCTTAGTACTGCGGCGATTTAGGAGGGTTAGAAATTAAGGTGTGATCGCCAGGAGCATTACCTTACGGTCCCTGTGCTCCGCAGGATTGTAAGAGTGATCGCGTTCTGAGGGAGCGGGAGATGGTGGTTTCCCCTTCTCTTCTTCCGGCCGGCCAGAGGAGGAGAGCTCGGCAGTCTGCGCACATAATCTGATAAGTGCTCCTGAAAATAGAAGACAAACAAAAAAAAGAAATAGCCCGACTAGAACTGTGATATGTAATATATAACCATAGAAATATAAAAACTAACTAGAATTGGAGGGAGACGAACCGGATGGGTGTTTGGGGAGGGAAGGTGACTATATGTTATGGCCATCCACCTCCCGTTTTTTGTTAGAAACCTCTGGGGGTAAAGGGTGCTAAGTCATCCTAAGATGCATGCATGCAGATGGGGGGGTGCTCGTGTGTGAAAAGTGAAGTGATGTGTTGAAAGTGGAAAGAAGAGTGAGAGAGGGAAGTGTTACGGAATGGATGGAAAGTGGGAATGTAATGAACTGAAAAGGAGAAAAGTAAGAGAGGGTTAAGAAAACAAGTTCATTTGGAGTGCGAAGGATTCCTCTTGAAGCTCCTCTTGAAACTCTCTGACTCCTTGACCGTTCGACTCCTCAAAGCCGACTCACTTGCTAACCTCCTCTGAGCCTTCCCTTTAGAAAACTCCTCCTTAACCCCCGTGCTCAAGGGGACATGGGGGGGTTTAAAAAGGTGAAGAGAAAAAAAGGGGTCTAAATCCCCGTAAATCATCCTGGAGCTAATGGGAAGTGGTCAAGGATCGGAGGTGGTGCGCGCGGTAGTCGCCGGAGTGGGGAGTGATCGGACTAGTGGAGGTGAGGGTGGCGAGTAGAGGAGATCGTGGGGAAGACGAGGTCAAGGTGGTAGTTAGGGGAGTGGACGGCTAGCCAACATGCCTTCCAATCCCGTGGAAGGCCAGGTAGCTGGCCTTCCACGGAGAGGTGGAAGGTGGCCCGGTTGGCCTTCGAAGGGGGTAGAAGGCAAGGGGTGGCCTTCGAAGGGTGGTGGAAGGCGAAGGGTGGCCTTCGAAGGGTGGTGGAAGGCGGACTGACTGGCCTTCGAAGGATGGTGGAAGGCGGACTGGCTAGCCTTCCACGGAAAGGTGGCTAGAGTCGGGATTTGGTTAATGGGCCTGGTAATGAGTGGGCTGAGATGGCTAAGATGAGGGGTTTGGTGATGATGGGCTAATGATGGATGGGGTTCATGACCAAAAGGGGGTCCAAAATTGGTGTCTACAGCCATCCCTTACCTTCCACCACCCTTCGAAGGCCAACCGGGCCGCCTTCCACCTCTTTGTGGAAGGCCAGCTACTTGGCCTTCCTCGAAATTGGAAGGCAGGATAGTTGGCCATCCACTCCCCTAACTTTCATCTTGACCTCGTCTTCCCACGATCTCCTCCACTCGCCACCCTTACCCCCACTACTCCGATCACTCCCCACTCCGGCGACTGCCGCGCGCACAACCTCCTACTCTTGACCGCTTCCCATTGGTTCTTTGATGATTTACAGAGATTTAGACCCCTATTTTCTCCTATTTTCCCTTCACCTATTTAAACCTCCCATGTCCCCTCGAGAAGGGGGGTTGGGCAAGAGGGTTGGTTTTGAGGTTAGAAGGGGAGTTGAGCGGGCAAGGAGTTGGAAGACTTCGAAGGGCTTCGAGCGGGAGAAAACCTTAGCAGTCGACGAGTCAGAGGAAGCAGAGGAATCCTCCGCATTCCAAATGGGCCTGTTTTATTAACTCTCTCCTTATTTTTCTCCTTTTATTTCTCACTGCATTCCCACCATCCATCCACTCCGTAGCATTACCTTCTCCTCTTACTCTTTTCTTTTTATCACATTACTTTTACTTTTCACTATTACCACACACGAGCACCCCATTTGCATGCATGCATCTTAGGATGACTTAGCACCCTTCACCCCCAGAGGTTTCAAACAAAAAACGAGAGGTGGGTGGCCATAACATATGGTCACCTTCCCTCCCCAAACACCCATCCGGTGCGTCCCCTTTCAATTTTAGTTTATTTACATATTTGCATGGATAGACTCTACATATCACAGTTCTAATTGGTTCTCTTTATTCTCTTTTGTCTTTTTTCTCTTAAGGGCTCTTACCAGATTCTGCATGCGGACTACCGAGCTCTCCCTCTTCGGCCGGCCGGAGGCAGAGAAGAGGGACCCACTATCTTTGCTCCATCAGAACGCGATCACTCTCACCATCCTGCGGAGCACAGGGACGGTAAGGTAATGCTCCTGGCGATCACGCACTTTGATTCCTAGCCCTTTCAAATCGCCGCAGTGCTAAGACGAACGGAGAAGCCCTCGCCCGAAACCCACAGCAGCGGCGGGGGACGTTCCGGGCGCCTACAGCCCTTTGGCGATCACGGTGGGACCCTCTCTTGCTCGCTGCGCACATTGTAAGATAGTTTAAAAAAAGGTAAGAGCTCCTCTCACGGACGGTCAAGCACTTGGCCACCCAAACTCTCGGACGGCCAAGTACCTGGCCGTCCAGACTCCAAGACGGCCAACTACCTGGCCATCTAGGCTCTAGGACGGCCAAGTAGCTGGCCGTCCGGACTTCAGGACGGCCAACTGCCTGGCCGTCCAGGCTCTAGGACGGCTAAGTAGCTGGCCGTCTAGGCTCCAGGACGGCCGCAGTTCTAGCCGTCCAAGCCCTTAGGCGACTGGCCTTCTGGCCGTCCAATTTTCACTTGTTCATTAAATTGTTGAATGTTCCAGTTTTTTGTTTACTTTTCTCTTGTCTGTTGATCTGTGGGTTAAATTCAGGGTACTATCCGCGGGGGTTTTTTAAGGAAGAGCCGGCATCACACTTCTAGTTACCTCTCCCACAGTGTTCGACTCTCCACCTGAGGATTCCCACTCGGGTGTGACTAGTCTTATTCTGTTGGGAACCTCCGTGAGTCTCCGCGAGCCAGGGATTCCTACTTGGCCGCCGAGCGGGTTGTACCTAAACCACCTAATAGGATTCCGGGTTCGTATGAGGAATTAAGCCTTCCCATTCAAAATCGTCCACCCATAGGCGTCATTGAGAGAATTATTTCAAAATCAAAGACACCAAACTAAACTTTGGTGGAACATGTTTTAAAAGAAAAGTACAAGGTCGTTAAGGGTTTGAACTTGATTTGTTAGAAACCAACACTCATAATGCACAGTTAACCATTCAAAGTGAACTATAAAATCTTTTAGGATTTGTGTTTCATAATGAATCGAATGTATGGTAACACTGTGTATGATGACATGGATGAGTTTGGTAACAATGTCACACACAACCCTCTGTTCGAGAATGAAGAGGATCAACAACAAACATTTGTGGGCATGTTCCAAACATCTAGAGAGGAACTTAGGAGAAGATGTTCGGATGAATCTTCTTCTTCAAAAAGTGACCCTATAATCTCCAACAGAACCCTCCAAGACCCGAGTGAGGACCCGAAACTTATTGCCGTGTTATCACGGTACACCCCTGATCAACTCATCTAGTTGGCCTCTTGTGGCAAAACTCAAGATGCCAATCCTCGGAGAACTCACTTCCAAGGATCTTCCAACAGAGCTCAGACTCACATCAATTAGCCAACTCCTACTCCAGTGGCTCCACCCGTCATGCCGATTCCAGTCTCTCAAAGTACACCTCCTCCCAAGTAGGAGGAATTCATCTACAAAAGTGAGGTTGAAACCTATGTGCATAAGCTCATAGCCGAGAAACTTACCCTGAAACAGCCACACTCTCTCTTGAGCTATTGCAAGCTCCCTTCGGCCTACTTTCCACCAGGATTCAAAGCCCCCAAGTACAGGAAAGATGATGGCACCTCCGACCCTCATTACCACCTGTCAGGTTTCCTCATGGATTCCCATCAATGGCTCTACGACAGAGTCCTCCTTGTCCATCTGTTCCATAAATCCTTAGAAGGTGAGGCCTTAAGATGGTTTTCTTCCTTGCCCGCCACAGACCTAATCAATTTTGATATGGTCTTCGAAAAATTCATCACTCAATTTAGTCATATGACAACCATGCCTCCCACCTTGTTTGATCTTGTGATGGAGAAGATGAAGCCTGAAGAGGAGTTCACGTATTTTGCCAACAGGTGGAGGGCAATGGCCTCTAGGGTAGAAGTGGCAATCCCCGAATCTCAAGCTATCGCCATGCTGGTCAATAACGCTACCCCGCAGCTTCGAACTATTCTCATGCTAAGCGAATTTCACACATTCGCACAACTTTATAATCGAGCTCGAGTAGTTCAATATCAGATTTGGAGTTCCACTTTGCCATCCTTCTTTGAAAATCAGAACAAAAATAAGAAGACCACAGAAACTCTACCAATAGAAGGAGTGACAATCAATGAACATGTGAGTGCCTTGGGGCAGCCTTTTAGGTCACCCAATCCTATGTCCAGATCAGACAACCAATCCAATCAAAAACCATATTCAGCAGTTCCCCCTTCAACTAGCTACAGTCGGCCTATGCCCAAACATACCTCATATACGCCTTTGCCGGAATCCCTATTAGACATTTTCCATGTCTTATTATCCTGCAATGCTATCCAGCTTCCACCCCAGCATGAGGCCATCCCTTACAATGTTGATATGTCCAGATATTGTCCATATCATAGAGTGTCGGGGCATGCAATTTATAACTACTTCACTTTCAAGGATTGGGTATATGATTTGAATGAGGAAGGCAAGATCAATTTGGGGCATATGAAAGAGGCTATTGAAACCTTGAAAGTCAAAGACCCTCCGCCCTCTCATCAGGTAGCTCAAGATCCATCTAGCTCTCTAGAAAGGGTGAGCACCCTTGTCAAAAATCTGGAACCAAATGTCGATCGCAGAGGACAGTACTGGGAGTATGAAGAGGTTGGGATATGGCGTGAGTGTCCCACTAGGATGACCAAACCTAGAAAGCCGTTGCAAGGAGTCTCCCCTATTATCCAAGACAAACCTTTGGTCTTGATACGACCTAGGGAACAACCAACAGTCATTAACCCAGTCACTCTGGTCCAAGTTCCCTCAATTTCAATCAGAGAACCTCCTCTATCCATCTTGTGTCCAACACCAAAGCCAGGTCCAGTAATCCAATTCTACCTAATAAATTCACCACCAGTTTAACCACTAAAGTCAGATCAAGCAGTAGACCATAGTCCAATTGGTGTTACACTGAGAAATCGCATCATTCCCCTAACAAGTCAACCCTTAGACTCCTAAGAGGATTCAAATCTGTCTAGAAGGATTACTCAATCCAAGTATGACATCCTACAACATCTAGGGAAAACTCCCGCCAAGATTTCGGTCCTAGAGTTGATTAGGAGATCTCATACACACAGGGAGACATTGTTCAAATTCCTCCAGCGAATTATAGTCAATGAAGATCTTCCTATCAGGGGGGTCACAAATGTCATTCTCTCAGTCACCCAGACACCTACGATATCCTTCACATATAAGGATCTAGCTCCCCCTGAATGCCAATCCCTTCCCTCATGCTTAATTGCAACACTCAAGGTTCACTCATTGGACTCCATCCTGTTGGATACCGGCGCATCAATCAATGTTTGTCCACTCAAGACCCTCAAGAAAGTAGGGATTGATCTAGAAAAGATTGAGTCTACCTCCATGATGGTCTCAACCTATGATAATGCTCAAAGACCAGCTAATGGGAAATTGGAAATTGGCCCAGTGGCCATGATCTTTGAACTCTACATCCTTAATGTCAAGCCCATATACAACGCCATTCTGGGAAGGCCTTGGATGGACCAGACTCTGGGAGTTCCTTCCACTAACCATCAGTGCTATAAATTCCCATACAATGGGAAGATTGTCAAAATGAAGAGTACCCCCTATGTTGAGTCTTTGGACTCACTCTCGACTGAACAAATTCCATCCATGATCACTTCTGGAAAAGGCAAAGAGCCCATCCTTTCATCTGTTGACTCTCAGGCCAAGCCCCGGCCTAGTATGGGTTGGCAGCTTATGGACAAAATGGGGTATAGTTCGGGATCTGAGTTAGGCAAGGAAGAGCGAGGAATTCAAGAGCCTGTCTTTGAAAATCCGACCATTGGGGGATTCAGATTGGGTTACCTACTAACCGAACCAACTGAGGAATCAAGAAAATGGACTCTCTTGGATCACTTTGTGAAGGAAAATCAAGAGGTACTCAAGATACACTATCTTGAGGATGAGTTGAAAGAAACAATCAATGAAGTTCAAAGAGAAGATGAAGAAGATTTCGGTACACAACTGTTGTTCTATGAACCAACCACTCGACGAGAAGGAGCCTCCTTAGTGAGGGATGAACCGGTACCCACCGCTCTCATTCCCTTCCTATTCCATACACCTTCCCTTCTCAGGCTTCTATCACCGGTCGTAGCACATTCCCCTGAGTGTTTTATGCTTGGAGACTACTGTAGGCACCCGGAATGTCCCCCGCCGCTGTTGCGGACTTCGGGCGAGGGCTTCTCCGTTCGTCTTAGCACTGCGGCGATTTGGAAGGGTTAGAAATTAAGGTGTGTGATCGCTAGGAGCATTACCTTACGGTCCCTGTGCTCCGCAGGATTGTAAGAGTGATCGCGTTCTGAGGGAGCGGGAGACGGTGGTTTCCCCTTCTCTTCCTCCGACCGGCCAGAGGAGGAGAGCTCGGCAGTCTACACGCAGAAATGTGGTAAGGGTCCCTGAAAGGAAAAGACAAGACAAGAGAAGAAAACAACCCGATTAGAACTGTGATATGTAGACTCTATCCATGAAAATATAAAAACTGACTAGAATTGGAGGGAGACGCACCGGATGGGTGTTTAAGGAGGGAAGGTGACCATATGTTATGGCCACCCACCTCCCGTTTTTTGTTTAAAACCTCTAGGGAGTAAGGGTTGCTAGGTTATCCTAACATGCATGCATGCATATGGGGGGGGGGGGGGGGGGGTGCTCGTGTGTGAAAAGTGAAGTGATGTGTTGAAAGTGGAAAGAAGAGTGAGAGAGGGAAATGTTACGGAATGGATAGAAAGTAGGAATGCAATGAAGTGAAAAGGAGAAAAGTAAAAAGAGGGTTAAGAAGACAAGCCCATTTGGAGTGCGAAGGATTCCTCTTGAAGTTCCTCCTGAAGCTCTCTGACTCCTTGCCCGCTCAACTCCTCAAAGCCGACCCACTTGCCAACCTCCTCCGAACCTCACCCCCCAGCCAAAAAACCCCCCCTGCTCGAGGGGACATGGGGGGTTTAAATAGGTGAAGGGAAAATAGGAGAAAATAGGGGTCTAAATCCCCGTAAATCATCATAGAGCCAATGGGAAGTGGTCAAGGATCGGAGGTGGTGCGCGTAGCAGCCGCCGGAGTGGGGGATGATCGGAGTAGTGGAGATGAGGGTGATGGGTAGAGGAGATCGTGGGGAAGACGAGGTCAACGTGGTAGTTAGGGGAGTGGGCGGCCAGCCAACTTGCCTTCCAATCCCGTAGAAGGCCAGGTAACTGGCCTTCCACGGAGAGGTGGAAGGCGGCCCGGTTGGCCTTCGAAGGGGGTGGAAGGCAAGGGGTGGCCTTCGAAGGGTGGTGGAAGGCTGGCTGGCTGGCCTTCGAAGGATGGTGGAAGGCGGGCTGGCTGGCCTTCGAAGGATGGTGGAAGGCGAGGGGTGGCCTTCGAAGGGTGATGGAAGGCGGGCTAGCTGGCCTTCGAAGGATGGTGGAAGGCGGGCTGGCTGGCCTTCGAAGGATGGTGGAAGGCGAGGGGTGACCTTCAAAGGGTGGTGGAAGGCGAGGGGTGGTGGAAGGCGGGCTGACTGGCCTTCCATGAAAAGATGGCTAGAGTCGGGATTGGTTAATGGGCCTTGTTATTAGTGGGCTGATATGGCTAAGATGAAGGGTTTAGTGACGATGGGCTAATGATGGATGGGGTTCATGACCAAAAGGGGGGTCAAAAATCGCTGTCTACAAATGCCCCTCCGGGACACCTGTTTTGCAGTGGAGTGGAGCGGAATGATAAATAGGTGTTCTGGAAATCGAACCTGATTTTGGACAGCCCGAAGAAGAAATGAGCTATATCCAAGGATGATATGAGAGTGTGACAGATGCATGAAAGTTGGCTATTGGGATTGCAAGGGCGACTAAGAAGAGGAACAGATTTCAAACTGGAGAATCACAATCCGTGGGACCCTCGGGTGCTGGAACCGCGAGGCCTTGGAGCACCAGAATGCAACGATCTGGCCCAAGGGGATCTCTATCATGAAAGATGGAGGAGTGTGACTTAAAATGGTCTCGACAAAACGGGCGCGCGGTGGCCTGGCGCATCATGTGATCGCCAAGTGAGAGCATCTCAAGCACACGTATTGAAAAGGATGAGGTCTTGCAATTCAAAGGGCTAACAGACGAACGATCGCCAGACTCACAGAGCAACAATGGGTTAAGCAGAGTGGTAAATTATGGTCATTGCCCCTAAGGCGGGAATGGTGGATGATGCTTATGCAATGCATGCTGGTTTAAAAATTAGAAAGAAAATTCCTAATGCAAACAGGAGGGATTTATTGGCCAATCGAATAACTTGGGGAATATAGACTCATCATTGTTTTATTTAGAGAGGAACTCAGAGTTTATATGCCCTAAGTTATTAGTGTAAGGAATTGCCTAGAACGCAGCGAAAAATAAAATCGATTCCTATATATCGGTTGCTAGGATCATAAAACGGATAATAAAATAAAACGCAGGAAGAACGGTTCTTCACCTTTGCGGGGTTTCGAATCTCCCGTAGATGATTCCGACTCGATAATCGCACACGCGCACGATCTCTAGAGGTATCCACACGAGCTTCCGCTGCAGACGCGTTTTCCTCCTCGACTTGAGTGCTCCGACCAGATCTCAAATCCACCATGCGCGGAAAGAGAAAGATCAACTCCAAGGGAGAGAAGGAGAGAGAGAGAGGAGATAGAGAATCTTTGCGGTGTGTAATTCGTCCAACCTCTTTTACCCCTCTCCTTGGCCTCCTTATATAAGAAATAAGGATAAGCACAAGGATTAATCCTCATGATTATCCAAGAGTTTGGCCTTGGATAAATCTCCATTAAATATTCATGTTTATCCTGCGGCTTTTCATAAAAATCCAGATAAGCATGAAATTTTACGTCTCTTACCGTCTGACGAGAACTCTTATGTGTGTGACCCTCTAGGCCCATATATCAGTCCGGTTTCAGGCCCATTAAACTTAGAACTAATTCTAAAGTTTAATATTTATTAATTAACATTTAAACATCATATGTTAAATGATTAATTTAATAAACAAGTGGTTTATCATCTGATGATTAATTCACTTGGCCTTCTGATTATGAACGGTACCAAACACTACCTCATGATCCCAGAAGATATAAGGGATACTCTTCCCTTTATTTGAACCTTTCCGTCTGCAGATTCCGCACAGATAAAATCCTTCACTCATCCAATGTCCCAATAACGCAAGGGTATGGTTTTATAGTCAAACCCTCTATCGCATTATTTAGATAGATTCCAGTACTCAGTTAATTTCTAGAAAGACATCTCTTTCATTTGACCCTGGCCAGGGATTTCTGTGTACACATCCATAGGACATTCTCTCTCCAGTCTTATACCAAGAGTGAGTGATCCCTTATTGTTCACTCAATTACCTTCGCAAGCTTTCCACTGTATCTGAGAAACTGAGTATCGTGGGCTTAATGGTTAATGTCCACAAGTCAGAGAATCAAGACACAATGGTCTACAAACAAGGTATCATTGGTGACTCAGGTCAAATGACCAACTGTGCTACTGCAACGATTGAATTCCCTGGTTGACTAATAGGTATAATTACCATCTAGGAATTCTTGTTTGGGTATGTTCAGTGAACTCATTCTCTAATGAGCACCCACAAGTTTGTCTTAGTGTCACCACACGAGTGAATATGAGATCATTCACCCTCATCACATGAGCAGACATAACTTGTGTCGATCTTATCGGATATTTAATGCCCATCTCAAATATCCTATGATCGAGAACTGTTTAAGACAAGTGACTAAGGATATTGATCTCACTATCATGATCTCATCATGATTCAATATCCCATGCATTTGTCTACGGACCTTCATTACGATAGTTAATTTGCAAGAACTGTAAATGAAGAAATAATTGTCTTTATTAATAATCTGAACTAGAATGTACAATGATTGGCTTTGAGGCCATCCAATTCTATCATTCTCCCACGTGGACTATAGCCAATCACCCATATGTCTAAGTCCCATAGACTTAAGGTGACGTTCTAAATTGTTTTGAGACAATGGCTTAGTCAAGGGATCTGCTACATTATCTTCAAATGAGACTTTCTCAACTACTATATCTCCTCGGGCGATAATCTCACGAATCAGATGAAATCGTCTCAAAATGTGCTTTGACTTCTGATGTGATCTTGGCTCCTTCGCTTGAGCTATTGCCCCATTGTTGTCACACAATAATGGAACAGGATCTGAAATGCTTGGAACTACTCCAAGTGCAGAGATGAACTTCTTCATCCAAACCGCCTCCTTGGCCGCTTCAGCTGCAGCAATGTATTCTGCTTCGGTCGTCGAATCTGCAGTTGTTTCTTGTTTGGAACTTTTCCAAGTTACTGCACCTCCATTTAAAATGAACACAAATCCAGACATGGATTTGCTATCGTCCATATCCGATTGGAAACTCGAGTCAGTAAACCCTCGAAGTTCCAAGTCGTTTCCTCCATAGACGAGAAATAGATCCTTAGTTCTTCTTAAGTATCTAAGGATACATTTCACTGCCTTCCAGTGTTCCTCACCTGGATCAGCCTGATATCTACTAGTGACACTTAGTGGGTGTGCCACATCAGGCCTAGTACATAGCATTGCATACATGATAGATCCTATTACCGAGGCATAAGGAACTCTATCTATGTATGCTTTCTCTTCAGGTGTCTTGGGAGACATTCCTTTGGAGAGATAAATTCCATGCCTCATTGGAATGAGACATCTCTTGGAATTTTCCATGCCAAACATTTTGACTATGGTGTCTATGTACATAGATTGGGATAAGCCAAGTATCCTTTTGGATCTATCTCTATAGATCCTTATTCCCAGAATATAGGATGCTTCTCCCAAATCTTTCATGGAGAAGTTTTTGGATAACCAAGTCTTTACTGATGACAACATTCCTACATCATTCCCAGTGAGTAGAATGTCATCAACGTAAAGTACCAAAAAGGTAACTGCGCTCCCACTAGTCTTTTTGTATACACAAGGTTCATCTTCATTCTTAATGAAGTCATAAGATTTGATTGCTTCATCAAATCTTAAGTTCCAAGTTCGGGATGCTTGCTTTAATCCATAAATGGATCTTTGCAGCTTGCATACCTTGCTTGAATGCTCTTTGGAAGTGAATCTTTCAGGTTGTATCATATACACCTCTTCTTGAAGGTTCCCGTTAAGGAATGCTGTTTTCACATCCATTTGCCATATTTCATAATCATAGAATGCGGCGATAGCAAGAAGTATTCTGATTGACTTAATCATGGCAACTGGAGAAAAGGTTTCGTCATAGTCAATGCCTTGTCTTTGACGATATCCTTTTGCTACTAGTCTTGCCTTATATGTGTCAATCTGTCCATCTGCCCCGATCTTTCTTTTAAAGATCTATTTACTCCCAATAGGTACTATACCTTCTGGCATATTAACCAAGTTCCAAACTTGGTTGGCATACATGGACTGAATTTCAGAATTCATTGCCTCTTGCCATTTCTCTGATTCTTGACTATTCATGGCTTCTTGGTAGGTTTGAGGATCATCATCCTCATTTAAGTGCACTTTTGGTTTGCCATCATCGATATGTCCAACATATCTTTCAGGCTGCTTAGGCACTCTACCTGATCTGCGAACCTTTTGTGTATCATCTTGAACAAGTTCTTGAGTCAATGGTTCAGTAGATGAACTAGTGCTGATTTGTGAGTCTAGAATTTCTTCCAGTTCTATCTTGCTCCCACTGTCTTCTTTTGAAAGATATTCTTTCTCTAAGAAGACAGCTCTTTTTGCGACAAACACCCTTTGATCGCCGAGCTGATAGAAATAATATCCAAAAGTCTCTTTTGGATATCCTACAAATCTACATTTTTTTGTCATGGAATCCAGTTTATCTGGATCATGTCTTTTGACATGTGCAGGACAACCCCAGACTCTAACATGCTTAAAGTCTGGTTTCTTTCCTTTCCATATCTCATATGGAGTGGAAGATACTGACTTACTGGGAACTTTGTTCAACAGATATGTAGCAGTCAATAGTGCATATCCCCATAAAGAGATTGGAAGTTTAGCATAACTCATCTTTGATCGTACCATATCTAATAGAGTGCGATTTCTCCTTTCCGATACACCATTTAATTGTGGTGTATAGGGAGGAGTCCACTAAAACAAAATACCATTATTCTTAAGATATTGTGTGAATTATGTACTTAAGTATTCACCCTCTCGATCTGATCGAAGAGTTTTGATACTCTTTCCAGTCTGGTTCTCAACTTCATTTTTAAACTCTTTAAATTTTTCAAAGACTTCTGACTTATATTTCATTAAATATATGTAGTCATATCTTGAGAAATCATCTGTAAATGAAACGAAGTATGAGTAACCACCCATAGCATGAGTGGACATTGGACCACATACATCACTATGTATTAGTTCCAATAAATCCTTATCTCTTTCTCCATGTCCTGAAAATGGAGCTTTGGTCATTTTTCCCATGAGACAAGCTTCACAAGTTGCAAATGATTCATAATCAAATGGATCAAGATATCCATTCTTTTGCAACCTAATGATCTTGTTCTCATTTATATGACCGAGCCTACAATGCCATAGGTATGATTTGTTCACATCCTTATCTACTCGTTCAATAGACTTATTTACTAGACAAACATCATATGAAATATCAAGTAAATATAATCCATTCAATAAATATCCAGAAGCAAACAATTTGTCTCCTTGATAAATGGAACAACCTTTATTCTCAAGTTTCATAGAATATCCTTGTTTATTTAAGCATGAAATAGATATGATATTCCTAATAATGGTCGGAACATAATAACAATCTATTAGTTCTAATGAGTCTCCTGAGGGCATCTAAAGTCTTGCTGTCCCCACAGCTAACGCAGCAACTTTTGCTCCATTCCCGAGTCTCAGATCCACGTCTCCGCGGTTCAATCTTCTTTTACTTGTTAACACCTGTAAGTTATTGCAGATATGAGAAACACATCCAATATCTAATACCCAAGATGTTGATTCTCTATAAGACAAGTTAAGATCGATCATGAGTATACCTGAAGCTTTACCAAGCTTCTCCTTTACTTTTTCTGCTAGATAAATCTTGCAGTTTCTCTTCAGTGACCTTCTTTATAGCAGTGGAAATACTGACCTTTATCATTGACTTTGGCTTTGTCCTTTTGAACCGCCGGTTTGCTTTTCACTAGCTTCTTAGGCTTACCTTTCTAAAAGGTCTGTCCAACTTTTCTTTTCTTATTGGTCTTACCAACAAGCATTACATGTGGCTTATCTTTCTGGATAGTGCCTTATGTTGTCTTCAACATGTTGAGCAGCTCAGCCAGTGTAACTTCAATTTTGTTCATATTGAAGTTGATAATGAATTGTGAAAATGAATCTGGAAGGGACTGTAGGATTAAGTCGATGCTTAGGTCATTGTTCATAACAAAGCCAAGCACTACAAGCCTCTCAATCCATTCTATCATCTTGAGCACATGAGTTTGCACAGATGTGCCCTCGCTCATTCTAGTCCTGAACAGTTTCTTAGATATCTCATATCTTTCTGTTCTGGATTGTTCACCAAACAACTCTTGTGGGTGATTCAGAATGGACTTGGGTTCCATGTTATCATGTTGTCGTTGTAGTTCATTGTTCATTGAACCAAGCATATAACACTGGACTTTGATAGAGTCCTCCTTCTAGTTTTCAAACATCATTAATTCATCCTCGTTAGCATTTTTACCGGGTTGTACTGGATCTGGTTGATCCAGGACATAGGCTAGCTTTTCACACCTGAGGACAATCTTCAGGTTGCGTAACCAGTCAATATAATTAGGTCCCCTGAGTTTGTTTGCATCAAGTATGCAATGAAGGGGGTTAGGTGACGACATAGCGACCTACATGGAAATATAATGAAAAATAAGCAGATAGTTCTTAAAATCAGATTTAGGACTTTTAATCTAGATTTAGGCTCCCACTATTTTTCGGCGATCTGTATGACCCTCTAATATACAGAACGGGAGATTCCGGTGATCTCCTAGTGGGGATCAGAATCCTTCGGGCATCATGCATGTGACCTTGTGATAGCACAACAAATCACATCAAGTCCCTTAGGCAGTCAACTCTTGACAATTGCAACATTTGCAATATCCAATCAAATTTAACCCCTGAATCATGATGACCTTGTGGTAGCACAACAAATCAAATGATTCAGTTAAGTTTATCCATCATTACTCAGATAACATGAATTCATAGTGCAATCTTTGTGGTAGCACAACAAAACTACACTATTTGTCCATTTATCTTAATGACATCACATGTCGTAGACCTAGGTTAATTTATAAATCAAATAGATCTTGTGGTAGCACAACAAATCCATTTGAGATAAGAATTATCCTTAGATCTATAATGATGGTGGGTTACGTGGATTATTCTGAATATCTCACATTTACAACTTAAATTTTAAAAGAGGGGTTTTTGAGTTGATTTATAAAAATCGTACTATCAATAGTATTTCGATTTGAAGTATCATAATACTTAATAGTAATATATATATATGATAGCATAGTCCACAAATATCACATATATGCAGAAAAATAAATAGGGATGATCATGGACTGCTTAAGCTACTATGGAATCATCGGAGCCAAACGATGATCCATTATAGAATCCTAATGTGAAAACAGCAACACCGGTTCCATTTGATGCGAGTCCTTCCTCCATAGGAGTCTTCAGAAGATCCCGTCCTCTAAACTTAATCCGTAACATTTAAATATGAAATTTAGGACTCGTAGGTCCATAAATGTACATTTCAACAATAAGAAACCTTGATCTTATCAAGGGGAGTACAATCTTATAGGAAGGTAGAGAGTACATTTGGATTAAGAGAGAGGAGGACACGCAGGTCCTATTTTAAAAGCCAAATAAAATATGCATCGCATTCATTCACATCAATCATCACTTGATAAAACTAAGTCCATGATCATCCCACCATAAAACACATCACATGCATCATAATTATCACCTAATTACTGTTGGTATTAACTTTTATAAATATAAAATTATAATACCAATAACTTTTCGAAATAACATTTATTTCAATATTATCAATAATATTCAAAACATTATTGACAAATAAGATAACTAAACCATTCAGTTAATCTAAATACTTATTCAAACATTTTGAATAGTTAAATAAAATCAAGTTATGCAAAAATGAGTTTAAAACAATTTTAAACTTAATTGATTTAATAGGGAAGTTAATAATCTAAAACAATTTTAAATAATTAAAGAATTCCCTATAATCAATAAGACCCTTTGATCGAATTAACAGTTATTAAACAGTTTAATAATTTGTTAATAATCATAAGAATAATTAATAACAGTTATTAATTATCTCTATAATTTTTCTATTTCAAAACAATTTTAAAATGGGCTAAAAAGGGTTTAAAATGGGGCTAAAAGGGGTAAAAAAGGGGTTAACGGGTCTGTGGGAGGGTTGCCGGGTCCGGACCCGGTCCGGATCTGGCGCGGGTCCGGGCGGGCCGACCCGGCGGCCCATGCGCCGCTTCACCCCCGCCACCTGTTAGGGTTTGGCGTGAGGCCGGCGCCTGGTTCGCACCCCGACCGGCGAGGGCAGGTCGCTGCTGGCCCGACCGAAGGGCGGCGGGGCTCCGGCAGGCTCCCACGGCGCCGGTGGGCGTCGTCGACGGCGTCGAACGTCGCCGGCGGCGCCCCGGACATCCCTTTTCAACGCCGGTCCTCCCCTCAAGCAAGTCGCCGGACGTGCCCCTCCAAGCTTGCAGGCGCAGGTAATCGCAGCGCCTTATACAAAGCCCGCGGGGAGGAAAGGAAAGGTGTAGCCGACCGGCGTGGCAGTCGAGCAGCCCCGGATGGCGCCTGCGATGCCGACGGACATCCTTGGTGATGCCGTTGGGTGCTGTCGGACGTCCTCCAACAATCTTACATGCAGGCTAAGCTCGTTAACATGGCCGCATGGCCAATAGTCTATGTGCGCATGCCATGATGAAGATAACAGGTTATCTTTGATCATCATCGGAGAAAAGGGTGGGGTTCCTTTCAGCATGGATATTTTATCTGCTCATACCATAAGGGATGAAGGCATACTGCCGTTTGCAAATCCCATGCTAATCTCCCCTATTACAGTTCTACACTGATAATAAAAAGTTCAGGCTAATAAAACAAGCTCCAGCGAATCTTCATGCATGATCACAAGAGCCAGGACAATCCTAGATCTAGTTTTGAAGTACAGATGGAGGATTCTTATCAAGAGATAAAAAATAACCAGCCCTAATTTTTCTACCCGCATGTTCATCCATTATCATGAACAAAATACCCCTTTTAAATTCGGGATCAAATCCCAATATGACATTCAAAAATTTGGGAACGATTCCCAGATATTCAAATATATTTTAACCCAAGAACATGTACAATACAGGTTCTTCACGCATAATGAGAAAAATCACGCAAAACGATGCCATTTTACGATCGAACCAGCAACTTGGCTCTAATACCACTGTAAGGAATCTCCTAGAACGCAGCGAAAAATAAAATCGATTCCTGTGTATCGGTTGCTGGGATCGTAAAACAGACGATAAAATAAAACGCGGGAAGAACGGTTCTTCACCTTTGCGGGGTTTCGAATCTCCCGCGGATGATTCCGACTCGGTAATCGCGCACGCGCACGACCTCTAGAGGTATCCACACGAGCTCCCACTGTAGACGCGTTTTCCTCCTCGACTTGAGTGCTCCGACCAGATCTCAAATCCACCATGCGCGGAAAGAGAAAGATCAACTCCAAGAGAGAGAAGGAGAGAGAGAGAGGAGATAGAGAATCTTTGGGGTGTGTAATTCGTTCAACCTCTTTTACCCCTCCCCTTGGCCTCCTTATATAAGAAATAAAGATAAGCACAAGGATTAATCCTCATGATTATCCAAGAGTTTGGCCTTGGATAAATCTCCATTAAATATTCATGTTTATCCTGCGGCTTTTCATAAAAACCCAGATAAGCATGAAATTTAACGTCTCTCACCGTCTGACGAGAACTCTTATGTGTGTGACCCTCTAGGCCCATATATCAGTCCGGTTTCAGGCCCATTAAACTTAGAACTAATTCTGAAGTTTAATATTTATTAATTAACATTTAAACATCATATGTTAAATGATTAATTTAATAAACAAGTGGTTTATCATCTGATGATTAATTCACTTGGCCTTCTGATCATGAACGGTACCAAACACTACCTCATGATCCCAGAAGATATAAGGGATACTGTTCCCTTTATTTGAACCTTTCCGTATGCAGATTCTGCACAGATAAAATCCTTCACTCATCCAATGTCCCAATAACGCAAGGGTATGATTTTTTAGTCAAACCCTCTATCTCATTATTAGATGGATTCCAGTACTCAGTTAATTTCTAAAAAGACATATCTTTCATTTGACCATGGCCAGGGATTTCTGTGTACACATCCATAGGACATTCTCTCTCCAGTCTTATACCAAGAGTGAGTGATCCCTTGTTGTTCACTCAATTACTTTCGCAAGCTTTCCACTGTATCTGAGAAACTGAGTATCGTGGGCTTAATGGTTAATGTCCACAAGTCAGAGAATCAAGACACAATGGTCTACAAACAAGGTATCATTGGTGACTCAGGTCAAATGACCAACTGTGCTACTGCAACGATTGAATTCCCTGGTTGACTAATAGGTATAATTACCATCCAGGAATTCTTGTTTGGGTATGTTCAGTGAACTCATTCTCTAATGAGCACCCACAAGTTTGTCTTAGTGTCACCACACGAGTGAATATGAGATCATTCACCCTCATCACATGAGCAGACATAACTTGTGTCGATCTTATCGGATATTTAATGCCCATCTCAAATATCCTATGATCGAGAACTGTTTAAGACAAGTGACTAAGGATATTGATCTCACTATCATGATCTCATCATGATTTTCTGCAGCTGCAAAAACACACATTAGCAACATTCACATATCCAATGGTCACATTCATTTAAGTATTTAAACTGCGGAAGGATGAGAAGCAAATGGTTAGTTTCAGGTCGAAGCTGATATGGAAGATATGGCTATTCTAATGGTAGAATACCAATCCGATATGGCTTCGACCCGATTTTCAGGAAGAACCATTAATTTGTTGATATTAAGCAAAGTGGTCTCCTGAACTTGGGGGTGAAGTTACCTCCCCAAAGTAGAGAGGGGAGAAGGGTAATATGCCTTTTCGTAGGTGAGACTTTTCTAAACTGGTGGAAGGCCAACTAGCATGCCTTCTACGAAAAGGTTGAAGGCCAAGGGATGTGCCGTTCATGCAAGGATGGAAGGCCAAGGGGTATGCCGTCCATGAAAAGGTAGAAGGCCAAGGGATATGCATGCCCTCCGCCTTTTATGGAACGTGGGAAGTTTGTAATTTATCCCGTGGCCTTAAAAGGGGAGCGTTGTCGCGAGGCTTTCTTCGAGAACTCAAGCTTTCTGTGGGAAAAATGGCCTCGCCCTCTACTCGTGCAACTGTTAGGGAACCTCAGGTTTTATCTGATATTGAAGGCCATCTCAGCAACCTAGTGGCCTATAGACAGGTATGCTCAAACTTTTGTGTCGGTTACCTTGACTATCTCTTTTCTCTCTTGACTTTTAGTTGTCCTGCAGCCTATTCCCAAATTCCCTGATGCTAGGTATACTCGCAAGTATGTATGGCTTGCGGCCCTGATGGACGTGATTACCCTAGACATGAGGGTGTATATGCGCCGGTGGAATCTAACCCGCTCCATTGTGTTCGCAAAGTGGTTCACCTTCATTCACTGGCACTGGGAGGGGCTGGGTGCACTGCTTGAACTGTGGCATCCGGAGACGCATACGTTCGTGTTCCGAGAGTTCGAGGCGACAGTGTTGGTGGAGGAGGTAGAAATCTTCTATGGCTGGGAGGGCCTAGCCACCGGCGATTCTTCTGCTTTGCCTGCATGGGAGGAAATCTTTGCTGATATAGTGCAGGACAAACGGGAGGTATGCCGCATGACTGACAAGCGAGGAATCCTGGTCAATTGCCTTGCGCATTGGTTGGTCTGAGAGATTAAGCACAGGACGGTCGAATCTGAGAGGCTAATGCGAGGGTTATGCCTAGTTCTTGGGGGAGTCTTATGGTTTCCAACTTCAGGCTCTGTGCTAGAGAGGGAGTATGTGAGCGTGCTGAGCTTATTGTGGAAAGGTCATTCTCTTGCCTCGGTGATTTTGTCACATCTATATGGAGGGCTTAGCCACATGAGCATGGGGCAATCTGTACGGGAGAGCTTATTCACCTTACAACTGTGGATGGAGATGCACTTAACTTTTGATTTTGATGAAAAAGTGACTTCCACCTCCAGGATATTTCAGTACAGCGCATGGTATCCTGCACGCTCGCTTCTTGGTCCCGAAGATCAAATCAGGTGTATCACGGCTCATCTCAAGATGAGGGATGACTGGCGTGATTACCTGAACTTTTTGACCGTGGAAAAATTTATGTTTGTTCCGATGATCCTTCGGGGTATGGAGTTTACCACCAGGGCTTCTCGTGAGCGTGAGTTGTGGTTAATCGGCCCTGACGAGTTAGCCGTGTACCAAGGGCATCGTTGCCATCTCCAGATTGGAGTTACAAGACAGGTGCCACTCCCCGCTTTGCATGATACACTGATCGTGCCGAGGCATACAAGATACGCGAGGGAAGCGCAAGCTATAGACCGATTTCGACGTGCATGGCGTCGTCACTCCAGATTCACAAAAGCTCGCCTTGATGTAGCAGAGACTTCAGAGGAAGTCAAGACATATGTGAACTATTTGAGTAATGTACGACCTGCTGTATGCGTAATTTTCATGGGCCGTAGAGCACTGGAATAATGTATCTATTGAAATTTTAGTGAATAATACGAATTTGCTTTCCTGAAAAATTTCTCGGATATAGGGCTACGGCGGGCGGCCACGCGGGTGGCCGCCTGGATGGTCGGGCGGCCACGCCTACGATCGTCCGGCCGGTCGGGCGGCCACGCGCGTGGCCGTCCGGCCGATCAGGCTGCCACGCGGATGGCCGTCCGACCGGTCGGGTGGCCACGAGTGTGGCCGTCTAACCCAGGGGACGGCCACATGCGTGGCCGTCCGATCCACCATAGGACGGCCAGGCTTCAGGCCGTCCAAGACGACGGACGGCCACCTGGGTGGCCGTCCGATTCGTCGGAAGGCTTTAAGAAGCCCAGGGCCTCCTAGCTTTCTCCCACCCTTTCTTCCTCTTCTTTTCCGATTCCGGTTTCTCCCCCACTCTTCCATGGCGCGAGTTTGGCTTCCCCACTCCCTTAGGAGGAGGAGGACCGGCGGTGGCGACGGTGGTGATGGAGCGAGCTCCAGCGGCGGCGGCGACGAGATGGGCGGCGGCGGGGGCGACGAGAGGGGCGGCGGCGGCGGCGAGGACCCGCTTCGCGCCAAAGAGGAAGAAGGAGAAGAAGAGAGGGCGGCGGAGGAGGATGATGAAGAGGAAGAAGATGAAGTTGATGGAGAGGAAGAAGAAGAAGAAGAAGAAGGTGATGAGGAAGGCGGCGGCAACGGAGAGGTGCCCCCGAAGAAGAAGAAGGCGAGTCCCTTGGTTTTTTGTTCTTCTTTTGATCCGTGGTGTGGTGGACGACAGGAGTCCTGGCCGTCCGTGCGGGCGGACGGCGGGTAGCCCCGCCACCCGTATGTGCGGACGGTGGACGGCCGGCCCCGCCGCCCGTGCGCGCGGACGGCGGGCGGCCCCGCCGCCCGTGCGGTCGGACGGCGGGCGGCCCCCGCCGCCCATGCGGGCTGACGGCGGGCGGACCCCGCCGTCTGCCCGTACGGGTGGCGAGCAGGCCCGCCGTACGTCGGGACGGGGGTCAGCCACCTCACCCACTCAGAATCCTTTTTTATGATCATGCCCCTAACTTTTAATCTTGTTGGGATTTACAGGGTCCACAGAGAGTCTGGGGCCGAGTTTCTTGGGAGTTGGTCTGGGCCTGGTACCATGCGCTGCCCGATCGGCTCCTTTGCCCAGGTGGACGCGTTTGGGTTCGGGCCGTTGTTTCGGATCCGACCATTCAGGTCTTAGAGGAGCGGACAGCTCCGGCCAGGGCGAGAGAAGGATCCCACCCGGACGTGTACTGGGAGGGTAAGATAGCCGGCTTATGGGAGGAGCTGACGAGGTCGCTGACGGAGGTGAGGGAGCTTGATTTCAAGTACCGAACTCTGTGGGACCGTGTGATGAAGAAGGGGCGAGAACGAGCTACGAGATCCAGCACACAGAGTCCAGGAGCTCGTCCCCTTATTCCTGCCCCGTCGGCTGGCCAGGCACCTGCTGGGAGCTCTATCCTTAGAGACCTTGACTCCCTTCTTGCTGAGGACGCGTGGAGAGCACTGCGACCTGCTGGCTCATCGGGGTCTATGCGACCGGCATCAGGTCATCGTCGTGCTCGGGAGGATGACGCTGAGAGTCAGATGTGGCACTCTTCTCAAGATAGGAGAGAGGATGAAGCGAAAGGAAGGAAGAGGGATTGAGAGTTGACGCAGGGGTATGCCCCTATGTCGTGATGTATAAACAATATGTTATGCTAGCATATTTCACTATTTGCATTGGGCACTCCTTGTTTTGCTTTTTGTTCATACCTGTTATTCCTGCATGCACAACATTAGGGGAAACAGTTAGTAGTATTTGTTTTCGGCCCCTTGCCCAAAAAAGAGTAATTACCTTTTCCCAAGCCTTCGCATAGGGTCAAGGGGCCGTGTCCTACTAACCAGACAAAAGGAAGAGTATTGAAACTGATGCGACAAGTAAATATGCAAATGCTGGTGGATATTAACAAGTGGGGTATGTGGTAAATGAAAACATGATTTTTGATGCCGACCACCTGGTGACTGCCCAAACTTAGCCTGATTGGATGAAGGAAGGGAAATGCACACTCAACTCCCAGGTATCCTAAGCACCCATCTAGATTGATTTGGGCCTCTAGACTCCTTAAACTAACCTTGACCGGCTAAGACTCATACTGATGACAATACCGTCATGCCATGCTTAGGCTCCCAACTGCTTCCGACCACCAAGTTCGCCCAAAAAGTTTTCGAGGTAAATGGTTTGCCCGACCCAGGTCTCTTTCCTCACAATCTAGAAGGTATAAGATGGAACACCTTGGAACCCTAACGGTCAACCGCGCAACGTTGACCCGGAATCAGACGTCGTCGCACCTATTGGTGACACGCATGCATTGACCTAAGCCCGAAGTCTTTGAGAGTGCTCATTGAGATTATGACTAAGGAATTGGTTCACCAGAAACACTGACATTACTCTTCACCCATTTTGGACTCCTGTGATCATGTGAGCATGTGACGATTTTTTTTTTTAAAAACGAACCATTTTAAAATGATGTTTGGTCTTTAGATAGCTATCTCGTGCTAAAACCTTGAGGGGGAAAAAGTTAAGAAATTTTAGAGACAAACCTCACAGGAGGATCATGGCCTCCTAGATGCCCCTATTTTAAAATTTTAGAAATTTTTGACCTCCTAGATGCCCCTATTTTGACTTTTCAGGCCTTTGGTAGATTTCATGGCCAGGCACGGTCACGACCAGGCTTTTTTGTATGATTGCTTGAACCCCTTTTCTTTTTGTATTTCTTTTCCATTCTTGACATTTTTCGGGGTTATTTGATATTCCGCCTGCGGGGACACTGCCCTCTTCACGTGCTCTGGTCCTTTACATTTCATTTTTGGGCCCTTTTGAGGGGTTACATCTATCGGGTTGTTGAGGGACCGCAATTTGCTGAGCTCGACCGTTGAAGGGCGTCAACTGTCCTGATCGGTTGAGGGACGAAGAGCGAAGGTTGCAGTTGACAATGTACTAAAGACCTCGAACTTATTTTAAAAGGGTTCTCTTTCAGAAACGTGTAGGTGTATGCATCTCATGATAATCGTAGGGATCCGTATGAAAGTAAAGTAGACACGTCCAAGGTTCTGGTGGACCAAAGTCTTAGCCAAACCTTAATGTTAACCCAATCTGACATGCAACTAGACCTAGACAGGGGGTTGTATAGCAGTCACCAGACAGTTGGATTTTGTGTCTTTTCTGATTTTTTGTGTCATTTTCATTGAAGTATGTGCATATTTACAAATATTTTTTGTGCTTTTTTGGGATATTTCATTTTTTTGGATTTTTGAAAATTTTGAATTTTTTGTGCGTTTTCATGGATAAAACTTCTTCAGATACACCCCATTCCATGGGTGGGGTAACTCCTCTCCTTTTTCATTGATTAAGCGGTATGCATTACCTGAGTATGCCTCCTTGATTACAAATGGACCTTCCCAATTTTCTTGCAATTTGCTCCTGGGAGTAGGAATTTTGACCATTTTTCTCTTGAGTACCATTTCCCCAATTTCAAACTTTCTTTCGAGAACCTTCTTTGCGTAGAATCTTACGATCCTATTTCTGTAAACTTGAGCATGGTTTGCCGCCATTATCCTTTTTTCGTCTAATAGTTCCAATTGGGTTAACATGGTCTTATGACGTTCGGCGTCGCTAATTTCATTATCCAACTGCACTCTTAGAGAAGGAAGGAGAATCTCATATGGAAGTACCGCATCTGCTCCGAATGTTAGTGCATAAGGTGTTTGTCCGGTGGGGGTTCGGATAGAAGTACGATACGCCCAAAAAGCTTCTACTAGGCGATCCGGCCAGTCTAAATAATTGTGAGATCTGCAAGTTCTTTTGATGATTCGAATGAGAGTCTTATTGGTGGCTTCGGCCTGACTGTTTCCTTGTGGATAGTAAGGCGAAGAATGGTGCAAATTAATGCCATACTTACTGCACATGTCCTTGAGCTCTTGGGAGATGAATTGTGGTCCATTGTCAGTGATGAGATCGCGCGGTGTCCCGAACCTGGCGAGGATGTTGCGCTTGATGAACTTCACCACCGTGGATGCTTTGATTTCCACAAATGCTTCCGCTTCAGCCCATTTAGTGAAATATTCAGTGGCAATTAAGATAAATGATTTCCTTTTTATTTTGCCTGATCGATCCTCCAGAGGTCCTATAACGTCGAATGCCCACATGGCGAAGGGCCAAAGGGAAATGACGGATTTGAGAGATGATGAAGGTGCATGAACCTTGTTAGCATGTAACTGGCATTTCAAGCACCTCTGAACAAATATGGAACAATCAGCCTCCATCGAAGGCCAATAATAGGATATGAGGAGCTTCTGAGTTAAGGCACGACCATAGATATGACCGCCACAATCGCTGGCATGAGTTGCTTCCATGACATGATGGATTTCGGTATCATCTAGACACCGAAGGAGCATCGCACTAAAGGATCTTCTGAAAAGACGTCTGCCTAAGATAAGGTATCGTTGAGATGCCCGGCGGATAGCCTTACGGTCAGAAGATGTGGCATAAGATGGGAATGACCCATCGCGAAGGTAGTTCATGATATCAAAGTACCACGGATTCCCATCATCCCAATCGGGGATGAGTTCCTCTGTGATAGCAGAGATGTGTTCAGATGAGCGGAGGAATTGTTGGAACCAGCGGTCCCAGAAGGAGGGCGAGTCTTGCTTGTGTAGAGTGATGGTGGCTGAACTTTTGGTGACAGGAATCTCTAGTGCTGAAGATAAGGAGGCCAGGGCATCTGCTAGGATATTCTGAGACCTAGGCACATGTACATAGGTGATCCTTCTGAAATGCCTGGTTAGCGACTTCACTAACTCTCGATATGGCTTTAATTTTGAATCCCGGGTTTGATACTTACCCACGGTTTGGCGGAGGATCAGTTGAGAATCTCCAATTATCCTCAATTCCAAGACTTTGAGAACCAGCGCCAATTTTAAGCCAGCTAGGAGAGCCTCATATTCAGCGACATTGTTGGTCACTGAGAAGGAGAGTTGGCAAGCGTGCGGAATACTTACCCCTTCTGGAGATACGAGGACCACTCCTGTCCCACTGCCTTGAGAATTAAGCGCCCCATCAAAGTAAAGGACCCAGGATGGAGTTTCATCCACTATTAGACCCAACTCCTCATCTGGGAATTCCTCGTTGGCGGGCGAAAATGTAGGCAGTGGATGATGAGCTAGGTGTTCAGCAATTGCTTGCCCCTTCACAACCTTCTGATTTACATAGGTGATGTCAAATTGGTTCAAGAAGGTCTGCCATCGCACCAGCCTATCTGTTTCAACTGGCTGCTCTAGCAAATATTTGATCGGGTCCATTCTTGCTAGGAGTATGACTTCGTGGGCGAGGAAGTAGTGCTCCAATTTCTGCACTACCCAGACGACGGCCGCACATGTCCTTTCCATGGCAGTGTATCGCTTTTCGGCATCGTTGAAGAGTTTGGAAAGATAGTATACTGCTCTTTCTTTCTTCTCGTCGTCAAGTTGGGCCAATACTGCTCCAGCCGATTCTTCAGTGGTGGAGACATATAACAATAGAGGCTGCCCCGGGATAGGAGCCATAAGGACTGGTGGATTGAGGAGGTAGCTCTTTAATTCGTCGAAGGCCCTTTGACACTTATCGCTCCAAATAAACTTTGCCCCTCCTTTCAATAAATCATAAAAGGGTTTACATCTCACAGAGTGTTGAGATATGAACCGTCTGATGAATTGCAAACGGCCGATGAGACCCTTTATATCACTGACATTTTTAGGAGGGGGCATTTCCACTATCGCCTTCACTTTGTCTGGATCAACCTCAATCCTCCTTCTGCTCACCATGAACCCTAGCAATTTACCCGAAGAAACACCGAATACACACTTTTTTGGGTTCATTTTCAGTTGGTTCTCTCTTGACCTCTGCATTACAGCCCTAAGGATTTGAGCATGTCCCTTCCTGGTTTTAGACTTCACTAAGATATCATCCACATAAACCTCCATGTCGATGTAAATCATGTCATGAAAGATTGCCATCATAGCCCTCTGGTATGTGGCTCCAGCATTCTTAAGCCCAAATGGCATGACCATGTAGCAATAAGTTCCCTATGGGGTTATGAAAGATGTTTTCTCTTGGTCTTCCTCAGTTAGTCGGATCTGATTATATCCCGAAAAACCATCCATGAAAGACAACATTTCAAATCCAGTAGTGTTATCGACCAGCAAGTCTATATGAGGTAGTGGGAAATCATCCTTTGGACAGGCTTGATTGAGGTTGATAAGTCTATGCAAACCCTAACCTTTCCGTCCTTTTTTGCCACGGGGACGATATTAGCCACCCACTTAGGATAGAGCAATACCCGGATGAACTTGGCCTTGTGTAATTTGTCAACCTCTTCTTTTACTTTAAGTGCTAATTCCGGTTGTAGCCGTCTCAACTTTTGTTTCACGGGTTTAGCATCAGGCTTGAGGATTAGCCGATGTTCCACCAATTCTGTGTTTAATCCGGGCATATCCTCGTATGACCAAGCGAACCCATCACGGTGTTCTTGGAGCACGGCTATTATGGACCCTTCTTCTTCTGGACTCAAATGGGCGCTAATTTGCACTATCTTCGGATCCTCCTCTGTTCCAAGGTTGACTTCTTTAGTGGGTTCGTCGATGGTTGATGAAGGTTCATCAAACTGTCTCGTCCCATTGACAAGTGGTTCGGCCAAGTCATCCTCCTCTTCCTCTTCCCTAAGCTCAAATACTCCCAGACCATCACTGCAAGACTCGTCTTTCACCAACTCCAATGGTTCAGAGATGACCCCTATCTGAAGAAACTTATCCAACTTTTTCAAAGCTTTACACCTATTTGCTAATTCCTGAAGTAAGAACGAAGTAACTTGTTTAGCCCTACAATCTCTAGACAGGGAGGATGCTATCCTAATCCCTAGACTACTATGTACATGACCTGGAGAATGGGTCAGTTTTGTCCTGGATGGGAGAAGGGTAGACCCTTGGGACAAAGATTCGACGATGGCGGGGTTGCCCTGTTGGGATCCGGGCGGGACGCGAAGAACGCAGCGGAAACGAAGAACAAAAATTAAACCCGCCCTATGCCCACTGATCCGATTCGGAACGAGAAACTCAAACCGAAAAACCGGGTTGGAATCTAATTACCGTGCGCGGATTTGAATCCGCTTCCGTTTCGGTTCCGTCGAGGCGATGCCGCGAGCCGCACAAGCGTCCGCCCTCCAGCGGTATCCACGCTATCCTCCGCGGTGGTTCGTCCTCTATCCCTCGTCCGTTACAGCTCACTCGCTGAAGATCCGTCGCCACAACGGTTGCGGAAATCCCACCGATGGGAATTCCCGACTTTCGGGAATCACACGCGGCAGAGACGGAAGCTGTTCTGGCGCGTCGAACAGGACGCCCAGAGGAGGAGAGAGAAAGGGGGGGATGACGGCCAGCAAGGAAAATCCTGGAGCTTGGCCCAGAGTTTCTCAACAGCGTGTATATATATTAAGTCGGCGCGACTTTTCACAAAAGTCCCCGAGTTAATATAAATCCCACTTATGTACCACCGACTGAGAATCTTATTGCGTGTGACCCTCTAGGCCCATTTACCAGTCTGGTTTTCAGCCCGTTAAGTCCAATAACTAGTTATTGACTTATTGTAATTAATTAATATCTAGATATTAACTAATTACTCAACCGAATTATCATCGCATGTAAATTCGGTCGGACTTCCGATCAAGTTTGGTGCCAAGCAACACCGCATGATCCCGAAAGGTAATGGGGTTCAGCAACCCACTCATGGAACCTGTCCGTCCACAGTTACCACGTGGCTATAATCCTTCGTTCGCACAACGCTCTCGAGTTGACCTAGGGTATGGTTAACTGTCAAACCCTAGATCGTCAACTCACTTGAATCAGACTCCGCTTTACAATATCCGAAAACCACTTTTCTGATATTGTTTCTGCTATGGCCAGAGACTCCTGTGGATCTACTCTAGAGCATTCTCTCTCCAGTTACCTGAGAGCGAACGATCCTTTATTGAACACACAATCACCTTCGAAGGACTTCCGCTGGACCCGATCCTTGACTATTTGAGATCCCGTGGATAGGGATTCGTAGGTCAAGGTCAAAGTCTAGAAGTCCACCGACAAGGTGTCTTTGGTGTCTCAAGTCCAAGGATCAACCACGCCACTGTGACGATGAATCATGCCGATTGACAGTCAGGTAAATTACCATTCGGCGATTCATGTCGGATCAGTTCAGTGAACTCATTCTCCAATGAGCACCTACAGGTTTACCATTGTGTCTCCACACTAGTAACTAACGAGATCAGTCACCCTCATCATATGACCTGGAATAACTTGTACTAGTCTAACCGGATGTTTGATGTCCTTCTCAAACATCCTATGACTAGGAACAATTGAGAATATGTGTTTATAAGTCATCAGTCTCATTATTATGATCTCATCATAATCTGATGACTATTGCACATATTCATGGACTTCATTATGCGCAATTATAAATATGCCAATCTACATAATGAATTTAATGCCATTTATTAGTGAACCAGATTGAAATAGGTGCCTTATGATTGACTTAGAAGACACCTATATCCATCATGCCCCACCACGTAAGCTCCTCGAAAGTGACTTCCCCCCATTCAGGATGGGAATTGGACTTTTTTTTTCGTGACCGAACGCCTCTAACATGAAATATTCAGAAGAAGTGGCGTCGATTGGAGCTGAGAGCATTAGGACGGAAGGTGGGTGGAACAAGAAAGGAATGAACGTAGCAGGGGCTGGTTCATTCCTAGCCAGGAAGAGCCCTATCAGCGGGCTGCTTGTTTCACGAAACAAGCATGATATGCCAAAATCTTCTTCATTTCCTTCTTGACTACCCTCATGATTTTCATGCACTTCCTCTTCTATCCTGGGCAATTCCTACTTATTTCTCACAAAGTGATTCATGAGGGACCACTTCTTTGTTCCTTTTGGTGGTTCAGTAAACTTATAACCTAGGCCACATCCTCCAATGATAGGGTTCTCTAAGATGGGGTCACGAATGCCTTGTTCTTCTCTCCCTAATCCGGAGCCTGAGCTATACCCCATCTTACTCATGAGCTGCCAACCTATGCCAGACCTAGGCCTAAGGTGAGAATTTACTGATGAAAGAACGGGCTCTTTGCCTTTTCTGGAAGTTATCATGGACGGAATTTGTTCTGCTGTCACTAAGTCCAATGACTCAATGTAGGGAGTGCTTTTGACCTTCACAATCTTCCCGTTATACGGGAACTTATAGCACTGGTGGTTGGTGGATGGGACTCCCAAGGTTTGGTCCATCCACGGTCTCCCTAGAATAGCATTGTAGATTGGCTTAACATCCAGGATGTAGAATTCCGAAATCATGGATATCGGGCCGATTTCCAGTTGCAGGAAGATCTTTCCATCTGCTGGTCTCTGGGAATTATCATAAGCTGAGACCATCATAGAGGTGGACTCAACCTTCTCTGGGTCTATCCCTATCCTTTTGAAGGTCTTAAGGGGACAGACATTGATAGAGGCTCCGGTATCCAGTAAAATGGAGTCTACTGAATGACCATTGAGAATGGCGGTTAGGCACAGAGGAAGGGATCGGCACTCAAGGGGAGCTAGATCCTTTTCCGGGAAGGAGATCATGGGGGGTTTGAGTGACTGAGAGGATGGCATTAGTGACTCCACCACTAGGAAGATCCTCATTGACCGTGATTTGTTGTAGGAAATTAAATAGCGTCTCCCTGTGTGTGGGAGATTTCCGGATAAGCTCAAGAATAGAGATCTTAGCAGGGGTCTTCTCTAAATGCTGGAGGATGTCGTACTCAGATTGGGCATTCCCCATGGTAGGGATTGAGTTACCCTAAGAGTCCAAGGGTTGGCTCGGAGGAATGATGCGATTCCTGAGCGTTACCCCCACCGAGATTGGATCCGGTTCCATTGGTGACCTTATGAGATTGAAGCCGGTTATCGCTCCCGGGTTCCTGGTTGGACAGAAGATAGATAGGGTGGGCCCCTCGGCTGTGATCGGAGGGATCTGAATGAGAGTGACCGGCTTAAGGGTTGCCGGTTGCTCTTTGGGTCGGATTAGGACCAAAGGCTCGTTAGGGGAAAGCGTGGAGACTTCTGGAGTAACTCCTTTAGTCTTACGCGACCAAGTGGGATCTTGATACTTTATCCCAGACCCTTCATACTCCCAGCATTGTTCTCTGCAAACTATTACGGGCTCCAAGTTTTTGATCAAAGTGTTGACCTTTCCTTGAGAACTGGAGGAATCTTGAACCAATTGATGAGACGATAACGGGTCTTTCACAATTCGCAGTTCCTTCTTAGCCTTCAAAGCATCAATAGCTTTTCTCATGTCCTCCCAGTTTATCCGACCTTCATCATTCAAGTCATACACCCAGTCCCTGAAGGTGAAGCAATTGAAGATTGTGTGTCCCGTGATCCTATGATAGGGGCAATACCTGGACGTGTTTGTATTGCGCGGAACACCTTCTCTTTGAGGTGGGAGTTGAATGGCATTACAAGCTAGCAAGGCATAAAAAATATCTGCCAATGATTATGGCAGAGGCAGATATGATGCTCGCTTAGCCACAGGACGACTGTAATTAGTCGGGGGAGGAACAGCTGCATATTGCTTCTGATTGGGCTGAGTGTCAGACTTAGGGTGGGAATTGGGAGCCCTGGTTGGTTGTGCTAGCATGCTGACTTGTTCATTGATGGTGACTCCTTCTGTAAGGACTGAGGTTTCGGCTTCAGTATTCGGGTCGGGTTCGGGCCGGATCCCCTGGTTTGGACCCTGAGGGGCCTTGAGAATTTTGACTGAATGACGTCTGCACTGCACAACACCTTTCAAACGGTGTCTTGCTGGGTGGACGCCATTTAGGTCTGTTGCTGTTGTGCCACGTGGGCGCCACGTGCGCGGGTTTCGGGCCGCGAGAGTACGGCCCCTATCTTGTCGTCTGAAAGGCGTCCGCGATGGACGACGCCACGCAGACTGCGACCCTGCGATGTCAGTGTACGGTGCCGGTCCTGTCATCTGAACGGCGTCCGTGGTGAGCGACGCGTTTCAGAGCGCTGTCAGTACGGCCCGTCTTGTCATCTGATAGGCGTCTGTCTCGGTCGACGCGTTTTAGCCAGTTTCAGATTGACCCCGCGAGCCTCCCCTTCTTTCCCTCATTCTCACCTTCTCACTCTCTCTCCTCGCCCTCTCCGCCCCCTCCGACCCTCCTTCCCTTCCCTTTCCCTCCCTTCCTCTTCCACCACTCCACTACCTTTCTACCTCTCCCCACTACCACCACCACTTCCTTCGCGGCGTTCCATTCTCCGGACGGCGGCCGATGTTCCGGCGGAGTGGCGACATCCTCGGGGTACCGGCGGCGGTCTGCGGTGTGACGGTTGGCGGCGCGGAGCCCGGAGGAGTTCAAGAGATCGGTAGGGGGACGAACCTTGCGTGGATTGTACACGTTTCATCCGTAGTTTCCATGTGATGCATGATGTGTTTGGGGATAGAACGAGCATGTTTAGGAGCTTTTCTTGATGGGGATGAGGGTTCCTATGAATGTGGATTTGTGATGGTTTAGCCTGCCCCTCTTCCTCCTCCGTTTGGTTTGATTTTGGGGCATTTGGGGGTGAAAAGGGAGCCCTCGGGCAGAGAGCAGAACCAGGTTTCTGGCGCTAAAAGACGTCGTACCTGGACGACGCCATTTAGAATGGCGACGGGTCAGTACGACGCCTTTTAGGCAGAAATCTCCCTATTTGAGGCTCTGCCAGTTTGGGTTTCTGGCGTTAAATGACGTCGGGCGTGGATGACGCCATTTAGAATGGCGACGGGCCAGCACGACGCCATTTAGGCAGAAACCGCCCCGATTAGAGTTTTCTGCAAATTTCGGATTCTGGTGTGAATGGCGTCTGAGGACGTAGACGCCTTTCAAAAGGCAGCTTCCCACGACGACCCGTTTTAAGAGAATCAACCGTAGCGTGTCCCTTCTTCTGTCACTGATAGGCGACGAGGGTTTACGACGCGTTTTTAAAGGCGGCTACCTATAGCGACGCCTTTTAGGCCAGAATCTGAGGCCGGGTTTAATTGAACCAGTTTGAGGGACTTGAATGGCGTCGGCCTCGGGCGACGCGATTCAAGGCAGAACTCCATTAACTCTTGTTATTAATACATGTTTCACTGTTAGATGGTTAAACAAATGCATGCTTTAAGTTGTACATTAAGGCTGAGGATTTCTGCGTAAATAGGATTACATCATGTGTGTGTGTGTGTGTGCTTATGCGGTTATGGAATTGGAATAACTGTGGTTTACGTTTGTCACCTTGTGCCGAAGTGGGAGGGCCTTGGTGTCTGTGAGGCATTGTTTCCATACCGGTAAGGGAGTGGTACATGTTGTGTTTTCACCTTTGGCTGAGGGAGACAAAACCACCTTGAGCCCGTCGGGCCGGAGTAGCCGGTGCGCTATCCGAGGGGTTGCTGTTTGGTCTCAGCGGGTCGGGGTTTCCCTGTTTGTCGTGGCAGCTTCCGGCGCATTTCTCGCTGTGGAGCTGGTTGTGGTACAGTTGGAGTTGTTTTACCCCTTAGCCACTGGGCCTGATGTGACCTGTGATCAAGGTTGCGAGTGTACCCTTCGCCCTTTGGCCTGACGCAGCCCGGGAGGTTAGGGTTGTGGGTAGTCCATATAGCTTCGGCTTGACGAGGGTTTCGCCGGTCCCCAGGGCCCTCCTGAAGCGCCGAGGCCTGGCGTGGAGGAAGTCCGGTTGGTAGGACAGTAGTCTAGACTGCTTGTGCGCACATGTAGCTGGGCAGTGGTGGTTCACTGGTCCCAGTTAGTCCTAGCTTGTCTCACTGCATCACCCTACGATGCCCCGGAACACTGTAGGGGCGGACAGGCGTGAGTGTTGGTGGTGTTGTGAGGCGACGTTGTCTGCGGTTGACAGTGTGGTTTGGTCGCTTCGTTGGACATCGGTTATGAGTCGTGGCATTGTGTTGGGTTATTCGGATTACTTAGAACTGTGTATGTTGCATTGCTTATGCGTATGTTTCATATCAGGTTTTGGGAGCTATGGTTACTACTTTATTTAATTGCCATATTTCTGTATTATTGCACTTGTGGGTGTGTGAGTTGGAGGCGGGGGATCGGATGATCCCTACTGAGCCCAATTCTGGTGTGGCTCACTCCCTGCGGTTTCAGGTGTGGACCTCGTGGCATGTGGCGGCGTGTGGTGTCTCCTTGGTGTGCGGACCAGAGGCTATCTCAGTTCCGGGGTATGCCCCGATGTTGTTGTACTTTGCTTCTGCCTGTACTTATTTAATTTGTTGGACCATGTAATTATTGTTGGACTGTATACGGACATTGTTAATTTACTTCCTGCGCACTCGTAATTTCTTTGTAGTCCGTGAGATTGTTATATTTAGCCTTGTTTAACGCTTACTCCTCCAGATGCGTTGTGTGACATCCGGGTGTGAACCCGCTGTTAATGGTCTGACATCCATTTAGTGATCGGGTCTCCGGTCAAAGGATGGCGGGTCGTTACACCTTCCGTGGTAGGAGTTGGTGTGGCTTTCTTGTTCCTGTTTCTATTCTCAAAGAACGAAGGTAGAGTGGAGTCTCGGATTTGGGACTGAACTACCCTAACTCGGTTATACAGCTGAGCGAATGTTTGAAGTTCGCTAAGCATGAGAATAGCTCGGAGCTGGGGGGTAGCGTTGTTAACAAGCATAATGACTGCTTGTGCTTCTGGGATGATAACCTCTGCTCTAGAAGCCATAGCTCTCCAGCTATTAGCAAAGTGAGTGAAGTCTTCATCAGACTTCATTTTTTCCATTACAAGATCAAACAAGGTAGGGGGCAAGGCTGCCATGTGGTTGAAGTGGGTAATAAATCTTTCAGAGACCATATCAAAGTTGATTAGGTCAGTGGCTGGTAGAGAAGAGAACCATCTCAAGGCCTCTCCCTCGAAAGACTTCTGAAAAAGGTGGATAAGGAGGACTCTATCGAAGAGCCACTGGTGGGAATCCATGAGAAACCCGAATAAGTGATGATGTGGGTCAGTAGTACCATCGTACTTCCTGTACTTAGGTACTTTGAATCCTGGTGGAAAGTAGGCCGGAGGGAGCTTACAGTAGCTCAAAAGAGAATGAGGTTGCCTAAGGCTGAGATTTTCAGCCATGAGTTGCCGCACACAAGTCTCAACCTCATTCTTATTGATGAACTCCTCCGGCTTGGGAGGTGTGACCTGGTTGACGGGATTAAATGGGATTGTATGAGTGGGCATAGCTTGACTTGCCTGGGGTCGGCTAGAAGATCCTTGGAATTGGGTTTTCCGAGGAGTGGCATCCTAAATTTTGCCACGGGAAACCAACTGGATGAGTTGATCCGGAGTATAGCGTGATAGTACGGCAATAAGTTCCGGATCTTCTCCAGGATTTTGGAATGTTCTACTTGAAATTACTGGCTCATCTTCTCCCTGCGAGGTAGAAGATTCATCAGAATCTTTTCTCGGAAGTCCTTCTCTAGATGCTTGGAGCATTCCTATGAAGGTCTGTTGTGGATCTTCTTCGACTTCGAACAGAGGTTGTGTATAACATTGTTACCAAGCTCATCCATGTCATCATACACAGCGTTAACATACATTCGGTTCATCATGAAACACAAATCCTGAATGATTTTATATTTCACTTGAAAGATTAACAGTGTATTATGAGAGCTGGTTTCTAACAAATCAAGTTCAAACCCTTAACGACTCTGGACTTTTTCAAAACTTGTTCCACCAAGATTTAGTTAGGTGTCTTTAAATTTTGAAATAACTCCCTCAGTGACACCAATAGGTGGATGATGGTGAATGGAAAGGTTTAATTAATGCTTCACACAAACCCGGGGTTCCGATGGGGTGGTTTCAGGTACAACTTGCTCGGCGGCCAAGTGGGAATCCCAGGCTCGCGGAGACTCACGGAGGTTCCCAACAGAATAAGACTAGTCACACCCGAGTGGGAATCCTCAGGTGGAGAGTCAAATACTGTGGGAGAGGTGACTAGAGATGTGATGCCGGCTCTTCCTTAAAATCCCTGCAGAGAATACCCCAAAAAACCCAGAAATTTAACAACCAGCAGGCCAGAACATATAACAAATCAACAAAACAAGCAGCAGAACAGCAACATCAAGTATAAAGGGCGGCCAAGGACTTCGCCGTCATCCACAGTGGACGGCCATGGTCTTGGCCGTCAAAGCCAGAGGACGGCCAAGAAATTGGCCGTCAAAGGGTGAAGACGGCCAACAGGTTGGCCGTCAAGCTGGAGATGGCGGCCAAGGGGCCCGCCGTCCAATGCAGTGGACAGCTTGTACGTTGGCCGTCCAACAGAAAGGACGGCCAGGGGGTTGGCAGTCCAGGGGGCGGGCGACGGCTAGGTGAGTAGCCGTCCGAGGTGTTGGGCGGCCAGTTGCTTGGCCGTTTGGCAGCTTTTTTCGCCTAGAACAAAATAAAATATATCAGGTCCTTACCTTCTTACCTTTTATCGCGATGCGTGCAACGGGCTACAGGTGTCCCACCGTGATCGCCAGAGGGCTGTCGGCGCCCGGAACGTCCCCCGCCACTGCTGCGGACTTCGGGCGAGGGCTTCTCCGTTCGTCTTAGCACTGCGGCGATTTGGAAGGGTTAGAAATAAGGTGTGTGATCGCCAGGAGCATTACCTTACTGTCCCTATACTCCGTAGGATTGTAAGAGTGATCGCGTTCTGAGGGAGCGGGAGACGGTGGTTTCCCCTTCTCTTCCTCCGGCCGGCTAGAGGAGGAGAGCTCGGCAGTCTGCACGCAGAAATGTGGTAAGGGTCCTTGAAAGGAAAAGACAAGACAAGAGAAGAAAACAACCCAATTAGAATTGTGATATGTAGACTCTATCCATGAAAATATAAAAACTGACTAGAATTGGAGGGAGACGCATCGGATGGGTGTTTGGGGAGGGAAGGTGTCCATATGTTATGGCCACCCACCTCCCGTTTTTTGTTTAAAACCTCTAGGGAGTAAGGGTTGCTAGGTTATCCTAACATGCATGCATGCATATGGGGGGGGGTGCTCGTGTGTGAAAAGTGAAGTGATGTGTTGAAAGTGGAAAGAAGAGTGAGAGAGGGAAATGTTACGGAATGGATAGAAAGTGGGAATGCAATGAAGTGAAAAGGAGAAAAGTAAAGAGAGGGTTAAGAAGACAAGCCCATTTGGAGTGCGAAGGATTCCTCTTGAAGTTCCTCCTGAAGCTCTCTGACTCCTTGCCCTCTCAACTCCTCAAAGCCGACCCACTTGCCAACCTCCTCCGAACCTCACCCCCCAGCCAAAAAACCCCCCCTGCTCGAGGGGACATGGGGGGTTTAAATAGGTGAAGGGAAAATAGGAGAAAATAGGGGTCTAAATCCCTCTAAATCATCATAGAGCCAATGGTAAGTGGTCAAGGATCGGAGGTGGTGCGCGCGGCAGCCGCCGGAGTGGGGGATGATCGGAGTAGTGGAGATGAGGGTGGCGGGTAGAGGAGATCGTGGGGAAGACGAGGTCAACGTGGTAGTTAGGGGAGTGGGCGGCCAGCCAACTTGCCTTCCAATCCCGTGGAAGGCCAGGTAACTGGCCTTCCACGGAGAGGTGGAAGGCGGCCCGGTTGGCCTTCGAAGGGGGTGGAAGGCAAGGGGTGGCCTTCGAAGGGTGGTGGAAGGCTGGCTGGCTGGCCTTCGAAGGATGGTGGAAGGCGGGCTGGCTGGCCTTCGAAGGATGGTGGAAGGCGGGCTGGCTGGCCTTCGAAGGATGGTGGAAGGCGAGGGGTGGCCTTCGAAGGGTGGTGGAAGGCGGGCTAGCTGGCCTTCGAAGGATGGTGGAAGGTGGGCTGGCTGGCCTTCGAAGGATGGTGGAAGGTGAGGGGTGGCCTTCGAAGGGTGGTGGAAAGCGAGCGGTGGCCTTCGAAGGGTGGTGGAAGGCGGGCTGGCTGGCCTTCCACGAAAAGATGGCTAGAGTCGGGATTGGTTAATGGGCCTTGTTATTAGTGGGCTGAGATGGCTAAGATGATGGGTTTAGTGACAATGGGCTAATGATGGATGGGGTTCATGACCAAAAGGGGGGTCCAAAATCGGTATCTACAAATGCCCCTCCGGGACACCTGTTTTGCAGTGGAATGGAGCGGAATGATAAATAGGTGTTCTGGAAATCGAACCTGATTTTGGACAGCCTAAAGAAGAAATGAGTTATATCCAAGGATGATATGAGAGTGTGACAGATGCATGAAAGTTGTCCATTGGGATTGCAAGGGCGACTAAGAAGAGGAACAAATTTCAAACTAGAGAATCACAATCCGTGGGACCCTCGGGTGCTGGAACCGCGAGGCCTTGGTGCACCAGAATGCAACTATCTAGCCCAAGGTGTAAGGACTGAGGTTTCGGGTTCTGTATTCGAGTCGGGTTCGGGCCGGATTCCCTGATTTGGACTCTGAGGGGAGTCTTGAGAGTTTTAACTGAATGACGTCTGCACTGCTCGACGCCTTTCAAAAGGCGTCAGGTTGTGTGGACGCCATTTAAGTCTGCTTGCTGTTGTGCCACGTGTGCGCCACGTGGGCAGGTTTTGGGCCGCGAGAGTACGGCCCCTGTCTCGTCGTCTGAACGGCGTCCACGATGGACGACGCGATTCAGACTGCGACCCCTGCGGTGTCAGTGTGCGGCGCCAGAGCGTTGTCAGTACGGCCTGTCCTGTCGTCTGAACGGCGTCCGTGGTGAGCGACGCGTTTCAGAGCGCTGTCAGTACGGCCGTCCTGTTAGACTGATTGGCGTCTGTCTCGATCGACGCGTTTTAGGCAGATTCAGATTGACCCCGTGAGCCTCCCCTTCTTTCCCTCATTTTCGCCTCCACCCTCTCTCTCTTCGCCCTCTCCGCCCCCTCCGCGCTCCTTTCTCCCTTCCCTTCCTCTTCTTCCTCTTCCACCACTCCAATACCTCCTTACCTCTCACCTCTACCTCCACCACTTCCTTCGCGGTGTTCCATTCTCCGGACGGCGGCCGACGTCCCGGTGGAGTGGCGGCGTCCTCGAAGGTACCGGCGGCGGTCTGCGGTGCGACGGGTCGGCGGCACGGAGGTTGGTGGAGTTCAAGAACCGGTAGGGGGACGAACCTTGCATGGATTGTGAATGTATTGCTTGTGTTTTCCATAGCGGAGCATGTAAGGACTGAGGTTTCGGGTCGGTTTCGGGCCGGATCCCCTGGTTTGGACCTTGAGGGGTCTTGAGAGTTTCTTCCGAATGACGTCTACACTTCACGACGCCTTTCAAACGGCGTCTTGATAGGTGGACGCCATTTAGATCTATTGTTGTTGTGCCACGTGGGCGGGTTTCGGGCCGCGAGAGTACGGCCCCTGTCTCGTCGTCTGAACGGCATCCATGATGGACGACGCGATTCAAACTGCGACCCTGCGGTGTCAGTGTACGGTGCCTGACATGTCAGCTGAACGGCGTCCGTGGTAGTCGACGCGTTTCAGAGCGCTGTCAGTACGGCCCGTCCTGTCATCTGATAGGCGTCCTCTTCGCTCGACGCGTTTTAGCCAGTTTCTGATTGACCCCGCGAGCCTCCCTTTCTTTCCCTCATTCTCACCCTCTCACTCTCTCTCCTCTCCCTCTCCGCCTCCTCCGATCCCTCTCTTCCCCTTTCCCTTCATCTTCTTCCTTTTCCACCACTCCAACGCCTCCCTACCTCTCACCTCTACCACCACCACTTCCTTCGTGGCGTTCCATTCTCCGGACGGCGGCCGACGTCCCGGCGGAGTGGCGACGTCCTCGGGGGTACCGGCGGCGGTCTGCGGTGCGGCGGTTCGGCGACATGGAGCCAGGAGGAGTTCAAGTACCCGGTAGGGGGACGAACCTTGCGTGGATTGTACACGTTTCATCTGTAGTTTCCATGTGATGCATGATACGTTTGGGGGTAGAACGAGCATGTTTAGGAGCTTTTCTTGATGGGGATGAGGGTTTCTATGAATGAGGATTTGTGATGATTTGGCTTGCTCCTCTTCCTCCTCTGTTTGCCTTGGTTTTTGGAGCATTTGGGGGGTGAAAAGGGAGCCCTCGGGCTGAGTACAAAACCTGGTTTCTGGCGCTAAAAGACATCGTACCTGGATGACGCCATTTCGAATGGCGCCGGGACAGTACGACGCCTTTTAGGCAAAAAATCTTCCTATTTAAGGTTCTGTCAGTCTGGATTTCTGGCGTTAAGTAACGTCGTACCTGGACGACGCCATTTAGAATAACGACGGGCCAGTACGACGCTATTTAGGTAGAAATCACCCTGATTAAGGTTTTCTGCAAGTTTTGTATTCTGGTGTGAATGGCGTCTGAGGATCGTGACGCCTTTTTGAAAGGCGGCTTCCCAGGACGACGCGTTTTAAGAGGAATCAACTGTGGCATGTCCCCGTTTCTGTCACCGATAGGCAACGAGAGATGGCGACGCGTTTTAAAAGGCGACCTCTGGTGTCGACGCCTTTTAGGCCTGAGGCCGGTACTTCATGAACCAGTACATGGAGCTTGAATGGCGTCGGCCTTGGGCGACGCGATTCAAGACAGAACTACACTAATTCATGCCTGTAAAATGTGTTCATACTGCTAGATAGATGGTTAATGCATGCTTTAGTGCACACGATAGTGATGGATTCTTCATGACCGGATGGCACTGTGTTGTGTGTCGTGCGATCTAGGGCTTTTCACGTGACCGGATCGTACTGTGCCGGGTTTTGTGTTACTGTGGACCTGGAGTGACAGTTGTAGCGCTTTATCACCCTGTGCTGGTGTGGGTGGAGCACAGCGCCGGTGGGGGCGTGGGCGGGGTGACGCCTACACCTGGTGAACCCCGGGGTCAGCTAGTACCGGTGTAGGAGTGGTACATTCGGAGTGTCACTCATGCTGAGGGAAGGAGTAACCACCTGAGCCAGTTGGGCCGGAGTAGCCAGCGTGCTATCCGAGGGGTTACTGTTTGGTATCAGCGGGTCGGTGTTTCCCACTTTCGGTTGTGTGGTCGGTGTTTCCTACTTTCGGTTGTGTGGTCGGTGTTTCCCACTTTCGGAGGTGTGGTTGGCGTGTTTTGCCGAGACGCGAGTTGTAGGCTCCTTGATATAATGATTCTAGAGATATGCATGTTACATTTCGAATGCACATGGTTCATATCGAGATTTAGGAGTAGTGTGTTACAGCTTTACTTGCCTTAATCACCTGTATCTTTGTTATTGCACTTGTGGGTGTGTGAGTGGGAGGCAGGGGATCGGATGATCCCTACTGAGCCCAATTCTGGTGTGGCTCACTCCCTGCGTTTTCAGGTGTGGACCTCGTGGCGTGTGGCGGCGCGTGGTGTTCTCCTTGGTGTACGGACTAGCAGCTATCTCAGTTCCCGAGGTATGCCCCGATGTTGTTGTACCTTATTTCTGCCTGTACTTAATTAATTTGTTGGACATGTAATTATTGTTGGACTGTGTACGGACATTATCACTTTACTTTCTGCGCACTGTACTTCCTTGTAGTCCGTGTGAATGTTATATTTAATCTTGTTTAACGCTTACTCCTCCAGATGTGTGTATAAGATCCGGGTGTGAGACTGTTGGATAATGATTTGACACCCATTTAGTGATCGGGTCTCCGATCATAGGGTGGCGGGTCGTTACAATTGGTATCAGAGCTTAGTCTGGTCGAGTATGTGGTAAACTAGGTTAGATATCGTAGTCCAACAATAAGTACGAGTCAGTACAGGCGATGGCTGCTGGTGTAGATTGATAGGTTTTGACGCGTTTGTGTTGATTTTCGCGTCCGTGAGGTAGTGATGGCGCCGAGGAAGAGAGTTACGTTGGCTCGTGGTACGAGATCAGACGATGGTAGTTCGGGGGCAGAAGGGCATAATGTGGATCGTTTCGTGGAAGCTATGATTGGAGCTATAGTTAGATACCAGCAAGGAGACGGTAGTGAGGGATCCAATTCCCGAGGTGACCAGTCCACGGTATTGGAGCGGTTTTTGAAGTTGGAGACCCCTTCTTTCATGGGTCGACCAGTCCCAGACGAGGCAGCTCGTTGGATTAAGGAAGTGGAGAAGACGTTTGATGTTCTTGAATGTGCTGAGAGTGACAAGACCTTGTTGGCAACCTATTTGTTGAAGGACAATGCATACGAGTGGTGGGTTACCATCAAGACAAGGATGTTTGCAGATAGATCCTTGAGAGAGATCCCTTGGGAGGTGTTTGTGAGAGAGTTCAATGGACAGTACTTTCCAAGGCTCATCCAGAAGGCCAAGGAAAGAGAGTTTATGGAATTGGTGCAGAATGACATGTCAGTTTTAGATTATCATACGAAGTTTGTGGCTCTTGGAAGGTTCGTTCCACACTTATCTGAGCATGAGAGATATAGAACAGAGAGATTTGTAGATGGACTCCGGTATGATCTGAGGACAATGGTTGCACCTCAGTGTTGTAGAGATCTGGCGTCAGCGGTTCGATGCGCGGCAGCGGTGGAGACTCAATTCCAGGAAATGGCGAAAGAGTTGGAGCGATCGGCACGAGGGAAGCAGCAAGGCAAGAGCAAATCAACGGTCCTTTCGTCAGGCGGTTCGAGTTCCTTTGAGTTTGCGTCCCAAGAGACGTCACGTGATGAAGGTGAGGACGGTTCGGCCCAACAGATGCAGACTGTGGCTAGCAGGCAGCAGGGAAAGAGACATGATGCGGCAGATTATTGTCCCCGTTGTGGTAGGTATCACGGCAACCGGATGTGTCCATTGGTCGCTGGTAGCTGTTTTGGCTGTGGCAGGAGGGGACATCTTGCGAGGAATTGTCCCCAGAAGAATAAGACAAGTCAGGAGCCGAGTGGTCAGTAGGAGCCCGGTACCTTATGTAGTGTTGTGTGTTCTTTCAGTGGAGATCTGAGATGTAGGGATAGATGAACACTCTTATCTTGTCTTATTAGGTAGTAGTTGTGAACTCTTACGGCACTCTTTATGTATTTTGGGTCATGGTGGTGATTCGGTATTGTAACTGTACTTTGTAAGGCTGCTATATAATGATGTTGGTCTATCAATTTTGGCGGAATCATGGAACATAATTAATTTTGTATTGATCTGTTTGACCGATCGTGTGTGGGGAGCCCCATGTAAGAGTGCGATCGGTGAGGGCATTAGCAGGATTTTACCGACGGTTGGTCCAGGGGTTATCTTCGATAGCGACCCCCCCCCCCCTTGTTGAGGTTGATTCGTAGGGGAGTTCGTTTCTTGTGGACTGAGGAGTATGAGCGGAGTTTCATTAAGTTTAAGACTCGCCTCACTTTGGCTCCAGTTTTGGTACTTCTATTAGGTTCCGGTAGAACTGTGGGGCGATGGTGCAGTCATATTAGAGATAGACTCTGTGATTTGACCGTGGAGGACGTGCGCAGGTGTGTCCTTATTGAGGTGCACTGTTCTAGATAAATAGTGCTTCCCGGAATGAGTAAGGCGTATCATTGTTGAGGTGGTCTAGTAGGAAGAAGGATAGGGCTGATTTTGTGGTTGAATGCTTGAATTGTCGGCAGGTTAGGGTGGAACATCAGAGTGGCGCAGCGGTAGCGTGGTTGCAGTCCTTGCCGATCCCGGTGTGGAAACGGGAGCTTGTGACTTTGGACTTGTATTAAGATTGTTTTTTTCCCTGGTGGAGGGAGCGTGATCTGGATTACCATTGAGCAATTGACCACGTCAGCACACTTCCTGGCTATCAGGAAGGACTGGTCAGTCGGTAAGTTGGCTGAGTTGTTTGTGAGTCGGATCATTTCTTTCTGCTCGATGTGCCCTTATCCATCATGTCGGATCGGGCTGTGAGATTTACTTCTTAGTCGTGGGAAGAGTTTTTGGAAGGCCTTGAGTACGCAGTTAGCCTTCAGCCCGGCCTATCATCCCGAGGCTGATGGGCGGTCAAAGAGGGCCATTCAGATTTTGGAGGTTTTGCACGGGGCATGTTGCCTGGATTGAGGAGGTTCTTGGGAGCAGTGTTTGTTTACAGTGGAGTTTTGCGTACTATAACAGTTACCACTCTAGCATTGGCATGGCGCCTTATGAGGCATTGTTTAGATGGCTGTGTCGATCCTTTGTGATCTAGTCTGAGATTGGTAAGAGGCAGTTAGCAAGATCAGGGTTGGTATAGCAGTGTGCTAAGGTTGCCAGAGTTGTGCTATCATCGGTAGGAGACCGATTGAGTTTGAAGTTGGGGACCTTGTGTTTTTCCAAGTCTCGCCCTCCATGGGTGTGAGGAGATTTGGGAAGCAAGGTAAGCTGGGTCCGCGCCGTGCTGGGCCTCTTCCCGCTCTTGCTCGAATTGGGGAAGCAGATTACCAACTAGCCTTGCCGTCCAATTTTGCAGGAGTGCACGATGCATTCCGCGTTTCGTTGCAGAGGAATGTTCAGGATCCACCCCAGGTGTTAGAATTTTTAGAACTTGAAGTCGCTGAGGACTTGTCCTTTCCAGAGTGTCTAGTGCGTATTGAGAATCACAAGTGACAGGTCCTCCGAAACAAAGTTGTATCTGTGGATTGAGTAGTTTGACTGTATCGCTCCGGGAGCGAGGTGACCTGGATGCGTGAGATTGAGATGCTGGGAAACAGTTCCCTACCTTTTCTGGTAAGTTCCCATGTGAGTTGGCAGTGGAGGTATTTCGCCCTCGTTACTCGTAGCAGGCAATTTCGGGGACGAAATTCTTTTAAGGGGGGGAGAATGTAAGGACTGAGGTTTCGGGTTCAGTTTTCGGGTCGGTTTCGGGCCGGATCCCCTGGTTTGGACCTTGAGGGGTCTTGAGAGTTTCTTCCGAATGACGTCTACACTTCACGACTCCTTTCAAACGGCGTCTTGATAGGTGGACGCCATTTAGATCTATTGCTGTTGTGCCACGTGGGCGCCATGTAGGCGGGTTTCGGGCCGCGAGAGTACGGCCCCTGTCTCGTCGTCTGAACGGCGTCCATGATGGACGACGCGATTTAGACTGCGACCCTGCGGTGTCAGTGTACAGTGCCTGACATGTCAGCTGAACAGCGTCCGTGGTGGTCGACGCGTTTCAGAGCGCTGTCAGTACGGCCCGTCCTGTCATCTGATAGGCGTCCTCTTCGCTCGACGCGTTTTAGCCAGTTTCTGATTGACCCCGCGAGCCTCCCTTTCTTTCCCTCATTCTCACCCTCTCACTCTCTCTCCTCTCCCTCTCCGCCTCCTCCGATCCCTCTCTTCCCCTTTCCCTTCATCTTCTTCCTTTTCCACCACTCCAACGCCTCCCTACCTCTCACCTCTACCACCACCACTTCCTTCGTGGCGTTCCATTCTCCGGACGGCGGCCGACGTCCCGGCGGAGTGGCGACGTCCTCGGGGGTACCGGCGGCGGTCTGCGGTGCGGCGGTTCGGCGACACGGAGCCAGGAGGAGTTCAAGTACCCGGTAGGGGGACGAACCTTGCATGGATTGTACACGTTTCATCCGTAGTTTCCATGTGATGCATGATATGTTTGGGGGTAGAACGAGCATGTTTAGGAGCTTTTCTTGATGGGGATGAGGGTTTCTATGAATGAGGATTTGTGATGATTTGGCTTGCTCCTCTTCCTCCTCTGTTTGCCTTGATTTTTGGAGCATTTGGGGGTGAAAAGGGAGCCCTCGGGCTGAGTACAAAACCTGGTTTCTGGCGCTAAAAGACGTCGTACCTAGACGACGCCATTTCGAATGGCGCCGGGACAGTACGACGCCTTTTAGGCAGAAATCTTCCTGTTTAAGGTTCTGTCAGTCTGGATTTCTGGCGTAAAATAACGTCGTATCTGGACGACGCCATTTAGAATAGCGACGGGCCAGTACGACGCTATTTAGGTAGAAATCACCCTGATTAAGGTTTTCTGCAAGTTTTGTATTCTGGTGTGAATGGCGTCTGAGGATCGTGACGCCTTTTTGAAAGGCGGCTTCCCAGGACGACGCGTTTTAAGAGGAATCAACTGTGGCATGTCCCCGTTTCTGTCACCGATAGGCGACGAGAGATGGCGACGCGTTTTAAAAGGCGACCTCTGGTGTCGACGCCTTTTAGGCCTGAGGCCGGTACTTCATGAACCAGTACATGGAGCTTGAATGGCGTCGGCCTTGGGCGACGCGATTCAAGACAGAACTACACTAATTCATGCCAGTAAAATGTGTTCATACTGCTAGATAGATGGTTAATGCATGCTTTAGTGCACTCGATAGTGATGGATTCTTCATGACCGGATGGCACTGCGTTGTGTGTCGTGCGATCGCGGGCTTTTCACGTGACCGGATCGTACTGTGCCGGGTTTTGTGTTACTGTGGACTTGGAGTGACAGTTATAGCGCTTTATCACTCTGTGCTGGTGTGGGTGGAGCACAGCGCCGGTGGGGGCGTGGGCGGGGTGACGCCTACACCTGGTGAACCCCGGGGTCAGCTAGTACCGGTGTAGGAGTGGTACATTCGGAGTGTCACTCATGCTGAGGGAAGGAGTAACCACCTGAGCCAGTTGGGCCGGAGTAGCTAGCGTGCTATCTGAGGGGTTACTGTTTGGTCTCAGCGGGTCGGTGTTTCCCACTTTCGGTTGTGTAGTCGGTGTTTCCTACTTTCGATTGTGTGGTCGGTGTTTCCCACTTTCGGAGGCGTGGTTGGCGTGTTTTGCCGAGACGCGAGTTGTAGGCTCCTTGATAGAATGATTCTAGAGATATGCATGTTACATTTCGAATGAACATGGTTCATATCGAGATTTAGAAGTAGTGTGTTACAGCTTTACTTGCCTTAATCACCTGTATCTTTGTTATTGCACTTGTGGGTGTGTGAGTGGGAGGCAGGGGATCGGATGATCCCTACTGAGCCCAATTCTGGTGTGGCTCACTCCCTGCGTTTTCAGGTGTGGACCTCGTGGCGTGTGGCGGCGCGTGGTGTTCTCCTTGGTGTACGGACCAGCAGCTATCTCAGTTTCCGAGGTATGCCCCGATGTTGTTGTACCTTATTTCTGCCTGTACTTAATTAATTTGTTGGACATGTAATTATTGTTGGACTGTGTACGGACATTATCACTTTACTTTCTGCGCACTGTACTTCCTTGTAGTCCGTGTGAATGTTATATTTAATCTTGTTTAACGCTTACTCCTCCAGATGTGTGTATAAGATCCGGGTGTGAGACCGTTGGATAATGATTCGACACCCATTTAGTGATCGGGTCTCCGATCATAGGGTGGCGGGTCGTTACAGAGCATGTTGTATTTGGGATAGATTGAGCATGTTTAGGGAGTTTAATGGGGTTTCTAAGCATGAAGAATTATAGGCTTCAAATGGTGATTCGTTTTCCTACTTCGTTTTCCCCCCTCTTGGGCGATTTTGGGGTGTTTTGGGGGTGAAAGGGTGCCCTCGGGCTGAGGACAGGACTTCGTTTCTGGCACTAAAAGACGTCATGGATGGACGACGCCTTTTAGAAGGACGTCGGGACATCATGACACCTTTTAGGCAGAAATCGCTCCACCGAGTCTCTGTCAGTTCAGGGAATCTGATGCTAAATGACGTCATGAATGGAGGACGCCTTTCAGAAGGACGTCGGGCCATCATGACGCCATTTAGGCAGGAAATTCCCCGACTGTGGGGTCTGCAATCTGGAATTTCGGTGTGAATGGCGTCTGTGGGTTCTGACGCGTTTTAAAAAGGCAGCTTCCCAGGTGGACGTGTTTTAAGGCATAATCTGTTTTAAATGAACCTGTTTGAGGGGCTTGAATGGCGTCGACCTCGGTCGACGCGATTCAAGACAGAACTGCTTAACTCCTGTTATTTAACACATGTTTCACGGTTAGAAGGTTCAAATGCATGCTTTAAGTTGTACGCTGAGACGAAGGTTTACTGTGCGAATGGAATCATGTTATATGTGTGTATGTGCTTATGGGAACATGGAATCGGAATGACTGTGGTTCACGTTTGTCACCATGGGCCGGTGGGGAAAGGGCCATGGTGTCTGTGAGGCATTGTGCCGTACCGGTGGGAGGAGGGGTACATGTTGTGTTTTACCTTTGGTTGAGGGAAACAGGACCACCTTGAGCCCGTCGGGCCGGAGTAGCCAGTGCGCTATCCGAGGGGTTGCTGTTTGGTCTCAGCGGGTCGGGGTTTCCCTGTTTGTCGTGGCAGCTTCCGGCGCGTTTATTGTTGTGGAGCTGGTTGTGGTACTGTTGGAGTTGTTTTACCCCTGTAGCCACTGGGCCTGATGTGACCTTTGATCAAGGTTACGAGTAGTACCCTTACCCCTTTGGCCTGACGCAACCCGGGAGGTTAGGGTTGTGGGTAGTTCCTGTAGCTTCGGCTTGACGGGGGTTCGCCGGTCCCCAGGGCCCTCCTGAAGCGCCGAGGCCTGGCGTGGAGGCGATCCGGTCGGTAGGACAGTAGTCTAGACTGCTTGTGTGCACACGTAGCTGGGCCGTGGTGGTGCACTGGTCCCAGCTAGTCCTAGTTTGACTCACTGCCTCACCCTACAGTGCCCCGGAACACTGTAGGGGCGGACAGGCGTGAGTAGTGGTGGTAGTGTTGTGAGGCGACGTTTGACTTCGGTCGACAGTGTGGTTCAGTCGCTTTGTGGACTTTGACTGTGAGTCGTGACTTTGTGTTGGGTTCTTCGGGTTACTTAGAACTGTTCCTGCTACACTGCTTATGCGTATGTTTCATATCAGGTTTGGGTGCTATGTTTACTGCTTTACTTAATTGCCATATATCTGTATTGTTGCACTTGTGGGTGTGTGAGTGGGAGGCAGGGGATCGGATGATCCCTACTGAGCCCAATTCTGGTGTGGCTCACTCCCTGCGGTTTCAGGTGTGGACGTCATGGCGTGTGGCGGCGTGTGGTGTCTTCTTGGTGTGCGGACCAGCAGTTGTTTCAGTTCCGGGGTATGCCCCGATGTTGTTGTACTTTACTTATGCCTGTACTTATTTAATTTGTTGGACCATGTAATTATTGTTGGACTGTATACGGACATTGTTATCTTCCTTCCTGTGCACTTGTTATATCTTTGTAGTCCGTGAGATTGATATATTTAGCCTTGTTTAACGCTTACTCCTCCATACGTGTTGTGTGAGATCCGGGTGTGAACCCGCAGTTAATGGGCCGACATCCATTTAGTGACCGGGTCTCCGGTCATAGGATGGCGGGTCGTTACACAAGGGGATCTCAAGCATGAAAGATGGAGGAGTGTGACTTGAAATGGTCTCGACACAACGGGCGCGCGGTGGCCTGGCGCATCATGTGATCGCCAAGTGAGAGCATCTCAAGCACACGTATTGAAAAGGATGAGGTCTTGCAATTCAAAGGGCTAACAGACGAACGATCGCCAGACTCACAGATCAACAATGGGTTAAGCAGAGTGGTAAATTATGGTCATTGTCCCTAAGGCGGGAATGGTGGATGATGCTTATGCAATGCATACTGGTTTAAAAATTAGAAAACAAATTCCTAATGCAAATAGGAGGGATTTATTGGCCAATCGAATAACTTGGGGAATATAGACTCCTCATTGTTTTCTTTAGAGAGGAAATTAGAGTCTATATGCCCAAAGTTATTAGCCTCCTGTGTCTTCAATCCTACTTGCTTCAGATTTCCTGCAGCTGCAAAAACACACATTAGTAACGTTCACATGTCCAATGGTCACATTCATTTAAGTATTTAAACTGCGGAAGGATGAGAAGCAAATGGTTAGTTTCGGGTCGAAGCCGATATGGAAGATATGGCTATTCTAATGGTAGAATGCCAATCCGATATGGCTTCGACTCGATTTCCAGGAAGAACCATTAATTTGTTGATATTAAGCAAAGTGGTCTCCTGAACTTGGGGGTGAAGTTACCTCGCCAAAGTAGAGAGGGGAGAAGGGTAATATGCCTTTTCGTAGGTGAGCCTTTTCTAAACTGGTGGAAGGCCAACTAGCATGCCTTCTACGAAAAGGTGGAAGGCCAAGGGATGTGCCGTTCATGCAAGGATGGAAGGCCAAGGGGTATGCCGTCCATGAAAAGGTAGAAGGCCAAGGGATATGCATGCCCTCCGTCTTTTATGGAACGTGGGAAGTTTGTAGTTTATCCCGTGGCCTTAAAAGGGGAGGGTTGTCGCGATGCTTTCTTCGAGAACTTAAGCTTTCTGTGGGAAAAATGGCCTCGCCCTCTACTCGTGCAACTATTAGGGAACCGCAGGTTTTATTTGATATTGAAGGCCATCTCAGCAACCTAGTGGCCCATGGACAGGTATGCTCAAACTTTTGTGTCGTTTACCTTGACTATCTCTTTTCTCTCTTGACTTTTGGTTGTCCTGCAGCCTATTCCCAAATTCCCTGATGCTAGGTATACTCGCAAGTATGTATGGCTTGCGGCCCTGATGGATGTGATTACCCTAGACATGAGGGTGTATATGCGCCGGTGGAATCTGACCTGCTCCATTGTGTTCGCAAAGTGGTTCACCTTCATTCACTGGCACTGGGAGGGGCTGGGTGCACTGCTCGAACTGTGGCATCTGGAGACGCATACGTTCGTGTTCCGAGAGTTCGAGGCGACAGTGTTGGTGGAGGAGGTAGAAATCTTCTATGGCTGGGAGGGCCTAGCCACCGGCGATCCTTCTGCTTTGCCTGCATGGGAGGAAATCTTTGCTGATATAGTGCAGGACAAACAGGAGGTATGCCGCATGACTGACAAGCGAGGAATCCTCGTCGATCGCCTTGCGCATTGGTTGGTCCGAGAGATTAAGCGCAAGACAGTCGAATCTGAGAGGCTGATGCGAGGGTTATGCCTAGTTCTTGGGGGAGTCTTATGGTTTCCAACTTCAGGCTCTGTGCTAGAGAGGGAGTATGTGAGCGTGCTGAGCTTATTGTGGAAAGGTCATTCTCTTGCCCCGATGATTCTGTCACATCTATATGGAGGGCTTAGCCACATGAGCATGGGGCGATCTATACGGGGGAGCGTATTCACCTTACAGTTGTGGATGGAGATGCACTTAACTTTTGATTTTGATGAAAAAGTGACTTCCACCTCCAGGATATTTCAGCACAACGCATGGTATCCTGCACGCTCGCTTCTTGGTCCCGAAGATCAAATCAGGTGTCTCACGGCTCATCTCAAGACGAGGGATGACTGGCGTGATTACCTGAACTTTCTGACCATGGAAAAATTTATCTTTGTTCCGATGATCCTTCAGGGTATGGAGTTTACCACAAGGGCTTCTCGTGAGCGTGAGTTGTGGTTAATCGGCCCTGACGAGTTAGCCGTGTACCAAGGGCATCGTTGCCATCTCCAGATTGGAGTTCCAAGACAGGTGCCACTCCCCGCTTTGCATGATACACTAATCGTGCCGAGGCATACAGAATACGAGAGGGAAGCGCAAGCTATAGAGCGATTTCGACGTGCATGGCGTCGTCACTCTAGATTCACAAAAGCTCGCCTTGATGTAGCAGAGAATTCAGAGGAAGTCAAGAGATATGTGAACTATTTGACTACTGTACGACCTGCTGTATGCGTCCTTTTCATGGGCCGTAGAGCACTGGAATAATGTATCCATTGAAATTTTAGTGAATAATACAAATTTGCTTTCCTGAAAAATTTCTCGGATATAGGGCTACGGCGGGCGGCCACGCGGGTGGCCGCCCGGATGGTCGGGCGGCCACGCCTGCGGCTGTCCGACTAGTCGGGCGGCCACGCGCGTGGCCGTCCGGCCGGTCGGGCGGCCACGCGGATGGCCGTCCGGCCGGTCGTGCGGCCATGAGTGTGGCCGTCTAACCCAGGGGACGGCCACATGCGTGGCCGTCCGATCCGCCATCGGACGGCCAGGCTTCAGGCCGTCCAAGACGATGGACAGCCACCTGGGTGGCCGTCCGATTCGTCGAAAGGCTTTAAGAAGCCCGGGGCCTCCTAGCTTTCTCCCACCCTTTCTTCCTCTTCTTTTCCAATTCCGGTTTCTCCCCCACTCTTCCATGGCGCGAGTTTGGCTTCCCGGCTCCCTTAGGAGGAGGAGGACCGGCGGTGGCGACGGCGGCGATGGAGCGAGCTCCAGCGGCGGCGGTGGTGGCGACGAGATGGGCGGCGGCGGCGGCATGGAGCTGCTTCGCGCCAAAGCGGAAGAAGGAGAAGAAGAGAGGGCGACGGAGGAGGATGATGAAGAGGAAGAAGATGAAGTTGATGGAGAGGAAGAAGAAGAAGAAGAAGGCGATGAGGAAGGCGGCGGCAACGGAGAGGTGCCCCCGAAGAAGAAGAAGGTGAGTCCCTTGGTTTTTTGTTCTTCTTTTGATCTGTGGTGTGGTGGACGGCAAGAGTCCTGGCCGTCCGTGCGGGCGGACGGCGGGCGGCCCCGCCACCCGTGCGCGCGGACGGCAGGCGGCGGGCCCCGTCGCCCGGGCGCACGGACGGCAAGCGGCCCCGCCGCCCGTGCGGGCGGACGGCAAGCGGACCCCGCCGTCTGCCCGTACAGGCGGCGAGCAGGCCCGCCGTCCGTCGGGACGGGGGCCAGCCACCTCACCCACTCAGAATCTTTTTTTATGATCATGCCCCTAACTTTTAATCCTGTTGGGATTTACAGGGTCCACAGAGAGTCCGGGGCCGAGTTTCTTGGGAGTTGGTCTGGGCCTGGTACCATGCGCTGCCCGATCGGCTCCTTTTCCCAGGTGGACGCGTTTGGGTTCGGGCCGTTGTTTCGGATCCGACCATTCATGGTTGATGCACCCTTCTTAGTGGCTCTGCGAGAGCGCTGGGATGACAGATGCAGAGCTTTCATCATGCCCTGGGGACACATGCTGCCCACACTGGAGGACGTCTCCTTCTTGACAGGCTTGCCGGTCATTGGTGATCCGGTAGTGGGTCCTGAGCTCAGGGATTACAGACAGCTGTCCGATCGACTCCTGGGTGAGGGATACTACCGGGTTCAAGGAGCGCTATCTCACATACCCCTCGGACATTTTGCCCGGTCTGTGGGATTCAGTCGGGTACGGCGGATGCCGATCGAGACTTTGGAGGCTTTTTCCGAGAGAGTGGAGGCGCTGTTGGACTTGGATGGCCACTCAGACGACGAGAACTTACGGATCTTCCTCTTTTTCTTCTTTGGAAGGCTGCTATTTGATACAGCCTCAGACAAAGTCAACCTGAAGTATCTGCCGCTGTTGGAGGACCTCCAAGCGGCGAAGAAGATGGCATGGGGAGCTGCGATGTTGGGTCACCTCTTTTCCCATCTGGTGAGCTATCGCCAGGGATCTGGCAATTTGGGTGGATTCACGCCTTTTCTTCAGGTAATCCTTCTTGGTTGTGGATCTCCGTCCTTCTTCACTTATGTTGATTGACATTGAGTGTGTTGTCCTCTGTAGATCTAGGGTTATACCCGCTTCCCCATCGGCCGAGGGCTGTCTCTGTGGATCGTGAGGGATGGACACCACTCATGGCGCGGTGGGAAATGATCCGGGATTATCGTCCCGTGATGTACCGCGTGGAGGACATCCGTGCCCAGCTCGACACATTTCCTCCTCATATGGTGAGTGATTTGAGATATATGTGCATCTTAACAAATGATTAGGTCTGACCCTTTGCTTCATTCAGGTGGTGTGGATGTCATATGCAGAGGAGGACCTAGCCGATCATCCATGGGTGTCTCAGAGTCTTTCCCAGTTCCGACGGGAGGTGCCCTTGCTGTGTGTGAACATCTGTGACGGCCTCTTTGTTCGGATGGCCTACCGCACGTGGGGATGGCATCAGCCTTTACTCGCCTTTCCGACGTATCCTGATATGAACTACGGTCGTCGCCGATCTTCTGCAATTGGTCAGGATTGGCGAGTGGTGAGGCGGGCTGAGATTGAAGTATGGTACCGCACCGGGGATGCCCTGCAGGAGGATAAATTCCTGCGAGACAGTTACAGATACTTGGGAGATTACGCCCGACGGTACGCAGATCGCATGTTTCTGGATGCGCGGCGGGTGCGTCACTCTAACCCTTCAATCCATTTCACTCAATCTTTTCTCATTGACTAACCTTAGTGGTATTCCTGCAACAGATGCCTGAAACTGAAGCCGTGCAGATCCTAAAGAATCAGAATGAGATTCTGGTTCTGCAGACGAGTGACCTGCTTCACCAGATTGGAGAATTGGTGAGAAGTCTGGTTTCTGATTTCGGGTGTGAGATTGTCCTTTGATTTTTGTGAAAACCCTTGTGATGCAGAGAGAGACGCTAGCCCGTCACGGGCTGCGAGGAGATCCTGGTGCGGGCTCATCATCCCAGGGGCCAACTGCCCCTGCTGATTGGGAGGTGAGGTTGCAGGATGCCCTCCATCGTGCGGAGGCCCGGGAGGCGGATTAGGCACAGCAGGTGAGACTTGTTCTGCTCCTGTGTTATACTGATTCAGCTTGCTTAACTCTAAGTTCTTTTGCAGCGTCAGGAGGTGGAGACCGCCTTAGCCAGGGTGCAAGAATTGGAGAGCCTCAATCAACAGTTGAGAGATCAGGTCTTAGAGGAGCGGACAGCTCCGGCCAGGGCGAGAGAAGGATCCCACCCAGACGTGTACTGGGAGGGTAAGATAGCCGGCTTACGGGAGGAGCTGACGAGGTCGCAGAGAGAGGTGAGGGAGCTTGACTTCAAGTACCGAACTCTGTGGGACCGAGTGATGAAGAAGGGGAGAGAACGAGCTACGAGATCCAGCACACATAGTCCAGGAGCTCGTCCCCCTATTCCTGCCCCGTCGGCTGGCCAGGCACCTACTGGGAGCTCTATCTTTAGAGACCTTGACTCCGTTCTTGCTGAGGACGCGTGGAGAGCACTGCGACCTGCTGGCTCATCGGGGTCTATGCGACCGACATCAGGTCATCGTCGCGCTCGGGAGGATGACGCTGAGAGTCAGATGAGGCACTCTTCTCGAGATAGGAGAGAGGATGAAGCGGAAGGAAGGAAGAGGGATTGAGAGCTGATGTAGGGGTATGCCCCTGTGTCGTGATGTATAAACATTATGTTATGCTTGCATATTTCACTATTTGCATCGGGCACTCCTTGTTTTGCTTTTTGTTCGTACCTGTTATTCCTGCATGCACAACATTACGGGAAACAGTTAGTAGTATATGTTTTCTGCCCCTTGCCCAAAAAAGAGCAACTACCTTTTCCCTAGCCTTCGCATAGGATCAAAGGGCCGTGTCCTACTAACCAGACAAAAGGAAGAGTATTGAAACTGATGCGACAAGTAAATATGCAAATGCTGGTGGATATTAACAAGTGGGGTATGTGGTAAATGAAAACATGTTTTTTGATGCCGACCACCTGGTGACTGCCCAAACTTAGCCTGATTGGATGAAGGAAGGGAAATGCACACTCAACTTCCCAGGTATCCTAAGCACCCATCTAGCTTGATTTGGGCCTCTAGACTCCTTAAACTAACCTTGACCGGCTAAGACTCATACTGATGACAATACCATCATGCCATGCTTAGGCTCCCAACTGCTTCCGACCACCAAGTTCGCCCAAAAAGTTTTCGAGGTAAATGGTTTGCCTGACCCGGGTTTCTTTCCTCACAATCTAGAAGGTATAAGATGGAACACCTTGGAACCCTAACGGTCAATCGTGCGACGCTGACCCGGAATCAAATGTCGTCGCACCTATTGGTGACGCGCATGCATTGACCTAAGCCCGAAGTCTTCAAGAGTGCTCATTGAGATTATGACTAAGGAATTGGTTCACTAGAAACATTGACATTACTCTTCACCCATTTTGGACTCCTGTGATCATGTGAACATGTGACGATTTTTTTTTTAAAAAACGAACCATTTTAAAATGATGTTCGGTCTTTAGATAGATATCTCGTGCTAAAACTTTGAGGGGGAAAAAGTGAAGAAATTTTAGAGACAAACCTCACAGGAGGGTCAACAAAACTGTTAAAAGGGCGAGCTGTGACAAAACGGACCCCTTTTGACCTCCTAGATGCCCCTATTTTGACTTTTCAGGCCTTTGAACGATTTCATGGCCAGGCACGGTCACGACCAGACTTTTTTGTATGATTGCTTGAACCCCTTTTCTTTTTGTATTTCTTTTCCACTCTTGACATTTTTCGGGGTTATTTGATATTCCGCCTGCGGGGACACTGCCCTCTTCACGTGCTCTGGTCCTTTACATTTCATTTTTTGGCCCTTTTGAGTGGTTACATCTATCGGGTTGTTGAGGGACCGCAATTTGCTTAGCTCGACCGTTTAAGGGCGTCAACTATCTTGATCGGTCGAGGGACGAAGAGCAAAGGTTGCAGTTGACAGTGTACTAAAGACCTCGAACTTATTTTAAAAAGGTTCTCTTTGAGAAACGTGTAGGTGTGTGCATCTCATGATGATCGTAGGGATCCGTATGAAAGTAAAGTAGACAAGTCCAAGGTTCGGGTGGACCAAAGTCTTAGCCAAACCTTAATGTTAACCCAATTTGACATGCAACTAGACCTAGACCGGGGGTTGTGTAGCAGTCACCAGACAATTGGATTTTGTGTCTTTTCTGATTTTTTTTGTCATTTTCATTGAAGTATGTGCATATTTACAAATATTTTTTGTGCTTTTTTGGGATATTTCATTTTTTTGGATTTTTGAAAATTTTGAATTTTTTGTGCGTTTTCATGGATAAAACTTCTTCAGATACACCCCATTCCATGGGTGGGGTAACTCCTCTCCTTTTTCATTGATTAAGCGGTATGCATTACCTGAGTATGCCTCCTTGATTACAAATGGAGCTTCCCAATTTTCTTGCAATTTGCTCATGGGACCAGGAATTTTGACCATTTTTCTCTTGAGTACCGTTTTCCCAATTTCAAACTTTCTTTCGAGAACCTTCTTTGCGTAGAATCTTGCGATCCTATTTCTGTAAACTTGAGCATGGTTTGCCGCCATTATCCTTTTTTCGTCTAATAGTTCCAGTTGGGTTAACATGGTCTTACGACGTTCGGCGTTGCTAATTTCATTATCCAACTGCACTCTTAGAGAAGGAAGGAGAATCTCATATGGAAGTACCGCATCTGCTCCGAATGTTAGTGCATAAGGTGTTTGTCCGATGGGGGTTCGGACAGAAGTACGATACGCCTAAAGAGCTTCTACTAGGCGATCCGGCCAGTCTGAATAATTGTGAGATCTGCAAGTTCTTTTGATGATTCGAATGAGAGTCTTATTGGTGGCTTCGGCCTGACCGTTTCCTTGTGGATAGTAAGGCGAAGAATGGTGCAAATTAATGCCATACTTACTGCAGATGTCCTTGAGCTCTTGGGAGATGAATTGTGGTCCATTGTTGGTGATGAGATCGCGCGATGTCCCGAACCTGGCGAGGATGTTGCGCTTGATGAACTTCACCACCGTGGATGCTTTGATTTCCATAAATGCTTCCGCTTCAGCCCATTTAGTGAAATATTCAGTGGCAGTTAAAATAAATGATTTCCTTTTTATTTCGCCTGATCGATCCTCGAGAGGTCCTATAACGTCGAATGCCCACATGGCGAAGGGCCAAGGGGAAATGACGGATTTGAGAGATGATGAAGGTGCATGAACCTTGTTAGCATGTAACTGGCATTTCAAGCACCTCTGAACAAATATGGAACAATTAGCCTCCATCGAAGGCCAATAATAGGACATGAGGAGCTTCTGAGTTAAGGCACGACCATAGATATGACCTCCACAATCGCTGGCATAAGCTTCCATGACATGATGGATTTCGGTATCATCTAGACACCGAAGGAGCATCCCGCTAAAGGATCTTCTGAAAAGACGTCCACCTAAGATAAGATATCGTTGAGATGCCCGACGGATAGCCTTACGGTCAGAAGATGTGGCATAAGATGGGAATGACCCATCGCGAAGGTAGTTCATGATATCAAAGTACCACGGATTCCCATCATCCCAATCAGGGGTGAGTTCCTCCGTGATAGCAGAGATGTGTTCAGATGAGCGGAGGAATTGTTGGAACCAGGGGTCCCGGAAGGAGGGCGAGTCTTGCTTGTATAAAGTGATGGTGGCTGAACTTTTGGTGACAGGAATCTCTAGTGCTGAAGATAAGGAGGCCAGGGCATCTGCTAGGATATTCTGAGACCTAGGCACATGTACATAGGTGATCCTTCTGAAATGCCTGGTTAGCGACTTCACTAACTCCCGATATGACTTTAATTTTGAATCCCGGGTTTGATACTTACCCACGGTTTGGGGGAGGATCAGTTGAGAATCTCCAATTATCCTCAATTCCAGGACTTTGAGAACCAGCGCCAATTTTAAGCCAGCTAGGAGAGCCTCATATTCAGCGACATTGTTGGTCACTGAGAAGGAGAGTTGGCAAGCGTGCGGAATACTTACCCCTTCTGGAGATACGAGGACCACTCCTATCCCACTGCCTTGAGAATTAAGCACCCCATCGAAGTAAAGGACCCAGGATGGAGTTTCATCCACTATTAGACCCAACTCCTCATTTGGGAATTCCTCGTTGGCGGGCGAAAATGTAGGCAGTGGATGATGAGCTAGGTGTTCAGCAATTGCTTGCCCCTTCATAGCCTTCTGATTTACATAGGTGATGTCAAATTGGTTCAAGAAGGTCTGCCATCGCACCAGCCTATCTGTTACAACTGGCCGCTCTAGCAAATATTTGATCGGGTCCATTCTTGCTAGGAGTTTGACTTCGTGGGCGAGGAAGTAGTGCTTCAATTTCTGTACTACCCAGACGACGGCCGCACATGTCCTTTCCATGGCAGTGTATCGCTTTTCGGCATCGTTGAAGAGCTTGGAAAGATAGTATACTGCTCTTTCTTTCTTCTCGTCGTCAAGTTGGGCCAATACTGCTCCAGCCGATTCTTCAGTGGTGGAGACATATAACAATAGAGGCCGCCCCGGGATAGGAGCCATAAGGACTGGTGGATTGAGGAAGTAGCTCTTCAATTCATCGAAGGCCCTTTGACACTTATCGCTCCAAATAAACTTTGCCCCTCCTTTCAATAAATCATAAAAAGATTTACATCTCACAGAGTGTTGAGATATGAACCGTCTGATGAATTGCAAACGGCCGATGCGACTCTTTTTATCCCTGACATTTTTAGGAGGGGGCATTTCCACTATCGCCTTCACTTTGTCTGGATCAACCTCAATCCCCCTTATGCTCACCATAAACCCTAGCAATTTACCCGAAGAAACACCGAATACACACTTTTTTAGGTTCATTTTCAGTTGGTACTCTCTTGACCTCTGCATTACAGCCCCAAGGATTTGAGCATGTCCCTTCCTGGTTTTAGACTTCACTAAGATATCATCCACATAAACCTCCATGTCGATGTGAATCATGTCATGAAAGATTGCCATCATAGCCCTCTGGTAGGTGGCTCCAGCATTCTTAAGCCCAAATGGCATGACCATGTAGCAATAAGTTCCCTATGGGGTTATGAAAGATGTTTTCTCTTGGTCTTCCTCAGCTAGTCGGATCTGATTATATCCCGAAAAATCATCCATGAAGGACAACATTTCAAATCCAGCCATGTTATCGACCAGCAAGTCTATATGAGGTAGTGGGAAATCATCCTTTGGACAGGCTTGATTGAGGTTGATAAGTCTATGCAAACCCTAACCTTTCCGTCCTTTTTTGCCACGGAGACGATATTAGCCACCCACTTAGGATATAGCACTACCCGAATGAACTTGGCCTTGTGTAATTTGTCAACGTCTTCTTTTACTTTAAGTGCTAATTCCGGTTGTAGCCGTCTTAACTTTTGTTTCACGGGTTTAGCATCAGACTTGAGGATTAGCCGATGTTCTACGAATTCTATGTTTAATCTGGGCATATCCTCATATGACCAAGCGAACCCATGACGGTGTTCTTGGAGCACGGCTATTATGGACCCTTCTTCTTCTGGACTCAAACGGGCGCTAATTAGCACTATCTTCGGATCCTCCTCTGTTCCAAGGTTGACTTCTTTAGTGGCTTCGTCGATGGCTGATGAAGGTTCATCAAACCGTCTCGTCCCATTGACAAGTGGTTCGGCCAAGTCATCCTCCTCTTCTTCTTCACTAAGTTCAAATACTCCCAGACCATCACTGCAAGACTCGTCTTTCACCAACTCCAATGGTTCAGAGATGACCCCTATCTGAAGAAACTTATCCAACTTTTTCAAAGCTTTACACATATTTGCTAATTCCTACACTAAGAACGAAGAAACTTGTTTAGCCCTACAATCTCTAGACAGAGAGGAGGCTATCCTAATCCCTAAACTACTACGTACATGACCTGGAGAATGGGTAAGTTTTGTCCTGGATGGGACAAGGGTAGACCCTTGGGACAACGATTCAACGATGGCGGGGTTGCCCCACCACGTAAGCTCCTCGAAAGTGACTTCCCCCCATTAAGGATCGGAACTGGACTTTTTTTTTCGTGACTGAATGCCTCTAACATGAAATATTCAGAAGAAATGGCGTCGATCGGAGCTGAGAGCATTGGGACGGAAGGTGGGTGGAACAAGAAAGGAATGAACGTAGCAGGGGCTGGTTCACTCCTAGCCAGGAAGAGCCCTATCAGCGGGCTGCTTGTTTTACGAAAGAAGGATGATATGCCAAAATCTTCTTCATTTCCTTCTCGACTACCCTCATGATTTTCTTGCACTTCCTCTTCTATCCTGGGCAATTCCTGCTTCTTTCTCACAAAGTGATTCATGAGGGACCACTTCTTTGTTCCTTTTGGTGGTTCAGTAAACTTATAACCCAGGCCACATCCTCCAATGACAGGGTTCTCTAAGATGGGGTCACGAATGCCTTGTTCTTCTCTCCCTAATCCGGAGCCTGAGCTATACCCCATCTTACTCATGAGCTGCCTTTCCTGGAAGTTATCATGGACGGAATTTGTTCTGCTGTCACTGAGTCCAATGACTCAATGTAGGGAGTGCTTTTGACCTTCACAATCTTCCCGTTATACGGGAACTTATAGCACTGGTGGTTGGTGGATGGGACTCCCAAGGTTTGGTCCATCCATGGTCTCCCTAGAATAGCATTGTAGATTGGCTTAACATCCAGGATGTAGAATTCCGAAATCATGGATACCGGGCCGATTTCCAGTTGCAGGAAGATCTTTCCATCTGCTGGTCTCTGGGAATTATCATAAGCTGAGACCATCATAGAGGTGGACTCAACCTTCTCTGGGTCTATCCTTATCCTTTTGAGGGTCTTAAGGGGACAGACATTGATAGAGGCTCCGGTATCCAGTAAAATGGAGTCTACTGAATGACCATTGAGAATGGCGGTTAGGCACAGAGGAAGGGATCGGCACTCAGGGGGAGCTAGATCCTTTTCCGGGAAGGAGATCATAGGGGTCTGAGTGACTGAGAGGATGGCATTAGTGACTCCACCACTAGGAAGATCCTCATTGACCGTGATTTGTTGTAGGAAATTAAATAGCGTCTCCCTGTGTGTGGGAGATTTCCGGATAAGCTCAAGAATAGAGATCTTAGCAGGGGTCTTCTCTAAATGCTGGAGGATGTCGTACTCAGACTGGGCATTCCCCATGGTAGGGATTGAGTTACCTTGAGAGTCCAAGGGTTGGCTCGGAGGAATGATGCGAATCCTGAGCGTTACCCCCACTGAGATTGTATCCGGTTCCATTGGTGACCTTATGAGATTGAAGCCGGTTATCGCTCCCGGGTTCCTAGTTGGACAGAAGATAGATAGGGTGGGCCCCTCGGATGTGATCGGAGGGATTTGAATGAGAGTGATAGGCTTGAGGGTTGCCGGTTGCTCTTTGGGTCGGATTAGGACCAAAGGCTCGTTAGGGGAAAGCATGGAGACTTATGGAGTAACTCCTTTAGTCTCACGCGACCAAGTGGGATCTTGATGCTTTATCCCAGACCCTTCATACTCCCAGTATTGTTCTCTGCAAACTATTACGGGCTCCAAGTTTTTGATCAAAGTGTTGACCTTTCCTTGAGAACTGGAGGAATCTTGAACCACTTGATGAGACGGTAATGGGTCTTTCACAATTCCCAGCTGCTTCTTAGCCTTCAAAGCATCAATAGCTTTTCTCATGTCCTCCCAGTTTATCCGACCTTCATCATTCAAGTCATATACCCAGTCCCTGAAGGTGAAGCAATTGTAGATTGTGTGTCCCGTGATCCTATGATAGGGGCAATACCTGGACGTGTCTGTATTGCGCGGAACACCTTCTCTTTGAGGTGGGAGTTGAATGGCGTTACAAGCTAGCAAGGCATAAAAAATATCTGCCAATGATTCTGGCAGAGGCAGATATGATACTCGCTTAGCCATAGGACGACTGTAATTAGTCGGGGGAGGAATAGCTGCATATTGCTTCTGATTGGGCTGAGTGTCAGACTTAGGGTGGGAATTGGGAGCTCTGGTTGGCTGTGCTAGCATGCTGACATGTTCATTGATGGTGACTCCTTCCGTGGTAGGAGTTGGTGTGGCTTTCTTGTTCCTATTTCTGTTCTCAAAGAACGAAGGCAGAGTGGAGTCTCGGATTTAGGATTGAACTACCCTAGGTCAGTTATACAGCTGAGCGAATGTTTGAAGTTCGCTAAGTATGAGAATAGCTCGGAGCTGGGGGGTAGCGTTGTTAACAAGCATAGTGACTGCTTGTGCTTCAGGGATGACAACCTCTGCTCTAGAAGCCATAGCTCTCCACCTATTAGCAAAGTAAGTGAAGTCTTCATCAGACTTCATTTTTTTCATTACAAGATCAAACAAGGTAGGTGTAAGGATCGAGACTTTCGGATCCGGTTTTCGGGTCGGACCCTGTAGTTCTAGCCCTTGTGAGGGGCAGGGGTTCTGAGACGAATCGCGTCAGGACCTCGAGACGCGTTTTAAACGGCGTCCACCGTGGCAGACGCGTTTCAGGTTCTGCCACGTGGGTGCCACGTGGGCTGGCCTTGGGCCGCGTGGGTACGGCCCTGTCATGTCGTCTGAACGGCGTCCGCGTGGGACGACGCCTTTCAGACTGCGACTCTAGGTGTGTCAGAGTACGGCCCTGACAAGTTGTCTGAATGGCGTCTGTGTAGGACGACGCGTTTCATAATCTTGTCAGAGCGGCCGTCACGTCACCTGATAGGCGTCCGTGCATGTCGACGCGTTTTAGCCAGTTTCTGGTTAACCCCGCGAGCCCTCCTTCTTTCCCTCATTTTCTCCTACTCTCTTTCTCTCCTCCTCCTCCGGCGACCGGCGGCGATTCCTCCTCCTCCCTCTTTTCCTCCCACCATTTCATCTCTCCCTCCACTCCATCCTCTACCTAGCTCCTACCACTACCACCTCCACTTCCACTGCGGTGTTCTGCTCTCCGGACGGCGGCCGACGTCACGGTGGAGCAAAGACGACCACGGCGGTACCGGCGGCGGCGTGGGGCGAGACGGGTGGACGGCTTGAAGCTCGGAGGCGTTCAAGTATCCGGTAGGGTGACGTTCCCCATAGCATCGCGTTTAAAACCATGTTTTTCCCCGGTTATGCATGTGGTAGACCTTTGGTTTTGGGGGTTAGAATGAGCATGTTTAGGAGTTCTTTTGATAATATGGGGGTTCCTATGAATGTGTTACCTATGGATGGTGTTGCTCCTTGTTTCCCTTCGTTTTTGGATGATTTTTGGGGTCGTTTTGGGTTGAAAAGGGAGCCCTCGGGCTCAGGCGACTCTGGTTCCTGGGGTTGAAAGATGTCCTGCATGGACGACGCCTTTTTGAAGGGCGTCGGGCCATCACGACGCCTTTTAGACAGGAATCGCCTGACAGAGAGTCTGCCAGGTCGGGGATTCCGAGCCTAAAAGACGTCATGGGTAAACGACGCGTTTTTGAATGGCGTCAGGCACCCACGACGCCTTTTAAGGCAGAAAATCCCCTGAGTAAAGGCCTTGGAAATTCCGGATTTCTGTGTTGAATGGCGTCTGAGGATGTCGACGCCTTTTAAAAGGCGACCACTGGTGTCGACGCCTTTTAAGGCCTAATTCTGAAGACTGTTTTACATGAACCTGTACATGGAGCTTGAATGGCGTCGACCTAGGTCGACGCGATTCAAGACCGAACCTCACTAATTCATGCCAGTAAAACGTATTCATACTGCTAGATAGATGGTTAGCACATGTTCTAGTGCACCCGATAGAAATGGATTCCTCATGATCGATGGTTCTATGTGTGTCATGCGATCGCAGACTTTTCACGTGACTGGATCGCACTGTGTTGGGTTTTCAGTTACTGTGGACCTGGAGTGACATTGTAGCACTTTATCACCCTGTGCTGGTGGGGGCGTGAGCACAGCGCCGGTGGGGGCGTGGGCGGGGTGACGCCTAGTGAGAGAGGGTCACCTGGTGAACCCCGGGGTCAGCTAGTACCGGTGTCGGAGTGGTACATTCGGAGAGTCACTCATGCTGGGGGAAGGGGTAGTCACCTGAGCCAGTTGGGCCGGAGTAGCGAGCGTGCTATCCGAGGGGCTACTCCTTGGTCTCAGCGGGTCGAGGGTTTTTCCACCGTTGTTTGTGCGGTTGGCGAGTTCTATCGAGGCGACAGTTGTGGATTCTCTATTCGGCTGGTTCAGAATGTGCATGTTTATTATCTTTCGACTGCATGTATTCTCACGTAGAGAATTAGGATTTGTACATGCCACTACACTTGTTACTTCACCGTTAGCTGTGCTTTACACTTGTGGGTGTGTGCGTGGGCAGTGGAGATCGAAGTATCCCTACTGAGTCTTGTCTTGAGACTCACCCCTGCGGTTTTCAGGTGAGGACTCCCAGCAGACTTAGAGCGGCGTGTGCGGCCGTGTGTTGTGCGCCTTCGGCAGTTGTTCCGGGGTATGCCCCGATGTAGTTGTTATTTATTTCTACCTGTATGTTTAATTATTTCTTTTCAGTTGGAGTATGTAATTATTTGCTGTATCGAGTCGCATTGTAATAATTTTAATTTCTGCACTTTCATTTCAATTCAATGCGATGTGAATGTTTAGCTTAGTTTATTATTTATTTCCCAGACTTACTAGATCCTGGTTTGCTTCCAAATTAATGATTCGGTACCCATTTAGTAATCAGATCCCCGATTATAGGGTGGCGGGTCGTTACAGTAGGGGGCAAGGCTTCCATGTGGTTGAAGTGGGTAATAAATCTTTCAAGACCATATCAAAGTTGATTAGGTCAGTGGCTGGTAAAGAAGAAAACCATCTCAAGGCCTCTCCCTCGAGAGACTTCTGAAAAAGGTGGACAAGGAGGACTTTATCGAAGAGCCACTGGTGGGAATCCATGAGAAACCCGGATAAGTGATGATGTGGGTCAATAGTACCATCGTACTTCCTATACTTAGGTACTTTGAATCCTGGTGGAAAGTAGGCCGGAGGGAGCTTACAGTAGCTCAAAAGAGAATGAGGTTGCCTACGGCTGAGATTTTCAGCCATGAGTTGCCGCACACAAGTCTCAACCTCATTCTTATAGATGAACTCCTCCTGCTTGGGAGGTGTGACCTGGTTGACGGGATTAAATAGGATTGTGTGAGTGGGCATAGCTTGACTTGCCTGGGGTCGGCTAGAAGATCCTTGGAATTGGATTTCCGAGGAGTGGCATCCTGAATTTTGCCACAGGAAACCAACTGGATGAGTTGATCCGGAGTATAGCGAGATAGTACGACAATAAGTTCCGAATCTTCTCCAGGATTTTGGAATGTTCTACTTGAAATTACTGGCTCATCTTCTCCCTGCGAGGTAGAAGATTCATCAGAATCTTTCCTCGGAAGTCCTTCTCTAGATGCTTGGAGCATTCCTATGAAGGTATGTTGTGGATCTTCTTCGATTTCGAACAGAGGGTTGTGTATAACATTGTTACCAAGCTCATCCATGTCATCATACACAGCGTTAACATACATTCGGTTCATCATGAAACACAAATCCGGAATGATTTTATATTTCACTTGAAAGATTAACAGTGTATTATGAGAGCTGGTTTCTAACAAATCAAGTTCAAACCCTTAACGACTCTGGACTTTTTCAAAACTTGTTCCACCAAGGTTTAGTTAGGTGTCTTTAAATTTTGAAATAACTCCCTCAGTGACACCAATAGGTGGATGATGGTGAATGGAAAGGTTTAATTAATGCTTCACACAAACCCGGGGTTCCGATGGGGTGGTTTCAGGTACAGCCTGCTCGGTGGCCAAGTGGGAATCCCTGACTCGCGGAGACTCACGGAGGTTCCCAACAGAATAAGACTAGTCACACCCGAGTGGGAATCCTCAGGTGGAGAGTCAAATACTGTGGGAGAGGTGACTAGAGATGTGATGCCGGCTCTTCCTTAAAATCCCCCGCGGAGAATACCCCAAAAAACCCAGAAATTTAAGAACCAGCAGGCCAGAACATATAACAAATCGACAAAACAGGCAGCAGAACAGCAACATCAAGTATAAAGGGCGGCCAGGGACTTCGCCGTCAAAGGCAGTGGACGGCCATGGTCTTGGCCGTCAAAGCCAGAGGACGGCCAAGAAATTGGCCATCAAAGAGCGAAGACGGCCAACAGGTTGGCCGTCAAGCTGGAGATGGCGGCCAAGGGGCCTGCCGTCCAATGCAGTGGACGGCCTGTGCGTTGGCCGTCCAACAGAAAGGACGGCCAGGGGGCTGGCCGTCCAGGGGGCGGGTGACGGCTAGGTGAGTAGCCGTCCGAGGTGTTGGGCGGCCAGTTGCTTGGCCATTTGGCAGCTTTTTTCGCCTAGATCAAAATAAAATATATCAGATCCTTACCTTCTTACCTTTGATCGCGATGCGTGCAGCGGGCTACAAGTGTCCCACCATGATTGCCAGAGGGCTGTAGGCGCCCGGAACGTCCCCCGCCACTACTGCGGACTTCGGGCGAGGGCTTCTCCGTTCGTCTTAGCACTGCGGCAATTTGGAAGGGTTAGAAATTAAGGTGGGTGATCGCCAAGAGCATTACCTTACGGTCCCTGTGCTCCGCAGGATTGTAAGAGTGATCGCGTTCTGAGGGAGCGGGAGACGGTGGTTTCCCCTTCTCTTCCTCCGGCCGGCCAGAGGAGGAGAGCTCGGCAGTCTGCACGCAGAAATGTGGTAAGGGTCCCTGAAAGGAAAAGACAAGACAAGAGAAGAAAACAACCCGATTAGAACTGTGATATGTAGACTCTATCCATGAAAATATAAAAACTGACTAGAATTGGAGGGAGACGCACCGGATTGGTATTTGGGGAGGGAAGGTGACCATATGTTATGACCACCCACCTCCCGTTTTTTGTTTAAAACCTCTAGGGAGTAAGGGTTGCTAGGTTATCCTAACATGCATGCATGCATATAGGGGGGGGTGCTCGTGTGTGAAAAATGAAGTGATGTGTTGAAAGTAGAAAGAAGAGTAAGAGAGGGAAATGTTACGGAATGGATAGAAAGTAGGAATGCAATGAAGTGAAAAGGAGAAAAGTAAAGAGAGGGTTAAGAAGACAAGCCCATTTGGAGTGCGAAGGATTCCTCTTGAAGTTCCTCCTGAAGCTCTCTGACTCCTTGCCCGCTCAACTCCTCAAAGCCGACCCACTTGCCAACCTCCTCCGAACCTCACCCCCTAGCTAAAAAACCCCCCCTGCTTGAGGGGACATGGGGGGTTTAAATAGGTGAAGGGAAAATAGGAGAAAATAGGGGTCTAAATCCCCGTAAATCATCATAGAGCCAATGGGAAGTGGTCAAGGATCGGAGGTGGTGCGCGCGGCAGCCGTCGGAGTGGGGGATGATCGGAGTAGTGGAGATGAGGGTGGCGGGTAGAGGAGATCGTGGGGAAGACGAGGTCAAGGTGGTAGTTAGGGGAGTGGGGGGCCAGCCAACTTGCCTTTCAATCCCGTGGAAGGCCAGGTAACTGGCCTTCCACAGAGAGGTGGAAGGAGGCCCGGTTGGCCTTCGAAGGGGGTGGAAGGCAAGGGGTGGCCTTCGAAGGGTGGTGGAAAGCGGGCTGGCTGGCCTTCGAAGGATGGTGGAAGGCAGGCTGGTTGGCCTTCGAAGGATGGTGGAAGGCGGGCTGGCTGGCCTTCGAAGGATGGTGGAAGGCGAGGGGTGGCCTTCGAAGGGTGGTGGAAGGCGGGCTGGCTGGCCTTCGAAGGATGGTGGAAGGCGGGTTGGCTGGCCTTCGAAGAATGGTGGAAGGCGAGGGGTGGCCTTCGAAGGGTAGTGGAAGGCAAGGGGTGGCCTTCGAAGGGTGGTGGAAGGCGGGCTGGCTGGCCTTCTACGAAAAGATGCCTAGAGTCGGGATTGGTTAATGGGCCTTGTTATTAGTGGGCTGAGATGGCTAAGATGAGAGGTTTAGTGACGATGGGCTAATGATGGATGGGGTTCATGACCAAAAGGGCGGTCCAAAATCGGTGTCTACAACTACGACCCCCAAAAAGAGAAAAGTCTCACTCCAATATCGGAGGGTATAAAACCACCAATGAGGAGCCAACATACTGGGGCAATTATGCCATCATTGGGTCTCTGTCTCAAGGACCCACCTTTGCAACATGTCTGACTCACTCTCAGAGTCTTGTGCATAATCGCTTAGGGATTGGATAGCTTCCTGTTTATCTAAGAGTTGTAGAGGTAAGTAAGTTCTTTCGTTTCTAGTTCTTTGAAAAATATTTTTCTTTGGATAGGAGTCTATCTAAAAAATTCTACCCTTTAAATACAAAAAAAAAAAAAAAAATCTCAAAATCTCAAAAAAACAAAAAAAACCGAATATCCAAAAAGCTTAAAAAATATTTGTAAATATGTACATACTTTAATGAAAATCACAAAAAATTAGAAAAAAACACAAAACCCAACTGTCTGGTGACTGCCACGTAACCCCCTGTCTAGGTCTAGTTGCATGATAGTTTGGGTTAACATTAAGGTTTGGCTAAGACTTTGGTACACCAGAACCTTAGACGTGTCTACTTTACCTTCATACGGATCCCTATGTTCATCATGAGATGCACACACCTACACGTTTTTTAAAGAAAACCTTCTTAAAATGAGTTCGAAGTCTTTAGTACACTCTCAACTACAACCTTTGCTCTTCGTCTCTCGACCGATCAGGACAGTCGACACCCTTAAACAGTCGAGCTCAGCAAACTGCGGTTCCTCAACAACCCGATAGATGTAACCCCTCAAAAGGGCCCAAAAATGAAATGTAAAGGACCAGAGCACGTGAAGAGGGCAGTGTCCCCGCAGGCGGAATATCAAATAACCCCAAAAAATGTCAAGAGTGGAAAAGAAATACAAAAAAGAAAAGGGGTTCAAGCAATCATACAAAAAAGCATGGTCGTGACCGTACCTGGCCATGAAATCTACCAAAGGCCTAAAAAGTCAAAATAGGGGCATCTAGGAGGTCCAAAAGGGGTCCGTTTTGTCATAGCTCGCCCTTTTAACGGTTTTGTCGATCCTCCTGTGAGGTTTGTCTCCAAAATTTCTTCACTTTTTCTCCCTCAAGGTTTAGCACGAGATAGCTATCTAAAGACCGAACATCATTTTAAATGGTTCGTTTTTCAAAAATCGTCACATGCTCACATGATCACAGGAGTCTAAAATGAGTAAAGAGTAATGTCAGTGTTTTTGGTGAACCAATTCCTTAACTATAATCTCAATGAGAACTCTCAAAGACTTCAGGCTTAGGTCAATGCATGCGTGTCACCGATAGGTGCAACGGTGTCTGATTCCAGGGCAGCGTCGCGCGGTTGACCGTTAGGGTTCCAAGGTGCTCCATCTTATACCTTCTAGATTGTGAGGAAAGAGACTCGGGTCGGACAAATCATTTACTTCGAAAACTTTTTGGGCAAACTTGGTGGTCGGGAGCAGCTGGGAGCCTAAGCATGGCATGACGGTATTGTCATCAGTATGAGTCTTAGCCGGTCAAGGTTAGCTTAAGGAGTCTAGAGGCCCAAATCAATCTAGATGTGTGCTTAGGATACCTAGAAAGTTGAGTGTGCATTTCCCTTTCATCATTCAATCAGGCTAAGTTTGGGCAGTCACCAGGTGGTCGGAATCAAAAACATGTTTTTGTTCATCACACACCCCACTTGTTAATATCCACCAGCATTTGCATATTTACTTGTTATCACATCGATTTCAACACTCTTTCTTTTGTCTGATTAGTAGGACACGGCCCCTTGACCCTATGCGAAGGCTAGGGAAAAGATAGTTGCTCTTTTGGCCAAGGGGACGAAAACAGATACTACTAACTATTTTCCCCTCATTATTGTGCATACAGGAAAAAGATTCTATATCCAAAAGGTAGACACTTTTGTTGTCGAGTCGAAGCCAAAAGCAGCCGGATTGGCATTCTACTTTGAGAATGGCCATATCTTCCGTGTTGGCTTCGACTCGACAGGGACCTTTGTCCCTCATTTCCTTGCAGCTTGTCATTAAGATATTGTGGATCATTGATTATTTACATTTGCTGATGTGCGTTCTTGCAGCTGCAAGGAATATGAAGCAAGTAGGATTGAAGATACAGGAGGCTAATAACTTTGGGCGTATAGACTCTGAGTTCCTCTTTAAACAAAAGAATGAGGAGTCTATATTCCCCAAGTTATTCGATTGGCCAATAAATCCCTCCTATTTGCATTAGGAATTTGTTTTCCAATTTTTAAACCAGCATGCATTTGCATAAGCATCCAACCTCGCCCTAGGGGCAATGACCATAATTTATCACTCTGCTTAACCCATTGTTGATTTGTGAGTCTGGGAATTGTTTGTCTGTTAGCCCTTTTGAATTGCAAGACTTTATCCTTTTCCAGTTCGTGTGCTTGAGATTTTCTCACTTGGCGATCATGTGATGCACCAGGACACCGCGCGCCCGTTGTGTCGAGAACTTTTCAAGTCACACCCCTCCATCTTTCATGCTTGAGATCCCCTTTGGCCAGATCGTTGCATCCTAGTGCGCCAAGGCCTCGCGGTTCCAGCACCCGAGGGTCCCACGGATTGTGATTCTCCAGTTTGAACTTTGTTCCCCTTCTTAATCACCCTTGCAATCCAAATAGCCAACTCTCATTCATTTACCACATTCGCATATCATCCTTGGATATAGCTCATTTCTTCTTCGGGCTGTCCAAAATCAGTTTCAATTTTCGGAACACCTATTTATCATTCCGTTCCACTCCACTGCAAAACAGGTGTCCCGGAGGGACATTTGTAGACACCGTTTTGGACCCCCCCTTTTGGTCATGAACCCCATCCATCATTAGCCCATCACCACCAAGCCCCTCATCTTAGCCATCTCAGCCCACTAATAACTAGGCCCATTAACCAATCTCGACTCTAGCCACCTTTTCGTGGAAGGCCAACCAGCCCGCCTCCCACCACCCTTGGAAGGCCAGCCAGCCTGCCTTCCACCATCCTTGGAAGGCCAACCAGGCCGCCTTCCACCACCCGTGGAAGGCCAGCTACCTTGTCTTCCACCTTTTGGACACCTTTTTCACTTTTCACCACCTTTTTCATCGAAGGCCAACCTGTCCACCTTCCACCATCCTTCGAAGGCCAACCTGTCCGCCTTCCACCACCCTTTGAAAGCCACCCCTTGCCTTCCACCACCCTTCGAAGGCCACCCCTTGCCTTCCACCACCCTTCGAAGGCCAACCGGGCCACCTTCCACCTCTTTGTGGAAGGCTAGCTACCTGGCCTTCCACGGAATTGGAAGGCAGGATAGTTGGCCGTCCACTCCCCTAACTTCCATCTTGACCTCGTCTTCCCACGATCTCCTCCACTCGCCACCCTCACCCCCACTACTCCGATCACTCCCCACTCCGGCGACTGCCGCACGCACAACCTCCAACTCTTGACCGCTTTCCATTGGTTCTTTGATGATTTACGGAGATTTAGACCCCTATTTTCTCCTATTTTCCCTTCACCTATTTAAACCCCCCATGTCCCCTCGAGAAGGGGGATTGGGCAAGGGGGTTGGTTTTGAGGTTAGAAGGGGAGTTGAGCGGGGAAGGAGTTGGAAGACTTCGAAGAGCTTCGAGCGGGAGAAAACCTTAGCAGTCGACAAGTCAGAGGAAGCATAGGAATCCTCCGCATTCCAAATGGGCGTGTTTTCTTAACTCTCTCCTTATTTTTCTCCTTTTATTTCTCACTGCATTCCCACCATCCATCCATTCCATAGCCTTACCTTCTCTTCTTACTCTTTTCTTTTTATCACATTACTTTTACTTTTCACTATTACTACACACGAGCACCCCATTTGCATGCATGCATCTTAGGATGACTTAGCACCCTTCACCTCCAGAGGTTTCAAACAAAAAATGGGAGGTGGGTGGCCATAACATATGGTCACCTTCCCTCCCCAAACACCCATCCGGTGCGTCCCCTTTCAATTTTAGTTTATTTACATATTTGCATGGATAGACTCTACATATCACAGTTCTAATTGGTTCTCTTTACTCTCTTTTGTCTTTTTTCTCTTAGGGGCTCTTACCAGATTCTGCGTGCGGACTACCGAGCTCTCCCTCTTCGGCCGGCCGGAGGCAGAGAAGAGGAACCCACTATCCCCGCTCCATTATAATGTGATCACTCTCACCATCCTGCGGAGCACAGGGACCGTAAGGTAATGCTCCTGGCGATCACACACTTTGATTCATAACCCTTCCAAATCGCCGCAGTGTTAAGACGAACGGAGAAGCCCTCGCCCAAAGCCCACAGCAGCGGCGGGGGACGTTCCGGGTGCCTACAATTATCTTTGGCCTTAAGAGGACATTGAGCTGTTTACATTAGTATGTATCAGCACCAATAATTTCTTATTGTACAACCCTGTGTAAAATACCATAGATAATCAAGATTCACACAGTTCATTTCTATAGAAGACTTGTGAATATTCATCACATGAAATGTCACTTCAAGAATCTATAGTGCATTGACTGATTTGAACAACTATTGTTCCTTCTCAGTCAACGTTATTCACTTTTATAATTCTTGATATCTTATGCAACTAAATAACAATTATTCAGTTTCATTTTAGACTCATAAAGATATACAAAGATTTACTGTCAGACAGCAACCTATGAATATCATGAACAATTGTTGAGTCTAACTCACCACTTATATTTTTTCTTGATTTCCTTTTACTTGTCTAAGTCTGCATACCATCGCAGCTCTGAGAACCATTTCCAATATCTCATATTGGAGATACTAATTCTCCAATAGATATGAAAAAGGTGATTAATAAGAGTATCCTAAACTTCTTTCAAGTTTCATATTCGTTTTGCCTTTACCAATATCCTTATATTGGTTGCAGTGAGAGAAGTACTATTTCTCTATCTCAGTTGACTATCCTTTATCTTTTTCAGGTATGGATTCGATCGTTTAAAATCTTACTACTTGCCTTTATCAAAGGTACATCATAAATATCTCTTCATCTTTGTCTATCCAAATAAGAGATTTCATGACAATCATTGCCTTTCACAAAGGCATATCATGAGTACCTCTTCACCTTGGTCTATCCAAGTAAAAGGATGCATGATATCTGATTAGGATAGTGACTTTCACTTACCCCTGAAGACATTCTTCAGAGTTTTCTAGTCAATCTGAATATGAGAAGTATTGACATCCAATATGCCAAAATCTCGAATAGACAACATTTTAGTGAACGAAGGAAATAACGTGATTTAAGCAGATAGTTCTTATAATTCAATTATGGTCTTTTATTTTGAATTATTTCCCACTATTTTTTGACGGACTGTATAACCTTCAGGTATACAGAACGGAAGACTCCGACGGTCTCCTAGTAAGGATCAGAATCTCTAAGAATCACAGTATGACCTCAAGTAAACACATAGTATCATACTATTATCTTAAAGCAACCATCTCATGGTAATTGCAACTCCTTACAATATCCAATCTTATTTCGGCTCCTAGGTCTTTAATGGTCCCGGATAAACACAGTAGACCATTATACCTGGTCTAAGCTTTACCATCAATACGTGACAGAGTAGAGTAAGAATGCAGCTCCCGGGTAAACGCGAGGATAGCTACACCGTTCCTCTATTCCAATCTCAAGGCATCAAGATGCCATAGTTAATAGTCCTTTTATCAGATGGTGGCAAATCTCGGGTAAACACATAGAAACTGCCATCACTAAATCAAGTTCTAAGAAATATATTAATGGAGAGCCACGCGGTGCATTCTTAATGACTCGCGCTCCGGCTCAGACTTTATGTTGAAGGTTTTGTGTATGTTAGGTTGGTCTCGTCCTAGGTGATAGTTTATAAATATATCGTATATATTTAACTATACCTAGATATTAGCAATCGATTCATAATAAAAAACTACAAGGCATGCATCAACCATAAATGTTCATTATCTGGTCATGGACAGCACGGTGATTGACTGGAGCCAAACAATTAATCACCAAAACTATATAATATTTATATAATCTAAACATGCAAGCACATAGCTACTGGTGATCTCATCTCCTGTCGCCTTCCTAGTTGCACTTGTGGATCATCCTCGCCTCTCCTCGGTCGGCGCGATCAATTACAAATAATATTAATTTTTGAAACAATTTCAAATACAAATAAATTGTAAAAGAAAGCCTTATGGCCAATTACAATGACAGAGGGAGATAGAATTACAATGGAATGAGAGAGGGGGAGGCACGCAGGCCTCATTAATTAACACTTAATTAATGTACATCACATTCCATAACAATCCACATAATCACACACCATGACATGATATGAAATTTAACTAAGTACTTGTCTATGACCACCACAAATTTTAACTATCCACACATGATAAAGCACATCACGTAAAGGATAAAATTTTGAAAAAATAATAATTTTGGTTTTCTTAAAACCTGGGTACCAATCGAAATTGGATAATTTAAATTTTCAAAAATCTTATTTTCTAATATGCAATAAATCTAATTTAAAGCATCAATCACATCATCATGTGCAAACAAAGCAAAAATTAAAATTCTAAAAATAGTCCATGCATAATTTTGGACAATTCTAAATTAATTAATCTAACACTTAGATTAATTTTAATTCACATTAATAACAATTATTAATGCAAAAAAATCTAGCATTTAGATACAATTAAAAATTCCCAAATAACATTTATAAAAGAATTTCTAATTCAATTATTAAACCCTTAACAACTCCTTGTTAATAAACCCATTTTATTAAAAGATATTTCTTAATAACAATTAATAAGAAATAACAATTAGAACATTTCTAATTAAGATAGTCTAACAATTAGACTAATTTAAAATAGTCTTAACAACTCTTGTTAAGATATCTCCAAATATAAAATCTTTCTTAACAATCCCTTATTAAGAAAATTGCCAAGATATTAATAAACACTTAACAAATGCCACTACAACTCTTGTTAATGGTCCTTGAGGTACAATATATTCTTTTAACAACCCTTATTAAAGATATAGTAATTTTTCCGTTTCAATTAATATTAATCTATCATTTAGACCAATATTAAATAATGAAAAATGTTATCAATTATTAATCTAACAATTAGATCAATAAATAGTGTATTAATAACAATTATTAATTCACATTAAATATCATAATCTTTATCTTGAACCTGAAAAATATATATTTAATTGAGCACGAGTTTTAAAATAATGACTCAATCAATATCTTGCTAATTAAACTTGGATATTATTAAATATTAGTCTTAAAACACCTTTTAAGATAACTCTCATTTTAATATTTAACTAATTGAAATTTTAGTTTTAAAATATTTTTACACAAAATCTCGATTAATTAACTTATTAAAATTACTTGGGGAATAAATAGGGCATTTAGGTTAGGGGTTATATAGGCTGGTGTTTAAGAAAGTGGAAACTGGGCCCATAGGAGTTTAATGGCTCAGGCCATTCCAGCCTGGTGTGGCCCAGCGCCAGGACCCGAGCCAGGCCGGCCCAAAGTTGGCTTGGGCCTAGCCTGGTTCGGCCTGGACCGCCCCAGCAAGTTGGCCCGGCCAGACCCGCTTCGGGTCAGTGCGGCTGGGGCTAAACCCTAGCCGCCGCCCGCCCCCAACGCCCACCCTTTCCCTGGGTTCCCAACGTCCCTACTTGACGCCGGCAAGTAGAAAGGGAGGGGGATAGGCGGCGCCACCTGCCTCCCCGGTGCCGCCGACGGGTCTGGGGAGGGTGGCCGATGAGACCGGTGCCGGTGGATGCTCTAGAATTCCTCCTTCTAACGCTGTTCACCAGACACCCCAAAAGATGCAAGGATGGCACACCAGCGCTGGCGGCAAGATGAGGGAAGACCGGAAGATGCAGGCAGGGCTCCCTATCCCTTCCCCTACACCGTTGATCGCCGGCCAGGATGACAGTGCCGCCGGTTGCCCCAAAAGATTGCGGCTAAACAATTTTGAAGCCATAACTTCCCTTTTGGTTTCTCTTCCAACATTTGGAATCACAAAGATATGGGAGACTCCATCGTCGGCTGCCGACCACAACACAGATCCTAGGGAACTCACAAAGATCGCCGGTCATACAGGCCTCCACCATGGAGGTGGTTGTTCTCCATCAAAAACCCCATCCATGCCCATGAACACGGGTTCTTCACCTCCATAAAGAACACAATGAAAAACCCCAAAGAATATCATTTTTCTTCACATAATGTTAATCTCAAATTAATATGTTCATCCGATGAACATCTTCCGAGAGAGAAAAATGATACGAGCATGGAAATTATTTTAGAATAATAATTTAATCGCTCCGGAGCGGATCAGAGCGGAACCTGACTCTGATACCACTGTTGGGATCCGGGCGGGACGTGAAGAACGCAGTGGAAACGACGAACAAATTATCCCGCCCGATGCCCGCTGATCCGATTCGGAACGAAAAACTAAAACTGAAAACCGGGTTGTAATCTGATTACCGTGCGCGGATTTGAATCCGCTTCCGTCTCGGTTCCGTCGAGGCGATGCCGCGAGCCGCACAAGCGTCCGACCTCCAGCGGTATCCACGCGATCCTCCACAGTGGTTCGTCCTCGCTCCCTCGTCCGTATCAGCTCGCTCGCTAAAGATCCGTCGCCGCAACGATTGCCGAAAACCCGCCGACAGGAATTCCCGACTTTCGGGAATCACGCGCGGCAGAGACAGAGACAGTCCCGGTGCCTCGAACGGGGCGCCCAGAGGAGGAGAGAGAAAAGAGGGATGACGGCCAGCATGGGGAAATCCTGGAGCTTGGCCCAGGGTTTCTCAACAGCGCGCATATATATTAAGTCGGCACGACTTTTCACAAAAGTCCCCGAGTTAATATAAATCCCACTTATTTACCACCGACTGAGAATCTTTTTGCGTGTGACCCTCTACGTCCATTTACCAGTCCGGTTTTCAGCCCTTTAGGTCCAATAACTAGTTATTAACTTATCGTAATTAATTAATATCTAGATATTAACTAATTACTCAGCCAAATTATCATCGCATGTAAATTCGGTCGGACTTCCGATCAAGTTGGGTGCCAAGTAACACCGCATGATCTCGGAAGGTAATGGGGTTCAGCAACCCACTCATAGAACCTGTCCGTCCATAGTTACCGCGTGGCTATAATCCTTCGTTCACATAATGCTCTCGAGTTAACCTAGGGTATGGTCAACTGTCAAACCCTAGATGGTCAACTCACTTGAATCAGACTCTGCTATACAATATCGGAAAACATCTTTTCTGATATTGTTTTTGCTCTGGCCGGAGACTCCTGCGGATCTATTCTAGAGCATTCTCTTTCCAGTTACCTAAGAGCGAACAATCCTTTATTGAACACACAATCACCTTCGAAGGTCTTCCGCTGGACCCGATCCTTGACTATTAGAGATCCCGTGGATAGGGATTCGTAGGTCAAGGTCAAAGTCCAGAAGTCCACCGACAAGGTGTCTTTGGTGTCTCAAGTCTAAGGATCAACCATGCCACTGTGACAATGAATCAAGCCGATTGACACTCAGGTAAATTACCATTCGGCGATTCATGTCGGATTAGTTCAGTGAACTCATTCCCCAATGAGCACCTACCGGTTTACCATTGTGTCTCCACACGAGTAACTAACGAGATCAGTCACCCTCATCATATGAGCTGGAATAACCTGTACTAGTCTTACCGGATGTTTGATGTCCTTCTCAAACATCCTACGACTAGGAACAATTGAGAATATGTGTTTATAAGTCATCAGTCTCATTATTATGATCTCATTATAATCTAATGACTATTGCACATATCCATGGACTTCATTATGCGCAATTATTAATATGCCAATCTATATAGTGAATCTCATGCCATTGATTAGTGAACCAGATTGAAATAGGTGCCTAATGATTGGCTTAGAGGACACCTATATACATTAGCAGGCGAGGTGGGCTGCAGAGGCACGAGCGACGAGGGCACGCGCCTGCGTGCTCTTCCGAGGCGACATGTGGGGGGGCCGCCTTCTCCTTGGCGCGGCAGCAGAGAAAGTGAGAGAGAGAGAGAGGGAGAGAAGAGGAAGACAGAGATGGAGGGCGCGTACGGGAGAGAGGGAAAAAGTGAGAGTGAGAAAAAGGTAGGGAGGGAGGGAGGAAAAGTGAGGACGAAAGAGAGAGAGGGTTCTGACAGAGAGAGAGAGAGAGAGCGTATGGGGAAGAGGGAGGCAGCAAAGAGAGGGAGAAATAGTAGAGAGAGAGAGAGATAAAGAAAGAGAGAAAAAAGTGAGAGAGAGAGAGAGAAGCTGCGGCAGAGAGAGAGAGAGCGTGTGGGAGAGAGAAAAATTGAGCCAGAAGTCTCCCCCAAGAAAGAAATGAGAGAGCTTTTTAAAAGAGGAGGGTCCTTTCAAAAAGAGGAAGGGGGGGGGGGGGAATGGAGGTGGCGGCTGTTCTTCTTGGCCTCCTTGGGTAAGGATTAGGGCAACCCTTCTCTGAGAAGTAAATGACCAATTTGCCGCTGCTCCTTTTATTTTTCCAAAAAGGTGGACAATTCTGCTGAGATTTGAACTCTAGACCTCCCATAAGTTTGCAAAGACTTAACCATTACACCAAAACTTCCTTCATGTTCTGTTTACATAAAATAAATTTAAATTAGCATATTATCATAAAAGTCATTACATTTATTTATTTTTCATCTCGGTTTTGTCGGAAAAACTGCAAATGCGCTATACTATGTTAATCACATGAAATGACGATGTTTGAAATCGAAATTTGACGCAATTGGTACCGTTGGAATTGATACGAAATTATCTATCATTTCATACTATTTTTCAGATAAAATCGTGAGTATGATGCATGTGATTGCCCATAAATGATCAACATTATCAACTTATCACATACCCTAGAGGGACACTGGTAATCCCGAAAAGCTCATCATGGATCACACCATATCCAACAAGGTGTGATTTCTCCTTTCTTATACACCATTTATTTGTGGTGTATATGGAGGGGTCAGCTGAGAGAGGATACCATTATCCTTTAAGAATTGTGTGAAATTAGTACTTAAGTATTCTCCTCCCCGATCTGATTGAAGAGCTTTAATACTCTTTCCTAACTACTTCTCTACCTCATTCTTGAACCTTTTGAACTTCTCAAATACTTCTGACTTATACTTCATTAAGTACACATAGCCGAATCTCGAGAAGTCGTCGGTGAACGTAATGAAGTACAAGAAGCCACCTTTGGCTTAGGTGGACATGGGACCACAGACATCTGAATGTAATAATCCCAGAATGTCCTTGGCACGTTCTCCATGTCCAATAAATGGAGATTTTGTCATCTTTCCCATAAGGCAGGACTCACATGTTGCAAACGATTCATAATCGAATGTATTCAAATATCCATGTTCGTACAACTTTTGCAGCCTGCTTTCACTACTATGTCCAAGTCTACAATGCCACATGTAGGCTTAGTTCACACAATTCTTACTCTTCTTAAGAGTTTTATCAATGTGAATATTGTAATAGAAAATATATAAAAGATATAGACCGTTGACTAAAGGTACTAAAGCTATTGATTTATTCCCATAATAAATTGAACAACTTTTATTCTCAATAGACAACCTATATCCTATCTTGTCCAAACAAGATACTGATATGATGTTCTTTTTTATGCTAGGAACATAATAACAATCTTCTAATGATAAGACATCTCCCGATAGAAGTCTGAGGTTGTTGTTCCTACAGCAACTGCCGCAACTTTTCCGCCGTTTCTTAGCCCCAATTCCACCTTGCATTTTCTCAGCTTGCGCTTACTTGTCAACATCTGCACATCATGGCAGATGTGAAAAGCACATCTGGTATCTAATACCCAAGATGTGGAATCTCTAACTAACAAGTTGATATCTATCATATAGATATCTGAAACTTCTGATAGCTTCACCTTTCTATGAGCTTTATTACTAAGGAACTCCTTGTAGTTCCTCTTCCAGTGACCATTCTGCTTATAGTAGAAGCAGTCACCCTTTACTACTCCTTTGCCTTTGTCCTTCGATCTTTTATCGTATGCTATCATCTCTGCCTCAGTGGCATCCAATGTCGGTTCAGCAAGAAGATCAGCTCCAAGGATATAGTCAAAGTGCTCAGATATGAAGACATTCTTCAGGTTTCTGAGCCAATCCGAGTAGTTCAGGCTAGTCAAAAGTTTGGCATCAGGTATGCTACAAAGTGGGTTATTCGACGACATAATTCCCTACATGAGATGAATAAATCTATTTAGCAGATGTTCAATTATTAAATTTAAAACAAGACATGGTATTTTAATCAAGTTTTAACTCCCACTAATTTTTGACGGACTGTAAAATCATCAGCTATACAGAACGGGAGACGCCGACAGTCTCCTAGTGGGGATCAGAATCTCAATAACTTGTAGTATAACCTTGTGGATAGCATAAGAAAGCTGTAAAACAATCAAAGAGCACCCATCTCATGGGAGTTGCAACTCCTTGCAATATCCGATCATAGCTTCGTTTCCCAGAGATTTAATGGCCTTGTGGATAGCACAACAAGCCACTAATTCTGGTCTAAGCTAATCATTGTTACGAGACGAGTATAGATTTGCATGCAGCCCTTGTGGATAGCATAACAAAACTACATGGTTCCTCTACCCCGATCAAATAGGCATCTAATGCCATAGCCACAATCTCTTCTCATATTTAAACAGGCCTTGTGGTAGCACAACAAACGTGCCTAAAGTAATTCGAATCCTATAACTATAACAATGGTGGACCACGTGGTAAGTTCTTAACTGCTCACGTTACGGCTTAGAATTTAGACGAGAGTATTTAGATAACTTTTATCTTGGTCTCTCCTAGGTGATAGTATACAAATATATCGTATATATTTACTAATACTATACTTGTTTTGATTCATAATCAAAAGAAAACAATGCATCTCATACATGTCGTTAGTGTGATCAGGGATAGCACAGTAGGTCTGACTGGAGCCAACAGTCAAACGCACACACAATCTAACATAACATTTACATCAGATAATTCTACAAACACATAAACAAGAGATCTTCATCTTTCTACCTTCCTGGTAGCAGTTGTGGATCGTCTTCGCTCCTTCCTCGGTTGCCTCCATCATATTACAATAAATTCACAATTTACATGTAAATAGAAGAAGGCCTTATGGCGAGTACAAGAGAGAGAGGTAGAAATACATCGGAATATGAAAGAGAGAGAGGTACGTAGACCTCTATTTATTAGCAATTAATAAATATCTATTCAACCATACATTCACGATCCAAACAATCCATTTATCACATGAATAATTTAAAGGTGCATATCCATGACTACGGTGTGTTTTAAACAATCCACACATGATAAGCTCATCACATGGCTAAAACAAAAGAGTTTTTCAAAATTAAATAATTTTGGCTTTCAAAAAGCTAGGTTCCAATCAAAATTGGCTTTTGAATTTCAAAAACTCTTTTAATAACTTAATCAGAAAATTAAATCAAATTTAAAAGCATAAAACACACATCACACTCCAGATTAATAATTCCAAATTATTCCATGCAAATTAGAATATTTTTAATAGTTAAACAATCTAACATTTAGATTAAAACATATCAATAATCTAACAATTAGACTATTAATAATTAATAACTAATCTAACTCTTAGACTAGCTCACTTAAGTTAATTATTAATTTAACACTTAAATTATTAATCAACTATAATTAATTATTAACTACTAATCTAGCTCTTAGATTAGTTAATTAATGTTAATCACTAATTTAACACTTCAATTAAATTAATTATTAATTTAATGATTAAATTAATAACTAATTTTCATTAATTAACAGTTAGAAAAATAATAATTAATAATCTAACACTTAGACTAATAATTATTAACCACTAATCTAACTTTTAAATTATTTAAATTAAGATTAATTATTAATCTAACATTTAAACTAATAATTAACACTTAATTCATTAACACCTAATGGTTAATCTTAATTATTCAAAATAATTAATGCCCAAATAAATAAAATTGAATAATAATTTAAAATTTTAAAATAGATTTTTGAATTTAAATTAAAATCCAATTTTAATATTAAAAGGGCAATTGGGGTTAAATGAAATAGGGAAATGGGAAAATGGCCTATTAGGGCTCAACTAGTACGAGCCAGGGCACGAACTCGGCTCGGCCCTGGGCTCGAACCTAGGAGCCCATCAAATGGGTCCCTAGTTCGGCCAGGGTGGGTTCGGGTTTGGGTCCCCACTCGGGCCCGGCCCATCCGCAGGGGTCTCTCCCTTCCCTGTTGAGACTAGGGTAGAAACCCTAGCCCCCCCCCCCCCCCCCCCTAGAGCAGAACTGCTGAGGTCCGGCCGGCGGCCGGCAGCTTCCGGTCGTCCTCGGCACCAGCGCCATGCCCGATGTCGGTGGAGGCTCCAAAGGGGTACACCTCCCCCCCAACCCCGACGCCCCATGCTGTTGCAGGGAAGTTAAGATGGCGTGGTTAGGTTTGCAGGAGTCGCCGGCGGCCGAACCGGCCACGCCGGCGCCGTCCGGCCTCGCCAAAGACGGCCCCGGCACTAGTGGGCACGCCGGTGGTGCCTAAATTCCAGCCGGCAAGCCCCTTTCTATCCCCCTTTTTTTTAACCCTATTTTCTGGTTTTTCTTGCATAAAAGGAAGAAGAAAAGAGGCCCAGCCCCTCCATCTCCCTCTCCGGCACCGGCGACGTATCCAATGGTGACCGGCAACATCTCCAGGATGTTCTGGGATGCCGGCTCACCTCACCAACGATTGGGGTTACCCGAACGAAGCCGCTCGAACATCGTTATTCTTCGTCTCATGAAGAATGCCAAAACCCTTAAAATTAATTTCAAATTTTGCAGAATAAAAATTAATCTAATTAACTTTTGTTCATCATATGAATACAAATCCAGCAAAAATTTGAATTTGAGCATGGAATAATACATGGAAATATTAAATCGGAGACAGAAACGGGACGAGAAATAGTAGAACCTGGCTTTGATACCACTGTTGTGTTCTCGTGTTTCTCCGGATCGCAAAAACGTAACGGAAAATATGGATTAAAACCTACGATCCGTTCCCGTTTCGAATAACTAAAATCGATAACCGGATTATCGGATTCTTACCGTGTGCGGATTCGAATCCGCAACCGATCAGTTCCATCAGTATGACACCGCAAGCTGCACAAGCACCCGTTCTCCAGCGGAGTTCACGCGATCCTTCTTTCAACAGATATCCTCACGTTCCTCATTCCTCGTAGCCCACAAAGTCTTCGCCGTTCGCCGCAACGATCACCGCAACGCGCGGATGATTTCCAGTCGAACGGGAGTCGGAGCAGCAACGGAGCAAACTCGGGGCTCCAGATTCGTTTGGGGCACCAGATAGAGAGAGGAAGAGAGGAGGGGCAGCTAGGGTTAGCAACAGCCTAGCTTGCTCAGCTAGTTTGCTACATTTTATATTAACTGCGCAGTTTTTCATAAAAACCCCCAGTTTATATAAAACCCACTTATTTATCCATCGCCTTGATAATCATTTGCGTGTGACCCTCTAGGCCCAATAACCAATCCGGTTAATGGCCCAATAAGCCCAGTGACTCCTCACTGGCCTGATTAATCAATCAATAACTCATATTAATTAATTAATCAATCGAATCAATGTCGCACATCAAATTCGATCGGGCCTCCGATCACGTTGGGTGCCAAGCAACACCGCGTGAACCCGGAAGGTATCGGGGTTAAGTAATCCACTTTTGGAACCTTTCCGCTGACAATTACCGCGTGAATATAGTCATTCATTCGTACAATGCTCTTGACTCAACTCAGGATATGGTGTACTGTCAAACCCTAACCAATCAACTCACTTGGATCAGATGCGGTCGAATAATATCGGAAAACTCTTTTCCCAAAATTATCGTCCTCCCTGGCCAGGGACTTCCATGCATCCTTCCTAGAGCATTCTCTCTCTAAGTACCGAGAGCAAATGATTCCTTATTGACACTCAATTCCCTTCGACGGTATTCCACTGTACCTGATCCTTGGCTGTTTAGAATCCTGTAGTTAGAGTTTCATAAACCAAGGTCAAAGCATAGAAATACACCAACAAGGTGTCCGTGATGTCTCAGGTCCGAGGACCATCCACGCAACTGCGACAATATAATCTAGCTGGTTGACAGTGAGGTACAATACCATCCAACGATTCAGTCAGATCAGTTCAGTGAACTCATTTTCTAATGAGCACCTACAGATTCGCCTTAGTGTCTCCACACAAGTGACTCTGAGATCAGTCACCATCATCTTATGAGTGGGAGTAATCTGTACTAGTCTATTTAGATATCCGATGTCCTTCTCGGATATCCTTCGACTAAAAACCATTAAGAATATGTGTGTTTAAGTGATCACTCTCACTAGTATGATCTCATCATAATCTGATCACTATCGTACATATTCACGGACTTCATTATAAGAAGATAATAATACAAATTTATACATAATGAATAATGCCATTTATATTGATAACTGAATGAGATTACAAAGTCATATTGGCTTGTAGGCCACCAAAGACTAACAGTAAACCCCTCATCTTCCACTGCCGCCGGTCCTTCTTCTTCTTCCTCTGCCCATAAGGCTGCCATGGCTGACTTGCGGAACCAGTTGGCCCTCGCCATCCGTTAAGCCACTCAGGCTGAGGATGATGCCGCTGCTTGGGTAAATCTTTGACTTGTTTCATGCATGATGCCTTTTGCTTACTTGATTATTTGGCTGACGATGTCTTCTGTTGCAGGTCCAAGAGCTCTGTGTGGCTCTTGGAGAGAGAGATGCTGAGCTGGCGCAGGCTCGCAGTTCAGCAGCTCGAGTTGCTAAGCTGGAGGAGTAGCTGGCAAGGCTCTCTACCGGTGATCTTCCACGCGAGCTTGCACAAGTTCAGGTTGTAAGGAATCGCCTAGAACGCAGCGGAAAATTAAATCGATTCCTATGTATCGGTTGCTGGGATCGTAAAACGGACAATAAAATAAACGCGGGAAGAACGGTTCTTCACCTTTGCGGGGTTTCGAATCTCCCGTGGATGATTCCGACTCGGTAATCGCGCACGTGCACGATCTCTAGAGGTATCCACACGAGCTCCCGCTGCAGACGCGTTTTCCTGCTCGACTTGAGTGCTCCGACCCGATCTCAAATCCACCATGCGCGGAAAGAGAAAGATCTACTCTAAGAGAGAGAAGGAGAGAGAGAGAGAGGAGATAGAGAATCTTTTGGGGTGTGTAATTCGTCCAACCTCTTTTACCCCTCCTCTTGGCCTCCTTATAAAAGAAATAAGGATAAGCACAAGGATTAATCCTCAAGATTATCCAAGAGTTTGGCCTTGGATAAATCTCCATTAAATATTCATGTTTATCCTGCGGCTTTTCATAAAAACCCAGATAAGCATGAAATTTAACGTCTCTCACTGTCTGACGAGAACTCTTATGTGTGTGACCCTCTAGGCCCATATATCAGTCCAGTTTCAGGCCCATTAAACTTAGAACTAATTCTAAAGTTTAATATTTATTAATTAATATTTAAACATCATATGCTAAATGATTAATTTAATAAATAAGTGGTTTATCATCTGATGATTAATCCACTTGGCCTTCTGATCATGAACGGTACCAAATACTACCTCATGATCCCAGAAGATATAAGGGATACTGTTCCCTTTATTTGAACATTTCCGTCTGCAGATACCGCACAGATAAAATCCTTCACTCATCTAATGGCCCAATAACGCAAGGGTATAGTTTTATAGTCAAACCCTCTATCGGATTATTTAGATGGATTTCAGTGCTCAGTTAATTTCTAGAAAGATATCTCTTTCATTTGACTCTGGTTAGGGATTTCTGTGTACACATCTATAGGACATTCTCTCTCCAGTCTTATACCAAGAGTGAGTGATCCCTTGTTGTTCACTCAATTACCTTCGCAAGCTTTCCACTGTATCTGAGAGACCGACTATCGTGGGCTTAATGGTTAAAGTCCACAAGTCAAAGAATCAAGACACAATGGTGTACAAACAAGGTATCATTGGTGACTCAGGTCAAAGGACCAACTGTGCTACTGCAACGATTGAATTCCCTGGTTGACTAATAGGTATAATTACCATCCAGGAATTCTTGTTTGGGTCTGTTCAGTGAACTCATTCTCTAATGAGCACCCACAAGTTTGTCTTAGTGTCACCACACGAGTGAATATGAGATCATTCACCCTCATCACATGAGCAGACATAACTTGTGTCGATCTTATCGGATATTTAATGTCCATCTCAAATATCCTATGATCGAGAACTGTTTAAGATAAGTGACTAAGGATATTGATCTCACTATCATGATCTCATCATGATTCAATATCCCATACATTTGTCTACGGACCTTCATTACGATAGTTAATTTGCAAGAACTGTAAATGAAGAAGTAATTGCCTTTATTAATAATCTGAACTAGAATGTACAATGATGGCTTTGAGGCCACCCAATTCTATCATTCTCCCACTTGGACTATAGCCAATCACCCATGTGTCTAAATCCCATAGACTTAAGGTGACGTTCTAAATTGTTTTGAGACAATGGCTTAGTCAAGGGATCTGCTACATTATCTTCAGATGAGACTTTCTCAACTACTATATCTCCTCCGGCGATAATCTCACGAATCAGATGAAATCGTCTCAGAATGTGCTTTGACTTCTGATGTGATCTTGGCTCCTTCGCTTGAGCTATAGCTCCGTTGTTGTCACACAATAATGGAACAGGATCTGAAATGCTTGGAACTACTTCAAGTGCAGAGATGAACTTCTTCATCCAAACCGCCTCCTTGGCCGCTTCAGCCGTAGCAATGTATTCTGCTTCGGTCGTCGAATCTGCAGTTATTTCTTGTTTGGAACTTTTCCAACTTACTACACCACCATTTAACATGAACACAAATCCAGATATGGATTTGCTATCATCCATGTCCGACTGGAAACTCGAGTCAGTAAACCCTTGAAGCTCCAAGTCGTTTCCTCCATAGACGAGAAATAGATCTTTAGTCCTTCTTAAGTATCTAAGGATATATTTCACCGCCTTCCAGTGTTCTTCACCTGGATCAGCCTAATATCTACTAGTGACACTTAGTGGGTGTGCCACATCAGGCCTAGTACATAGCATTGCATACATGATAGATCCTATTGCCGAGGCATAAGGAACTCTATCCATGTATGCTTTCTCTTCAGGTGTCTTGGGAGACATTCCTTTAGAGAGATAAATTCCATGCCTCATTGGAACGAGACCTCTCTTGGAATTTTCCATGCCAAACCTTTTGACTATGGTATCTATGTACATAGATTGGGATAAGCCAAGCATCCTTTTGGACCTATCTCTATAGATCCTTATTCCCAGAATATAGGATGCTTCTCCCAAATCTTTCATGGAGAAGTTTTTGGATAACCAAGTCTTTACTGATGACAACATTCCTACATCATTCCCAATGAGTAGAATGTCATCAATGTAAAGTACTAAAAAGGTAACTGCGCTCCCACTAGTCTTTTTATATACACAAGGTTCATCTTCATTCTTAATGAAGTCATAAGATTTGATTGCTTCATCAAATCTTAAGTTCCAAGTTCGGGATGCCTGCTTTAATCCATAAATGGATCGTTGCAGCTTGCATACCTTGCTTGAATGCTCTTTGGAAGTGAATCCTTCAGGTTGTATCATATACACCTCTTCTTGAAGGTTCCCGTTAAGGAATGTTGTTTTCACATCCATTTGCCATATTTCATAATCATAGAATGCGGCGATAGCAAGAATTATTCTGATTGACTTAATCATGGCAACTGGAGAAAAGGTTTCGTCATAGTCAATGCCTTGCCTTTGACGATATCCTTTTGCTACCAGCCTTGCCTTGTATGTGTCAATCTATCCATCTGCCCTGATCTTTCTTTTAAAGATCCATTTACTGCCAATAGGTACTATACCTTCTGACAGGTTAACCAAGTTTCAAACTTGGTTGGCATACATGGACTGAATTTCAGAATTCATTGCCTCTTGCCATTTCTTTGATTCTTGACTATTCATGGCTTCTTGGTAGGTTTGAGGATCAACATCCTCATTTAAGTGCACTTTTGGTTTGCCATCATCGATATGTCCAACATATCTTTCAGGCTGCTTAGGCACTCTTTCTGATCTGCGAACCTTTTGTGTATCATCTTGAACAAGTTCTTGAGTCAATGGTTCAGTAGATGAACTAGTTTTGATTTGTGAGTCTAGAATTTCTTCCAGTTCTATCTTGCTCCCACTGTCTTCTTTTGAAAGATATTCTTTCTCTAAGAAGACAACTCTTTTTACGACAAACACCCTTTGATCGCTGGGCTGATAGAAATAATATCCAAAAGTCTCTTTTGGATATCCCACAAATCTACATTTTTCTATCCTGGAATCCAGTTTGTCTAAATCATGTCTTTTGACATGTGCAGGACAACCCCAGACTCTAACATGCTTAAAGCCTGGTTTCTTTCCTTTCCATATCTCATATGGAGTGGAAGATACTGACTTACTGGGAACTTTGTTCAATAGATATGCAGCAGTCAATAGTGCATATCCCCATAAAGAGATTGTAAGTTTAGCATAACTCATCATTGATCGTACCATATCTAATAGAGTACGATTTCTCCTTTCCGATACACCATTTAATTGTGGTGTATAGGGAGGAGTCCACTGAGACAAAATACCATTATTCTTAAGATATTATGTGAATTCTGTACTTAAGTATTCACCCCCTCGATCTGATCGAAGAGTTTTGATACTCTTTCCAGTCTGGTTCTCAACTTCATTTTTAAACTCTTTAAATTTCTCAAAGACTTCTGACTTATATTTCATTAAATATATGTAGCCATATCTTAAGAAATCATCTGTAAATGAAACGCAGTATGAGTAACCACCCATAGCATGAGTGGACATTGGACCACATACATCACTATATATTAGTTCCAATAAGTCCTTAGCTCTGTCTCCATGTCCAGAAAACGGAGCTTTGGTCATTTTTCCCATGAGACAAGCTTCACAAGTTGCAAATGATTCATAATCAAATGGATCAAGATATCCATTCTTTTGCAACCTAATGATCATGTTCTCATTTATATGACCGAGCCTACAATGCCATTGGTATGATTTATTCACATCCTTATCTATTTGTTCAAGAGACTTATTTACTAGACAAACATCATATGAAATATCAAGTAAATATAATCCATTCAATAAATATCCAGAAGCAAACAATTTGTCTCCTTGATAAATGGAACAACCTTTATTCTCAAGTTTCATAGAATATCCTTGTTTATCTAAACATGAAATAGATATGATATTCCTAATAATGGTCGGAACATAATAACAATCTATTAGTTCCAATGAGTCTCCTGACGGCATCTGAAGTCTTACTGTCCCCACAGTTAACGCAGCAACTTTTGCTCCATTCCCAAGTCTCAGATCCACGTCTCCGCAGTTCAATCTTCTTTTACTTGTTAACACCTGCAAGTTATTGCAGATATGAGAAACACATCCAGTATCCAATACCCAAGATGTTGATTCTCTATAAGACAAGTTAAGATCGATCATGAGTATACTTGAAGTTTCACCAAGCTTCTCCTTTGCTTTTTCTGCTAGATAAATCTTGCAGTTTCTCTTCCAATGGCCTTCTTTATGGCAGTGGAAACACTGACCTTTATCATTGACTTTGGCTTTGTCCTTTTGAACCGCCGGTTTGCTTTTCACTAGCTTCTTAGGCTTACCTTTCTTAAAGGTTTGTCCGGCTTTTCTTTTCTTATTGGTCTTACCAACAAGCATTACATGTGGCTTATCTTTCTGGATAGTGCCTTCTGCTATCTTCAACATGTTGAGCAGCTCAGCCAGTGTAACTTCAATTTTGTTCATATTGAAGTTGATAATGAATTGTGAAAATGAATCTGGAAGGGACTGTAGGATTAAGTCAATGCTTAAGTCATTGTTCATAACAAAGCCAAGCACTGCAAGCCTCTCAATCCATTCTATCATCTTGAGCACATGAGTTTGCACAGATGTGCCATCGTTCATTCTGGTCCTGAACAGTTTCTTAGATATCTCATATCTTTCTGTTCTTGATTATTCACCAAACAACTCTTGTAGGTGATTCAGAATGGACTTAGGTTCTATATTATCATGCTGTCGTTGTAGTTCATTGTTCATTGAACCAAGCATATAACACTGGACTTTGATAGAGTCCCCCTTCCAGTTTTCAAACATCATTAATTCATCCTCGTTAGCATTTTCACCAGGTTGTTCTAGATCTGGTTGATCCAGGACATAGGCTAGCTTTTCACACCTGAGGACAATCTTCAGGTTGCGTAACCAGTCAATGTAATTAGGTCCCATGAGTTTGTTTGCATCAAGTATGCAACGAAGGGGGTTAGGTGACGACATAGCGACCTACAAGGAAATATAATGAAAAATAAGCATATAGTTCTTAAAATCAGATTTAGGACTTTTAATCTAGATTTAGGCTCCCACTATTTTTCGGCGATCTGTATGACCCTCTAATATACAGAACGGGAGATTCCGGTGATCTCCTAGTGGGGATCAGAATCCTTCGGGCATCATGCATGTGATCTTGTGGTAGCACAACACATCACATCAAGTCCCTTAGGCAGTCAACTCTTGACAATTGCAACATTTGCAATATCCGATCAATTTAACCCCTGAATCAGAATGACCTTGTGGTAGCACAACAAATCAAATGATTCAGTTAAGTTTATCCATCATTACTCAGATAACATGAATTCATAGTGCAATCCTTGTGGTAGCACAACAAAACTACACTATTTGTCCATTTATCTTAATGACATCACATGTCGTAGACCTAGGTTAATTTCTAAATCAAATAGACCTTGTAGTAGCACAACAAATCCATTTGAGATAAGAATTATCCTTAGATCTATAATGATGGTGGGTTATGTGGATTATTCTGAATATCTCACGTTTACAACTTAAATTTTAAAAGAGGAGTTTTTGAGTTGATTTATAAAAATCGTGCTATCAATAGTATTTCGATTTGAAGTATCATAATACTTAATAGAAATATATATATGATAGCATAGTCCACAAATATCACATATATACAGAAAAATAAATAGGGATGATCATGGACTGCTTAAGCTACTATGGAATCATCGGAGCCAAACGATGATCCATAATAGAATCCTAATGTGAAAACAGCAACACCGGTTCCATTTGATGCGAGTCCTTCCTCCAGAGGTGTCTTCAGAAGATTCCGTCCTCTAAACTTAATCCGTAACATTTAAATATGAGATTTAGGACTCGCAGGTCCTTAAATGTACATTTAAATAATAAGAAACCTTGATCTTATCAAGGGGAGTACAATCTTATAGGAAGGTAGAGAGTACATTTGGATTAAGAGAGAGGAGGACACGCATGTCCTATTTAAAATACCAAATGAAATATGCATCGCATTTATTCACATCAATCATCACATGATAAAACTAAGTCCATGATCATCCCACCATAAAACACATCACATGCATCGTAATTATCACATAATTAGTGTTGGTATTAAATTTTATAAATATAAAATTATAATGCCATTAACTTTTCGAAATAACATTTATTTCAAGTGTAATTCAATAAGTATTCACAATATTATTGACAAAAGATATAACTAAACTATTTAGTTATTAAAAGGATGCTCAACCAATTTGAACAACATAATAAAATCAAGTTATGCGTATAAATAAGTTTAAAAACAATTTTTAACTTAATTGATTAATAGGGAAGTTAATAATTTAAAACAATTTTAAATGATTAACAAATACCCTATAATCAATAAAACCCTTTGAATGAATTAACAGTTCTTAAATAGTTTAATAATCTGTTAATAATAATAAGAATAATTAATAACAATTATTAATTATCCCAAAAAATATCTATTTTAAAACAGTTTTAAAATGGGCTTTAAAAGGGTTTAAAAAGGGGCTAAAAAGGGGTTAATGGGCCTAAACGGGTCGGTAGGGGAGCGTCGGGTCCGGATCTGATCCGGGTCGAGCGCGGTATGCGCGGGTCCGGGCGGGCGGCCCGGTGCCCACGCGCCGCTCACCCCCGTCGCCCGTTAGGGTTTCGGGGGGGAGCAACCTGCAACGCGCAGGCGAACCAGCACGGGGAGGCCAGCGCCGGCCCTAGCGTACGGCGGCGGAGCTCCGGCCAGCCCCAACGGCGCCAGTGAACGACTCCAGTGACCCTGGTGATCGCCGTAGGAAACGCTCCTCGACCCTTGCCTGCGAAACTGTCGCAGCAGCGCCTGGTTCTCCCCCGACCGGCGAGGGCAGGTCGTCGCCGACCCAGGCGACCGGCGGCGGGCCTCCGGCCGGCCTTAACGGCGCCGGTGGACGGCGCCGGCGGCGGCGGTTCTTGTTGCCGGACGTCCCTAATTCCTTACATGCCCGGGATCTCTATACAAAGCCGGTTCTCAACGCGACTTGGTCCGCATGCCCGGGGAAAGAAGGAAAGGATGTTGTCAGCCGTCCCAGGTGTATGGGAAGCTTCTGTCATCGCCGGAGACCGCTGGTAGAACCAACTAACGACAGGAAGCCAGGGACCATCCCTGTGACTTCTCAGACCCTTCTTATTGTAGGTTCCGGCCCGTGGGAGAATAAAAATAACCCAGGCCTTTGCTGGCAGTTCCATGGATTCCAGTTGATCATTCTGGTCATACCAGAAGGGAAGTGGAAGGCTTATTCCCGTTGAAGAATCAATGCTAGTCTGCTCGATTATTTACTACCTAAAATATTATCCTTCATTGATGATAATATTGAAAACAAAAATCCCCTTTTTAAATCCGGGATCAAATCCCAATATGACATTCTAAAAATTTGGGAACGATTCCCAGATATTCAAATATATTTTAGCACAAGAACATGTACAATACAGGTTCTTCACGCATAACGAGAAAAATCACGCAAAACGATGCCGTTTTTCGATCGAACAAGCAACCTGGCTCTGATACCACTGTAAGGAATCGCCTAGAACGCAACAGAAAATTAAATTGATTCCTATGTATCGGTTGCTGGGATCGTAAAACGGACAATAAAATAAACGCGGGAAGAACGGTTCTTCACCTTTGCGGGATTTCGAATCTCCCGTGGATGATTCTGACTCGGTAATCGCGAACGCACACGATCTCTAGAGGTATCCACACGAGCTCCCGCTGCAGACGTGTTGTCCTCCTCGACTTGAGTGCTCCGACCCGATCTCAAATCCACCATGCGCGGAAAGAGAAAGATCTACTCCAAGAGACAGAAGGAGAGAGAGAGAGGAGATAGAGAATCTTTTGGGGTGTGTAATTCGTCCAACCTCTTTTACCCCTCCCCTTGGCCTCCTTATAAAAGAAATAAGGATAAGCACAAGGATTAATCCTCATGATTATCCAAGAGTTTGGCCTTGGATAAATCTCCATTAAATATTCATGTTTATCCTGCGGCTTTTCATAAAAACCCAGATAAGTATGAAATTTAACGTCTCTCACCGTCTGACGAGAACTCTTATGTGTGTGACCCTCTAGGCCCATATATCAGTCCAGTTTTAGGCCCATTAAACTTAGAACTAATTCTAAAGTTTAATATTTATTAATTAATATTTAAACATCATATGTTAAATGATTAATTTAATAAATAAGTGGTTTATCATCTGATGATTAATCCACTTGGCCTTCTGATCATGAACGGTACCAAACACTACCTCATGATCCCAGAAGATATAAGGAATACTGTTCCCTTTATTTGAACCTTTCCGTCTGCAGATACAGCACAGATAAAATCCTTCACTCATCCAATGTCCCAATAACGTAAGGGTATAGTTTTATAGTCAAACCCTCTATCGCATTATTTATATGGATTCCAGTACTCAGTTAATTTCTAGAAAGACATCTCTTTCATTTGACCCTGGCTAGGGATTTCTGTGTACACATCCATAGGACATTCTCTCTCCAGTCTTATACCAAGAGTGAGTGATCTATTGTTATTCACTCAATTACCTTCGCAAGCTTTCCACTGTATCTGAGAGACCGACTATCATGGGCTTAATGGTTAAAGTCCACAAGTCAGAGAATCAAGACACAATGGTCTACAAACAAGGTATCATTGGTGACTCAGGTCAAAGGACCAACTGTGCTACTGCAACGATTGAATTCCCTGGTTGACTAATAGGTACAATTACCATCCAGGAATTCTTGTTTGGGTCTGTTCAGTGAACTCATTCTCTAATGAGCACGCACAAGTTTGTCTTAGTGTCACCACACGAGTGAATATGAGATCATTCACCCTCATCACATGAGCAGACATAACTTGTGTCGATCTTATCGGATATTTAATGTCCATCTCAAATATCCTATGATCGAGAACTGTTTAAGACAAGTGACTAAGGATATTGATCTCACTATCATAATCTCATCATGATTCAATATCCCATACATTTGTCTACGGACCTTCATTACGATAGTTAATTTGCAAGAACTGTAAATGAAGAAGTAATTGCCTTTATTAATAATATGAACTAGAATGTACAATGATTGGCTTTGAGGCCACCCAATTCTATCACAGGTTCAGCTAGAGATCTTGACCGAGGAGAGAGATTGCGACCGGTCCTGATTGGAAAGCTTTCAGGGGCAACTTTCAGTGGCAGAGCACGAGCGCCAGAGCATTGAGGCTCGATACCAGCGTGCGCTGGATCGAGGACAGGCGAGTGCCTTCACCACCAGTACAGCAATCTCCTCCGGCCAGGTAGGGCCGAGCATTATAGGACCACCATCGCCGCCAGCACAAGGACCAGACGTCCAGGATGAGGCGCAGAGCCAGCTGGACGAGGGCGCAGGGGAGAGTCAGCCGTGATGGCTGCCATCATGTACTTTCTTCTTTTTGAGAGTCTTGTTGTTGACGGACTTGGATATCTGTATATGAACACTTTTAATATGTATAGAGGTAGTTTACTCACACTTGAATTGTCTTGTTACTTTTCTTTTATTGACTTTCCTTTCAAATCTGCACATGGCTTGAACAAACAAATTAAATATCTGTTCAGGCTTAGCCCCTTTCCCAGTTAAGTAACCGGCTACTTGATTCCATCCTTGATAGACGGGTCAAGGGATGAAGCCTTTATTTAATGAAGGCAAATAAAGATGATTAAAGACAATAATTAAAGTGCAACACACAAGCATGCAATCTTCATCTTCCTGCTATTGAGCAATGTTGTGCCTCACCCTTACTAGCCTATAGCCCAGACTGCTACCAGGAGCTCTTCTGTTATCTTTAATAGGCGTGGTTATGCCCTGCAGTTGTGTGCCTAGGCCTTTTCCAGGCTGATAACTGCCCTTCATCATTATATCCCAGCCAGGGGTACTCATGAACTTCCCCCTTTTCACAGCATCGACTGGACAAGAAACAGATATGGTGGCTTTTAAAGGATCAGTTGATGGAAGGTAGACCTGTAATACTGACAGAATGGGTTGTTGGCCAGGTAAGGGAGTCGGCTTCATATTCAGAGAGTGAGCAGCAGCAAGGATAGGCATGCTCGTTACTTTGAGGATCTGTCCTTTATAAAGAAACTTGAGGCATTGATGGTTCGTCGATGGAATTGCCTCAAGCGATTTGATATAAGGATGGCCAAGTGTGCCTTTTAGTGAAGGATCAATCTCAAGAATATGGAACTCAACCTCAGCATGACAAATAGGACCCAACTCCACCTTTAAATAAACCATGCCTAGAGGGGAACGGGTAGAGTTGTCGTAGGCGGTGACAGAGATGGGAGAAGGCAACCACTTCTCTTTCGGTAGGCCACAGAGTTCTAAAGTTCTCAACGGCAATACGTTGATAGAAGCTCCTGTGTCAACCAAACAGGCATCCACAGTGTAATGCTCAAGGCCATGCTTCTGGCTGCTGGTGGTGCCAACTCATATGTATGGAAAGATATAGAGGGTTGATCCTCCTATGGAACCAATAGTGCAGTGATCTTTTCTACCGGCACGTCCTCATTGACCATGACCCTTTGGAGATACTCCATTAAAGCTTCTTGATAGGTCTTAGATCTCTTGATCAACTCTAGTACAGAAATGTGTGCCGATGTTCTGTCCAGGTGCTTTAACCGATCATACTAAGTGCCAGGTGCACTCTCTTCATTCTATACTTCTTATGGCAGCTGTGGTGGGCCGTCTCGTACTGTGGACTGAGGGAATACTTTGTTGAAGATCCTTCTGCTCCGGAGCATATGTGACTCATCAATGGAAGGTCCATATGATATTTTGAGTACTGCTGGGTTAATGAGGGGTTTGGAGGGGGTGATGGGTTCATAGGTAGATGGTGGAGGATTATTTGGTGGAGGTTTTGTGCGGATGAGGGGTATGGTGGGTTGTATGGTATTGGGGGAGGTGATTGGTGCAGGTGATGTGGGGAATGGAATGCAGAGTAATGGTTTCGACGGCATGATGGGTTCATGATTGGGGGATTGTGGAGGGTTGTTTGGTTTACGTTTGGTGGAAGGTTTAAGGAAAGCGGGTGTTGGTAAGGGTGTGATGGTTATGGGTTCTAGTTTAGGTATACAGATGATGCGGCGAGGCGGTTGCTCGGTAGTACTCAGAATATCACCTGTTGAATATATAGAGGAAAACTCCTCTACCTTCCATTGTTGCCCCCTATTAGCCTCAGACTGGCTATTGGTGTGAATTGGGGCAATCTGATTTTGATGCTCCGGCAGCGGGTTCTGCACTATACCCATGTTATGTGGAGGTGCTGCCTGTGCTGGTGCTCTGTGTATTGGTTGTTGCTGCTGCTGTTGTTGTAGCTGTTGCTACTGCTGCTGGGGCCTTCTCGCCTTCAAGGTGGTTATGAACTTTTTCATCTCCTCCCAGTCAATGCCCTCTTGATCATTTAGATCGTGGATGTAGTCTCGAAACTAGAAACAAGCATCCACCATATGCCCAAGTTGTCTATGGAAGACACAGTATCTAGAGGCATTTGCATTTTGGGGCCAGATAGTCTTCTCCTTTGGCAATACTAGTACATTGGCAGCCATAAGGGTGTTAAAGATATCTGATAATGATTCTGATAGTGGAGGATAAGACGCCCTCTTGGGGCCTAGAGGCCTTCTCTACTGATTGTAATCATTAGGTGGTGGCACGTTAGTGCATGTTGGCTACTGACGAGGCTGATTGAAGGTCAGCTGATGTTGTTGCTGGGGTGGCCTGAAGCCCTGTTGATTTGGTGGTCTCTGCCCTGTATACTGCGGCTATTGATTTCTCATGAACTGGGGTTGGTTATTATTAATTGTGCTTATCTGTTCATGGAAGAGTGTGACTTTTGTGGTTGGACCCATGGTGGAAGAGTTTGGCATAGGAGGCTTCCAAGGTGGAGGTTTGCAGGGTCGGTGAGGATCAAAGACACAAGAGAAAGTAGAATCTTTGAATGCATTCTGCGCATAACGCACCCTCTCATACAAGTCCGCCATATTGGTCAGATTATTCAACGTGAGGACCAACTTGTATTGAGGAGTAGCATTAGCAATCATCATCTTGACCTGCTCAGACTCGGACAAATGATCTTTGATTTTCTCTGCCATAGCCCTCCATCTATTAGCATATGTTATGAAGTCCTCATCATGCTTCATCTTCTCGGCTACCAAATCTATTATAGATAATGATGATGCTACTCTGTCCTGATAACGCTGGAGGAATTTTCTCGATACAGTGTCGAAATCCTCAACCTCGGAAGAGTCTAAAGAGAAGAACCACTCGAGGGCTGGTCCCTCTAGTGACCTTCTGAACAAGAATGCCAGTGACCTCTTGTCACTCTGCCAAAATGACGACTCGTACATGAACTCTTTCAAATGAGTAAAGGGATTACCCGAGCCATTGTACTTTCTGTATACCGGCATCTCAGAGGGAGGAAGGTGAAACACTGGCATACTGGGAAGAGAAAGCTCTGGTGTTGCCTTGACACCCATCATCTTCTTGAAGTTCTTGAATTGTTCATCTATCTGATCCATCTTGGTGAAGAGATCCTGGGTTACTAGATCAATCTGAGGAGGAGTGGGTGGTGGAGCATGAAAAACTTGCCTCCTGGAATAACTGGGGCAAGGGGGGCAATATGGTTGAGGTCCGGCAGCGCTTCTGCAATGCCCAAAGGCATTTTGATAAGTCGGCATCTACGGTCTAGCCGAGTATCTCGAAGAAGACAACTGTGGCCCGGATGGCCGAAGAGTAGAAATGTGAAGGCCTTACATGGTCTGATGAAATAAAGGAACATGGTGAGGAGGAGGAGCTTGATGGATAACAAGGGGAACCACAGGATTTGGCTCGGCAGAACGCGAGGACGTCTTCCCCTTGAGAATAGATTGGATTGCCTCAAGTTGTTGAGAATCTACATGGGTAGCCAAAGCTCCCATAACGGTAATCAAATTAGGAGGATTGGTGGACGAGGACTCGCTTTGGTCTTGAGCCTCCTCAAAAGTAGGATTGGAGATCACATGTATATGAGGACGATCAGTACTAGGTTCATATTAGTCGTGAGAAAAATGGACCTGACCTTGAGGGGTATAGGCGTCTCCCTCATATTCAGGGTGATAGAAATTGGGGTTACGGGGGGCATTAGCATCTCCCCCATTCTCATAATGATAATCAAACTCACAAGGGGCATTAGCCTCTCCCTCGTATTCGAACACGGTATCCTGCTCGTAAGCAGCCATACCCACAGTCCTACCTGAGCGAAGCATCATGATGTTAACTTTTAAACAAAGTTCCAGACAAGTTGCACAAGTATTAACAGATAAGTGGATGGTTACGTTGTCTTAGGATTTCTTATCGAATTACTTGAGGTTTTAGACACCAATTCACTCAACGGGGTAGGATCCTAGTTTCAATTTAGTTTCCACTGTGATGTTCTAAAGCTTTGCTCACAACGTTATGAATAACTACTCAGGACATTAATTGGTACAACCAGCCCGATGAACAAGGAGGAGTTCCTTGCTTTTGGGGACTTATGCAGGTCTTAACTCTAAGGACTGAGATTTTCGGATCCGGTTTTCGAAGTCGGACCCTGTAGTTCAGGCCCTAGTGGGGTCGGACCCTGTAAATGGCGTCCAGCATTGTAGACGCGTTTTAGTTTGGGCCACGTGGGTACCACGTGGGCTGGCTTTGGGCCGCGAGAGTACGGCCTTGTCGTGTCGTCTGAACGGCGTCCGCGAGGGACGACACCTTTCAGACTGCGACCCTGGGTTGTCAGTGTACGGCGCCAGTCTTGTCATCTGAACGGCATCTTGGATGGACAATGCATTTTAGAGTTCTGTCAGAGTGGCCCGTCATGTCGACTGATAGGCGTCCGTACAACTCGACGCGTTTTAGCCAGTCTCTGGTTAACCCCACGAATCCTCCTTCCTTTCCCTCCTTTCTTCCTTCTCCATCTCTCTCCTCCCTTCCTCCGGTGATTCCGGCGACGCCTCCTTCCCCTCCCTCTTTTCCTCCTACCATTTCATCTCTCCCTCCACTCCATCGACCTCCTAACTCCCACCACTACCACCACCACCTCCTCCGCGGCGTTTTCTCTCCGGACGGCGGCCGACGTCCCAGTGGAGTACGGACGACCTCGGCGGTACAGGCGGCGGCGTGGGGCGAGACGGGTGGACGGCTTGGAGCTTGGAGGAGTTCAAGTAACCGGTAGGGTGACTATCCCCAGTGCATTTTCGTTTGAACACCATGTTTTCCAGCATTTGAAGCATGCTTTGGGGTGCTTTTTGGGGTGAAAACGCTAGGGGCATGTATGAGAAATTGGGTGTTCTAATGGGTAGATGGATTCTCCTCCTTCCCCTCTATGCTTTGTGCCTTTTCTACGCGTTTTGGGGGAGAAATCCCACCTCGAGGATTGGGGAAAGCAAGGAGAGAACCTGTCTGTCGGGGCTAAATGGCGTCGAGGTGAAGCGACGCCTTTTAGAAAGGCGGCGCCCACACACGATGCGATTTAACCCACTAACAGACCCTGTTCCCGGACTAATAAGCGTCTAGGGACCGTGACGCCTTTTCAATAGGCGACTGTCTTCGGCGACGCGTTTTACGCCAGGCTCTGTGGCCGAGTTTCTGTGAACCAGTTTAGGAGACTTGAATGGCGTCGGTCTTGGGCGATGCGATTCAAGACAGAATCACACTAATTCATGCCATTAAAACATGTTACACTGTTAGACAGTTGTTTAGTTAGTTAAATGCATACTTTAAAATATACTCGATGATGAGGGATTCTTCGTGACCGGATGGCACTGTGTTGTGTGTGTTGTGCGACCGTGGGCTTCTTACATGACCGGATCGCACTGTGCCAGGTTTTATGTTACTGTGGACCTAGAGTGACAGTTGTAGCGCTTTATCACCCTATGCTGGTGTGGGTGGAGCACAGCGCCGGTGTGGGTGTGGCGGGGTGACGCCTAGTGAGAGAGGGTCACCTGGTGGACCCCGGGGTTAGCTAGTACCGGTGTGGGTGTAGTACCTTTGAAGTGTCACTCGTGCTGAGGGAAGGAGTAATCACCTGAGCCAGTTGGGCCGGAGTAGCTAGATTGCTATCCGAGGGGTTACTGTTTGGTCTCAGCGGGTCGGTGTTTCTCACCTTTGTTCGTGTGGTTGGCGTGTTTTGTCGAGACGTTGGTTGCGGGCCTGGTAGACTAGTTTTGGAGATATGCATGTTATGTACTTCGAATGCGTGTGATTCATATCGAGATTTAGGAGTAGTAATTACTACTGTACTTGTTACTTTACCTTCAGCTATACTTTGCACTTGTGGGTGTGTGAGTGGGCAGTGGGGATCGAAGGATCCCTACTGAGTCTTTTCGTTGAGACTCACCTCTGTGGTTTTCAGGTGAGGACTCCAGACAGACTTAGCGAGGGGTGTGCTGCTGTGTGTCGCACGCCGTCAGTTGTTGTTCCGGGGTATGCCCCGACGTAGTTGTTATCTTTATTTCTGGCCTGTATGCTTAATTATTTCTTTTCTGTTGGAGTATGTAATTATTTGCTGTCTCGAGTCGCATTGTAATAACTTTTAATTCCTGCATTTTTCCTTTCAATTCAATACGATGTGAATGTTTAGCTTAGTTTATTGTTTATTTCCCAGACTTACTTAGATCCTGGTTTGGTTCCAAATTAATGATTTGGTACCCATTTAGTAATCGGATCCCCGATTATACGGTGGCGGGTCGTTACAGTTTGTATCAGAGCATTCGGTCTGGCAAATAAATGAATAACTAGGTTAAATGTCGTGAGTCCGGCAAATAATTACATTATCCCGTACAGGCACGGCGGTAGCATAGGTTTTAGGTTTCTAATTAGAACTTTTCGATTTTGTGATTGTAGGCGATTAGATGGCTCCTAGGAAGAGGATGCCGGTTATTAGAGAGCGGGGAGATGTCCCTAGTGGATCTGAGGCCGGTAGGCCGAGTGTAGAGCAGTTCATGGAGGCTATGATGGACACGATGGCTAGATATCAGACCTGAGACCCTAGCGAGTGTTCCAGTGCCCGGGGAGGGTCTTCAGCTGCACTAGAGAGATTCCTGAAGCCGAGGCCGCCTCATTTCACCGGTCGTCCCGACCCTGATGAGGCTGTTCACTGGTTGAGGGAGATGGAGAAGACTTTTGATGCTATGGACTGTGCGGCAGTTGAGAGGACTCCTTTAGCTACCTTCATGCTGAAGGATGATGCCTACGATTGGTGAACCACTCTGAAGAGTTTGTCTTATGCGGATAGGAGTCTCAGGGAGATTCCATGGGAGACTTTTGTGAAGGAATTTTATACACAATACTTCCCTATGCATGTTCAGAGGGCCAAGGAGAGGGAATTTTTGGAGCTGACTTAAGGGAGTATGACAGTACTTGAGTACCAGGCGAAGTTTGTTTCGCTTGGGAGGTTTGTGCCTTTCATTTCAGGAGACGAGGAGTGTCGGGCTGAGAGGTTTGTGGATGGACTGAGACTCAGTCTGAGGAACTTTGTGGCATCTCACTGTTGTACAGATTTGGCATCAGTGGTTAGGTGTGCAGCAGCAGTGGAGGCACAGCAGAACCAGTCAGCCCGGGAGAGAGGATTGACTGCTCAGGGACCAGCTCGTGGCAGGGGGTAAGGCAGCGGCAGCAGCCCCTTCGTCTAGATCGGGATCGTCGTCACTCGGCTCCAGATTCAAGAGATTCTTTCAAGGGTGGCAGCAGTAGTGGCAGCAGCGGTAGCAGCAGACCCAGGCAGGGTCAGCAGAGCCAATCGGTGTCCAGCGCTCAGCAGGAGTCAGCTCAGAGGCTTCCAGCAGTTTGTCAGCACTGTGGTGGTACTCATGGTGGGACTCAGTGTCCTGCTTTTCCTAGGAGGTGTTTCACTTGCGGCTAGCAGGGTCATTTGGCGAGGCATTGCCCGTAGGGGCATGGTCAGGGGCAGGGTTCAGGTGATCAGATGAAGCCGAGGACCCAGGGAAGAGTTCTAGCTATCACCAGGAAGGAGGCTCGTGCGTCCAACTTGGTGGAAGGTACAGTTTCTGTCCTTGGGAACTCTGCACATGTGTTGATTGATTCGGGTGCTTCGCATTCTTTCATTTCTGAGTAGTTCATAGATATTCTTTATGCACCCGTTGATGAGCTATCTGATGGATTGATGGTAGAGGTTCCTTCTGGAGATTTCATGTTATCTTATAATTGTTTGAGGGATGTTCCCTTGACCATTGAGGGCCATGAGTTACCTGCCCAGTTGGTTGTGCTTGCCATTCGTGACATTGATATCATCTTGGGCATGGATTGGTTGGAAGCTTATTACGCTGAGGTGGACTGCCACAGGAAGAGGGTGCGTTTCTCTATTCCGGACATCCCGACCTTCTACTTCCAAGGTATTAAGCTCTCTTCTCGAGGTATTCTTATTTCTGCCTTTAAGGCCCAGAGGTTACTTGTTGGTGGTTGTGAGGCCTTCCTTGCCTCTGTTATTGTATCTGATGTTGGTGGTAGTCCCAGTCCTTGGGAGGTACCTGTAGTGCGTGACTTTGTAGATGTGTTTCCTGAGGAGTTGCCTGGCCTTCCTCCTCAGCGAGAGGTCGAGTTTACCATTGAACTTGCACCGGGTACGGCACCCTTGTCTAAGGCCCCGTATTGGATGGCACCAGCCGAACTCGCTGAGTTGAAGGCGCAGTTGCAGGAGTTGCTGGATAAGGGTTTCATTCGTCCCAGTACTTCTCCGTGGGGTGCTCCAGTTCTATTTGTCAGGAAGAAGGATGGTTCTCTGAGGTTGTGCATTGATTATAGGCAGCTGAACCAGTTGACGATAAAGAATAAGTACCCACTTCCAAGGATCGATGATTTGATGGATCAGCTGCAGTCTGCAAAGGTGTTTTCTAAGATTGACCTGAGATCTGGATATTATCAGATGAGGATCCGTGAGGTCGATATTAGTAAGATGGCTTTTAGAACTCGGCATGGACATTATGAGTTTTTGGTTATGCCTTTTGGCTTGACCAATGCTCCGGCGGCCTTTATGGATCTGATGAACCGAGTCTTCAGGGCCTATCTAGATCAGTTTGTGGTAGCATTTCTAGATGATATTTTAATATATTCTTCTTCTGAGGAAGAGCACGCCACTCATCTTCGGGTGGTGTTGCAGGTCCTGAGAGAGCACCAACTCTATGCCAAGTTTAACAAGTGTGAATTCTGGCTAGACAAGGTACACTTCCTTGGGCATGTCATTTCTGGCGAGGGCATCGCAGTGGATCCAGCCAAGATCGAGGCAGTGATGGATTGGAGCAGGCCAACTTCAGTGACTGAGATCAGGAGCTTTTTGGGGCTTGCAGGTTATTACATGCGGTTTGTTCGGGGGTTTTCTTCGATAGCGGCCCCCTTGTCGAGGTTGACTCGAAAGGGAGTTCGTTTTGTATGGACCGAGGAGTGTAAGTGGAGTTTCATTGAGTTAAAGACTCGCCTCACTTCGGCCCCTGTGTTGGTGCTTCCATCAGGTTCTGGTGGGTTTGTGGTTTATTCAGATGCGTCTCATCGAGGTTTGGGTGCAGTTCTAATGCAGCATGGTAGGGTCGTGGCCTATGCTTCTAGGCAGCTAAAGAAGCATGAGGAGAACTATCCCACCCATGATTTGGAATTGGCAGCTGTGGTATTTGCACTGAAGATCTGGAGACATTACTTGTATGGAGAGAAATTTCAGGTTTTTACTGATCACAAGAGCCTGAAGTATGTGTTCACGCAGAGAGATCTGAATTTGAGACAGCGTAGGTGGATGGAATTCATCAAGGATTATGACCTCGACCTTTCTTATCATCCGGACAAGGCGAATGTGGTGGCAGACGCCTTGAGTCGGAAGACGGTCGTGTCATACCTTATGATTCGAGAATGGAGATTATTTGAGCAGGTTGTGGAATCTTCCTTTCGGATTCCATGTGAGGATGATAGAGCCGTGTTGGCCAGCTTGACTGTGAGACCAGCAGTGTACCATGCTGTGATTGAGGCTCAGAGGGCAGATGTAGAGTTACCGCAGATTCTCCAGAGACCAGAGGTGGAGTTGTGGGATGACGGTACAATCAGGTTTAGAGGCAGACTCTATGTTCCGGCCGAAGAGGACGTGCGCAGGAGTGTCCTTGATGAGGCGCACCGTTCTAGATATGCAGTGCATCCCGGGACAACTAAGATGTATCATTGTTTGAGGAGGCACTTTTGGTGGCCTGGTATGAAGAAAGATGTGGCTGAGTATGTGGCTAGGTGCATGACATGTCAGCAGGTTAAAGCCGAACATTAGAGACCAGGTGGGTTGTTGCAGCCCTTGCCGATTCCGGAATGGAAATGGGAGCACGTGACTATGGACTTTGTAATGGGATGACCTGTATCCCCTGGCAGGAGTCACGCAATCTGGGTTATTGTTGATCGGCTGACCAAGTTGGCACACTTCCTGGCTATTAGGAAGGACTGGTCAGTCGGTAAATTGGCTAAGTTGTTTGTAGATCGGATCATCTCTCTGCACGGGGTGCCCTTGTCCATCGTATCAGATCGGGATCCGAGGTTTACTTCCAGGTTCTGGAAGAGTTTTCAGAAGGCCTTGGGCACGCAGTTGGCCTTCAGTTCGGCCTATCAACCCGAGACTGATGGGCAATCAGAGAGGACCATTCAGACTCTGGAGGATATGCTCAGGGCATGTTGCTTAGACTGGGGAGGTTCTTGGGAGCAACATTTGCCTACTGTGGAGTTTGCCTACAACAACAGTTATCATTCTAGTATCGGCATGGCGCCTTACGAGGCTTTGTACGAGCGGCCGTGTCGATCCCCGGTGTGTTGGTCCGAGATTGGTGAGAGGCAGATAGTAGGGCCAGAGTTAGTACAGCAGTGTGCTGAGGTTGCCAGGATGGTACGGCAGAGATTGATCGTAGCTCAGAGCAGGCAGAAGAGTTATGCTGATATCCAGAGAAGACCGCTTGAGTTTGAGATTGGAGACCACGTGTTTCTCCGAGTCTCACCCTCCAAGGGTGTGATGAGATTCGGGAAGCGAGGCAAGCTGAGTCCGCGATATATTGGGCCTTTTGCCATTCTTGTTCGAATTGGGGAAACCGCGTATCAGCTGGCCTTGCCGCCCAGTCTTGCAGGGGTGCACGATGTGTTCCATGTTTCTTTGCTGAGGAGATACGTTCAGGATCCATCCCATGTTTTAGATTTCTCAGAGTTGGAGATCGCTGAGGACTTGTCCTTCCCAGAGTTTCCAGTTCGTATTGAGGATCGCAGAGAACAGGTCCTTCGGAACAAGGTTGTGCCTTTGGTTAAGGTAATTTGGCAGTACCGCTCCGGGGGTGAGGCGACCTGGGAGCGTGAGGACGAGATGTGGGAGCAGTTTCCTTACCTTTTCTCGTAAGTCCCCTTGTGAGCTTGTATCTCTATGTTTTGACCTCGTTAATTCTAGCAAGCAATTTCGGGGGCGAAATTCTTTTAAGGGGGGGAGAATGTAAGGACTGAGGTTTTCGGATCCGGTTTTCGGGGTCGAACCCTGTAGTTCAGGCCCTAGTGGGGTCGGATCCTGTAAACGGCGTCCAGCATTGTAGACGCGTTTTAGTTTGTGCCACGTGGGTACCACGTGGGCTGACTTTGGGCCGCGAGAGTACGGCCCTGTCGTGTCGTCTGAACGGCGTCCGCGAGGGACGACGCCTTTCAGACTGCGACCCTGGGTTGTCAGTGTACGGCGCCAGTCTTGTCATCTGAACGGCGTCTTGGATGGACGACGCGTTTCAGAGTTCTGTCAGAGCGGCCCGTCATGTCGACTGATAGGCGTCCGTACAGCTCGACGCGTTTTAGCCAGTCTCTGGTTAACCCCGCGAATCCTCCTTCCTTTCCCTCATTTCTTCCTTCTCCCTCTCTCTCCTCCCTTCCTCCGGCGATTCCGGCGACGCCTCCTTCCCCTCCCTCTTTTCCTCCCACCATTTCATCTCTCCCTCCACTCCATCGACCTCCTAACTCCCACCACTACCACCACCACCTCCTCCGCAGCGTTTTCTCTCCGGTCGGCGGCCGACGTCCCGGTGGAGTAAGGACGACCTCGGCGGTATCGGCAGCGGCGTGGGGCGAGACGGGTGGACGGCTTGAAGCTTGGAGGAGTTCAAGTAACCAGTAGGGTGACTATCCCCAGTGCATTTTCGTTTGAAAACCATGTTTTCTAGCATTTGAAGCATGCTTTGGGGTGCTTTTTGGGGTGAAAACGCTAAGTGCATGTATGAGAAATTGGGTGTTATAATGGGTAGATGGATTCTCCTCCTTCCCCGCTATGCTTTGTGCCTTTTCTATGCGTTTTGGGGGAGAAATCCCACCTCGAGGATTGGGGGAAGCAAGGAGAGAACCTGTCTGTCGGGGCTAAATGGCGTCGAGGTGAAGCGACGCCTTTTAGAAAGGCGGCACCCACACACGACGCGATTTAACCCAGTAACAGACCCTGTTCCCGGACTAATGAGCGTCCAGGGACCGTGACGCCTTTTCAATAGGCGACTGTCTTCGACAACGCGTTTTACGCCAGGTTCTGTGGCCAGGTTTCTGTGAACCAGTTTAGGAGACTTGAATGGCGTCGGCCTTGGGCGACGCGATTCAAGACAGAATCACACTAATTCATGCCATTAAAACATGTTACACTGTTAGACAATTGTTTAGTTAGTTAAATACATGCTTTAAAATATACTCGATGATGAGGGATTCTTCATGACCGGATGGCACTGTGTTGTGTGTGTTGTGTGACCGCGGGCTTCTTACCTGACCGGATCGCACTGTGCCGGGTTTTATGTTACTGTGGACCTAGAGTGACAGTTGTAGCGCTTTATCACCCTGTGCTAGTGTGGGTGGAGCACAGTGCCGGTGTGGGTGTGGCGGGGTGACGCCTAGTGATAGAGGGTCACCTGGTGGACCCCGGGGTTAGCTAGTACCGGTGTGGGTGTGGTACCTTTAAAGTGTCACTCGTGCTGAGGGAAGGAGTAATCACCTGAGCCAGTTGGGCCGGAGTAGCTAGAGTGCTATCCGAGGGGTTAATATTTGGTCTCAGCGGGTCGGTGTTTCTCACCTTTGTTCATGTGGTTGGCGTGTTTTGCCGAGACGTTGGTTGCGGGCCTGGTAGACTAGTTTTGGAGATATGCATGTTATGTACTTCGAATGCATGTGATTCATATCGAGATTTAGGAGTAGTAATTACTACTGTACTTGTTACTTTACCTTCAGCTATACTTTGCACTTGTGGGTGTGTGAGTAGGCAGTGGGGATCGAAGGATCCCTACTGAGTCTTCTCGTTGAGACTCACCCCTGCGGTTTTCAGGTGAGGACTCCAGACAGACTTAGCGAGGGGTGTGCTGCTGTGTGTCGCGCGCCGTCAGTTGTTGTTCCGGGGTATGCCCCGACGTAGTTGTTATCTTTATTTCTGGCCTGTATGCTTAATTATTTCTTTTCTGTTGGAGTATGTAATTATTTGCTGTCTCGAGTCACATTGTAATAACTTTTAATTCCTGCATTTTTCCTTTCAATTCAATGCGATGTGAATGTTTAGCTTAGTTTATTGTTTATTTCCCAGACTTACTTAGATCCTAGTTTGGTTCCAAATTAATGATTCGGTACCCATTTAGTAATCGGATCCCCGATTATACGGTGGCGGGTCGTTACATTAACACCAATCACTCTAGTCTGACCGAGGGACCAACCTAGTCAGAGAGTGGTAAAGGTGCTGAGAAAGGTGTTCCTATAAGGGGCGGGGGGGGTGTTGTAAGCCCCAATGCAGATGACCTACGGCCTGGATGGCATCTAATGTAATATAAGGTAAATATAGGTAACAAAAGGGATCAAAGATATGAGGACTGATGTCCAAGAGAAGAAACTGTTTGAATCGCGTCGCTGTTCACCGACGCTATTCAATACAGTAGTTCTTCTGTTCACAGATACTCGGACAGCAGCACAGCAGGCAAAAGAGGCTTAATAGCGTCTGCTAAGGGAGACGCATTTTGAATGGCGTCTTTCTTCTCATACGTGATTTGGAGCCTAAAACCACACAAGTGGCGGTAAAAATAGGGGCAGTCCCCTCTTAAATCATCCAAGCAAACAATAATCAATTAATCATGCATAATTCGATTTTAACAGATTTGGTTATCATGCAATCAACTATTAAATCAGTCAAATACACACTTTTATATCCAACTCACAACCTTTAATCAATCAAGGGAGAGCAAGATCTTGTCACAAGGGTGTGCACGTGGTGCATATAGGGATAAAAGTAACTAAAACACCAATTGGTGAAAGGAGTGCCCGAGGGACAAAAGTGGTGCACCGTGGGTGCTCGATGATAAAAACAAAAGCAAGAGAAAAGTAAAGATGGCAAGACAAGATCCCATCATGATTGCCAAAAAGCTGTGAGTACTCAATATCGGTCTATGGTGTTAATGATTTCATATTGATTATGTGACAAACAAAATATTAAAGTAAAATAGTGATCGCCAGAAGCCTAAAGGTTTCAAAGAAAGATTGCTTACCTCTTCTAATTTGGGAGATTGGTTCTTCGTTCCTTCTCTTTGGCCGGCCAAAGAAAAAGAGTCATTTTCTCGTTCTCTTGCTCTTATATTGGTTTCTTGATTTGTTGTTCCAAAGCTTCTCCTTTGAATCTCTTTTCTATCTTCTTTAAATCTCCTTTGTACCTTACAAGAAAGATGAAAGCAAACAAGAAAAGATCTAATTAGAAATAAAGTAGAGAGTAGTATCTATTCTATTAATGAATTCAAACATGCAATTAAACTAAGCTACTCACTTGTTTTGGGTTCTTTAAACCCCTAACATGAACATGGTAAAAAGGATGTGGTGAGTGTGTGTAACATGAAGTGATGAGATGAAACTATGAAGAAAAACAATGATTTACTCTATGAAATCAATGAAAAACTAGGAAGGAAACTAGTTGGTTGGCCCCTCCATAGCCTTGGTCTTCAAAAGCTTCAGAGGATGAAGAGGGTAAAGAGAAAGAAGCTTTAGATGAAGCACCTCTTGTTGTCCACATTTTCCTCCTTGAGAGCCTTCAAATACCTTGCTTTGAGCTCCAAAATCACCAATTGCCAACCTTTTTCAAAGGTCCAAAGGGTATTGTATTTATAGAGAGTGGTTTGGGGGTGTTTTGGCCTTCAAAAGGAATCTCTCCGTAGTCGGACTTACCTTGGATGAGCATGGAAGAGTTTGAAGCATTCCCAACATCGCAAATCAGATCATCTCGGCCAAATCATGTTTATCAGGAAACTCTCAAATCGTGTCGCCCAAACGGGACGTCATTTGGCTAATTAAAATGGCCAAAATAAAAAGGAAATACGAAAAGGTAACCGAAAAAGATTAGGAAACCTAAATTGCATCTCCCTAGAGCGACGTACTTTAGATAATTAGGAAATTAATTCGAATTAAAAATTAGAAATCCAAACAGATTAGGACCTAAATGGCGTCTCCCATAGGCGACGCTATTCAGTTAATTCTATCTGAATTTAGGAATTTAATTCCGAACTAATTTCAGCTAGAAATCAAAATGGTGTCAGCCTTGGGCGACGCTAATCAACAAATTTCGAGAAAAATCAATAAAAATTAATTAATGATTAAACATCAGACCATTTTGGGACATTATAATTGTAACATGAAATTTACTTAATATGAGGTCAAAATTAGTGTGTCTACAATTAAGGGACTCAAAATGGAACTGTGGATTATGTCTGAAGACGATGACTATGGTGTAATCACACGCAAAGATAAATGGGTTGATAGTGACAGACATCTTGTTTTTTTGAATAACAGGGCTAAGAGCATCTTGTGCTGTGCACTCAGGAAGAAGAAGTTCAATAGAGTTTCAGCTTACAAGACAACACAAGAAATGTGGCAGAAGTTGGGACTTACATATGAAGGAATAGACAAATTAAAGAAACTCGGATAAACATCTTGATCTCACAATGTGAGAAGTTCAGAATGGAGCGAGCAGAGACAATTACACAGATGGACATCTTGTGTGAAAAATTCTTAGATCTCTTTTAAGTCAATGGACTCCCAAGGTGACTCCTATTGAGGAACCTGATGTGTAACGACCCGCCACCCTATAATCGGGGATCCGATTACTAAATGGGTACCGAATCATTAATTTTGGGACCAAACCAGGATCTAGTAAGTCTGGGAAATAAATAATAAACTAAGCTAAACATTCACATCGCATTGAATTGAAATAAAAGTGCAGGAATTAAAATTATTACAATGCGACTCGATACAGCAAATAATTACATTCTCCAACAGAAGGAAATAATTAAACATACAGGCCAAAGATAATTAACAACTACATCGGGGCATACCCCGGAACAACCGCTGAAGACACACTACACCCGGCCGCGCGCCGCTCTAAGTCTGCTGGGAGTCCTCACCTGAAAACCGCAGGGGTGAGTCTCAAGACAAGACTCAGTAGGGATCCTTCGATCCCCACTGCCCACGCACACACCCACAAGTGTAAAGTACAACTAACAGTAAAGTAACAAGTGTAGTGGCAGGTACGATATCTAATTCTCTACGTGAGAACACATGCGGTCGAAATATAATAATCATGCACATTCTAAGCCAACCGTTAGAAAACCCACAACAGCCGTCTCGATAGAACTCGCCGACCGTACAAACAACGGTGGGAAAAACCTCGACCCGCTGAGACCAAGGAGTAGCCCCTCGGATAGCACGCTCGCTACTCCAGCCCAACCGGCTCAGGTGACTACCCCTTCCCTCAGCATGAGTGACTCTCCGAATGTACCACTCCAACACCGGTACTAGCTGACCCCGGGGTTCACCAGGTGACCCTCTCTCACTAGGCGTCACCCCGCCCACGCCCCCACCGGCGCTGTGCTCACGCCCCCACCAGCACAGGGTGATAAAGCGCTACAATGTCACTCCAGGTCCACAGTAACTGAAAACCCAACACAGTGCAATCCGGTCACGTGAAAATCCCGCGATCGCTCAACACATATAGAACCATCCGATCGTGAGGAATCTGTCTCTATCGGGTGCACTAAAACATGTGCAAACTATCTATCTAGCAATGTGAACACGTTTTACTGGCATGCATTAGTGAGATTCTGTCTTGAATCGCGTCGACCGAGGTCGACGCCATTCAAGCTCCATATACAGGTTCATATAAATTAGTCTTCAGAATCTGGCCTTAAAAGGCGTCGACACTCATGGTCGCCTTTCAAAAGGCGTCGACATCCCCAGACGCCTTTCAACACAAAAATCCGGAATTCCCAAGGCCTTAACCAGGGGATTTCTGCCGTTAAAACGCGTCATGGATGCCCGACGCCGTTCAAAAACGCGTCGTTTACCCATGACGCCTTTCAGCCACAGAAATTCCAACCGGGCAGACTGTCTGTCAGTCAAATCCTGTCTAAAAAGGCGTCGTGATGGCCCGACGCCCTTCAAAAAGGCGTCGTCCATGCACGACGTCTTTCAAGCCCAGGAACCAGGAACGCCCTAAACCCGAGGGCTCCCTTATATATGTTGATTAAGGGAAAAGTGTGATGATGATAACACAGGTAAGTTGTTGATTAAGAAGTTGGACAAATTGGACCTGGATCAAAATGAGAAGGAAGATCCATTACTGGAAGAGCTACAACAAACTATAGATCAACATGAAGATCTACCTAAAGAACGGAGATATCACAGAGATCATCCCAAGGAGAATATACTTGAAGATCTATAATAAGGAGTACAAACGAGGAGTAAGACCATTCTTTGTGACTATATTACTTTTGTTTCTCAGATTAAGCCAAAAATAGTCAATGAAGCACTAAAGAATGAATCCTGAATTTTTGCTATGCAGGAAAACCTGAACCAATGCTAGAGAAATCAAGTTTGGTTTCTTATGCCTAGAGCATCATATCAACTTGTAATTGATACCAAATGGGTGTTCAGAAACAAAATGGACGAGTCTAATATGATTACTAGAAACAAGGTCAGACTAGTTAATCAAAACTATAGCTAGGAGAAAGGCATAGACTATGATGAAATCTATGTCGGATTCTACTTATATATGCATATGCATTTAATTTAAAATTATTTCAAATAGATGTTAAAAGTGTATTTTAAGCGTATTTTTAAATGGTTTTATAAAGGAGAAAATTTATGTTGAACAACCTCCAGGTTTTGAAGATCATATTTTTTCTTAATCGTGTTTTCAAATTGCATAAGGTATAATATAGTCTAAAGCAATCTCTAAGAGTATAGTATGAAAGGCTAAGTGCTTTTCTCATTCATCATGATTTCACTAATGGTAGAGTAGATAGCACTGCTTTTATTCAAAAAGTAAGAAAAAAAACTCTAGTAGTTCAAATATATATAAATGACATCATATTTAAAGCCACTAATGAATCTCTTTACAAGAAATTTGAAAAGCGGATATAGGGGGAATTTGAAATGAGGATGATGGGAGAACTAAGTTACTTCTTTGGACTACAAATCAAGTAAATGAAGGAAGGTATCTATGTCCATCAGGACAAGTACAGAAAATACCTACTGAAGAGGTACGCTTTTAACAAACCTAAAGCCTTGACAACTCCTATGAGCACTTCCACCAGACTGGATGTAGACCCTCAAGGTAAAACAGTAGATCAAAAGATCTACAAAGATAGAGAGAGCACCAGTGGTACATGTGGTACATTCAATTTCTTATAGGTTGCCTGATTTCATTGTCCTCCAAGATGCAGAACTCTGTAGCTTTGTCAACAACAGAAGCAGAATATGTAGTAGTTGAAAGTTGTTGTGCTCAGTTGCTGTAGATCAAGCACCAAGTAGAGAATTTTGGATTCAAGGTAGATGCAATGCCAATAATGTGTGACAATACCAGTGCCATCAACCTAACAAAGAAGCCCATACAACACTCCATGACCAAGCACATTGAGTTAGACATCACTTTATTAGAGATCATATAGCTAATGATAATATTAGAATGAATTTTATTTATACATTACATCAACTAGCTGATATCTTCACGAAATCCCTTCCCGAAGATAGATTCCCTTCAATCAGAAGAGAATTGAGTATGTGCAATTTATGAAGGTAATAATTAGTTGAAATCATGAAATTCAGATAGACTTCTAAAAGGGAATGACTAGATAGATCACTTCTGCAATTACAATCGAAATTCCTTCGTTAATTGATTCATCTCTGACTAAATCGCTACCTTAATTGCTTCTCAAATTAAGGATTCTCAATCGATTAGCGAAAATCCTTAATCCATTAACTCCTTGTTCTTGAATCTATTCTTAATCGCTTCACGGTTAATCGATTACTTTCTGTACTTCTCAATCAATTCACTTTAATTAATTGATATTACACCTTAATCAATTTCCTTAGTTAATCCATTGCTTCCTATGTTCATTAATTGATAATGTTTGTTAGTCGATATCCTACTTCATTAATCGATATACTCATTCAATCGATTCAATTCTCTTTGATCGATTATTGTTGCCAGTTCATTTTGATTATGGCTCCGTAATTGATTCTCATCTTAGATCGATTACTCCTCACTTTAATTACTATTGCCTTGTTATCGATTATGTCCTTAAGTAAAATTGATTTTTTATTTTTTTTAAAACAAGAACTATCTTTTGACTGAGCCCTATATAAAGGGAGGTTTAACCTTCGTCTTCCCACCTTCCGAAAGGTCATTGTCTTCTTCCTTGCTTTTAAATCTTGCCTATTTCTAGAGCTCCCATGCAAAGGAAGATTTTCTAATTCTCTAACTTCCAACTCGATTTCTCTTAAAAGGTAGAATATTTTTTATTCATTTTATTTCCTCTACTTTTCCCCTCAACTTACTTAGTTGATCAAAATATTTTTTTTTTCAGATTCTCATTCCGTACTCCTCTGAAACCCTAGACTTTTTGAAATGATTGCATTTGGATCTGCATCTGTTCCAATAGCTGGGACTGGGCCAGTTGCTCTAGCTACCTTCGTAGTCTACTTTCTCTCAGAGGCTAAATACCATAATTTTTTTGGCAGACAAAGTGGATTTTCGCAATTGCAAGAAGGTGAATTTTGTCGAGCTCAACAAGAAAGGACTTAAAAAAGTAGAGATGTTGCTGGTATGGCACAAATGAAAATACATTTTTGAAGGTAATGAGCCTTGTTACAAGGATTTGGTAAAGACTTTTTACATCAATGTTTTAAAGAAGACCTCTACATTTATCACCAGCAGTGTGAAGGGAAAGAGAATAGAGATCAACCCAGGATTACTTGAACAACTTTTTGGGTGTGAAGCCAAAGGACTAGGGACAGATGCTAGTGAGGATATAATAACTAAGGCCAGAGGAATAGTTGGACCCAGATATGTATTGAAGAAGGATTTTGTAGATGTTATCCAGTTGTTTGTAGAGAAAAGAATGTTGCATCTGATCATTGTACATCTATTGATGAGTACAGGGACTACATTCTCTGTTGTTACACAAAAAGAGTCAGACCTTCTCTACTAGATGTTGAAGAAGATGCAAGTTAATCTGCCTACATATCATTCGTAACATGGCAGATACTATTGATGAGGTGCAAAAACCCTAGAAGTCAAATAGTGTATGGCTTCCCTATGAACATCTCTTGATTGTGATTTTCAGACATTTTGGGGTGGACCTTACGGATAAGGAAGAATTATCACATATGCCAATGACTTCTAGCAGTCTAAAAAGGAGTCAATTTACTTTTAGAAATGACATGTGGCACAATGTCCCTCCAGAGGATCCAAATATTATAGTGGGTCCAGTGGCAGCTCCTCCATCAGCAGCACCAGCAGCAATAGAGGCTAAACCAATAGCAGATGTAAGAGAAGTTGTGGACCAACCACAACCAGTAGATATTGCAGAGGTGGAAATGCAGCTTCAGCTTGCAGAGATTCCCATAGAAGCAACTCGGGAACCCTCTTCTCAACCTGTATGTGTTGAGGGGGAGCCTACTCTTGAGAGGGAGGCTCAAGATATTGCTGAAGAGCAGTTGATAATTGGAGAGGCAGCAGCTCATATTGATGAGCTATTGAGAAACACATGATTTTTGCATCCTCAACCAGAACCTATGCCTATGTCTCTTCCTTCTCCTCCTCCTCCTAGGCCTCAGAAGGAGCAAGTATGGAAAAGAAGGGAGGACAGAAAAGAATAGTAGGGTCAGCTCACTGAGGTGATTAAGAGATTGGATCAGCACCACACTGATCTTCATGAGCTAAAGACAGGGACGCTTAAGATGAAGAGTATCTTGGAGTATGTGCTTAGGACTGTGTCTGAGCTGAGACTTGGGCAGATAAGAAGTAAGGTAATTCATGTTAGAAGGAGGAGGATTGGAACTACTCCTCCTGCCACTTCACCTTCTCCTTCCCCTCTTAGAGCACCTTCTTCACTTAAAGAGCCTTCTCATTCTAGAGGACCTACTCCTCCTAGAGTTCCTATTCCTACTCATCCTTCATCTTCTACTTCACCTGTTGAACCAATAGCTGAAGAACCCTAGTCTCCTCAGCCATCACCTTCTATTCCAAATAAAACACCCTCCTCAATTCATATCTCTAAGAGTATACATATTTTAGACAGTGTTCTTGTACTCTCAATCACTCATCCTCTTCCCAAACCCACTAAGGAGCCTACCACTTTTAGATCTTCACCATCTCACCCGCTTAGAAAATTCACTGATGCACCTCATCCACTAACATCAGTTGGTCCTTCATCTACTTTGATCCATCAAACATCCTAGTTCTTCTTATAGACCATCTAGTTCCTCCTTCTATAGTGAACCATCCACCTAAGTACCTACATTTCATGATGAGGAGTTGTTTCCTTCACCTAGAAGACCTATTTCACCCTCTCCTTATCCTCCTCCATCACCTACCTGAGTCCCTCCTACCTTTGTTGTAACTCCTCCACACTCACCTAGAACCACTTCAGAGGAGCCAGTTCCTACCTCTTATGCAGTAGAGACCTCCTCTCAGATGAAGTTCCCTGTGAAATTAGAACTTGAGGAGGTGGCAGAGCCAGTATTTGGAGATGGCATTCCTCTTGCACAAGTTATAGCATCTCCTAAGAAGAAAAGGAAGGCCAGCACATCAGCTAAAGGGACTGAGAAACAGAAAAAGTTTAAAGTTAGGTCTGTAGTACAAATATTTCCTTTGTTCAAAGATATTTTTTTAGTTGTTCCCAGGCACAGACTTCTATACATAGATTATTTGAAAAGGAATGCTAGATTAGAGGCCTTGGGACTTCATATTCTATCACTTGATGAGTATATTTAGCAATACATTACTTAACACCAGATATCCAGCTAGGAAGTATAAAAAGTCAAAGACAACTCAGTATTCTAGACTAAAGAAGAATGGAATAAAGCTCATCCTTCTCTCTTCTTCAGATTCATTCAAAACAATGCTAGCAAAATGAAGAAAAATCTGCCTCCTTGGACCCTTCTTGAGTGGATGGAGGCAATTCATGAGCTAAAGTGAGGTAAATATATAGAGGCAACCAAGTGGAAAGATCAAAGATTCCTTCAATTCAATGAGAGTAGTAAACGCCCTTGAGCTCATTTTGATACAGTTTATGTACCTCATCTGGGCTGCATAGATATCACAACCAGGATCCCAGATTGAGCTATTAGTGAATCTTGATCTAAACACCACCCCATGCTGCATTAGGTTTCCTAAAATTCATTTTTTGATGATGGATACACCTAAAGGGGGTCAGATCATGGAATTATATGGTAAGTTCAAGGCCAAGCAAAATGCAAAATTTCAAACTCGGATATATAATATTTTAAATGGAAAGATCAAAGATTCCTTTAATTCAATGAGAGCAGCAAAGCCAGGATATATAATAATTTTATTTGAGCATAATTGTTATTTTGTCCACCACAGAAATCTAATTTTAATTTATTTTGTGTGAATAGGACATAAAGAACATGTGGCGCAGTTGGTTGGACTACTGGATGCCATTGGAGTGACCCGAGTTCAAATCCTAGCAATAACATTTATTTTTGTGCATGGGATAAATGTAGGACATTTTAGGCAAGAAAATCAATAAGAAGGAGATCCTAACTTTTTCTCCAATGAAGCCACAAGGAGAAGCCATGCCCCCCCCCCCCCCGGATCTCCCCCTTTTCTTTTTCTCTCTCTCCTTCTCTTTTTTTAAAAGATCCGAATCCTTCTTTATTTTTTATTCTTCTCTCCTCCTTCTTCTTTCTCTTTCTTCTTCTTCTCTCTTTCTACAAACAAACCCTTCCTTCTCCTCTGTCTTGCTTTTTCTCTCTCTGATACGCAGCTCTCTCCCCTCTTCTTTTTCTCACCCTCTATTTCTCTCTCCGACGAAAACCCTATTCTATATATATTTTATTGCTTTGTTCTCTCTCGCTCCCCTTGCTCTATCTATCTCTTGCTTGTTCTCTTCTCTAACACGCATCTCTCTCTTTCCCTCTCTCCTTCTTTCTTTCTCTCTATTCTCTTCCTCTCTCTCAGTTTGTGCTCTCTCTCTTTCCTCTCTCTCTCTCCTTGGCTCTCCCTTTTTCTCTCCGTCCAGGCCGAACCCAACCAAAGGAGCCACCCGTCGCAGTAGTAGCATCAGCACAGCTTCCTCCATCATCTAGTCAGAAGGCTTTCCAACTCTAATGCACCAGAGAAAGATTTCTTCTTCATTTTTCTATTTATTATTTTATTATTGAAGTTGTTTTCTCTAGATTTGATGTAACAAAAAGTTAATTAAGGAAGTAAATATCATGTTTAAAATTATCTTTCTAGGGTTTAATTTAGTTTATTTTAGTTGTTTGATCAGTAGGTATAGTAATTTACTATTCATCTCCTTCTTCTTCGATTTATTTCTCTTAACTTAGACACTTTTTATCAAATTTGATTGATATCCGTTATTTAGTTTAGATTTAACTTTTATTAAAAATGTTAAAAAATAAAATAAAATAAAAAATTTTGATAAATAGTAGCAAGGGGGTATGTGGCAAATTTTGGTTGGAGTGGACTATATGTATGCTTGCAGGAAACAGAATGAGTGGGAGATGCATTAAATGCACTTCCCCTTAACCTTTTAACTCCTTAATATTGTGTCGATATCTTCTTGCATGTTTTTATTAGATTTTCTTTTACTTGTATGAGTAATATTAGTTTCATTTGTAAATTTTAGTGTAACATTAGTTTTTTATTTTAATTTTAATCCACTCTCTTTTTAAATCTCTACTTTGAACATTTTAATTAAAAACTTCAAAATTTTCAAATCTAAAATTTATTTCTTCGTGGATCGACTCGGTTTTCACCACTTAACTATTTTAAAATTAAATTGTGAGTCCAGTAATTTGAAGTTTAACGACGCACATCGCGTGGACATCATGCACCAAACAAGAAAGATCCTTTGACCATGCAAGAGTATGAGGACCAACAATCTATTGCTTACTCTCTGGATACTTATATCAACTGGAAACATAAATGTTTAGCTTTTTACAATATGAAGAGATAATTGTCTCAGAACTAGTTGAAGTGTCCACTGAGAATTGTTGAATTTTTGAGATTCACGAGGAATCTAGTTCCTCCTATTCTGAGAACCCAAGTATCTCCAACAGAGTATACAGCCATAATGACGAGAGCATATAAGCAGTCTTGTCAAAAGAAGCTTCAAGCTAGTCAGCCAATTGAGCTCTCCTTAAAGGCCTTCTTATCTAAATCTGAGTTTCTTGCACAGAAGACCTGGGAGATTATTACCACTCATGCTCTCATGGTCCCAGAATCCTTCATGTAGTTCTTATGATCTTCTCTCTATACCTATTCTCCTTTTTTAGTGATTGACAAAAAGGGGGAGAAATAGTCTATCCAACAATTTTCTCCCATTTCTATTATTTAGTTTAGTACATAAAATTGATTTTTCCCAGCACATAGAACACATGTTCATTTGTTCTATATCCTTCTTTATGTGATATGTGCGTTATGTATTTTTTGTGTTGTGAGCTATATTCTTACATTTTCAGAAGTTTTGTCATCACCAAAAATGGGGAGATTGTTGAGTAAATTGTGTACTTATTTAACTCCCATATTTTGATAATAACGAACAATGAAAATGTTAGCAATAAACAGTAATTACACTTTCTTTAATAGCTAATTTAATCATTTTATATGTTGTTAGTATCACTGTTATATGCTTAGCTCTAGACTTAGTCAAATTCAGGAGGTCTATAGTCATATTAATTACAAACTCAACTGAAAAATTGATCAAGTACTTATCGCTAATCGATTAACAATAGATTTATGTGTTCTGACTTAGTTAATTGATTCATTCTTCATTTTGATCACATAACTCCATTCGATTAATGATATAACCTTAATCAATCACCCGTTTCAACTATAGTTATAACGCCAATCGATTATTGCTTTGATTGCTCCCTTCGATTAACATTATTATACTAATCGATTATAGTTTTACGTTTTCGCTTAGAGTATCGATAAGTCAAGAATCAATTATATGTTCAAATCTTTAACTTTGATTATAGTTTCATGATTAATCGATTACTCCTATAGTTTGAAACTTCAATTATCATTTCACGATTAATCAAGTATTCTTATCATTTGAAACTTCGATTATCATTTCACGATTAATCGATTACACTTATTGTTTGAAACTTTGATTATTATTTCATGATTAATCGATTACTCTTATCGTTTCAAATTTCGATTACTATTTCAAAAAGTTTAATCGATTACTGTAACGGATTGCCACTTCGATTATAATCTCATGACTAATCGATTACTATGTTGGGATCAATCGATTTTAAGACTCGAATTGAACTTCAAGTATCTTTATGTTCTTAAAACAATTAATCATCATTCTTTTGGCTTCAATTAACTGCCTTCTTCAGATCGATTAATGAGTATGTTGCCTAGCGATTTTGACTTAGATTATCGTGGTTACTGAATCGATTGATGTATATTTTTTTAGCTATTATTGATTTGATCTAAATATTTGCATGCTGGTTACTTTATTGTTCCTCGTGATATGACTGTCTAATCCTGTAGCAAATCTTTTGTTGCTCACTTTGTTAGTGTTCTTTTTCAATCTTACCTCTAGCATTTCTTTTTATATTAATCTTTCAGTTAGAGAGATTTTCTATAGCTTTGACTGACAACCCCTTAGACTTTTTCATATTTCCTATGACACTGTACTATTATATTATTATTAAAATTCTACTACGCTGACAGCCAGGGCAGAAAAAGTATGTTGTGTAACTTTCTATTTTAGGCTACTAATAGAAATCTTACCAACCAGTCTGAAGATGTACTTGAGTACCCTTGGACTGCATGCACCTGGTTACTTATGAAGTTTCTCCTATCAGTAGAAACTCTCTCTCTTACTGAAGATTTAAACATTAGTCTCAAGCGGAAGCTTCTCTCCAATGTCTTCTTGTCTAGTCTAGTGAACAAATTTTTCAAGACTTGATATATAACCTGAAGCCCTTGTTCAGACAGTGATATATAGAGAGAGAGTAGACGGCTCAAAAGGAAACAGAAGAGAAAAATATGAGTCTCTTCTTGCCTAAATAATAATCAGCAAGAAAGAGGGAGCGATAGAGAATTCTTCCATAGTTTGAGTTCTTCTGCCACATGCTGAAGCTTTGGGAGACTACCTAGAGATCAAGAACTGTGTTTCCAATTTTACACTTGTTTATATTATTGATCTTGTTTGTCTTCACTTGTGAAGACTTGCCTTTTCCAAGGCACCACTGTATTCTTTTTGCTATATAACTCTTTGAGTTGTTTTTCTTCTTTCATGTTGTAGGAAGAGAGGGCTTGTTGCATACAGGAGGTTGTTTCCTCTTCACTGAGTTGAAGAGCGGACCGACAGTTCTGGGAGTTACTGTATAACCTACAAGGGGTTGGTACATTACTATACTGGAACTCCCAAAAGGATTGCTTGGGGACTGGACGTAGGTCTGGATAAACTGAACCAGTATAAATCCTTATGTTCTTTGTGTGATACATATTGGCCGGTCAACATTGGGTAGTGAAGAAAAAGGTAGTTAATCTTCCCTTATTCATATTGGCTGGAATGAAGAATGCTAAGAAAATCTCAAGAAGGAGTCCAGCACCTTTGTATGGCAACCCTATGGCCATTTACTTACTATCATATTCAGACACTTTTCTATTGATTTGGACAATGAAGAGGCTACTGTTTCAAAACCCATTGCCTCCACAAGTGCAGTACAACAGTGGATTCATGGAAGGAAAATGGTTAACAAGTCAGCCTTGATGGAAGACCCAATGGAAGAAGTCCCTCAAAATGCTGACCAACTAGCACCCCCACTTGCTCAAGAAGAAGCACCTACAAATGAAGTACAACCTACTATCGGAGGAGTCCAATCAGATGTAGTGAACCTCACAACAAGTTGAGCAAAGTGTTATAGAACAAACAAGACCAGAGGGATTGGTAGAGGAAACAATTCCAGTGACAACCCAAACTATTGAAGGAGGATCCTTTGCAACTGAAGTATGTCAATGGGAGTCAGAGTTAGAACCAGTTGAAGAGAAGAACTAACCAATAAGGGGATGTGGAGATCGGATCTCGGCCCTATGTCAGTCAGGCAGAACAATCTGAGGCAGAAGCTCAGTCGAGGCATTCTATTGGACATGAACAACCTTCATCTATTGAGGGGGAGCCACGACACATGTGAAGACTTCAGAAGAAACTAGAGCACAGGCAACCAAAGTTATAGTTATTGGTTTATCGTGTTTCTCAGGATCGCAAACGCAACGGAAAATATAAATTAAAATTACTGTGATCCATGTCTGTTTCGATAAAACAAAAACGATCAGAATGGGTAATCGATCATTATCGCACGCAGATTCAAATCCGTGTCCAAACGATTACGTCGGTGTGACACTGCCAGCCGCATAAACGTCCGGCCTCTAGCGAAGTCCATGCGATCCTCCTCAAGGTGGATTTCCTCTCGTTCCTCATTCTTCGCAGCCCACGAACCCTTCGTCGTTCGCCGCAACGACCACCGCAATGCATGGTCGAATTCCCATCAAACGGGAGTCGGAGAAGATGACAGAGCAAACCCACAGCAGAGGGCCGGCCTAGGGCACCAGAGAGAGAGAGGGAGAGAGGAGGGGGCAGCCAGGTTGAGCAGCAGCTTGGCCTGCTTAGCCTGTTCACTACATTTTATATTAATCGCGCAGTTTTTCATAAAAACCCCCAGTTTAATATAAAACCCACTTTTAATCTATCGCTTTGAGAATCATTTGCGTATGACCCTCTAGGCCCAATTACAAGTCTGGTTAATGGCCCATTAAGCCCACTGACCCCTCACTAACTCATTAATCAACTAATAACTCATATTAATTAATTAATTGACCAAATCAATAATGCACATTGAATTCGGTTGGACCTCCGATCACGTTGGGTGCCAAGCATGTAACGACCCGCCATCCTATAATCAGGAATCCGATTACTAAATGGATGTCGGACCATTAACTGCGGGTTCACACCCGGATCTCACACAACGCATCTGGAGGAGTAAGCGTTAAACAAGGCTAAATATAACAATCACATGGACCACAAGGAAATTACGACTGCGCAGGAAGGAAATTAACAATGTCCGTATACAGTCCAACAATAATTACATGGTCCAACAAATTAAATAAGTACAGGCAGAAGCAAAGTACAACAACATCGGGGCATACCCCGGACCTGAGATAGTTGTTGGTCCACACACCAAGGAGACACCACACGCCGCCACACGCCACGAGGTCCACACCTGAAACCACAGGGAGTGAGCCACACCAAAATTGGGCTCAGTAGGGATCATCCGATCCCCGCCTCCCACTCACACACCCACAAGTGTAATAATACAGAAAGATGGCAATTAAATAAAGCAGTAAACACAACTCCCAAAACCTGATATGAAATGTATGCAAAGGCAATGCAACAGACACAGTTCTAAGTAATCTGAATAACCCAACACAATGCCACAACTCATAACCAAGGGTCAACTAAGCGACCAAACCACACTGTCGACCGCAGACAAACGTCGCCTCACAACACCACCAATACTCACGCCTGACCGCCCCTACAGTGTTCCGGGCACCGTAGGGTGAGGTAGTGAGTCAAGCTAGGACTAACTGGGACCAGTGAACCACCACTACCCAGCTACGTGTGCACACAAGCAGTCTAGACTACTGTCCTACCGACCGGACTTCCTCCACGCCAGGCCTCGGCGCTTCAGGAGGGCCCTGGGGACCGGCGAGACCCCCGTCAAGCCAAAGCTATAGGGACTACCCACAACCCTAACCTCCCGGGCTGCATCAGGCTAAAGGGCGAAGGGTACCACTCGCAACCTTGATATCACAGGTCACATCAGGCCCAGTGGCTAAAGGGGGTAAAACAACTCCAACAGTACCACACCCAGCTCTACAGCAAGAAACGCCCCGGAAGCTGCCACGACAATCCAGAAAAACCCCGACCCGCTGAGACCAAACAGCAACCCCTCGGATAGCGCACTGGCTACTCCGGCCCGACGGGCTCAAGGTGGTTCTATCTCCCTCAGCCAAAGGTGAAAACACAACATGTACCCCTTCTCCACCGGTACAGCAACAATGCCTCACATACACCAAGGCCCTCCCATTTTGGCGCAAGGTGACAAACGTAAGCCACAGTTGTTCTAATTCCATAATCGCATAAGCACACACACACATGATGTAATTCCATTCACACAGAAATCCTCAGCCTCGATGTACAACTTAAAGCATGCATTTGTTGAACTATCTAACAGTGAAACACATATTAATAACAAGAGTTAATGAAGTTCTGCCTTGAATAGCGTCGCCCGTGGCCGACGCCATTCAAGCCCCCTAAACTGGTTGCCTGAAAGGCGTTGTCCTGGGAAGCCGCCTTTTAGAAAGGCGTCGCTGTCCTCAGACGCCATTCACAACGGAACCCGAAACTTGCAGAAAACTCAATCGGGGTGATTTCTACCTAAATGGCGTCGTGCTGGCCCGTCGCCATTCTAAATGGCGTCGTCCAGGCAAGACGTCAGTTAGCGTTGTAAGGAATCGCCTAGAACGCAGCGGAAAATTAAATCGATTCCTATGTATCAGTTGCTGGGATCGTAAAACGGACAATTAAACAAACGCAGGAAGAACAGTTCTTCACCTTTGCGGGGTTTCGAATCTCCCGTGGATGATTCTGACTGGGTAATCGCGCAGGCGCACGATCTCTAAAGGTATCCACACGAGCTCCCGATGCAGACGCGTTTTCCTCCTCAACTTGAGTACTCCGACCATATCTCAAATCCACCATGCGCGGAAAGAGAAAGATCTACTCCAAGAGAGAGAGAAGGAGAGAGAGAGAGGAGAAAGAGAATCTTAGGGTGTGTATGTCGTCCAACCTTTTTTACCCCTCCCCTTGGCCTCCTTATATAAGAAATAAGGATAAGCATAAGGATTAATCCTCATGATTATCCAAGAGTTTGGCTTTGGATAAATCTCCATTAAATATTCATGTTTATCTTGCGGCTTTTCATAAAAACCCAGATAAGTATGAAATTTAACATCTCTCAGCGTCTGACGAGAACTCTTATGTGTGTGACCCTCTAGGCCCATATATCAGTTCGGTTTCAGGCCCATTAAACTTAGAACTAATTCTAAAGTTTAATATTTATTAATTAATATTTAAACATCATATGTTAAATAATTAATTTAAAAAATAAGTGGTTTATCATCTGATGATTAATCCATTTGGCCTTCTGACCATGAACGGTACCAAACACTACCTCATGATCCCAAAAGATATAAGGGATAATGTTCCCTTTATTTGAACCTTTCCGTCTGCATATACCGCACAGATAAAATCCTTCACTCATCCAATGTCCCAATAACGCAAGGGTATGGTTTTATAGTCAAACCTTCTATCGCATTATTCAGATGGATTCCAGTACTCAATTAATTTCTAGAAAGACATCTCTTTCATTTGACCATGGCCAGAAATTTCTGTGTACACATCCATAGGACATTCTCTCTCCAGTCTTATACCAAGAGTGAGTGATCCCTTGTTGTCAACTCAATTACCTTCGCAAGCTTTCCACTGTATCTGAGAGATTGACTATCGTGGGCTTAATTGTTAAAGTCCACAAGTCAGAGAATTAAGACACAATGGTCTACAAACAAGGTATCATTGGTGACTCAGGTCAAAGGACCAACTGTGCTACTGCAACGATTGAATTCCCTAGTTGACCAATAGGTATAATTACCTTCCAGGAATTCTAATTTGGGTCTGTTCAGTGAACTCATTATCTAATGAGCACCCACAAGTTTGTCTTAGTGTTACCACACGAGTGAATATGAGATCATTCACCCTCATCACATAAGCAGACATAACTTGTGTGGATCTTATTGGATATTTAATGTCCATCTCAAATATCCTATGATCGAGAACTGTTTAAGACAAGTGACTAAGGATATTGATCTCACTATCATGATCTCATCATGATTCAATATCCCTTACATTTGTCTACGGACCTTCATTACGATAGTTAATTTGCAAGAACTGTAAATGAAGAAATAATTGTCTTTATTAATAATCTGAACTAGAATGTACAATGAGTGGCTTTGAGGCCACCCAATTCTATCATTCTCCCACTTGGACTATAGCCAATCACCCATGTGTCTAAGTCCCATAGACTTAAGGTGACATTCTAAATTGTTTTGAGACAATTGCTTAGTCAAGGGATCTGCTACATTATCTTCATATGAGACTTTCTCAACTACTATATCTCCTCGGGCGATAATCTCACGAATCAGATGAAATCGTCTCAGAATGTGCTTTGAGTTCTGATGTGATCTTGGCTCTTTCGCTTGAGCTATTGCCCCATTGTTGTCACACAATAATGGAACATGATCTGAAATGCTTGGAACTACTCGAAGTGCAGAGATGAACTTCTTCATCCAAACCGCCTCCTTGGCCGCTTCAGCTGCAGCAATGTATTCTGCTTCGGTCGTCGAATCTGCAGTTGTTTCTTGTTTGGAACTTTTCCAACTTACTGCACCTCCATTTAACATGAACACAAATCCAGATATGGATTTGCTATCATCCATATCTGATTGGAAACTCGAGTCAGTAAACCCTCGAAGTTCCAAGTCGTTTCCTCCATAGACGAGAAATAGATCCTTAGTTCTTCTTAAGTATCTAAGGATACATTTCACCGCCTTCCAGTGTTCTTCACCTGGATCAGCCTGATATCTACTAGTGACACTTTGTGGGTGTGCACATCAGGCCTAGTACATAGTATTGCATACATGATAGATCCAATTGTCGAGGCATAAGGAACTCTATCAATATATGCTTTCTCTTCAGGTGTCTTGGGAGACATTCCTTTAGAGAGATAAATTCCATGCCTCATTGGAACGAGATCTCTCTTGGAATTTTCCATCCAAACATTTTGACTATGGTATCTATGTACATAGATTGGGATAAGCCAAGCATCCTTTTGGACCTATCTCTATAGATCCTTATTCCCAGAATATAAGATACTTTTCCCAAATCTTTCATGGAGAAGTTTTTGGATAACCAAGTCATTACTGATGACAACATTCCTACATCATTCCCAATTAGTAGAATGTCATCAACGTAAAGTACCAAAAAGGTAACTGCGCTCCCACTAGTCTTTTTATATACAAAAGACTCATCTTCATTCTTAATGAAGTCATAAGATTTGATTGCTTCATCAAATCTTTAGTTCCAAGTTCGGGATGCCTGCTTTAATCCATAAATGGATCTTTGCAGCTTGCATACCTTACTTGAATGCTCCTTGTAAGTGAATCCTTCAGGTTGTATAATATACACCTCTTCTTGAAGGTTCCCGTTAAGGAATGCTGTTTTCACATCTATTTGCCATATTTCATAATCATAGAATACGGCGATGGCAAGAAGTATTCTGATTGACTTAATCATGGCAACTGGAGAAAAGGTTTTGTCATAGTCAATGCCTTGCCTTTGACGATACCCTTTTGCTACCAGCCTTGCCTTGTATGTGTCAATCTGTCCATCTGCCCCGATCTTTCTTTTAAAGATCTATTTACTGCCAATAGGTACTATACCTTCTGGCAGATTAACCAAGTTCCAAACTTGGTTGGCATACATGGACTGAATTTCTGAATTCATTGCCTCTTGCCATTTCTCTGATTTTTGACTATTCATAACTTCTAGGTAGGTTTGAGGATCATCATCCTCATTTAAGTACACTTTTGGTTTGCCATCATCAATATGTCCAACATATCTTTCAGGCTGCTTAGGCACTCTACCTGATCTGCGAACCTTTTGTGTATTATCTTGAACAAGTTCTTGAGTCAATGGTTCAGTAGATGAGCCAGTATTGATTTGTGAGTCTAGAATTTCTTCCAGTTCTATCTTGCTCCCACTGTCTTCTTTTGAAAGATATTCTTTCTCTAAGAAGACAACTCTTTTTGCGACAAACACCCTTTGATCGCTGGGCTGATAGAAATAATATCCAAAAGTCTCTTTTGGATATCCCACAAATCTACACTTTTCTGTCCTGGAATCCAGTTTATCTGGATCATGTCTTTTGACATGTGCAGGACAACCCCTGACTCTAACATGCTTAAAGTCCGGTTTCTTTCTTTTCCATATCTCATATGGAGTGGAAGATACTGACTTACTGGGAACTTCGTTCAACAGATATGCAGCAGTCGATAGTGCATATCCCTATAAAGAGATTGGAAGTTTAGCATAACTCATCATTGATCGTACCATATCTAATAGAGTACGATTTCTCCTTTCCGATACACCATTTAATTGTGGTGTATAGGGAGGAGTCCACTGAGACAAAATACCATTATTCTTAAGATATTGTGTGAATTCTGTACTTAAGTATTCACCCCCTCGATCTGATCGAAGAGTTTTGATACTCTTTCCAGTCTGGTTCTCAACTTCATTTTTAAACTCTTAAAATTCTCAAAGACTTCTGACTAATATTTCATTAAATATATGTAGCCATATCTTGAGAAATCATCTGTAAATGAAACGAAGTATGAGTAACCACCCATACAATGAGTGGACATTGGACCACATGCATCACTATGTATTAGTTCCAATAAGTCCTTAGCTCTGTCTCCATGTCCAGAAAACGGAGCTTTGGTCATTTTTCCCATGAGACAAGCTTCACAAGTTGCAAATGATTCATAATCAAATGGATCAAGATATCTATTCTTTTGTAACCTAATGATCCTGTTCTCATTTATATGACCGAGCCTACAATGCCATAGGTATGATTTATTCACATCCTTATCTATTTGTTCAAGAGACTTATTTACTAGACAAACATCATATGAAATATCAAGTAAATATAATACATTCAATAAATATCCAGAAGCAAACAATTTGTCTCTTTGATAAATGGAACAACCTTTATTCTCAAGTTTCATAGAATATCCTTGTCTATCTAAACATGAAATAGGTATGATATTCCTAATAATGGTTGGAACATAATAACAGTCTATTAGTACCAATGAGTCTCTTGACGGCATCTGAAGTCTTACTGTCCCCACAGCTAACGCAACAACTTTTGCTCCATTCCCAAGTCTCAGATCTACGTCTCCGCGGTTCAATCTTCTTTTACTTGTTAGCACCTGCAAGTTATTGCAGATATGAGAAACACATCCAGTATCTAATACGCAAGATGTTGATTCTCTATAAGACAAGTTAAGATCGATCATGAGTATACTTGAAGCTTCACCAAGCTTCTCCTTTGTTTTTTCTACTAGATAAATCTTGCAGTTTCTCTTCCAGTGACCTTCTTTATGGCAGTGGAAACACTGACCTTTATCATTGACTTTAACTTTATCCTTTTGAACCACCGATTTACTTTTCACTAGCTTCTTTGGCTTACCTTTCTTAAAGGTATGTCCAGCTTTTCTTTTCTTATTGGTCTTACCAATAAGCATTACATGTAGCTTATCTTTCTAGATAGTGCCTTCTGCTGTCTTCAACATGTTGAGCAGCTCAGCTAGTGTAACTTCAATTTTATTTATATTGAAGTTGATAATGAATTGTGAAAAAGAATCTGGAAGGGACTGTAGGATTAAGTCGATGAGGTCATTGTTCATAACAAAGCCAAGCATTGCAAGCCTCTCAATCCATTCTATTATCTTGAGCACATGAGTTTGCACAGATGTACCCTCGCTCATTCTGGTCCTGAACAGTTTCTTAGATATCTCATATCTTTCTGTTCTTGATTGTTCACCAAACAACTCTTGTAGGTGATTCAGAATGGACTTAGGTTCCATGTTATCATGTTGTCATTGTAGTTCATTGTTCATTGAACCAAGCATATAACACTGGACTTTGATAGAGTCCTCCTTCCAGTTTTCAAACATCATTAATTCATCCTCGTTAGCATTTTCACCGGGTTGTTCTGGATCTAGTTGATCCAGGACATAGGCTAGTTTTTCACACCTGAGGACAATCTTCAGGTTGCGTAACCAGTCAATGTAATTAGGTCCCGTGAGTTTGTTTGCATCAAGTATGCAACGAAGGGGGTTAGGTGACGACATAGCGACCTACAAGGAAATATAATGAAAAATAAGCAGATAGTTCTTAAAATCAGATTTAGGACTTTTAATCTAGATTTATGCTCCCACTATTTTTCGGCGATCTGTATGACCCTCTAATATACAGATGGGAGATTCTGGTGATCTCCTAGTGGGGATCAGAATCCTTTGGGCGTCATGCATGTGATCTTGTGGTAGCACAACAAATCACATCAAGTCCCTTAGGCAGTCAACTCTTGACAATTGCAACATTTGCAATATCCGATCAAATTTAACCCCTGAATCAGAATGACCTTGTGGTAGCACAACAAATCAAATGATTCAGTTAAGTTTATCCATCATTACTCAGATAACATGAATTCATAGTGCAATCCTTATGGTACCACAACAAAACTACACTATTTGTCCATTTATCTTAATGACATCATGATAAAGTGTTAAATTGATCTTTTAAGGGCAATCATATGCATCATACTCATGTTTTTATCTGTAAAATAGCATGAAATGATAGATAATTGTGTAACAAGTCCAACGATATCAATTTCATCAAATTCTGACTTAAAAATATTGTCATTTCATGTGATTAAAGGAGTGTAGCGCATTTGCGGTTTTTCGACAAAACCGAGACGAAATGAATAAATATGATGATATTTTTATGATAATGCGCTAATTTATATTTATTTTGTGTGAACAGGACATGCCGATGATGCAGTACAGCTGGTGGAGTTTCCGAAAATTTGAGAGAGGTATAGTGTGCGGATTTCAACTAAAACAGGGGTAAAAATGCAATTTGATTCCTTCCTTTGCTGGAGTTTCCCAAAACCCACTATTTCCTTCTGTCTCTCCAATTTCCCAACCACATCCCTTCCTTTCTTTATTTTTTTTTAAAACCCTCTCTCTCTTTTTAGAAATTATCTCTCCAATTCCGAATCCTCCTCCTTCTCCAGTTTCCTTTTCCTCTCCTTTAATCTCTTTCCTTCCCAAATTTCGACTTTCTCTTCCTCTCTATAAAACCTCCCACGCACAGCATCCTCTCCCTCTCTTATTCGAACTCAACCCCGCAGCTTCTCCCTCCTTCTCTCTCTCGGATTCTCCCTCTCTCTATCCCTCCACAGCTCTCTCTCTCCCTTATTCTTTCTCCCTCTCGTTCCAGCAACCTCTCTCTCTCTCTCTCTAGCAAGCTTCTTCCTTTTCCAACCTTCTCTCCGCAGCCCTCTCCTCTTCTTTTCCAAACTCTCTTCCCGCAGCCTCTCCCTCTCTGTTCTCTCTCTCTCCTTCTCCGTTCTTTTTCAGCAACCTAATTCCCTCTCTCTTCTATTCTTTCTCAACTCCACAGCCGACTCCCTCTCTCCCTTCTATTTTCTCTCCCTCGGTTCTCCCTCTCTCCGTCTCTGCCCTCTCTCGGCTTTCTCTCCTTCTCTCCCTCTGTTTTCTCTCTCTCTTCTAAACCTGCGCCAGCAAGCCGGGTTTGCACGTCTCCAGCGCGTAGCCAGCTGCCCCGCCGTTCATGCATGCTGGCCAGCCGCGGTGAAGCCCTCCACCTTCTCCACGCACACACCCAGCGAGCACCAGCGCACCCCACGGGCCTGAAGCCTCCACCGCAGCCCAATCAAGCACCATCTGCTGCGCTTAAAGCCGCCGCACTCCACGCACCTGAAGCATCTGTCCACGCACACCAGCATCCGACAAAGCTTCCAGCTGCATCCCAGCACCGACAGCACCTCACGCTGCCAAGCTTCTCCAAGCGAACCAGCCAGCACCTGTCCACGTCAAGCTTCCACCTGCAGCGCCAGCAGCAGGCCTCCTCCAACGCGCCTCCAGCAGCAACGGCCCAGCAGCTGCACCTCCACGCCAACGTGCAGCAGTTCTTTCTTCTAAGCATCCTTCTAGCGGCACCCATCAAGCGGCAAAGTACCAACCTTCCTCCACGCACCAGCTCTCTTCCACGTGCTGTACATGCCCATGCATGCATGCACGCGTCTGCAAGTTCATCCTGTCGCTTAAGCCAGCAAATCCCAGCAACAACAGCAAGCGGTTACAGCAGCTGGTCCACTACGCCATACCCCCACAGCCGGTCCATTGCACCGGCAGTCTGCCTGTTGCTCTGTTTTTTTTTCCTATTAGTTTAAAGTTAGTCTGATTACTTAGGGATAGCTAATTGTTATTTAATATTTTTATTATTTAGTTTAAGTTTATTAAACAATTAAACTCTGTAGTTTGTTTCATAATTTTTAGCTAATTCATGTTTTTTGTTGCATGTAGTTAAATTTCAATGTCTTCGTCACAAATTTTAGTTGTGTTTATTATTTTTATATGTGTTTGCGTTTAATTTCTGAAAAAGAAAAAAAAAAAAAAAAGGAATTTGTTTAATTCAAGCAATTATGTTTTTAGGTTACATTAGTTAATTGTGTTTTAGTTTAATTAAGTAATTAGTTTATTTAAATTTTCACTTATTTTTAGATTAACTAAAGTCCAAAGTTTTTAAAGGTAAAATTCTATCTCCCTGTAGATCGACTCGGACTCACCACTATCAATTTCCAAAATTTGATTTGAATGAGCCGGATAAATTTAGATTGAACGTTTTCATGTGTTTAACGACGCACAATTCGAAACGATCAATTTTTGGCGCCGTTGCCGGGGAGTTAGATTTTTAATTTTGATTATCTTGGATTTAGTGTAATTAGTCTCTAACTAACCTTATTTTTCTTATTTTTGCAGGTAAATTGAAGAAAAAAAAAAAGGGGAAAGTGAAATCATGGTCAGTGTGTTCCAACTTTCTATGTTTCAATTTCCTTACTTTAGTTAGTTTCCAATTTTGTAGTTTCTAGTTTAGATAGGTTTCCATTAACTAAAAAAGAAAGAAACAAAAAGAGGAACATCCAAATTTAAAAAACCTTCATTGCCAAGATTAGAAACCTTCCATGCTAGGCATGCATCATCCTAGGAAAGCATGAGTTAGTTTCCTTTCACAGTTATTTCCATAAATTGTTGAAAATTGCGGAGGAAAGGTACATGTTTCAATTTTAGCAAGTCATTCATGATTGCATCAACACACCTTGTATTGATTTGTTGCCTTGTATTGCATTCAAAAAGACTTTAAGGGCAGCAACTTTAACCATATAAGGTAGGGATTTGATCACCCTTCCTTAGCCCACAAATCACCTTCCTTGCATTGCCATTTCCTAATCCAATTAAAAGCAAGTCGAAAGAGAATCTAGGGTTTACACCGTGAGTGGTTTAAATCTCGGGTTGCCTCCATTTTTGGCAACGGTATCTAGACTAGAGGTAAAAAGGCAAACGTCTAAGCGGGAAAGTGGTTCTCTAATTAGGTCCCTACGAAAGTAGGGGGAGCCTCCCACTACCCCACCTCTTACCTGGCCGTTGACTGATTGTGGTTGTGACTCGAGGTGGACTCCATTCACCTTGTAAGAAAATTTACATAAAGAGTCTAGGTTAACATTAGATCATCAGGATAATTTGTTTGCCAAAATTGTTTTCATTTAAAAAAAAAAAAAAAAACAAGAAATAGAAAACAAAATCCTCTCTCCATCAGTCCCAGTGCATGCAAGGTAGGAGATCTCAAAATCCTAACCTTCTAAGACCACTTGCTGAAATAGAAAGAATCCTACATCAAAGAAATCCACCACAAGATCCGATGGCTGATAATCAGGACCCACCAAAGCAAATGAAGGACTATTTCATTCCAAATCGATATCAACCTTCATCATGTATTCATCTTCCTCAGAATCCAGCCAATCAATATGAAATCAAATCTAGCACCATTCAGATGCTCCCATCCTTTTATGAGAATACTAATGAAGATCCTTATAAGCATCTGGATGAATTCCTAGAAATCTGTTCCACGGTGAAAATCCAGAACTTCACCGATGATGGCCTTATTTCCCTTTTCATTAAAGGACAAGGCTAAATATTGATTGGGAACTATAGGAAGGCCCATTAGGACATGGGAAGAGATGCAGAAAAAATTTCTCAAGAAGTTCTATCCTATCGGGCGGACCAATACCATGAGAAGGGCCATCACGAGTTTTACCCAAACTCCTGGGGAATTGATCCATGAATCTTGGGAAAGACTGAAAGAATTGCTTAGAAAATGCCCTCATCATGGGCTTTCAAAATGGCAAATTGTCCAAGCATTCTATGAAGGATTGTCTGAACAGTTTAGACAGATGGTGGATGCTTCATGTAGAGGGGCATTTATGATGAAAAATGAAGATGAGGCCTATGATCTGTTTGAGATGTTAAGTGAAAATTCCATTAATCATGCCTCATTATCATCTTATGAAAGGTCTGTTGGGCCATCTAAACGGACTGGAATGTATGAACTTAAGGCCCGTGGAGAGCCCGAATCTAGAATGGACATAAATCTGATTAATCAGAAGTTGGATAAGGTAGACATCTTGGCCCAAAAACTAGACCAACTCCTGGCCTTAAACAAGTAAGAGCCTACTTACCCAACACAATCTAGTCCATATGAAGGCCCGTCCTCTGCTAATCATGACATTTGTGCCTTATGCGCAAGTCTAACCCATCAAGTGAATGAATGCCCAACTGCGGCCCAACTTCCACCATTCATTCAAGAACAAGTTCAGGCTGCCCAGGGATTCTCCAGGCCCAATAATGATCCATTCTCAAATACTTACAATCCTGGCTGGAGAAATCACCCTAATTTCTCTTGGAAGAATCAGCAGGCCCCATTACCAATGTCCAATCCTCCCATGCATCAAGTCCCAAAGCCACAGAATTCATTCCAACAGCAATATAATTTCTATGGAAATGTTCAGGTTAGGGGATCTCAAGCCCAGTTTTCTCAACAGGCCCAGTATCAATCAGGTCAACCGGCCCCGTATCAATCAGGTCAATCGGCCCAATATCAATCAGGTCAATCGGCCCAGTATCAATCAGGTCAACCGGCCCACTACCACTCATTCCAATCAGGACAGCCAACCCAATACCATCCTCCACCCACTTACCAACAACCTCCTCAGCCCAACTTTGATGATAAATTCACTCAACTCCAACAACTGATTTTGACCCAGCAACAATCCATTGCTAAGTTGGAAAGTCAAATGGGCCAACTAACTGAGGCCGCGATGAGAAGAGAAGTAGGCCAACTTCCTAGTCAACCCGTTGCCAATCCAAGGAATCAACCTCCGGGTTTTCTACAGCAATCGGGCCTTTTACCTCAGCCTGGCCCGGTACCACAACCTAAAGGGCCACAATTTGAGAATGCTAAAGCCATTTCAGCCCTTAGGAGTGGGAGAAGTTTAGAAAAACCACATGCAGATGGAGAGTTAGCTAAAGGTTCCACTGATGGGCCTCAGGAAATTGAAAGTGAGAGTGAAGATGAACCCATCATGGAGAAGTTGGAGGAGGATCTGAAAGAAAAAGGGAAGATTGATGAAGGCCCAAGTTCTTATAAACCTAGGGTGCCATTTCCTAATACCTTGTTAGTTAAGCCCAATACCAGGAAGAAACTGGCCCAGAATGAGGAGTTGTTGGATTTGTTCAAACAAGTCCAAATTAATATTCCCCTCTTCGATGCCATCAAGCATGTGCTAGCTTATGCTAAGTTTCTCAAGGAATTATGTACTCCACGAAGAGAATCTAGAATGGCACCCGAAAAGGTTCGACTTTCTGAGGATGTTAGTGCAATTGTGATGAATTATTTACCTAAGAAGTTAAATGATCCTGGAGCACCTCTAATTTCATGTGACTTAGCTGGAGTTACATTTGATAGAGCTTTATTGGATCTAGGTGCGAGTGTAAATCTATTGCCAACAGCCATTTATGAGAAATTTGATATTGGAGAATTAAAGCCCACATCCATCATCTTGCAGTTGGCTGATAGGTCTGTGAAAACTCCACGGGGATTAATTGAGGATGTTATTGTGAAGGTTCATGATTGTTATTTCCCCGTGGATTTTCTTATTCTAGATATGGCATTACCTGAGGAACTCATTCACACCCCGATCATCTTAGGTCGTCCATTCTTAGCCACTGCCAAAGCTAATATAAATTGTGAAACTGGCATAATGAACATTTCATTTGGGGGTCAAAAGGTCCAGATTAATGTCTTCAAAGCATCTCAATACCCAGATCATGAAAAAGAATGCCATACTGTTGATATCTTGGATAATCTGGTTGAAGAAAATGAGATGTCCACATATGATCTTTTGAAGGAAGCCAACACTTTAAAGGACTCTCCTGGCCCATTAACATCTTGGCCCAAGGTTGAACCTTTACCAGCCTTACAGTCTGAGCCTCATGAGCTTGAACTCAAACCATTACCTGAGTCTCTCAAGTATATCTTTTTGGGCCCAGACCAAACTCTCCCGGTCATCATTGCGGCAAATCTCACATCGCCGCAGGAGGCCCAATTAACCGAGGTCCTCAAAGACCACAAGGGTGCCATTGGATGGTCGGTGGCAGATTTAAAGGGAATTAGCCCATCCATTTGCATGCACCACATCTATATGGAAGAGAATTCTAAGCCCAGTCGGGAGATGCAAAGGCGGCTTAATCCCAATATGAAAGAAGTGGTGAAGAAGGAAGTTGTGAAATGGCTGGATGCGGGTATTATTTACCCAAATATCAAACAGTAAATGGGTCAGCCCAACTCAAGTGATACCCAAGAAATCTGGATTAACAGTTATTAAGAATGATCATGGAGAAGAGGTACCCACTAGGCTCACCACGGGATGGAGAGTGTGCATTGATTACCGAAAGTTGAATTTCATGACTAAGAAGGACCACTTTCCACTCCCATTCATGGATCAGATTTTGGAAAAGTTATCGGGCCAGAAGTACTTTTGCTTCTTAGATGGGTACTCTGGATATAATCAAGTGGCTATTTACCCGGAAGATCAAGAAAAGACCACCTTCACGTGCCCTTATAGCACGTTTGCTTTTAGGAGAATGCCATTCGGATTATGCAACGCACCAGCCACATTTCAACGGTGCATGATGGCCATCTTCTCCGATATGGTGGGAGAATTCCTCGAAGTTTTCATGGATGATTTCTCAATCTTCGGGGACTCTTTTGAAAATTGCCTGGAAAATCTTAAACAGGTGCTAGCAAGATGCATAGACACCAACCTGATACTTAGTTGGGAAAAGAGCCACTTCATGGTTCGAGAGGACATTGTTCTAGGCCACATTGTGTCTGAAAGGGGGATAGAGGTAGATTAAGCTAAGATTGATCTCATATCCAATCTCCCTCCGCCCACCTCGGTCAGACAGATCCGTTCATTCCTTGGCCATGCCGGTTTCTATCGCCGGTTTATCCACAATTTCTCTCAAATTGCCCGGCCTCTAACTCTTCTCCTAGCTAAGGACGTTCCTTTTCAAATGGATGAATCTTGCATCAAGGCATTTAATTCTCTGAAGGAATCTTTGACCAAAGCCCCGATTCTTCAATCTCCAGATTGGTCTTTACCCTTCGAAATCATGTGCGATGCCTCTGATTATGCTATCGGTGCGGTTTTGGGACAAAGAATCAACAAGTGTCCCGTGGTGATATATTATGCAAGCCGCACCCTTGCCGATGCTCAAATGAATTATACCACCACAGAAAAGGAATTATTGGCTGTGGTTTTTGTCCTAGAAAAATTTAGATCTTAACTTTTAGGGGCAAAAGTCATAATCTATTCTGATCACTCAACTCTCAAATACCTGTTGACCAAGAAGGATGCAAAGCCTAAGCTTATTAGATGGATCTTACTCCTTCAGGAATTTGATTTGGAAATTCAGGATAAGAAGGGTTCTGAGAATATGGTAGCTGACCACCTATCCCGAATTCCGATATCTGAAAGTACACCGATCACTGATTCCTTTCCTGATGAGCATTTACTGACCATTTCCCACACTGTTGCACCTTGGTATGCTCACATTGTCAATTACAAGGTGACTAATTAGCTTCCGGAAGGATGGACCAAAAGTGAAAAGGACAAATTCTTTTCTCAGGAAAAATATTATTTCTGGGAGGATCCTGAATTATTCAAATTTTGTCCTGATCAAATCATTAGGCGATGTTTTCCTGAAGAAGAACAACAGAGTGTTCTTAACTTCTGCCATAATCTGGCCTGTGGAGGCCACTTCTCAGGAAAGAAAATTGCCGCCAAAGTCCTACAAAGTGGTTTTTACTGGCCCACACTTTTCAAAGATGCCCATGAATTTAGCAAAACTTGCCTCCGATGCCAGGCCGTAGGAAATATGGCGAAAAGGGATATGATGCCACTCAACCCAATCTTGGTGGTTGAAGTCTTTGATGTTTGGAGAATTGACTTTATGAGATATTTTCCACCCTCTTTTGGACATACATATATTCTGGTAGCGGTGGATTATGTCTCAAAATGGATTGAAGCAGTAGCCACCCGAACCAATGATCATAAAGTGGTCATTCAATTCGTTCAGAAGAATATCTTTTCTCGGTTGGGGTGGCCTAAAGCTATCATAAGTGATGGGGGAACGCATTTCACGAATTACCAATTTCGAGCTTTGCTTAAGAAATATGGGATTAATCACAAAGTAGCTACCCCTTATCACCCCCAAACCAGTGGCCAAGTGGAAGTTTCCAATAGGGAGATCAAAAATATTCTGCAAAAGTCCGTTAGGTCCGATAGAAAAGATTGGTCTGGAAGATTGAATGATGCTTTATGGGCCTATCGGACCGCTTACAAAACTCCTATTGGCATGTCTCCTTATCGCCTGATTTTTGGAAAAGCGTGCCACCTTCCGGTGGAATTGGAACATAGGGCTTATTGGGCCATCAAACAAGTCAATCTGGACCTAGCCCAAGCTGGTTCCCACCGAACCTTACAACTGAGTGAGCTGGAAGAGTTGCACAACGAGGCCTATGAAAATTCAAAGATTTATAAAGCCAAAACTAAAGCTTTTCATGATAAACATATTGTGAGAAAATCCTTTCTTCCAAATCAGAGAGTTTGGCTATTTAATTCTAGGCTTCGCTTATTTCCTGGAAAACTGAAATCCAGATGGGATGGACCCTTCGTGGTCGTCAAAGTCTTCGATCATGGAGCCGTTAAATTCTGAATCTTAAGAGCGGGAACACTTTCACTATTAATGGTCAACGGTTGAAACCATTCATCGAAAATCTTCAAAATGCACCACCTGAGTCCATAGAACTGAGTGATCCACATTAACTGAACTTCCGTCTGGTTGAAGACGATAAACTTAGCGCTTGTTGGAAGGCAACCCAATATTTTACTTCAGTTTTTGGTATTTCTTTTCCTTTTAGGTCCCTGAGCAGCAATCGCCGTGGGTATGTCGCATCCTCGTCATTACAGGTTGTTTCGCTCCTTCACAAATTCTCTTATGGCTGACATGATTTCCATATCTTTTATGCCATTGAGGACAATGTCAATCAAGTTGGGGGGTGGGACAACCAATTTGATATGCATTTATTGAAAATCTTTTGAAGAAAACTGATATCTTTCACTGAAAAATGGTCAAATTTTTTCAAAAACTTCTTTTCACATCCTAGAAAAATTGCATGAAAATCATGTTTTATTAAGTAAATCTTTAATAAATCAGTTTTTTTTGTTGTCACATTGGTTAAAGAACCTTCAAAAGTTTAAATATCCTACTTTACGAAAGTCCACGGCAAGATGATTTTCACACACACACGGCAACTTAGAATAAATGAAAGATCTTAAAAAATATAGAATTGCTGGAATTAACCTCAAGGATAAGACTACTTATTCTAATTTTTCTTTTGGGTTGAACGAAAGGAATGTGTAGGATCCGTAATAGGGGACTGTCCCACTCAGCACTGTAAAAAAGTCGGTCATTTAAAATGGACAGCTATAAACACTAAAGGCAATAGAAGGCGGTAAAAGAGCTAAAGGAAGGTAGGTGGCAAAAAGTACGCACCTCCCCTCTGGCAATTCAAAGAGAGTGGCAAAAAGTACGTACTCTCAAAAGCAAAAAGTACAATAAAATGGAAAAAAACGCCACGCTAAAAAGTCCATCGTACCAAAAATATGACCAAGTCGTGAAAAGTGCTGAGTTGGGACGGGAACTAGAAAACGGTCCTCACTGACTGATCGGGAAATCTTTTATTCTCTTCTCCTCCCCAGGTAGTCGTATCTAAAGGGTAGTAAAGGCAAGAATATACCAAAAAGGTCGGAAATGAGTTCTAAGTGTGTTAAATTTCATGCACAATCACCTGTCGTGAATCAAAATACTGTGGGATATGAAAACTTTTAGCTTAACCAATCGACTACCACTTAAATTGATTGTGAAAGATACTACAAATGAAGCATGATAATTTATTGTTTGTCCTAACTTTTCCTTATTTGCATTGCTAAGGGACTAGCAATGAGTAAGTTTGGGGGTGTGATAAAGTGTTAAATTGATCTTTTAAGGGCAATCATATGCATCATACTCATGTTTTTATCTGTAAAATAGCATGAAATGATAGATAATTGTGTAACAAGTCCAACTGTACCAATTTCATCAAATTATGACTTAAAAACATCGCCATTTCATGTGATTAAAGGAGTATAGCACATTTGCGGTTTTTCGACAAAACCGAGACGAAATGAATAAATATGATGATATTTTTATGATAATGCGCTAATTTATATTTATTTTGTGTGAACAGGACATGCCGATGATGCAGTGCAGCTGGTGGAGTTTCCGGAAATTTGGGGGAGGTCTAGTGTGCGGATTTCAACTAAAACAGGAGTAAAAATGCAATTTGATTCCTTTGCTGGAGTTTTCCAAAACCCACTATTTCCTTCTGTCTCTCCAATTTCCCAACCACATCCCTTCCTTTCTTTATTTTTTTTTTAAAACCTTCTCTCTCTTTTTAGAAATTCTCTCTCCAATTCTGAATCCTCCTCCTTCTCCAGTTTCCTTTTCCTCTCCTTTAATCTCTTTCCTTCCCCAATTCCGACTTTCTCTTCCTCTCTATAAAACCTCCCACGCACAGCATCCTCTCCCTCTCTTATTCGAACTCAACCCCGCAGCTTCTCCCTCCTTCTCTCTCTCGGATTCTCCCTCTTTCTATCCCTCCACAGCTCTCTCTCTCCCTTATTCCTTCTCCCTCTCGTTCCAGCAACCTCTCTCTCCCTCTCTCTAGCAAGCTTCTTCCTTTTCCAACCTTCTCTCCGCAGCCCTCTCCTCTTCTTTTCCAAACTCTCTTCCTGCAGCCTCTCCCTCTCTGTTCTCTCTCTCTCCTTCTCCGTTCTTTTTCAACAACCTAATTCCCTCTCTCATCTATTCTTTCTCAACTCCACAGCCGACTCCCTCTCTCCCTTCTATTTTCTCTCCCTCGGTTCTCCCTCTCTCCGTCTCTGCCCTCTCTCGGCTTTCTCTCCTTCTCTCCCTCTATTTTCTCTCTCTCTTCTAAACCTGCGCCAGCAAGCCGGGTTTGCACGTCTCCAGCGCGTAGCCAGCTGCCCCGCCGTTCATGCATGCTGGCCAGCCGCGGTGAAGCCCTCCACCTTCTCCACGCACACACCCAGCGAGCACCAGCGCACCCCACGGGCCTGAAGCCTCAACGCAGCCCAATCAAGCACCATCTGTTGCGCTTGTAGCCGCCGCACTCCACGCACCTGAAGCATCTGTCCACGCACACCAGCATCCGGCAAAGCTTCCAGCTGCATCCCAGCACCGACAGCACCTCACGCTGCCAAGCTTCTCCAAGCGAACCAGCCAGCACCTGTCCACGTCAAGCTTCCACCTGCAGCGCCAGCAGCAGGCCTCCTCCAACGCACCTCTAGCAGCAATGGCCCAGCAGCTGCACCTCCACGCCAACGTGCAGCAGTTCTTTCTTCTAAGCATCCTTCCAGCGGCACCCATCAAGCGGCAAAGTACCAACCTTCCTCCACGCACCAGCTCTCTTCCACGTGCTGCACATGCCCATGCATGCATGCACGCGTCTGCAAGTTCATCCTGCCGCTCAAGCCAGCAAATCCCAGCAACAGCAGCAAGCGGTTCCAGCAGCTGGTCCACTGCGCCATACCCCCACAGCCAGTCCATTGCACTGGCAGTCTGCCTGTTGCTCTGTTTTTTTTTCCTATTAGTTTAGAGTTAGTCTGATTACTTAGGGATAGCTAATTGTTATTTAATATTTTTATTATTTAGTTTAAGTTTATTAAACAATTAAACTCTGTAGTTTGTTTCATAATTTTTAGCTAATTCATGTTTTTTGTTGTACGTAGTTAAATTTCAATGTCTTCGTCACAAATTTTAGTTGTGTTTATTATTTTTATGTGTTTGCGTTTAATTTTTGAAAAAGAAAAGAAAAAAAAAGGGGAATTTGTTTAATTCAAGCAATTATGTTTTTAGGTTACATTAGTTAATTGTGTTTTAGTTTAATTAAGTAATTAGTTTATTTAAATTTTAACTTATTTTTAGATTAACTAAAGTCCAAAGTTTTCAAAAGTAAAATTCTATCTCCCTGTGGATCGACTCGGACTCACCACTATCAATTTCCAAAATTTGATCTGAATGAGGCGGATAAATTTAGATTGAACGTTTTCATGTGTTTAACGACGCACAATTCGAAACGATCACATCACATGTCGTAGACCTAGGTTAATTTCTAAATCAAATAGACCTTGTGGTAGCACAGCAAATCCATTTGAAATAAAAATTATCTTTGGATCTATAATGATGGTGGGTTACGTGGATTCTTCTGAATATCTCACGTTTACAACTTAAATTTTTGAAAGAAGGTTTTTTAGTTGATTTATAAAAATCGTGCTATCAATAGTATTTCGATTTGAAGTATCATAATACTTAGTAGAAATATATATATATGATAGCATAGTCCACAAATATCACATATATGCAGAAAAATAAATAGGGATGATCATGGACTGCTTAAGCTACTATGGAATCATCGGAGCCAAACGATGATCCATAATAGAATCCTAATGTGAAAATAGCAACACCGGTTCCATTTGATGCGAGTCCTTCCTCCAGAGGTGTCTTCAGAAGATCCCGTCCTCTAAACTTAATCCGTAACATTTAAATATGAAATTTAGGACTCACAGGTCCATAAATGTATATTTAAATAATAAGAAACCTTGATCTTATCAAGGGGAGTACAATCTTATAGGAAGATAGAGAGTACATTTGGATTAAGAGAGAGGAGGACACGCAGGTCCCATTTTAAATACCAAATAAAATATACATCGCATTCATTCACATCAATCATCACATGATAAAACTAAGTCCATGATCATCCCACCATAAAACACATCACATGCATCATAATTATCACATAATTACTGTTAGTATTAAATTTTATAAATATAAAATTATAATACCATAAATTTTTGAAATAACAATTATTTCAAGTGTAATTCAATAAGTATTCACAATATTATTGACAAAAGATATAACTAAACTATTTAGTTATTAAAAGGATGCTCAACTAATTTGAACAACAGAATAAAATCAAGTTATGCGTATAAATAAGCTTAAAAACAATTTTTAAACTTAATTGATTAATAGGGAAGTTAATAATCTAAAACAATTTTAATCTGTTAATAATCAATAAAACCCTTTGAATGAATTAACAGTTATTAAACAGTTTAATAATCTGTTAATAATCATAAGAATAATTAATAACAGTTATTAATTATCCCTTTAAAAAGTCTATTTTAAAACAATTTTAAAATGGGCTTTAAAGGGTTTAAAACAGGGCTAAAAAAAGGGTTAAAAGGGGGGTTTAATAGGGCTCGGGTAGGCTGCTGGGTCGGCCGGGTCCGGACCCGGTCCGGATCTGACGTGGGTCAGCGGGTCGGGTGGGCCGGCCCGCTGGCCCACGTGCCGCTTCACCCCCGCCGCCCGTTAGGGTTTGGGGTGAGGCGGCACGCCTGGTTCCCCCCCCCCCGACCGGCGAGGGCAGGTCGCCGCCGGCCCAGCCGATGGGCGGCGGGGCTCCTGCCGGCCTTAACGGCGCCAGTGGACGTCGCCGGCGGCGCCCCGGATGTCCCCAGTTAGCATGCATGCGATCTCATCGCATGCCCTGGTTTTTCGTGGGTAAGGCAGTGCGGGGAGGGCCATGGCTGGCCATAGCAGAGGCGAGGCGGAGTCGAACGGCGCCGTGGATGTCAACGGTGGTCCCTGGAGGCGTTCCAGACGTCACCGAACGTTCCGATCATTCCATGATGGTCCGATAATCCGATTATCCTTGCATACATGGCCGATCGATTCTGGAATTGAGCCGCCGTGATTGCCGGGCATCATCAGACGACGCTGGTGCTCCTAACTGATGATAGGAGGCCAGGGACATTCCCTGGACCATTCGTTCAGCATGCAGCCATCCATATGGACGATGAACAGATCATTATGTTCATCAAGATAAACAAGAAATTAAACCGTAGTCGGTTTCATCTTATGAATATACGACCGTATCAAGAACACCCCAAAAACCCGCATATTGGACACGAAGTGTTAAACAGGTTTAACAACATCGTTAAAAATAATGAAAGATTCATTAATCATCACATGATAATAATCTTAAAATTTCCCCGAAGAGGAAGCCCAAGAACGTGTACAATACAGTTCTACACGCATAACGAGAAAAACACGCAAAACAATGCCGTTTTACGATCGAACCAGCAACCTAGCTCTGATACCACTGTAAGGAATTGCCTAAAATGCAGCGGAAAATTAAATCGATTCCTATGTATCGGTTACTGGGATCGTAAAACGGACAATTAAACAAACGCGGGAAGAACGGTTCTTCACCTTTGCTGGATTTCGAATCTCCCGTGGATGATTTCGACTCGGTAATCGCGCAGGCGCACGATCTCTAGAGGTATCCACACGAGCTCCCAATGCAGACGCATTTTCCTCCTCAACTTGAGTACTCCGACCATATCTCAAATCCACCATGCGCGGAAAGAGAAAGATCTACTCCAAGAGAGAGAGAGGAGAAAGAGAATCTTACGGTGTGTATGTCGTCCAACCTATTTTACCCCTCCCCTTGGCCTCCTTATATAAGAAATAAGGATAAGCACAAGGATTAATCCTCATGATTATCCAAGAGTTTGGCCTTGGATAAATCTCCATTAAATATTCATGTTTATCCTGCGGCTTTTCATAAAAACCCAGATAAGCATGAAATTTAACATCTCTCAGCGTCTGACGAGAACTCTTATGTGTGTGACCCTCTAGGCCCATATATCAGTCCGGTTTCAGGCCCATTAAACTTAGAACTAATTCTAAAGTTTAATATTTATTAATTAATATTTAAACATCATATGTTAAATAATTAATTTAAAAAATAAGTGGTTTACCATCTGATGATTAATCCACTTGACCTTCTGACCATGAACGGTACCAAACACTACCTCATGATCCCAGAAGATATAAGGGATACTATTCCCTTTATTTGAACCTTTCCGTCTGCAGATACCGCACAGATAAAATCCTTCACTCATCCAATGTCCCAATAACGCAAGGGTATGATTTTATAGTCAAACCCTCTATCGCATTATTCAGATGGATTCCAGTACTCAATTAATTTCTAGAAAGACATCTCTTTCATTTGACCCTGGCCAGGGATTTCTGTGTACACATCCATAGGACATTCTCTCTCCAGTCTTATACCAAGAATGAGTGATCCCTTGTTGTTCACTCAATTACCTTCGCAAGCTTTCCACTGTATCTGAGAGACTGACTATCGTGGGCTTAATGGTTAAAGTCCACAAGTCAGAGAATCAAGACACAATGGTCTACAAACAAGATATCATTGGTGACTCAGGTCAAAGGACCAACTGTGCTACTGCAACGATTGAATTCCCTGGTTGACTAATAGGTATAATTACCATCCAGGAATTCTAATTTGGGTCTGTTCAGTGAACTCATTCTCTAATGAGCACCCACAAGTTTGTCTTAGTGTCACCACACGAGTGAATATGAGATCATTCACCCTCATCACATGAGCAGACATAACTTGTGTCGATCTTATCGGATATTTAATGTCCATCTCAAATATCCTATGATCGAGAACTGTTTAAGACAAGTGACTAAGGATATTGATCTCACTATCATGATCTCATCATGATTCAATATCCCATACATTTGTCTACGGACCTTCATTACGATAGTTAATTTGCAAGAACTGTAAATGAAGAAATAATTGCCTTTATTAATAATCTGAACTAGAATGTACAATGATTGACTTTGAGGCCACCCAATTCTATCAAGCGCAAGAACCCCAGACTGACAGAACCTCAAATGGGACGATTTCTGCTTAAATGGCGTCGTGCTGGACCGTCGCCATTCTAAATGGCGTCGTCCAGGCATGACGTCATTTAACGCCAGAAACCTAGTTCCGCAGCTCTACCCGAGGGTTCCCCTTTTCACCCCCAAATACCCCAAAACACACCGAAACAGAAGAGGAAGGGGGTAAATCAAACTACCATGCGAGAACTCATAAATCCACATTCATAAACACAGCCATATCACTAAGAAACCCCTTCTTAACATGCTCATTCTACCCCCAAACGCATCATGCTTCACAAGGAAACTACGGGTGAAACGATTACAGTCCATGCCAGGTTCGTCCCCCTACCGATTCTTGAACTCCTCCTGGCTCCGCCGCCAACCGTCGCACCGCAAACCGCCGCCGATACTCCGAGGATGCCGCCACTCCGCCGGGACGTCGGCCGCCGTCCAGAGAATGGAACGCCGCGAAGAAAGTGGTGGTGGTAGTGGTGAGAGGTAGAGAGGTAGTGGAGTGGTGGAAGAGAAAGAAGGGGAAAGGAAAGGGGAAGAGAAGGGTCGGAGGGGCGGAGAGGGCAAGGAGAGAGAGTGAGAAGGTGAGAATGAGGAAAAGAAGGGAAGGCTCGCAGGGTCAATCTGAAACTGGCTAAAACGCGTCGTCCGAGACAGACGCCAATCAGATGACAGGACGGGCCGTACTGACAGCGCCCTGAAACGCGTCGCTCACCACCGACGCCTTTCAGACGACAAGACCGGCACCGTACACTGACATCGCACGGTCGCAGTCTGAATGGCGTCGCCCATCACGGACGCCGTTCAGACGACAAGACAGGGGCCGTACTCTCGCGGCCCGAAACCCGCCCACGTGGCGCGCACGTGGCACAACAGCAACAACCCTAAATGGCGTCCACCCAGCAAGACGCTGTTTGAAAGGCGTCGTGCAGGACATACGTCTTTCAGAAGAAATTCTCAAGACCCCTCACTATCCAAATCGGGGGATTCGACCCGAAACCGACCCGAATACTGAACCCGAAACCTTAGTCCTTACAAAGCAACACCGCGTGAACCCGGAAGGTATTGGGGTTGAGCAACCCACTCTTGGAACCTTTCCGCCGACAATTACCACGTGGATATAATCCTTCATTCGTACAATGCTCTCGAGTGAACTCAAGGTATGGTGTACCATCAAACCCTAACCGGTTGACTCACTTGGATCAAATGTTGCCGCATAATATCGGAAAACTCCTTTCCCGATATTATCGTCCGCCTTGGCTAGGGACTTCCACACATCCTTCCTAGAGTATTCTCTCTCAAAGTACCGAGAGCGAATGATTCCTTATTGACACTCAATTCCCTTCGACGGTATTCCGCTGCACCCGATCCTTGGCTATTTAGAATCCTGTGAATAGAGATCTGTAATCCAAGGTCAAAGTACATAAGTCCACTGATAAGGTGTCTTTGGTGTCTCAAGTATGAGAACCATCCACGCAACTGCAACAATTGAGTCAAGCTGGTTGACAGTGAAGTACTATACCATCCAGCGATTTAGTCGGATCAGTTCAATGAACTCATTCTCTAATGAGCACATACAGATTCGCCTTAGTGTCTCCATACAAGTGATATAAGATCAGTCACCCTCATCGTATGAGCAGGAATAATCTATACTAATCTAACTGGATATCTGATGTCCTTCTCAGATATCCTCCGACTAGGAACTATTAAGAATATGTGTGTTAAAGTGATCAGTCTCATTAGTATGATCTCATCATAGTCTGATCACTATTGCACATATTCACGGACTTCATTATGAAATGATAACAATACGAATTTACACATAATGAAATAATGTCATTTTATTAATAAATAAACGAGATTTACATAGTCAGATTGGCTTGTAGGCCACCTAAGACTAACAATCTCCCACTTGGACTAAAGTCAATCCCCTTTATGCAATAAACCTATAAGCTCTAGATGATGCTCAAACACATTTTAAGCTAATGGCTTTGTCAGTGGATCTTCTACATTATCGACTGATGGAACTCTTTCCACCACTACATCTCCTCTAGCTATGATCTCTCTGATAAGATGAAAGCGCCTCAAAATATGCTTCGATTTATGATGAGATTGCAACTCTTTCGCTTGTGTAATAGCCCCATTGTTGTCACACAACAGTGGAACAAGATCATAGATGCAGGGAACTACGCCAAGGTCGGTGATGAACTTCTTCAACCACACTGCTTCTTTGGCGGCTTCAGCTACAGCAATATACTCAGCTTCAATCGTCAAATCTACAGTAGTTTCTTACTTGGAACTCTTCCAGCACACTGCACCTCCGTTCAAAGTAAACACAAATCCAGATGTAGACTTGCTATCATCTGGATCTGATTGGAAACTCGAGTCAGTAAAGCCTCGCAGTTTTAAGTTGCCTCCTCCATAGACAAGAAATATATCCTTAGTTCTTCTCAAGTACTTAAAGATACATTTCACTGTCTTCTAGTGCTCTTCGCTTGGATCAGCCTGAAATATGCTCGTAACACTTAGAGCATATGCCTCATCAGGCCGTGTACATAGCATGGTATACAAGATAGATCCTATGGCAGAGGCATAGGGTACTCTATCTATGAATGTCTTCTGATTATGAGTCTTAGGAGACTGCTCCTTTAAGAGATTAATTCCATGTCTCATCGGTATGAGACCTCTCTTAGAATTTTTCATGCCAAAACTTTTGACAATAATATCAATGTACATAGATTAGGTCATTCCAAGCATCCTCTTTGATCTATCTCTATAGATTCGTATTCCCAATACGTAGTATGCTTCTCCCAAATCCTTCATAGAGAAGTTTTTTGACAGCCAGACCTTTACTGATGACATCATAGCTACATCATTCCCAATGAGCAGTATGTCATCTACGTAAAGGATTAAGAAAGTGACTGCGCTCCCATTGATCTTCTTGTACACACAAGGCTTATCTTCATTCTTAATGAAGTCATAAAAGTTGACAGCCTTGTCAAATCTTATGTTCCAGTTCTGGGAAGCTTATTTCAGTCTATAAATGGATCTCTGAAGCTTGCACACCCTATCTGGAAACTCTTTGGATGTGAAACTTGCAGGTTGTATCATATACACCTCTTCCTCAAGGTTACCGTTGAGGAAGGTAGTCTTCACATCCATCTGCCAGATTTCGCAATTGAAGTGTGCAGCTATGGCAAGTAGAACTCTGGTCGACTTTATCATGGCAACTGGTGAGAAAGTCTCGTCATAGTCAATTCCTTGTCTTTGACGATATCCTTTTGCCACCAATCTGTCTTTATAAGTGTGGATCCATCCATCTGCACCGATCTTTCTCTTAAAGATCCACTTGCATACAATGGATACAATACCTTCGAACAAGTCCTTCAAGTTCCAAACTTGGTTGGTGTACATAGACTGGATTTCAGAGTTCATGACTTCTCGCTATTTTCCGGCCTCTGGGCCTTCTATGGCCTCCTGGTAGGTTTTAGGATCATCATCCTCATTATGTTCAACCTTAGACTCACCTTCGGCGATATGTCCTACATATCATTCGGGTGGTCTAGGTACTCTACCAGATCTACGAGGCTCACTGTGTGTACCTGAACAGATATAGGAACTGATATCTCATCTGATGATATCGTAGTTGTTTGGGGATCTAGAACCTCTTCCAATACTATTTTACTCCCACTGTCCTCCTGGAGAAGGTATTCCTCTTCCAGGAAGACAGCTTTCCAGGCAACAAACATATTTTGTTCACCAGGATGGTAAATAGTATCCAAAGGTCTCCTTTGGATATCTTACAAACCTGCATTTATCAGTTCGTGATCCTAGCTTGTCTGGATCATGCCTTTATACATGAGAAGAACAACCCCAGACTTTAACATGTTTAAATTATGGTTTTCTGCCTTTCCATAGCTCATATGGAGTAGAGGTCTCAGACTTACTGGGTACTCTAGAGCATACCCCAAGAGGGACACTAGTAAACCCAAAAAAGTCATCATGCATCGCACCATGCCTAACAAGGTGTGATTCCTCCTTTCTGATACACCATTCATCTGTGATGTATATGGAGGAGTTAGCTGAGAAAGGATACCATTATCCTTTAAGAATTGTGTGAAATTAGTACTCAAGTATTCTTCTCCCCAATCTGATCGAAGAATTTTGATACTATTTCCTGTCTGCTTTGCTACCTCATTCTTGGACTCCTTGAACTTCTCAAACGCTTCCGACTTGTACTTCATTAAGTACACATAACCGAATTTTGAGAAGTCATCGGTGAACGTGATGTAGTATGAGAAGCCACCTTTGGCTTGGGTGGACATTGGACTGCATACATCAGAATGTATTAGTTCCAAAATGTCCTTGGCATGTTCTCCATGTCTAGTAAATAGAGATTTTGCCATCTTTCCCATAAGGCAGGACTCATATGTCGTAAACGATTCATAATCGAATGCATACAAATATCCATGTTTGTGCAACTTTTGCAGCGTGCTTTCACCAATATGTCCAAGTCTACAATACCACATGTTGGCATGGTTCACACAATTCTTACTCTTCTTAAGAGCACTATCAATGTAAAGATTGTAATAAGAAACATCTAAAAGATATAGACCGTTGACTAAAGGTGCCGAAGTAATTGATTTATTACTATAATAAATCGAACAACTTTTGTTCTCAATAGTCAACCTATATCCTATCTTGTCTAAATAAGATACTGATATGATGTTATTTATTATACTAGGAACATAATAACAATCTTCCAATGATAAGACGCCTCCCGATGGAAGCCTGAGTTTTACAGTCCCTACAACAACCGCCGCAACTTTTGCGCCGTTTCCTAGCCTCAGTTCCACGTCATCTTTTCTCAACTTGTGCTTACTTGTCAGTATCTGCACATCATGGTAGATATGAGAAGTACATATAGTATCTAATACCCAAGATGTGAAATCTCTAACTAACAAGTTGATATCTATCATATAGATATCAGAAGCTTCTTACAGCTTCACCTTTTCATTAGCTTTATCGTTGATGTATTTCTTACAGTTCCTCTTCCAGTGACCATTCTGCTTACAGTAGAAGTAGTCACCCTTTACTACTCATTTGCCATTGTCCTTGTTAGACACAAACTTTGGCTTATTCCGCTTTTTGCTTTTACCTTTATCAAAGGGAACTGCAGCTTTCTGTAGACACGCTAATTTTGACCTCATATTGAGTAAATTTCATATCACAATTATAATACCCCAAAATGGTCTGATTTTTAATGACTAATTAATTTTTATTGATTTTTTTTGAAATTTATTAGTTAGCGTCGCCTATGGTCCACACCATTTAGCTTTCTAGTAGAAATCAGTTCGGAATTATATTCCTAAATTCATATAGATTTAACTAAATAGCGTTTCCTATGGGAGACGCCATTTAGGTCCTAATCTGTGGGTTTCTTATTTTTAATTCGAATTAATTTCCTAATTATATAAAGTACGTCACCCTAGGGAGATGCTATTTAGGTTTCCTAATCTTTTACGGTTTCCTTTTCAGATTTTCTTTCTATTTTGGCCTCTTTAATTAGCCAAATGGCGTCCCGCCTGGGTGACGCGATTTGAGAGTTTCCTGATAAGCATGATTTGGCCGAGATAATCCGGTTTCCGAAGTTGAGAAGGTTGCAAACTCCTCCATGCTCATCCAAGGTGAGTCTGACTGCGGGAGAGAGTCCTTTTGAAGGCCAAAACACCCCTAAACCTATTCTTATAAATACAACACCCTTTGGACCTTTGAAAAAGGTTGGCAATTGGTGATTTTGAAGCTCAACACTAGGTGTTTGGAGTCTCTAAAGGAGGAAAATGTAGACAACAAAAGAAGCTCCATCCAAGGCTTCTTCTTCTTCCTATTCATCCTTTGAAGTTTTTGAAGATCAAGGCTATTGAGGAGCTAACGAACCATCTTCTTTCCCTAATTTCTTTCTAGCTTTTCATTAATTTCATATAGTTTATTCACTGTTTTTCATAGTTCATCATCATCATCACTTTATGTTCACACACACACACACATCATTATTTTTCAAACCCATATGCATGTTAGGGGTTTAAAGAACACCAATCAAGTAAGTAGATTAGTTTAGTTGCATGATTAAATTCTTTATTTGAATAGATACTACTCTATTGTAGTTCTAATTAGATCATTTCTTATTTAATCTTTTTTCTTGTAAGGTACAAAGAAGAAGGAAGAGGAGATTCAAAGGAATAACAATCAAGAAATCAAAAGCAAGAACACATCAACAAAAGGACTCCTTTTCTTTGGCCAACCAAAGAGAGGGAATCAAAGATTCAATCTCCCAAGTTTGAAAAGGTAAGCGATCAATCTTTCTTTGAAACTTTTAAAGTTTCTGGCGATCACGTTTTCTTTAGTTTGAATAGTTTTCTTATTCATATAAACAACACGAAATCATGAACATCACACACACAATTTGAGCATTCACAGCTTTTTGGCGATCACGGTGGGACTTGGTCTTACCGTCTTTTAATATTTGTTCTTGCTTTTTATCATCGAGCACCCATGGTGTACCACTTGTGTCCCTCGGGCACTCCATTCACCAATTGGTGATTTTAGTTACTTTTATTCCTACGTGCACTACATGCACACCCGTTTGTGGCAAAATCTTGCCCTCCCGTGATTGATTGGAAGTTGTAAGTACGATAGGAAGTGTGTGGTTGATTAAGTTTATGTTTGTTTGCATGATAATAAATATGTTTAACTTAAATTTGCATGATTAGTTATATTTCTGTTTATCTTGATAACTTGGGAGGGGATTGTCTTCAAAATTGCTCTTTGTTTACCGTTTCAGGCTCTGAATATCGTCTAGACAGAGAGACGCAATTCAAACCGCGTCGCTATGCCAAGACGCCATTCAGCCTCATATTCATGTTGGCGCTGCTGCCTGAGGTTTTGTTAACAGAAGAAGCTTCTGTCTTGAATAGCATCGGTGAACAGCGACGCAATTCAAATAGTTTCTTCATTTGCTCATTAGCCCTCAGATCATTGATTTCTTTGTTACCTATATCTATCTTATACTACATTAAAGGCCATCCAGGCCGTAGGTCATCTGCATTGGGGCTCACCCCCCCCCTTATAGGAACACCTTTCTTAGCATCTTCACCTCTCTCTGACTAGGTTGGTCCCTCGGTCAGACTAGAGAGGTTGGTGTTAAGACCTCCGTAAGTCCCCAAAAGTAAGGTATTCCTCCTTGTTCATCGGGCTGGTTGTACCAATTAAAGTCCTAGTTAGTCATTCATACCGTTGTGAGAGAACTATAGAGTACAACGGTGGAAAAATTGAATTGAAACTACGATCCTACCCCGTTGAGTAAATTTGTGTCTAAAAACTCAAGTAATTCATCAAGGAATCTTAAAGCAACATAATCATCCACTTGTCTGTTAAACTTTGTGCAACGTGTTTGAACTTCTTTGTCAAAACTAATATCATGATGCTTCGATCAGGTAGAACTCTGGGCATGGCCGCTTACGAGCAGAATGCCGTGTTTGAATACGAGGGAGATGCTAATGCCCCTCGAGAATTTGATTATTATTCTGAAAACGGGAGAGATGCTAATCCCCCCCACAACCCCGACTACTATCATCCTGAGTATGAGGGAGACGCCCGTGCCCCTCAAGGTCAAGTACATTTTACTCACAACTAGTATGACCCTAATACCGATCATCCTCATACACATGTGATCTCTAATCCTACCTACGAGGAGGCTTACGATCAGGCTGAGCCTTCATCTACCAATCCTCCTGATTTGGTAACTGTATTGGGAGCTCTGGCTACTCATGTGGATCCTCAGCAACTTGAGGCGATCCAATCTATCCTTAAAGTGAAGATGCCCTTGCGTTCTGCCAAACCGAATCCCACGGTTCCCCCTGTTATTCATCAAGTTCCACCTCCTCGCCGTGCTTCTCTCGTTCATTAGGCCATGGAGGGCCTTCATATTTCAACTCCCTGGCCGTCTGGGCCATAATTGTCTTCTTCGAGATATCCGGCTAGACCACATATGCCGACTTACCAAAATGCCTTCGGACATGGTGAAAGCGCTGCCGGACCTCAACCATACTACTCCCCTTTTCCCACTTATTCTAGGAACCAAGCCTATCATGCTCCACCACCTCCTCCTCCCCAAATTGAACCAGTGACTCAGGCTCTACTCACGAAGATGGACCGTATGGATGAGTAGTTCAACAGTTTCATGAAGATGATGGGAGTCAAGGCTGTCCCTGAAGTGTCCATCCCCAATCTGCTAGTATTCCACATGCCGCCCTCTGAGATGCCTGCGTATAGAAAGTACAATGGTTCTGGTAACCCCTTCACCCACCTGAAGGAGTTTATATACGAATCTTCCTTTTGGCAGAATGACAAGAGGTCACTGACGTTCTTGTTCAGGAAGTCACTAGAGGAACCAACCCTCGAATGGTTTTTCTCCTTGAATTCATTTGACGTGGAAGATTATAAAATTGTGTCGCGGAAATTCATCCAGCGATACTAGGACAGAGTTGCACCCACTTTGTCTATAATTGATTTAGTGGCTGAAAAGATGAAGCCTGATGAGGACTTTATCAACTTTGATGATAGATGGAGGGGTATGGCCGAGAAGATCAAGGATCATCTATCCGAATCTGAACAAGTGAAGATGATGATTTCTAACGCTACCCCCCAGTACAAGCTGATCCTCACGTTAAACAACTTGACCAGTATGGCAGAATTATATGAGAGGGCACGTTATTGCCAGAATGCATTCAAAGATGCAGCTTTCTCCAGTGTCTTTGACCCTCACAGACCCAGCAAGCCTCCACCCTGGAAGCCCGTTATGCCAAATCCTTCTAATATGGGTCCGACCACTGAACGCACACTTTCACATGAACAAATCAGCACCATGAACAATAATCAGCCACAGTCTGTAAGGAATCAGTAGCAACAGCCGCAGTACACATGGCAGAGACTGCCAAACCAGCAGGGCTTCAGGCCACCTCAGCAACCATACCAACCAGCCTATAATCAGCCTCAGCAACCATACTAGCCAGTATATAATCAGCCTCGTCAGCAGCCAGCATACCATAATGTGCCTCCCCCAGGCGATTACAATCAGCAGATAAAACCTCCAGGTCCAAAGAGAGCGTCTTATCCTCCGCTTACGGAATCTTTCTCAGACATATTCAACGCCCTTATGGCAGCCAATGCTTTGGTCTTGCCAAAGGAGAAAACAGTCTGGCCCTAGAATGCTGATGCCTTCAGGTATTGTGTCTTCCATAGACAACCTGGGCATACAGTGGATGCATGCTTCCAATTCAGGGACTACATCCATGATCTGAAGAAGAAAGGGGGTATTGATTAAGAAGAGATGAGAAAGTTTATAGCCGCCCTGAAAGCGAGGAGACCGCAACAACAACAGCAACAACAACAACAGCCACAGCAACAGCAACAACAGATACAGAGAACACCAGTGCAGGCAACAACACCATCAAACATGGGTATAGTGCATAACCCGGTACTGGAGTATCAAAACCAGGTTGCCCTGATCCTTACCCGTAGCCAGTCTGAAACTAACAGGGGGCAACAGTGGAAGGAAGAGGAGTCTTCCTCTATTTATTCAATAGGCCATGTTCTGAGTACCGCCGAACAACCGCCTCGCCACATCCTCCGCATACCTAAACTAGAACCCGTAACCATCACCCCTACATCAACACCCACTTTCCTTAAACCTTCCCCCAAACCTCAACCAAATAACCCCCCACCACCCAGTTATGATCCACTCATGCCATCTAAACAATTGCTACGCATACCATTTTCCACGTTACCTGCACCAGTCATTCACCCTAATACCATACAACCCTCCAAACCATTCATTCGCGTTCCAGCACCTCCACCAAATAACCTAGCATCACCCACATATGAACCCATTACCCCCTCTAAACCCCTCACCAACTCGACAGTACTTAAGATATCACTTTCCAATGATGAACAACACATGCTCCGGAGCGGGAGAATCTTCAACAAAGTCTTTCCTCAATCCACAGTTAGAGACGGCCCATCACAGCCGCCAGAGGAAATACAGGATGAAGAGAGTGCATCTGGCACTCAATATGACTTGTTAAAGCACCTAGACAGAACACCGGTACGCATCTAAGTGCTTGAACTGATCAAAAGATCTAAAACCCACCAAGAAGCTTTAATGGAGTATCTCAAGAGGGTCATGGTCAATGAGGACGTACCGGTAGAGAAGATCATTGCACTGCTCATTTCACAAGGGGATCAGTCCTCTATCTCTTTCCATACATCTAAGTTGACGCCACCAGCAGCCAAGAGCATGGCACTAAGCATTACAGTCAACATTTGCATGAAGGTTGTGGTTGCATGTCTGGTTGATACAAGGGCTTCCATTAATGTGTTATCACCGAAGACCCTAGAATTCTGTAGTGTACCTAAGGAAAAGTGGCTGCCTTCCCCCATCTCTGTGACCGCCTACGACAACTCTACCCATTCCTCTCTGGGAATGGTCTATTTGAAGGTGGAGTTAGGTCCTGTTTGTCATGCTGAGGTCGAATTCCATATTTTTGAGATCGACCCTTCGTTGAAAGGCATCCTTGGTCGTCTATACATCAAATCCCTTGAGGCAATCCCATCTACAAACCATTAATGCCTCAAGTTTACATACAAAGGATGGATTATTAAAGTAAGGAGCATGCCAATCCTTGCTGTTGTTCACTCTTTGAATATCAAACCGACTCTTTTACCTGGCCGACAACCCATTATGTCGGTATTACAGGTTTATTCTCCTTCGGCTGATCCTTTGAAAGCCACTATACATGTTCCTTGCCCAGTCGATGCTGTGAAAAGGGGTAAGTGCGTGAGTACTCCTGGCTAGGATATCATGATGAAGGGTGACTATAAACCAAGAAAAGGCCTGGACACACAATTACAAGGCAGAACCACACCTATTAGAGACAGCAGAAGAGCACCTAGTAATGGTTTGGGCTTTAGGCCAGTAAGAGTGAGACGACACATTGTTCAGCAGTAGGAAGACGAAGACGGTTAAAAAATCTAGAAGACAATGACCACCCCGTGCAAAGAAAATCGGGATCCCTTGACTTGGACCTTATATACACATTTCATTAAGGGACCTGTAATCAATCACGATAATGACAACACGGTGGTGATCACTTCCCATTTCGACCTACATGACATTTATGGGAAGGATCTAGCCAAGCACTATTCTGAGTTGTTGACGTACCTGTCCTTGGAGGCATTGTGGCCGATGAAGAGGAGGAAGATTCAAGATCCAGAATGCGAGTGGTACCGTTGGTTCGACAGATGGGACTTGTACATTGCACTAAATAGGCTATTCATTGATCCCTCAGAATCAAAGTGGCCGCCACTGATAGATGAGTTGATTGAAGGGGTTGGGGCTATTTTTGATGAGAGAATCTTACTAAGCGAGGAGACAGACAAAGGGGAGCCTGATGACCCCTATCAGCCTGGATTCACCACGGACCTTCTCTGGAGGGGGACCTATCCCCATCATGTTTTCACCTTCCATACCCTATTCCGCACTCTGCTCCTGACCCCGACTTGGTCGAGGGTCATCACTGAAGATATTTCTCGGGCTCTACCCATCATTGTTACTTTGTCCCTCCAGAATCTACTTCCTCAGATTCCTCTCGATCTTGAGATGATCTATGATTTAATTTGGGACATATTGTTATATGATCCCCCTAATCCTTTGGCCTTAGTGCCGTTACCTTCATCTTCGCATCCTCCTCATTTACATATTCATTCATGTTTCATGATTAACACTCAAAATCTCCAAAAAAAAACGCCAATTCGGCAACTCCCTCCTCCTAAATCCTCGTTGAGGAAACTTCATATTACTTGTCCGATTGTACCCCTTCGCAAGGGTCACTCGGGCAAGACTCCCTTCTAGATCTACTCTGTCCCTCCCCTCGAGAGGATTCACCTGTATTCTCTCATGTACCCGTTGATTTTTATCCTTCTTCATCCTCACTAGGTTGTAGACACGCTAATTTTGACCTCATATTGAGTAAATTTCATGTCACAATTATAATATCCCAAAATGGTCTGATGTTTAATCATTAATTAATTTTTATTAATTTTTCTCAAAAATTGTTTAACTAGCGTCGCCTAAGCGCGATGTCGTTTAGATTCTTAGCTAAAATCAGTTCAGAATTAAATTTTCAAATTTAGATAGATTTAACTGAATAGCGTCGCCCACGGGAGACGCCATTTAAGACTTAATCCGTCTGGGTTCCAAATTAATTTCCTAGATTATCTAAAGCACGTCACCCTTAGGAGACGCGATTTAGGTTTCCTAATGTATTTCGGTTTCCTTTTCGGATTTCATTTCTATTTTGGCCTCTTTAATTAGCCAAATGGCGTCCCAGTTGAACGATGCGATTTGTAAGTTTCCTGATAAACATGATCTGGCCGAGATAATCCGATTTTCGAAGTTAGAAAGGTTGCTAACTCCTATATACTCATCCAAGGTAAGTTTGACTGCGGGAGAGAGTCCTTTTGAAGCCCTAAATACCCCTAAACCTATTCTTATAAATACAACACCTTTTGGACTTTTCAAAAAGGTTGGCCATTGGTGATTTTGAAGCTTGAAGCAAGGTGTTTGAAGGCTCTAGAGGAGAAAAGCATGGATAGCAAGAGGAACTTCATCCAAGGCTTCTTTTTCTTCATCCCTTTCATCTTTTGAAACTTTTGAAGACAAAGGCTATGGAGGAGCCAACCAACCATCTTCTTTCCCTAATTTCTTTCTAGCTTTTCCTTAATTTTCATAGATTCATCATTGTTTTTTTTTATAGTTCATCATCATCATCATCACTTCATGTTCACACACACACTCATATTTCCATACCCACATACATGTTAGGGGTTTAAAGAACAACAATCAAGTGAGTAGATTAGTTTAGTTGAATGTTTAAATTTCTTATTAGAATAGATACTACTCTACTCTAGTTCTAATTAGATTCTTTCTTTATTTGATTTTACAAGGTACAAAGAAGAAGAAAGAAGAAAGTTCAAAGGAATAACCATCAAAAAAATAAAAGCAAGAACAAGAACGAAAAGGGCTCTCTTTCTTTGGCCAGCCAAAGAAAGGGAATCAAGGACTCAACATCTCCCAAATTTGAAAAGGTAAGCGATCAATCTTTCTTTGAAACTTTACAGTTTCTGGTGATCACGTTTTCTTTAATTTTTAATAGTTTTACTATTCATATAAATAACATGAACTTCATAAATGTCACACACCTAATTTGAGCACCCACAAATGTCAAGATAGTGAGTCTAGTGGTGGCAGTTTAATGAAGTTAGGGAGTCTAGTTCTAAGCGGGTTAATGAGATTAGTCAGGTTAGGAAGTCTAAGAAATCTAAGGGTAGACGAATTCCGAATAGATACCTCCACGATTTAGCCTTAAGATGCCTTTCTTGCTCTCATATCCCTCAGCTTTAGAGAATCTCATTCAGTTGTTAGAAGGATGTGAAGTTGATGAGTTAGTCGACGACAGATATGGGGTGTATGAACTGCTACACGAGAAAGACCCCATCATGGAAGATGAGGAAGATGACAGGAACACGGCTGAGGCGTATGCTAGTAGAGTGAAGAGATTTGATGAACCCTCAACTGCCGTAGAAGAACCTACCAAAGAAATCAATCTATGAACTAAAAAAGAACCTAAGGTTTTCCTCGTCAGTCAGAATCTAGCTAAATAGAAGAGGAGGCAGTAATTCAAGTTCTCAGAGACTACAAGGGCACTTTCGCCTGTAGCTATGAAGATATGCCGGGGTTAGATTCTTCCCTAGTGGATCACTAATTAACGTTGAAATCAGAAGCTAACCCATTCAAACAGAAGTTGAGGCGATTCCACCCACAAATGGCTTTGAAAATATAGGAAAAAGTCGATAAACTGTATAAAGCTAAATTCATTAGAGTTGTCCTCTATCCGCAATGGGTGGCAAATATAGTCCCGATTATTAAAAAGGATGGGAAAGTCAGAATCTATATTAACTTCAGAGATTTAAACCGAGCATGTCCTAAAGAAGATTTTCCATTGCCTCATATAGACGTACTCATTGACAACACAGCTGGTTATAAAACATTGTCATTCATAGATGGATTCTCAAGGTATAAACAAATTCGCTTGGCAGAAGAAGACCAAGAGAAGACGTCGTTCACTACACCTTGGGGCACTTATTGTTATGTCGTTATGCCATTGGAACTGAAGAAGCTTGAGCCACTTATCAAAGGGCTATGACGGCTATATTCCATGACATGATGCACATTGATTTAGAAGTGTATATGGATGATCTGTTAGTAAAATCCAAGACTAAGGCTGAGCATGCCGAAGTTTTGGCGAGAGTTTTAGAAAGGTCAAGAGAATATCAGTTGAAGATGAATCCCAAGAAATGCGTATTTGGTGTCTCATCAGGGAAGTTGTTGGGATTCATCGTGAGTAAACGGGGCATTGAAATCGATCCCAACAAGGCTAAAGCTATCAGAGAAATTCCACCTCCCCGAAATTTGAAAGAATTAAGAGGATTGATCGGGAGGTTGCAATTTACTCGTCGCTTTGTCTCTCAGCACTCACAAAGGTGTAGGCTGTTTTACGAGCTTACTAAGCCGGGAGTCAAGTTTGATTGGGACGATAAGTGTCAGGAGGCGTTCGATGGATTAAAGACATATCTAGCAAATCCTCATGTTTTGAGACCACCATCTCCGGACAAACCTTTGATTCTATACATCTCTATCCTGGATGACGCGGTGGGGGCTGTCTTAGCACAAGAGGATGAAGAAGGGAAAGAGAGGGTAGCCTACTATCTCTCTAAACTTCTCAACCCTGCAGAACAGAGATACACAGTGATGGAGAAGACCTATATTGCATTAGTATAGGTGGTTCAAAAATTAAAACACTATTTTCTAGCTCATGAAGTCCATCTCATTACTAGGATGAATCCCATCAAATTCCTCCTCGAGAAATATGTTCTCATCGATCGATTAGTACGATGGCAAAGCTTTCTCTCTCAATTTGATATCATCTACATTCAGCAGAAAACAATCAAAGGCTATGCCATCGCAAAACATCTTTCTCATCACCCTCTTCCTCGTTTTGATCCAGTCCGATCGGAGTTTCCAGATGAGGAACTAATGTCCATAGACAGAATCAAAGACGATATGTAGACTCTACATTTTAACGGAACTCTGAACTCTCATGGTAAGGGTATCGACATTGTTCTGCTATCACATAAAGTTGTCACCATTCCACAAGCCTTTCAGCTTGACTTTCCTGTTACCAACAATATTGCTGAATATGAAGCTCTTCTAGCCGGTCTTGAGGCTGCTCACTTTCATGGTGCCACCATGCTCAGGATTGTGGGTGATAGTTAGCTAATCCTTCGCCAAGTGCTTACCAAGTACCGAACTCTTGATCCTAAACTCAAACCTTATCAAGAGCTCACCTCTACTTATGCTAAGATTTTCACTAGATAGATCTTTGTGCATGTTCCTCGAAATCATAACATCTTAGCCAACGCTCTAGCTTCTCTCGCATCATCCATGAATTTCCCAATCAACAAATAATCTAAATCTATCATCGTTCGTAGGCGTCTCTCACCCGCCGTGAAAGACCTTTCATTCCTTAGGATTAAGGAGAAATTGCTAAAGAAGGTCAGAAATGGAGATACTGTGGAGAAGCGAAAGATCAAGCTATTGGAATTGCAAAAAGAGATGGACGATGAAGAGAAGCCATGGTATTTTGAGATTGTCAAATATTGTAAAGATCAATCTTATCCTGAAGAAGCCACAGCTGAGAAGAAAAGGACTATCAGGAGAGTTGCTCATAAATACACCATAGTTGGAGGAGCACTTTATAAACGAGATTTTGACGGTGTTCTTCTAAGATGCTTAGACGAAGATGAGCTTTGAAAGATTATGGAAGGAGCTCATATTGGGGTTTGTGGTGGCCATGTTAATGGACAGATGTTATCAAAGAAGATCCTTAGGGAAGGATTCTACTGGCCAACTATGGAAGAAGACTGTGTAGGGTATGTTCATAGGTGTTCTAAGTGTCAACTTCATGTCGACAAGATTCATTCCCCTACATCTTCACTCCATTATGTTTCCTCCCCATGGCCTTTCTCCATGTGGGCTTTCGACATTATTGGACCCCTCGGTGATCCCAATTCCGGCATTAAGTAGAAATCCTTCATTCTCACGGCAACGAAATACTTCACCAAGTGGGCAAAAGCCGAAGCCTACGCGAAAGTCAAAGCGTCAACAATCTGCAAGTTTATTATGAAGAATATCATCACAAGATTCAGAATTCCAAACACCATAGTCATCGACAATGGACCTCAAATCATATCACAATAATTGAAGGACTTCTACAACAGGTATAAAATTGCATTGCATCATTCATCTCCTTATTATCCGCAAGGCAATGGCTAAGCAGAAGAAACTAATAAGACTTTGATAAAAATTATCAAGAAAACGTGTGAATCTAATAAGTTCTCCGACTGGCCAGAAAAATTGATTGAGGCTTTATAAGCATACCGAACTTCAATCCGCACGCCCACTGGGCAAACTCCATACTCCTTAACGTTTGGAATGGGGGCAGTAGTTCCATACGAAGTCCTCATCCCGTCATTAAAAGTACAATTGAACAAGGAGTTTTCCCTTGATGAGTATCATTCTGCACTCCTCGCTCAATTGGAACTTTTAGACGAGAAAAAATGGTCAGCCACTAATCATGCATGAGTATATCAAAATAAATTAGCATGTTTTTATCAAAAGAAGGTCATTGAACGTAAATTCAAAGTCGGTGAAATGGTTGTCAAAAGAATCTTCATAAAATCTGGTGGCCCGTGTTCCAAGATCCAACCCAACTGGGAAGCACCTTATGTTATCTCGCATGCTTTTTCTAGTAATGCCTATCACTTAGCTAATGCAGAAGGGCAAGAGCTATCTCATCCTTGGAATGGTCTGTATCTTAAGAAATACTACCCTTAGATTAAGTGTGTCGATCACCATGCTGCTAAGACCAGTAGAGTCAGAAAATTTGAAGTCCTGAATTCTCTTGTTAGTCTTTGATAGTCTAATTCAGGTGCATTATACATACACAAACACACTTTGTCCTCGAGTAACAAGAGATGTGAAGTCCAAGAAAAACTGACAGCTTGACCGAGAGTGTAGAACTACAACCCATTCTGGCTTTATTACTCCTTTTTATACTCGGCTCGATAAGGGAACGAGGCTCAAGATAGACTATTGAAAATACCCGCCGTCTTAGAAGGAGGCCGTCATAAAAAAAAAAGGGGGAGGGGAAGAAAAGATCCACCCCACAAAAGAAAAATCAGAACAAATACAAAAGGCCATTCAAACATTACAAACGTTACATCAAAAGGCTACAAATATCCAAATGAAAGGGAGCGCAAGGTCAAAAATACCCCGCAAAGTGAAAATGACCGAACTCCAATGGACAATAAGGTAGACGATAAACATCTTCCTGGGTCTCTGGAACCCTCTCGGGAGCTTTGTAGACCATTTCCTCCTTTCCCCCTAAAGGGGAGCACTTTAAGCTTAAAGAATGGCCTAAGTTAACTAAGGGTCAAATCGTCAAATGAGATCGAAGATATAAGCACAATGAAAGCACGATGAACCCGGATTAGATTATTAAGGAATGATTAGGGAATTAAGATGACGAATAAGTAAACTCTTTTGATCCATGCACCATGCTGGTCTTTAGGAATAATTGAATATTTCAAAACCACAAAAAAATTTGAATATTTCAAAACCACAAAAAATTAAATATTTAAAAACCACAAAAAAATTGAATATTTCAAAACCACAAAAAAAATGAATATTTTAAAATTACAAAAAAAAAGTGAATATTTGAAAATTACAAAAAACTAAGTATTTTAAAACCAAAAAAAAATGAATATTTGAAAATTACAAAAAAAATGGATATTTGAAAACTACAAAAAAAATTGAATATTTCAAAACAAAAAAAAATAGATATTTTCTAAATTGTAATTGCAAAACAAAAATATTTCAATTAGCATTTGTTTGTCATATTATGTGTGTTGCATCCTTTTTATTTTCAGTGAGCATTTGCATGCTTGTATGTTGCATTTTACTATTTATTCCCCTTTAATCATCTTTATTTGCCTTCACTAAATAAAGGCTTTGCCCCTTTACCTTTCTACCAAGAATAGGATCCAGTAATTTGTTACTTAACTGGGCAAAAGGCTAAGCCCGAATAGATATTCAATTTGTTTGTTCAAGCCATGTGTAGGCATGAAAGGAAGGTCAACAAAGAAGAGTAGAAAGGCAATTCAAGTATGAAGAAACTCCCTTCACATATATCAAAACTATTCATGTACAAGTGTATGAGTCCATCCACAGGACTTCAAAACACAAAAAAAAGAAAGATACATAATGGCAGCCCTCACGGCTGACTCTAGGCCTTGTCTGGTCCGTCTGGCCCACAAGTCGGTGCGGTGGTGGTCCCATGGCGCTCGGCCTAGCTTGGCCAGAAGATATTGCGATGCTCGCTGTAAAAGCGCTCGTCTACCCTCGATCCAGTGCTCGCTGCCGAGCACGTTGATAGGGGACCTCCACACTCTGGCATTCGTGCTCCGCTCCTAAAAGTCAGCTCTGGAGGCGCTGAACGTCCACCATTAGCTGAACTTGGTCCCGGTCTTGCTCCTTGGTCAGAATCTCCAGACGCATGTGGAGGCGTGATACTTCGCGAGGGAGATCACCTGTGGAGAGCCTCACCAGCTGCTCCTCCAACTCGGTGATACGGGCCACTCTACCCCAAGCCTCCTCGAGAGCCCGACAGAGCTCTTAAACCTGCAGCAGAAGACACTGTCAGTCAACTAGGCAACCAAGTAAAGGATACTATGCAAAAATGAAGGAAGCAAGTTGAAGACTTACCTGGGCAGCAGTAGCATCCTCAGCCTGGGTGGCTCGGCAGATGGCTAGGGCCAACTGACTCGACAAGTCAATGATGGTGGCCTCATATGCAGCACTGGGAGACAAGCCGACAGCAGCAAAAGATGAGAGAGGAGCCGCGTGAGTGTAAGCAACGTGCTATAACAAAGAAGAGATTACCGTCAGTGTGCAAGTGTCAAAACAATTTAATAAAAATTCATATTTCATTCATTCATATCATGCTTACCAGTTCTTGTAGTTTCTTCTGCACCTGCTCTAGCTGGGCCTCTGCACCCTGGAGGTGGCCTCGGAGGGTGATGATGGTGGCATCCCGTGCATCCTGAATATTCATGCTGTTAGTCTTAGGTGGCCTACAAGCCAATATGACTTTGTAATCTCGTTCATATTTATTAATATAATGGCATAATATTCATTGTGTGTAAATCGTATTAATTATCGTCTCATAATGAAGTCCGTGAATATGTGCGATAGTGATCGGATTATAATGAGATCATACTAGTGAGGCTGATCACTTAAACACACATATTCTTAATTGTTCCTAGACGGAGGATATCCAAAAAGGACATCAGATATCCGATTAGACTAGTAGAGATTACTTCTGCTCATACGATGAGGGTGACTGATCTCATAGTCACTTATGTGGAGACACTAAGGCGAATATGTATGTGCTCATTAGAGAATGAGTTTACTGAACTGATCCGATTGAATCGCTGGATGGTACTGTACCTCACTGTCAACCAGCTTGATTCTATTGTCGCAGTTGCGTGGATGGTCCTCAAACCTGAGACACCAAGGACACCTTGTCGGTGGACTTCTGTGCTTTGACCTTGGTTTATGAATCTCTAACTACGGGATTCTAAACAGCTAAGGATCAGGTACAACGGAATACCGTCGAAGGGAATTTAGTGTCAATAAGGAATCATTCGCTCTCGGTACGATGAGAGAGAATGCTCTAGGAAGGATGCGCGAAAGTCCCTGGCCAGGGCAGACGATAATATCGGGAAAGGAATTTTTTGATATTTATCAGCGGCATCCAATCCAAGTGAGTTGACCGATTAGGGTTTGACAGTACACCATGCCCTGAGTTGACTCGAGAGCATTGTACGAATGAAGGATTATATCCACGCGGTAACTGTCAGCAGAAAGGTTCCAAGAGTGGGTTACTTAACCCCGATACCTTCCGGGTTCATGCGGTGTTGCTTGGCACCCAACGTGATCGGAGGCCCGATCGAATTCGATGTGCGACATCAATTCGATTGATTAATTAATTAATAAAGAGTTATTAATTGATTAATAAAGCCAGTAAGGAGTCACTGGGCTTATTAGGCTATTAATCGGACTGGTAATTGGGCCTAGAGGGTCACACGCAAATGATTCTCAAGACGATGGATAAATAAGTGGGTTTTATACAAACCGGAGGTTTTTATGAAAAACCGCGCGATTAGTGTAAAATGTAGCAAACGGGCTGAGTAGGCCAAGCTGCTGCTAACTCTAGCTGCCCCCTCCTCTCTTCCTCTCTCTCTCTCTGGCACCCCAGGCAAGATCCGGATCCCCGGATCTGCTCCGCCGCTACTCAGAATCCCGTTCGACGAGAAATCATCCGCGCGTTGCAGCGATTGTTGCGGCGACCGGCGGAGGTTTCGTGGCTTCGAAGAACAAGGAACGTGAGGATATCCACTGCGAGGAGGATTGTGTGGACTCCGCTAGAGGCCGAGCGCTTGCGCGGCTTGCGGTGTCGCACCGACGGAACCGAACGGTTGCGGATTCGAATCCACACACGGTAAGATTCGATAATCTGATTATCGAGATTTTAGATTTTTCGAAACGAGAACGGATCTCTGTTTTTATTTTTTGTTTCCGCTACGCCGGGGATCCGAAGAAACCCGAGAACCCAACAGTGGTATCAGAGCCAAGTTCCACTGTTTCTCGTCCCGTTTCGGTCTCCGATTTAATATTTCCATGTATTATTCCATGCGGAAGTTCGATCTCTTTACAGGATCAATGTTCGTGCGATGAACACAAATAATAAGAATAATTTTGATTATTTTTATTCTGCAAAACGAAATTTTTTTGGGGGTATTTCGTGTTCTTCGTGAGATGAAGAACAGTGTGATTCAGGCAGCTTCATTTGAAGAACCCCAAGTGTTGGGGAGTTGGGCCGGAACCCCTAATCCTCCTTAGGATGCTTCTGCTCACCACCGAGGCTGGTGGCCGGCACAGGAGAGCCGCTGATGATGGCCGGAGGGAGCCCCTTCCTCTTTATCCCATGTTTTTCAAAAGAAAAACCAAAAAAATCAGATTTTTGGGGGGGATTTTGGCCTGGTCGGCTCCTTCGGGGGCCTCTCCGGCGACTTGCCGGTGCCAGGGTGCCCATCGGTGCTGGGGGGCGTCGCCGGCCAGGGCCGGCGGCGGCCTGCTGAAACCCCAACCGCCAGTTGCTGCTGTTGTAGATTAGGGTTTCAACTATGGGGGCTCGGGCTGGGGGACGAGCAAGCGGGCCAGGCTTGGGTGAACCGCGCCCGTACGGACCGACTGGGTCCTTACTGGCCAGGGCCCGAGCCCAGGCGCCCTTGGGCGCCTGGTCCTAGCCTTGGCTCAACAGGGTCCAAGCCAGGGTCGAGCTAAATGGGCTGGGCCCATTTCATTTAAGTCCCTATTAAACCCCTATACCCCTTTAACCCCATTTCAAACCCCTTAAGCCCATTTAAATTACAAATAAAATTTCAATTAATTTTAAAACTCAAAAATTGTTTTGAAATTTAATTTTATTGTTCAATTTTATTTAATTGGGATTTTATTAATGATTTTGAATCACTAAGTCATTTAAGGGTTAATTAATTAGCAATTAGTTGTTAACTGGGACTAGTGAACCACCACCACCCAGTTACATGTGCACACAAGCAGTCTAGACCACTGTCCTATCGATCAGACTTCCCTCAACGCCAGGCCTAGGTGCTTCACGAGGGCCCTGGGGACCGACAAAACCCCCTCAAGACGAAGCTATAGGGACTACCCGTAACCCTAACCTCCTGGGTCACATCAGGCCAAAGGACGAAGAGTACCACTTGTAACCTCGATATCTCAGGTTACATCAGGCCCACTGGCGAAAGGGTAAACTCCAGTAGTACTAAACCCGGCTCCACAATAAGAAACACGCCGGAAATTGCCACGACAAACTAGGAAAACATCGACCCGCTAGGACCAAACAACAACCCCTTGGATAGCACACTGACTACTCCAGCCTGTCTTGCTCTAGGTGGTTCTGCTTCCCCCAACCATAAGTGAAACACTAACATGTACCCCTCCCACACCGGTACGGCAACAAAGCCACATAGACACCGCGTCCCTCCCACACCGACACAAGGTGTCAAACGCAAACCACAATCATTCTAGCTCCACAATCGCATAAACATACGCACACACAATGCGATTCCAATCATACAGAAATCATCGGCCTCGATGTATGATTTCGAGCATGTATTTAATCGAACTATCTAACAATATAAACACATGTTAATAGCATGAATTAATGAGGTTCTGTCTTGAATCGCGTTGTCCATGGCCGACGTCATTCAAGACCCCTAAACTGGTTTATAGGAAAACTGGCCTCAGAATATGGCCTAAAACACGTCGTCCCTGGCAGCCGCCATTTGAATGGTGTCGCTGTCCCTAGACGCCATTCAGAATAGAACTCATTCCTACATAAACTGCTTCCGGGATAAATCTGGTCTAAATGGCGTCGTCCTACCCCGTCACCATTTCAAATGGCGTCGCCCTAGCCAAATGCTATTTAGAGCCAAATTTCAGGCTCAAATCGAGGTTTCCTCTCCCCTAAAATTACCCCAAAAATATCCAAACATAGAAGATGAAGGGGAGAATCCAATTTACCACTTGAAACACATTATTTCCCATTTCATAAGAATGACCATTTTCATTAAAAAGCCCCTTAAATATGCTCATTCTACCCAAATCTCCACACACGTCGCATGCTTCAAACGAGAAAACATGGATAAAACAGCCAAATCACGTATAAGGATCGTCCCCCTACCAGTCACTAGAACTCCTCCTAGCTCCGTGCCGCCGAACCACCGCACCGCAAACTGCCGCCGGTACCGTCGTGGACGTCGTCACTCCGCCGGGATGTCGGTCGCCGCCCGGAGAATGAAGTGTTGTGGTGGAGGTAGTGGCGGTAGTGGTGAGAGGTAGAGAGGTGTTGGAGTGGTGGAAGAGGAAGAAGAGGAAGGAGAAAGGAAAGGGGGAAACGGAGGGGATTGGAGAGAGGGAAGAGAGAGAGTGAGAAGGAGAGAATGAGAGAAAGGAGGGAAGGTTCGGGGTATCAAACTGAAACAGATGAAATTGCATCGTCCTAGACAGACACCATTCAGGCGACACGTCGGGGGCGTACTCTGACAGAATGTCTGAATCACGTCGTCCATACAAGACGCCTTTCAGACGACATGACCGGGGCCATACACACGTGCCCCAACGCCCATCTATGCGGCACAACAGTAAGCTACCTAAATGGCGTCCGTGCAGCCCGACGCTATTTTAAAGGCGTCGTGCACCCCATACGTCGTTTATAAGGCACACCCCTGACCCACAGGGGCTCAAACCAGGGGGTCCGGCTCCGAAACCAACCCGATATCTGTACCCAAAACCTCATTCCTTACATACTCTCCCCCTTAAGAAGATTTTGTCCTCGAAATTGTAACCGCTCGAACGACAACCACTGTCGACAATTACACACCGGTAACACAGATCACATCAATCGTCCTCACTGATCACACTCCTCCACGGGGCTCCGTATAGTCGGTCGATCTCATCAACACTAGGCTAACCACATTCTACGATTATGCCAATACTGTTGGAGTAATACAACCATTCATTAGCCTTACGAGGCACATATTACAAAATTGATTCTCCACCATGTCCAAAATACATAAAAAGTGCCATAAGAGCTCACAACTACAACCTAAAAGATAAGACAAAAGTGTTCATCTAGTCCAGCATCTCGGACCTCTTCTAAGAGAACACACGACACCGCTCTAGGTCTTGGGCTTCTTCTGACCACTCGGCTCCTAACCTAACCTATTCTTCTGGGGACAGTTCCTCACAAGATGTCCCTTCTTACCACAGCCAAAACAGCTACCAGTAACCAATGGACATATCCGATCACCATGCTGTCTACCACAACAGGGACAATGATCTGCCACATCATGTCCCGCTTCCTGCTGTCTGCTAGCCACTATTTGCATCTGCCGAACCGAGTTGTCTTCGTCCTCATCATAAAGCATCTCTTGGAACCTGGACCCAAATGAACTTGAACCATTTGTCGAAAGAATCGCCGATTTGTTCTTGCTTTGATGCTGGCCTCGTGCTGACCGCTCCAACTCTTTCGCCATTTGTTGGAACTGAGTCTCCACTGCTGCTGCGCACCGAACTGCTGATGCAAGATCACTACAACAATGAGATGCCACCATTCCCCTCAGATTGTACCGGAGTCCATCCACAAATCTCTTCGTTCGACGTTCCTCATGCTCAGATATGTGCGGAACGAACCTTCCGAGAGCCACAAACTTCATTTGATATTCTAGAACTAACATATCACTCTGCACCAATTCCATAAGCTCCCTTTCCTTGGCCTTTCAAACGTGCCTCGGAAAGTACTGTCCACTAAACTTTCTTACGAATACCTCCCAAGGAATCTCTCTCAAGGACTTATCTAAAAACATCATTCTCTTGATGGTAACCTACCAATCATAGGCATCGTCTTTCAACAAGTAGGTTGCCAACGAAGTCTTGTCATTCTCAGCACACTCAAGAACATCAAATGCCTTCTCCACCTCCTTAATCTAATGAGCTACCTCGTCTGGGACAGGTTGACCCATGAAAAAAGGGGTCTTCAACTTCAAGAACCGTTCCATCACCGTGGACTGACCACCTCTGGAGTTGGATCCCTCACTACCATCTCTCAGTTGGTATCTAGACATTGCCACAATCATAGCCTCCACGAATTGATCCACATTATGCCCATCTGCCCCCGAACTACCATCGTCAGTTCCCGAACTACGAACCAACGGAACTCTCCTCTTCGGTGCCATCACTACTCTATAAACATGAAAATCGAAACAAGAACGTTAAAACCTATTAATCTATGCCAGCAGCCATCACTCGTACAAACTCGTACTTATTGTTGGACTATGATATCTAACCTAGTTTATCACATACTCGACCAGACTGAGCTCTGATACCATCTGTAATGACCCGCCACCCTATAATCGGAGACCCGATTACTAGATGGGTATCGGATCATTATCTACGGGTTCACACCCGGATCTCAAACGACACATCTAGAGAAGTAAGAGTTAAACAAGGCTAAATATAACAATCTCACAGACCTCAAAGAAGTTACAAGTGCGTAGGGAGTAAAATAATAATGTCCGTACACAGTCCAACAATAATTACATGGTCCAAAGAATTAAATAAGTACAGGCAGAAAAAAAGTACAACAATATCGGGGCATACCCCGGAACCAAGATAGTTGTTGGTCCGCACACCAAGGAGAACACCATATGCCAACACTCGCCGAGAAGTCCAAACCTGAAACCGCAGGGAGTGAGTCACACCAAAATTGGGCTCAGTAGGGATCACCCGATCCCTGCCTCCTACACACAAACCCACAACTGCAATAATACCAAATGAAGACAATTTAAGTAAAGCAGTAAACACAGTTCCCAAATTTCGATATGAGACATATACATTCGTAATGCAACAGGCACAGTTCTAAGTAATTCAAGTAACCCGACTCAACACCATAGTTCGTAACCAAAGATCCGGCTGAACACACAAACTACACTGTCGAACGCATATAAACGGCGCCTCACAACACTACCAACACCCACGCTTGTCCACCCCTATGATGTTCCGGACACTGTAGGGTTAGGCAGTAAGTCAAACTAGGACTAACTGGGACTAGTGAACCACCACCACCCAGTTATGTATGCACACAAGTAGTCTAGACCACTGTCCTATAGACCGGACTTCCCTCAACGCCAGGCCTAGGCACTTCATGAGGGCCCTGGGGACCGGCGAAACCCCCTCAAGCCAAAGCTATAGGGACTACCCGTAACCCTAACCTCCTAGGTCACATCAGGCCAAAGGGCGAAGGGTACCACTCGTAACCTGGATATCTCAGGTTACATCAGGCCCAGTGGCGAAAGGGTAAGCTCCAGCAGTACCAAACCCGACTCAACAGTAACAAATACGTCGTAAACTGCCACGACAAACTAGGAAAACATCGACCTGCTAGGACCAAACAACAACCCCTCGGATAGCACACTGGTTACTCCGGCCTGTCTAGCTCTAGGTGGTTCTGCTTCCCCCAGCCATAAGTGAAACACTAACATATACCCCACCCACACCGGTACGGCAACAATGCCACATAGACACCGCGTCCCTCCCACACCGATACAAAGTGTCAAACACAAATCACAATCATTCTAGCTCCACAATCGTATAAACACACGCATACACAATGCGGTTCCGATCATACAGAAATCATCGACCTCGATGTACAATTTTGAGCATGCATTTAATCGAACTATCTTACAATGTAAACACATGTTAATAGCGTGAATTAATGAGGTTTTGTCTTGAATCGCGTCGCCCATGGCCGACGTCATTCAAGACCCCTAAACTGGTTCATAGGAAAACTGGCCTCATAATATGGCCTAAAACACGTCGTCCCTGGCAGCCGCCATTTGAATGGCATCGTTGTCCCTAGATGCCATTCAAAACAAAACTCATTCCCACAGAAACTGCTTCCGGGATAAATATGGTCTAAATGGCGTCGTCCTAGCCCATCACCATTTCAAATGGCGTCGCCCTAGCCAGACGCCATTTAGAGCCAAATTTCAGGCTCAAATCAAGGTTTCCTCTCCCCCAAAATTACCCCAAAAATTCCAAAAATAGAAGATGAAGGGGAGAATCCAATTTACCACTTGAAACACACTAATTCCCATTTCATAAGAATGACCATTTTCATTAAAACCCCCTTAAACATGCTCATTCTACCCAAATCTCCATACACGTCGCATGTTTCAAGTGGGAAAACATGAATAAAACAACCAAATCACGTATAAGGATCGTCCTCCTACCGGTCACTTGAACAGATGAAATCGCGTCGTCCTAGACAGACGCCATTCAGGCGACACGTCGAGGGCGTACTTTGACAGAATGTCTGAATCTCGACGTCCATACAAGACGCCGTTCAGACGACATGACCGGGGCCATACACACGTGCCCCAACGCTCGTCCATGCGGCACAACAGCAAGCTACTTAAATGGCGCCCGTACAACCCGACGCTATTCTAAAGGCATCGTGCACCCCAGACGTCATTTAGAAGGCACGCCCCTAACCCACCAGGGCTCAAACCAAGGGGTCCGGCTCCAAAACCGACCCGATATCTATACCCGAAACCTCATTCCTTACAACAAGTATTAATAATCAATTTCTAAATCCTTTTCTAAAATCTTTCAGCATTTTTGAATCGCGTCTGGCCAGGCTGACGCGTTTCAAAACACATCCCTATCCCCATACGCCTTTCACCACAGGTTTCGAGAAACTGTGGCCGATTTCCCTCCCCCCCACCCCCCACCCCCAAATGGAATTTTAACTATAAATAGGGTGTTTTGGGGATCTTACCAAATGTGGATCGGCTTCTTCGGTCGGTGCTGCCACTGCTTCGCCCTCTTGCACTGCGGGAGGGGCATCCTCGGCTTGCATGAAGGCCACCGCCTCTGCGAGGGCTTGTGCCTCACCCACCACTTCGAGGACTTCCTCCCCCGCTTCCACGTCTACGGTGCGGATAGCCGTGACTCGGCGCCGTGTCCCGCCTACCCCGCTTGGTCCACCTTGCTCCATGGATGGGGAAATGAGAGAAGAAGAGCTTGTGGGGCTTAAGAGAGAACTAGGGGGAGAGAGAGAGAGAGAGAGAGAGAGAGAGTGTTTGCGAGTAAGAGAAAGTGTGAAGAAGAGAGAGAGGGTGGCCGGCGGCGGCAAGGTGATCACCGGAGATCGCCGGGTTGGAGAAACTCGCCAGAGGAGGAGGAATGGCCGATGAGCTCACCGTTCGCCGGAGAGAAGGAAGGAAAGGAAGAGAGAGAAAATGAAGAAGGAGAATGAGGAAGAAAGGGGCTCGGGCTCGCACGACCCTATTTGAGTTCTTTAAATCATGTCTTGGGACAGCGACGCCATTCAGTGGCGCATAAACTGAGGTAGAAAGAGAATTTTTGAAATTTGTTAAACGCGTCCCCTACGGGTGACGCCTTTTGGAATTAACCACCTTTTTCGGTCAGAACCGTACCACGGAAATATAGAGTAATCAGGGACACGCTTCTCCTAAGGAGGATGTGATTCAGTGGATTAATTGTTGAAAATCTCTGAAAAATAGGAGAGAAAAAGATAAAGGTGTCTCCCTGACAAGACGCAATTTGGGCTTTTAAAGGATTAAATTCTTATTTTTTTGGAAATTGAATTGGATTGAAATACGTCTTTCTGTTACGACGCGATTTGAATTAAATAAGCCCATACCTTGATATTTTGAGGAAAAACCACAGTTTCACTCAAGGAAAAATTACAGAAAAATTGCAAAACATTAAGGGATGATTTCTATTACATTAAAAAACGATTCTTCATTTGAAAAATAAGGAAAATTATATCAAACTTTAGATGAAAGAGAGAGCTTTCAAAGTTGAATCTTCATAAGCACTTTTACATATGATTTCCATAATTCCTAATTGGCTTCATGAGGAAGTTTTACACAACAAGTGAACCCGATGTTCCACATAATTGCAATGAGTTCTATCACCTCAAAGTCTTCGTCAGTTCCCAAAGCTCGCTTCTTAATTAGAGAAAGAGAAGATATCTCAGGAAATTCGTAGCGAGGGATACCAAGTTGAGGATGACAACGATGTGGATGATAGAGAACAAACTCGGTCACCCCGATCAATCGGAGTTCTGCGCCAGCACTACGGCGCGCGCAAACTGTCTTTTCTATAAGAGCAAGTGGCGTGGATTCGAATCCAATTTTGGGCTTAGTCTTGAAGTAAGCACACCAATTAGCTCGAGTCTTGAAGTTGGGCACCCGATTGGTTATGTTGTCGTTGAACTTCACTATGTTGGCAATATGGAGGATAAGACTTTGCTGATACATTTGGGATATTTTTGGAACTTCTTGTTCACTATGGTTGAATTTGAAGTGGAATTCCACCTATGGAGCGAAGAGTAGAATATCGCCGTAAGGAAGTTAACCTGTAGAAGCTGTAGAGAGCCCGTTATAGAGATAGGCTGAAACCGCTGTGCTAATCTGCTTCCCTTCAAAGATCCCATTGATTGCGCTGATCTGATCATCTTTTAAAACATTATCTTGGGCAGGGAATAGTAGAGCTCCAGCCAAGCATGTGGTGAACGCCTTCATCACATTCTATGTATCTTCATCCTTGAGATCTTCAATCTTCTTCAAAGTCTATTCAGCTAATTTAGCAAGATTGATCCCCTTCGTAGTAAGACAGTCTTGAACTTCTTTTGAACCCTTCATGATCTTCTCTAACGCTTGTTAACCTGTGATCTTTTCCCTCATGAGCATCATATCATTCAAATCTGGTTCATCATTGTTAGTCTTGAGTTTAGAAAGGCCCAATAGTAGTTCGGCTTCTTCTAGGAGGATAGTGGCTTCAAAGGTGGAGAAAAGAAAAATATGACTTTGAATTCGGTTAAGGCGCCTATCGCAGCCCAATCCATGCTTGTGCTTTTGTAATGTTCAGCATGAATAATCAACCCTTGGATATACCACTTAGAGATATAAGATTGCATGGAGAGATTGATCTTGTTTACAAGCTTTTGGATCCAAGAAAGTGAAGAAAATCTTCTTGGACTAGGGAAGAAAGGATATCCCTAGATGATAAAAGAAGAAAATTTGGAATAATTCTATCTTGTTTATTGAAGAATTTAGAATATGAAGAACATGTGGAGAGAATTGAAAAACATAGAAGAAGAATTGATTAGAAGAGAGATTAACTTACTTGTAGATTAGGATCTCGCCCACTTAGATGATTCTTCACCTCAGAAATCTTCTCGATTATTTTCTTCATCCTCTTGTTTGAAAAATCTTGAGTAGAATCCATCCTTCCTTCTTGTTTAAATTGAACTTTTCCCTCTTAATTTATTGATTGTTCTTGAGCTTTAGAGAGAATCCTCTAACTATCCCTCTTGGTTGCTTATTATAATGTTTTGATATGAAGAGAGGGAGGTTTTATAGAGAGATTTGCGAGATTGGGAAGCCCTTTCCGAATTGGAAGAGGGATGTGCATGAAGGAAAGTAGAGTTCGGATTAGAGTCAGAACAGAGAATAGTTTCTGTAAATCAAATGGCGTCTGGATGGGGCGATGTCATTTAAATGACGTCTGTGAACAGCGAGGCCATTTGATCATTTTCTGAATTTATGTTATTTTCCCGAAGTTCTCTAATTGCATGATATTCGATGATTATTGACTATTTGCTTGAAGTTACTGACAAATTCTGAGTGCAGGAAATTCAAATAATGAAAGCTGGAATTTCAAATAAAGTCCCACTGTGGGAGTTCCATTGAGTCCCTACCGTGACTAAAAAGACGGTTATCTCTATCTCTTGTATTCCTTTCATGTAATTGATTTGCATTAGCATTACTATATGATAAATATTTATTAGAGTATATCAAAGACCTTGTGGTTTTGATGAAACTAGAATTTGAGTTCCCCTTCAACAAAAATAGTGATAATTCAAGAGGATTCTTAATCGCACGGATAGACCGTTAGATTGTTAATTGATGGGGACGATGGTTCCGCTTTTGTGAAACAGTACGTGGACAAACGAGCTTCGGCTTAGTACTGAATTACAAGACTAGTATCTTAACTCATCAATGATAGTTTAACAATATTGTCATTGATTAATTTATATTTTATTTCATTTTATATTTTCCTTTTAGCACAGCATGCATCATGTAGAACCTTGAAATAATTGTGATAAGAATTAATTCTTGATTAAATTTTAGACCATTGATCAAATAAATCCCAACGTGATATGAAATATTCCATTTTGAGTTGATCTCTCAATTATCTTTCAGGTTTCTTGAAGATATCTTTGGAATTGCTTGGATTCTTTATCCCAAATATTTTTTGTTTCCTTTTAAGATCCATCATAGTTGTAGCACGTCCACATTGACTGGTAACCGCTTTTGATGATGAAACTTACAAGGTTTGTGACCTAGGGTACTTCCAATCGTGGAAGTTGATCGTCCTTATTTTATTTTCTTTATCTCTTTCATCTAGACATGATTGATTCCATTGATCTTTTTGAGTTACTTTATTGATTATTTTGAGAAAAATTCTAATCATACGATGTTGAGATCGTGTCTCATCACACCTTGGCATCACCTTTTCAGTACATTCCATTCTATTTCACTCCCTTACAAAGTCAATGCCAAGGTGGGGCTACTGTAGACACACTAATTTTGACCTCATATTGAGTAAATTTTATGTCACAATTATATGACCCCAAAATGGTCTAATTTTTAATGATTAATTAATTTTTATTTATTTTTCTCAAAATTTGTTAATTAGCATCGCCCATGGCCGATGTCATTTAAATTTCTAGCAGAAATCAGTTCGGAATTAAATTCCTAAATTCATATAGACTTAACTGAATAGCGTCGCCTATAGGAGACGCCATTTAGGTCCTAATCTGTGTGAATTTTTTATTTTTAATTTGAATTAATTTCTTAATTATATAAAGCATGTCGCCCTAAGGAGACACTATTTAGGTTTCTTAATCTTTTTCGATTTCATTTCCAGATTTCCTTTCTATTTTGGCCGCTTTAATTAGCCAAATAACGTCCCGTCTGGGCGACGCGATTTGGGAGTTTCTTGATAAGTATGATTTAGCCGAGATAATCCAGTTTCTGATGTTGGGAAGGTTGCAAACTCTTCCATGCTCATCCAAGGTGAGTCCGACTGCGGAAGAGAGTCCTTTTGAAGGCCAAAACACCCCTAAACCTATTCTTATAAATACAACACCCTTTGGATCTTTGAAAAATGTTGGCAATTGGTGATTTTGAAACACAGGACAAGGTGTTTGGAGGCTCTAAAGGAGGAAAATGTGGACAGTAAAAGAAGCTCCATCCAAGGCTTCTTCTTCTTCTTCCTATTCATCCTTTGAAGCTTTTGAAGATCAAGGGTATGGAGGAGCTAACCAACCATCTTCTTTCCCTAATTGTTTTCTAGCTTTTCATTAATTTCATATAATTTATTCATTGTTTTCCATAGTTCATCATCATCATCACTTCATCTTCACACACACACATCATTGTTTTCCAAACCCATATACATGTTAAGGGTTTAAAGAACACCAATCAAGTGAGTAGATTAGTTTAGTTGCATGATTAAATTCTTTATTAGAATAGATACTACTCTACTGTAGCTCTAATTAGATCCTTTCTTGTTTAATCTTTTTTCTTGCAAGGTACAAAGAATAAGGAAGAAAGAGATTCAAAGGAATAACAATCAAGAAATTAAAAGCAAGGACACATCAACAAAATGGCTCCTTTTCTTTGGCTGGCTAAAGAGAGGGAATCAAGGACTCAATCTCCCAAGTTTGAAATGGTAAGCGATCAATCTTTCTTTGAAACTTTTAAAATTTTTGGCGATCACGTTTTCTTTAGTTTGAATAGTTTTATTATTCATATAAACAACACAAAATCATGAACACCACACACACGATTTGAGTGTTCATACTTTCCTCCTTTTATTGGTCTCACCAATTAAGAGGATATTGGGCTTATCCTTCACAAGGTTTCCCTCTGCAGTTATGAGCATATTATGAAGCTCAACCAACGTGGTATGTATCTTATTCATGTTGAAATCAACAATGAACGGTGCATATGATAAAGGGAGTAAGGCAAGTAGGAGGTCAGTATGCATGTCATTGGGCAAAGGAATCCCAACAGCTTCTAACCTCTTCCTCTTCCATATATCATATGCGATCATCTCTGCCTCAGCGACATCTATGTCGGTTCAACAAAAGGGTCATTTCCAAGCATGTAGGCAATTAGCACAGATCTGAAGACATTCTTCAGGTTTCTGAGCCAATCCAAATAGTTCGGGCCTATCAAAAGATTGGCATCAAGTATGCCACGAAGTGAGTTATTCGACGACATTAATTCCCTACAGAAGATGAATAAAATTTATTTTAACAGATGTTCAATTTTTAAATATAAAACATGATATGGACTTTTAATGAAGTTTTAACTCCCACTAATTTTTGACAGATTGTATAACCCTCATTTATATAGAACGGAACACGCCGACAGTCTCTTAGTTGGTATCAGAATCTCAATGACTTGTATTATAGCTTTGTGAATAGCACAACAAGTTGTAATACAATCAAATAGCACCCATCTCATGGGACTTGCAACTCCTTGCAATATCTGATCATATCTTCAGTCCCCAGAGATTTAACGGCCTTGTGGATAGTACAATAAACCGATAATTCTGGTCTAAGCATTACCATCATTACGTGACGAGCATAGATTTGCATGCAGCCCTTGTGGATAACACAATAAGGCTACATAGTTCCTCTACCCTGATCAATAGGCATCTTATGCCATAGCCATAGTCTCTTCTTACAATTAAACATGCCTTATGGATAGCACAACAAACCTGCTTAAGGTAATTTGAATCCTATAACTATAACGATGGAGGACCACGCGATAAGTTCTTAACTACTCACGTTACGGCTTAAAATTTAGCGAGGATTTTTAGATAACTTTTATCTTGGTCTCTCCTAGGTGATAGTATATAAATATATTGTATATATTTACTAAATACCATACCTGCTTTGATTCATAATCAAAATAAACACATTGTATCACATACATGTCTAGTGTGGTCATGGATAGCACAGTGGGTTTGACTGGAGCCAACAGTCAAACGCACACACATTCTAACATGACAATTATATTAGATAATTCTGCAAACGCATAAGCAAAAGATCTTCATTGAATCGCCTTCCTGGTTACAGCTGTAGATCGTCCTCGCTCCTTCCTCGGTTGCCTCGATCATATTACAATAAATTTAAAATTTAACATATAAATAGAAGAAGGCTTTAAGGCGAGCATAAGAGAGAGGGAGGTAAAAGTACATCGGAGTATCAGAGAGGGGCAGGTACACAGACCTCTATTTATTAACATTTAATAAACTTACAGACATACATCCACGATCCACATACATCATTCATTACATGAATAATTAAAAGTGCATATCCATGACCACGGTGTGTTTTAACCAATCTACACATGAGAAGCACATCATATGGCTAAAACAAAAAGAGTTTTCAAAATAAATAAGTTGGGCTTTCAAAAAGCTAGGTTCCAATCAAAATTGACATTTGAATTTCGAAAACTCATTTTATTGTCTTAACATGCAATTAAATCAAATTTAAAAGCATATAAAACACATTACATGTGTACACACTTCAAATTAATAATTTTCAGATTATCCCATACAAATTAGAACATTTCTAAAATAAAATAATCTAACATTCAGATTAAACAATGTTAATAATCTAACAATTTGACTATTAATAACTAATTACTAATCTAACTCTTAGATTAGTGAATTAAAGTTAATTACTAATTTAACAATTAAATTAATAATCAACTTTAATTAATTATTAACTACTAATCTAACTCTTAGATTAGTTAATTAATGTTAATCACTAATTTAACTCTTAAACTAATAATTAATACTAATTAATTAATAACTATTAATCTAATTCATAGATTAGTTAATTGAAATTAATTATTAATTTAACACTTAAATTAACAATTAACTAATAACTACTAATTTAATACTTAAATTAGTCAATTAATATTAATTATTAATTTAACATTAAATTAATAATTAACTCTATTTATTAATTAATGATCATGTTAATTGTAACAAGTAATAAACATAATCATTAATGCCCAATAAACAAAATTGAATAACAATTTAAAATTTTCAAAACATTTTTGAATTTTTGAAATTGAATCCAATTTTAATTATGTTTTAAATGGGATAATTGGTGTTATTGGTTTTTTTTAATGGGAAACAAAGGGTTTAATGGGTTTTTTTTTTTTTTTTTTGTTTTTAAGCCCAGAACTTATCTAGGACCCTGGGCAGGCCCTTGGATTTTATTAAATGAATCAAATAAACGTACATAGGGGGGACATACCACCTTACCCCTGGGAGATACAATAATGAAGAAATCAAAGATAAAACCCCCCAGGTACAATAACCAATCAAAAGCGAAAATGAGGAACACCTGATTTGTCCATAGTTAACTCTCCTCTAACTAAAGGTGGCAAAGCAGCTGCTGATGAGAAGCTCTGAGACATATGAGAGGAGCACGAGAAGTTGGCCAAAGCATCTGCAGCCTTATTACATTCTCTGACCACATGTTGGAATTGAATTTGCATAGAGTCCTTCAAGTAGCAAAGCATATCCCACCACGGATGAAGGATCCAAGGAATCTTCTGACCATCAGAAAGTAAGAGCATAATGAGGACCTGACAATCAGACTCCACAATAATAGAAGGCATTCTCATCTGAAGACACATCTGTAACCCAATGATCATAGCCCTGATCTCAGAAATAATGCTGCAAGTGATACCAAAATAACCACAACAAGCAGAAATAAAGGATCCCCTTTCGTCTCTGAGAATAGCAGCACCAACAGAAACACCTGGATTACCTTTGCAACAGCCATCAGTATTAAGTTTAACATGATATCTGGGAGGAGGTAACCAACAAACAAGAGAAGGGGTAGCTGGAGAAAATTTATCAATCAAACCCAATGACTGCAAAGAATTCCTCTCAGTATTTGATGAAGCCTTCTTAGGATGAAAAAGTGAAGCAACTTCTCTGATGAGGATGATGGCCTGTCTCAAAATATGTTCCTTACTGCAAACAAGGTTATCAAATCTAGCAGAGTATCTAGCTTTCCAAATAGTCCAAGCAACAATGGAGGGAATAATACCCATGCAAAAGCCATATAGAGATGTGCTGGAAGCCTTGGAAGCGAATATAGAAAAAATACTATCAAAAGAGCTCACCTGGGCACGAATATTGAACGAATTCAAGAAGAAATCCCAGCAATATGTAGCAATATCCCCTAAGGCAAGGGTATGATCCATGGTTTCAACAGCATGATTTGTACAGCAAAAACATCTGGACACAACAGAAATCCCATATCTCTGAATAACATAATCAAAAGATAACCTATCAATGAGAGCTCTGTAGACAAAGAGAGAGATCTTCTTAGGTAACAGAGAATGCCAAATCCATTTAGAGACAGAAAGCTCAGGCCTGATATGTCTGACAATATTCCAAGCAGATTAGTAGTAAAGTAACCATGAGTGTCAGGCTGCCAAGTAGGTTTATCAGGGCCATGAATATGAGATAAACAACTAGCAAGACCAATAATAACAGTGAGCACATCTATAGGAAGTGATTGCAAAAATTCCTGTTTGTGATCAATAAAATCCTGGACAATCCAATTATGAGTATGAGTAATAGAGTACCACTTATCTGAAGTTAAGAAATCCCTGAGAGGACCATGTCCGGTCCAATTATCATGCCAGAAAGAGAGAGTACCAGTCCCAACCTGCCAACAAGTGTTGTCTAAGACCCAGTGTCTGTGACGAAGAGTCATCTTCCAGTGGGGAGATCCTGCAATGGAACAGTGAGAAAGATGCTGACCCTGCAAGTATGTGCTATGAATATAATCACTCCAAACACCTTTGTGAGAATAAATCTTCTAACAAAGCTTGACCTTTAAGGCAGTACTGACATCAGATAGAGATCTAACCCCAATCCCTCCTTCAGGCCTGGCCAGATGCTTCCAAGCAATCCAATGTTTTCTTTGACCCACACTAGAAGATCCCCAAAAGAATGCAGCAATAGTTTTATCCAAAGCATCCAAAACACTTTTAGGGGGAGAGAGGACAGCAAGAATATGTATAGGAATAGAAGATAATACATGTTTTATCAAAATAAGTCTACCACCAGGGGATAAGAGTTGAGTTTTCCAATTACCAAGTTTCTTTCGCACCTTGTCAAGAATTTGCTGGAAATAGGAAGCTTTAGCAATACCATTATAGAGAGGAGCCCCCAGATAAAGGATAGGAAAGACCTTATGAGGCATCTGAGTAACCGCAACAATTTGATTGATCCTTTGGGTGATGGTAGAAGGAGCCACATAAAAGGAGCTTTTGTCTTTATTAACCTGCTGACCAGAACAATTCTCATAAATAGAGATGAAAGCAAATAATCTGCGAAGTGAAGCCTGAGAGCCATTGGTAAAGATAACAGTGTCATCAGCAAATAACAAGTGTGATATGATAGGACCATCCCTATATGTGGAAAAGGGAGTAACCAGGCCTCTAGAAAATAAGCTGCGTAGGCCCCTGCTGAAAGCTTTTTCAGCCAAAATAAAAAGACTGGGGGCTAAGGGATCACCCTGTCTGAGCCCTCTAGTAGAACTGAAATAGCCACCAAGCTGTCCATTAAAAATGACTGAAAACCAGCAGTGAGTAAACAAATTTTTGATCAAACCAATCCAGGAACTAGAAAAACCAAATTTAGAGAGCACATCGAACAAGTAGTTCCATTCCAACCTATCATAGGCCTTCATCATATCTAGCTTGAGAATAACATTGTGACCTTTGGTTCTTTTAGATATATTGTGTACCATTTCCTGAGCAAAGCAGATATTATCACTGATATCCCTTCCTTTAACAAAGGCACCTTGGAAGGGAGAGATAAGCCTTTGCAAGATGAGCAATAACCTCTTACAAACGATCAGAGACAAAATCTTGTATGTAAAGTTACAAGGGCTAATGGGCCTGAAATCCTTGAGAGTAGTAGGACTATCACACTTAGGGATTAATACCAGATGTGTAGAAGTATATGCTTTTGGCAAGTTACCACCTTTAAAGAATTCAATAACCGCAGCAAGAATGTCATCAGCAATAATATCCCAACAATGAGTAAAAAAATCACCTGAGAAGCCATCAGGACCTGGGGCACTATCGGCACAAAGGGAAAATACCGACTCCTTGACTTCATCTAAAGTCGGGATAGTCATCAAGTTAACATTATCCTGGTCAGTAACAATAGTGGGAATGTACTACAGCAAACCACTATTATTCATAGAAGTAGGCTGTGAAGTAAATAATTCTTTATAATAATCAACAGCCATAGAAAGAAGAGTGTCTTGGTCAGTAACCTGATTACCATTAGCATCATATAGGGAGTGAATAAAATTCCTTTTCCTTCTCTCAGTAACAATGGAATGGAAGAAAGCTGTATTTTGGTCTCCTTCCTTGAGCCACCTGAAGCGAGATTTTTGTTTCCAGAAGATTTCTTGCCTGAGAAGTAATTCATCAAGATGTTTTTTGGCGGCAATAAGATCATTAATAGCATCATCAAAAGGAGAATTATCAAGGGTGTCTTGCATGGAAGTAACATTACTTTCAGCCCGTAGAACAACATCAAAAATATTTCCAAAACTGTCCTTATTCCACTGCTCTCAATCTTTTGAGCTTGGCACTGAGTTTATATAAGGGAGAAGCATGCAAAGGCCGGACCCAACAATCTTTCACCACTTGAGTAAAATTCTTGTGCCTAGTCCATACTTTCAAGAATTTAAAGTGACCATGATGAGAGACATTGCTATAATTGTATTTAACAAGAAGAGGATTGTGATCAGAGCAATTATAGTGCAAATGAGAAATAGAAGTGGAGAACGCATCAAACCATAGAGTGTTGGCCAATCCTCTATCCAGTCTAGCTCTGATACAATTAAGCCCTTGCTGACCATTACGCCAAGTATAGCTAGATCCACTGAACCCAAGGTCACTAAGACCACAGTCCTGCATAAAAGAATGGAAAGCATGGACAGAAGCAGGAAGAGGAGCATTGCCACCAAGTTTCTCATAAGAATATAGAACAGAATTAAAGTCTCCAATAACCATCCAAGGGAGATTAATAGCAGAAGAAAAGGAAGCAATATCATCCCAAGTGATAATTCTGTCCTGCAGGCGGCAGCTAGCATAAACAAAGGTAATCATGTGCTCCATCACATCTTTCACTTTGAGAGTAATGTAATTGTCATTGGTATGCAAGATATCAATGTCCACAGACGAATGTCAGAAGATCCAAATTTTTGCATTGTCCATATTAGAAGCAATATACTTATGGAGGCCCAACTGTAGAGAAATATGCTGCATGGAGGAAGTGTTGATCATGGGCTCAATAATAGCAACAATTTGGATATTGTTAGATTTGCAAAGAGATATCAGCCTGCGGAGAGAGGAAGCTACCAACTCCTCTAATATTCCAAACCAGAGACTTAATCATTGAATTTGATTTTGTTTTTCTGCAACCTCGCGAGCCTTGTGCTCTTACGCTGAACCAAGTTAGGAGAATTAGACCCATCCTGCACATCCACATTAATATTGTCATGAGCATTAATAGTGGAAGAGAATGCTTGTTTAAATTTGTGGATTTCAAGTAATTGCTGATTCTCTTTAGTCTGAGACGGGTTTTCTAAATTTAGAGCATCCAGATCAGGGACGTCGCCCTGAACATGGTGAGTGGATATCACTTGATTCTCGACACTAATAGACGTTTTAACTTGAAGGGGATTCAGTTGAGTAATCAAGTTTTCCATGGCCTCTTGAGGGGCTGTATCAGAACCATCAATGGAAACAAGATCAGAACCATGGCTATTAATCATATAACCAGAATAAGGAGAAGGTATCATGGTATCCTCCGAGTTTGAGCATGCATGGAATATTAAGAGTAGATGACACCTGTTTTTCGACGCTAAAAGACGTATGGACTTCCATGCGCTCCTAAGCTTCAATAGAAGATTGTTGCTGCACAACAGAGGTTTGTTCCCCAGCAGCAGAAGCCTGATTATCACATTGGGGTTGTTGAGAATTTTCAGCCAGGTTGACCTGTTTGGCAATCAGCTGAAATCGAGCTTGGGACTCGTCAGGTGGATCCGCCATCATTGAATTATGCAAACAAGAACAACCAATGTTTAAAGGAGGCTGAGTGAGAGTTGTAAAGATCATATCAGTAGTGGAAGAGGGGCTCACCATGGACCCCTGGTGCTGGGGGAATGAGATATCATCCACAGGGATGACAAGTGGTTGCACCCCAGCACCAGCAGCCGGCCCAATTATAATAGGCGAAAAGTTAAGCCCATTAACATTCACAAGAGCTTCCGATTGGGCTTCTTGGGCCAGGGCCCGCAGGGCGATCCCAGCATGAGCTTGCGAGGCCAGGGCATCCGAGGCATGCAAAGCTTGAGCCTCCGAGGCATTGGCAATCGGTTCGTCTGCAAGGGGAGGTCCTGAAAGAGAGACAGCAAGAAGGGCCGAAGGTTGCTGGCGAGTTGAGCTTGAGGCTTCAAGATGTGGGCTCGGCCCATTAAGAGGGAGAGTGGCAGGTTGCTGCGTAGACAGATGGGTCTGGTTTCGAGGCTGGAGCGGATCTTCACAACTGCAAGGCGAAGCCGAGTGCATGGGCACAGGGAGCAAGGAACGCAGATCTTCAGCCAGACAAGAGGCCTTTTGTCGAACACCTGGCGTGCATGCATGCAGGGCATCAATCTGGGGTGCGATGGGGGCCAACATGGTAGCCAACGTGGAGCTTTGCATGGGCTCGGTGGCTAGGGGGGCGCCAGCAATAAGCGTTGGGGGTTGCCGACGAACAACCGGCTGAATAATCTGTGGGGGAATATGGGAGGGGCAATCCAGCGCTACCTCGGTGGTATCCGGAGACAGAGAGCTCTCTACCTGGTCAGTCAGCTGTGTGTCCGGGTTATGAGCAGGGGCATCAGCAATGATAAAGGACGGCTCAGGCACATCCTCCTCAACCTCTGTAGGCGCCATCGAGGAACCAGCCACCGGAATCGAGCGTGAGGTCCCGGCTCCAAAACCCGGCTTCAGAACGGGGTTCCCAGGAGGATGCTGCGGCGCTTTGACGATATGGGCCGAGGGCACATCCTCCTCAACCTCTGTAGGCACCATCGAGGAACCAGCCACCGGAATCGAGCGTGAGGTCCCGGCTCCAGAACCCGGCTTCAGAACGGGGTTCCCAAGAGGATGCTGCGGCGCTTTGTCGATATGGGCCGAGGGCAGATGGTGTTGGAGGCTTGAGGTGGCGGGCACTGGCAGATCAGTGATATGTAGCGCAGCACTAGTAGCCTGCTCTTCAGGGGCAGTCATGGCCGCCTTCATCTTACTATAAGTATGTTCATCAGGCGATTGCAACATAACTTCGCATGGGGATGAACGGAGGGCCTCGAAGGCGTTAGCAATAGGGATACTCTGATGCGCCTTAGAGACCCATTTACGGTTCGGCCTTCCCTGACTAGGCAAGATCTTTGGAGTTTCTCAGAGGTATCCTTGGGCTGAGGTGCAGGCGGGCATGGCATCGAAGCCGTCAGCGGCAGGGCGATGGACCTGTCTGGCTGAGAGCTAGGGGGTGGGTTGGCATCAACAGGCTTGCGCGGAGGGTCCTGGGACCTCCCTTCTTGAACGTGCGACGACACTCAGAATCCTGGTGCCCTAAAAGTCTGCAAGTGGTGCAACAATGGGGGATAGAAGGGTACTTGATCTCCTGATAGTAGCCAGATTGCCCCATGTCGATCCAGATCCTCGAAGGCCTGGGCTTGAGAACGTCTAGTTCGACGCAAGCTCGCGCGGAAGAAGCATTGGTTATCTGTGTTGTACGCAAAGCTACTTAAAGGACTCGCCCCACGTTCCCAGTGATGGATCTAACGCAGGCTTCGTGGAACAGGTGAGGCTTCAAGGCAGGAAACTCGATCCACACAGGGACTACAGTAGGTTCCGTCCCACACTCAAAGTCGGCCATCCACTTAAGAAATCGGAAAAGGTACCCCTTGATAAAGAGTTGTTCACGAAGAAGGATCCGCTGGTAGTCTTCCTCAGCTGTGTAGCGCATTAAGAGGTGTCTGTTGTCCAAGGTGCTGATTACAAACTCGTGGTGAAGATTGAGCCTTTGCAAGAGGAGCTCCTTGATATCTTGAAACGGTGGACATCCATATGGAGTTTTCCCAACTAGAGCGAACTGAAAAGGAAGAAGCGCCGCCGCTATTTCTTTAGCAGAAAAGAAGACAACCGGTTCTCCCAGATCTGTGAAGGCAGGCGGATGCACCTGGATGTCCACCGAGGGGAAGAGCTGAGCTTCCTTCAAAACCTGAGCGAAGGATTTCGACCCCAGTTTCATATTCCACGCCAGCACAGGAGAAGGATGGGGAGGGTTAGACGCAGGTTGCATGGGAGAGGTTCCTGTGGGTTGTGGGGGTGCAGGCGCGAACACTTGAGACAGAGAAGAAGATGGACAAGGGTGGAGCGGTTGTTGATGGGTGGCAGACGGGGGCCGAGGCTGTGCAGAGGGATGGGATGGGGGTTCGTGGAGCGAAGGGGGGGGCCGGCCGCCCCCCTCAAGGCCGGCCATGGCCGGCGGCGGCCAAGGGGAGCCGCAAAGCTTCTCTCTCTAGGAAAACCTAGAGAGAGAAAGGCGGCGGCCGAATGGGTTAGATTAGTAGTTAATAACTCTTAAACTAATAATTAATACTAATTCATTAATAACTATTTAACTCTTTAATGGGTTGAGATGCTAAACCATCAAGGGCCCTAGTTCGAGCCCTTGGCTGGGGCAAGCCCGAGTCCTGGCTCGAACCAGGTCCAGGGCCGACCCACCTCAGACCGGCCAGGCCCGGTCTGCCGCATAACACCCCGACCCGGTCTGCCCGTAACCCCCCCCCCCCCCCCCCTCTTCCTCACCGAAACCCTAGACTTTAGTTGCAGTAGGAAGAGGAGGTTATAGCGGCGGCGGCTTGCAGGATGGCACCGCCCGACAGTCGGCCCGGCGCTACCCAGCCCTGCCAGTGACGTCCCCTGTGCTGGCGACACCCCGCGGTGCCGGCAAGCCCGCCAAAAATCTCCATTAAAACCGTGGTCGAGCCCTATTTTTCTAGTTTCAAACTGTGGGGAAGAAAAAAAAGAGGCCCCTCCATCTCCCTCTCTGGTGCCGATGATCGGTGCCAGCGGTGACCGGTGAGGTCCCTGGTCATACCAGGACCCCCGGCCACCTCCCTATTACATGGGTGTTAGTATTTGGTGGCCTGAAAGCCAATCCAATACTATGTACTATTCAGTTTATTAATAAATAATGGCATAAATTCATTGTGTGTGTAATTAATTCGATCTATGTTTATTGTATCACGATGAAGTCCTAGAACATCCACAACAGTTTTCAGATTATAATGAGATCATAATTACAGGACCGAAGACTTATAAACACATGTTCTTAATTGTTCCTAGTCGGAGGATGTATGAGAAGGATATCAAACTTCCGAATAGACTAGTACAGGTTTCTTTAGCTCATATGATGAGGGTGACTGATCCTATAAGTCACTTGTGTGGAGACACTATGCTGGACCTGTAGGTGCTCATTGGTGAATGAGTTCACTGAACTAATCCGACCATGAATTGTTGGATGGTATGTACCTCACTGTTAACTAGCTAGGTTTCTTTAGCTCATATGATGAGGGTGACTGATCCTATAAGTCACTTGTGTGGAGACACTATGCTGGACCTGTAGGTGCTCATTGGTGAATGAGTTCACTGAACTAATCCGACCATGAATTGTTGGATGGTATGTACCTCACTGTTAACTAGCTAGATTCTTTTTTTACGGTTGCGTAGATGATCCTTAGACCTGAGACACCAAAGATATCTTAGTAAGTCTCTGAGCTTTGACCTCGACTAACCAATCCCTAACCAAGGATTATCAATAAGTTAAATGATCGGGTTCAGGGAAATGCCCTCAAAGGTAATTGTGTGTTCAATGCGAGATCATCCGCTCTCGGTATTTGGAGAGAGAATGTTCCGGGAATAATGCACTTAAGTCTCTCGCCAGGGCGGACTCTGTATCATATAAAGAGTTATTTGATATAGATTAGCGGCATCTGATTCAAGTGAATCGATTGGTTAGGGTTTAACAGTAAACCATATCCTAGTTCGATTCGGGAACATTGCACGAATGAAGGATTAAATCCGCACGGTAACCGTTGACGGAAAGGTTCCCATAGTAGGTTGCATAAACCCTAATGCCTTCCGGGATTACGCGGTGTTGCTTGGCACCCAACGTGATCGGAAGCCCGTCCGAATTTATTGTGGGACATTAAATTCAGCTAATTAATTGATATAAGGATATTAACTAATTCAGTGGGTCTGTAAAAGGTTACTGGACTTAATGGGCCATTAACTGGACTGGTATTTTGGCCTAGAGGGTCACACGCAAATGGTTTTCAAGTCGGTGGATATTTCGACGGGATTTAGGATAAGTGTGGGTTTTTCTGAAAAATCGCAACACACTTATTATAAAAGACTGGGGCTAGGTTAGGGGCCAGCAACCCTGACCTAGCTGCCCCTCTCTCTCTCTCCTCCTCTATCTCTGGTGCCTCCCTCCTCTAGACAGCCCCAGGAGACTCCACTCCGACTCCTGCATGCTCCGTCTTCCCGTCTGACGAGAATCTGAATCCGCATCTTGTAAAGAGTTACACACAGCCAGACGGGATCCGCGGACATTGCTACGAGCGAGGAAGTGAGGACGATCCACCGAGAGGAAGACCGCGTGGATATCGCTAGAGGTCGAACACCTACGCGGCTTGCGACATCACATTGACGGAACCAGACGAACGCGGATTCGAATCCACACATGGTAAATCCAATTTACCGCTTAAAAGTTTTATCACACTAAACGGGACGGATCTGATCCCAACTTTATTTTATCTGCTGCATTTTGGTCGGATCCGGACACAGAGAACCTAACAATGGGGACGTCTGATCAAAGCCACAATAAACTCTGTTCTTCATCACATGAAGAACACTGAGAAAATCCTCAAAAATACGATTTTGCTAGATTATACTTAATTTAATTAATTTTGTTCATCGTATGAACACAGATTCAGTAAAGAAATCGAATTCTAGCATGGAATATTGCATGGAAAAATTAAATTGGAGACCGAAACGGGACGAGAAACAGCGAAACTTAGCTCTGATACCACTGTTGGGTTCTCGTGCTTCTCGGGATCGCAAACGCAACGGAAAATATAAATTAAAATTACTATGATCTATGTCCATTTCGATAAAACTAAAATGATCAAAACGGGTAATCGATCATTACCACGTGTGGATTCTAATCTACGCCCGAATGGTTCCGTCGGTGTGACACCGCCAGCCAAGCAAATGCCCGACCTCTAGCTAAGTCCACGCGATCCTCCTCGCGGTGGATTTACTCTCGTTCCTCGTTCTTCACAGCCTACAAACCCTTCGCTATTCGCCGCAACGACCGCCACAATGCGTGGTCAAATTCCCATCGAACGGGAGTCGAAGAAAACAGCGGAGCAAACCCACAACAGAGGGCCGGCCTGGGCGCTAGAGAGAGAGAAGGAGAGAGGAGGGGGCGGCCAGGGTTGAGCAGCAGCCTGACCTGCTCAGCCCGTTCGCTACATTTTATATTAACTGCGCGGTTTTTCATAAAAGCCCCCACTTTAATATAAAACCCACTTTTAATCTATCGCCTTGAGAATCATTTGCATATGATCCTCTAGGCCCAATTACCAGTCCAGTTAATGGCCCATTTAGCTCAGTGACCTCTCACTGACTCATTAATCAATTAATAACTCATATTAATTAATTAATTGACCGAATCAATATCGCACATTGAATTCGGTCGGACCTCCGATCACGTTGGGTCCGAAGCAACACCACGTGAACCCGGAAGGTATTGGGGTTGAGCAACCCACTCTTGGAACCTTTCCACCGACAATTACCATGTGGATATAATCATTCATTCGCAAAATGCTCTCGAGTCAACTCAGGGTATGGTGTACCGTCAAACGATAATCGGTTAACTCACTTGGATCGGATGATGCCATATAATATCGGACAACTATTTTTCCGATATTATCGTCCGCCCTGGCCAGGGACTTCTATGCATCCTTCCTAGAGCATTCTCTCTCAAAGTACCAAGAGCGAATGATTCCTTATTGACACTCAATTCCCTTCGACGTATTCCGCTGCACCCGATCCTTGACTATTTAGAATCCTGTGAATAGAGATCTGTAAACCAAGGTCAAAGTACAGAAGTCCACTAACAAGGTGTCTTTGGTGTCTCATGTCCGAGGACCATCCACGCAATTGTGACAATTGAATCAAGCTGGTTGATAGTGAGGTACTATAACATCCAGCGATTTAGTCGGATCAGTTTAGTGAACTCTTTCTCTAATGAGCACCTATAGATTCACCTTAGCGTCTCCACACAAGTGACTATGAGAACAGTCACCCTCATCGTATGAGCAGGAGTAATTTGTACTAGTCTAACCAGATATCCGATGTCCTTCTCCAATATCCTCCGACTATGAACTATTAAGAATATGTGTGTTAAAGTGATTTGTTTTATTAGTATGATCTCATCATAGTCTGATCACTATCACACGTATTCACAGACTTCATTATGAAACGATAACAATACGAATTTACACATAATAAAATAATGTCATTTTATTAATAAATGAATGAGATTTACATAGTCAGATTAGCTTGTAGGCCACCTAAGACTAACAATAGTGTATGAGCTGCTCAACCAAAATTTGTCTAGAGAATACACCTCACCCTCAACTCCACCTCAGACAGTAGTTATGGAGGAAGAGAGGCCCTCAGAGCAACATCAAGCAAATCAATCTGTAGTATAGTTGCTCAAGAGGTTTGATGCAGTAGAAGCAGAGGTTTAGGCTGTAAAAGGGGGGATGAGGGACATCATGAGGATATTGGTGGAAATGCAAGTGTCTCTCAATCAAGTCAGAGAGAGGACACTTCGCAAAAAGGTACTAAGTCAAATGCCTAGGAGACAGGAAATAGAGACTACCCCCTCTTCCATTCCATCTCCTCCTAGACCTTTCACATCTCCAAAAACCCATGAGCCAACCTCCACAGCAACAGATGAAGAACAACAACAAACTTCTTCAATTACTCATAATGAACCATCAGAAATTCTCAAAACTCAAGCAAAACTTTAACCTACTACCTCAGCTCAAGAAGAACCTCAAAAGATGGCCCAAGCTGAAACGTCCACCACGTCACCTCCAGCCACTGAGAAACCTTCATCCCCTCCACAAACTCAACCTACACAAGTGGCAAGTCACACTCCCCTATCTAAAGTCATACATACTATGGACAATGTGACACCTCTTGATACTCAGGAAGCAATTCTTCCACTTCCTGCAAACAACATTCCACAATCAACAGGAATTCAGCCAACAACTTCTCAAAAAGGAAAACAACCTATGCAACCTCAACAGTCTCCTGAACCCACTCAAACATCCACTACTACAGTAGCTGGATCTTCATCATCTTTACCAGCACTACCTATACAACCCTCTTCTAGCATACCCAGAATCTTCACTCTACAAACTGTTCATACTCAACCATAGTCTTCATCTTCAACTAGATCCACTCATCCATAACAAGTTCTTCTCATAGAGAAAAAACTTCTACAAGGAACCATTCTCCATCTCCTTCTCCACTGCCTTCACCTTTCAAGGTGCCAACAACCATAAACATCACTCCTCCTGTATCACCCAACGAAGTACTTGAGCCCAAACCAAAGCCACAACCTAAGAAGCATACTTCCAGGAAGAGGGGTGCTTGTGTAAAACTTGAACTGATCTGGACGATGATGTACCTCTTGCCACTGTCTATGCCAAGAAGAGAAAGGTGAAATTTGAACAATCCTCTATTTATCTTGCCAAGGAATCTGATCAACAAGGGCCTAAGTACCCTATAGTTGATAGATATCTATATCCTCTATTCAAGGATGTCTTTGTTAGGACAACAAATAGAAGAGTTATAGATATTGATATTATAAAAAGAAATGCTAGACTACAATATATGAAACTTCCCTCAATACCTTTGGACAACTATCTAGCAGAGCTTGTAACTCACAGAGAACTGTCTGAGTCAGAATTGGCCAAAGTCAAGCAGTTGTTTGAGAATCAAAGAGATGTTGAATGGGTAAATTTGAATTCAAGGCAATATGCCTCATTTATTGCTGAGAACTTAGTCAGAAGAACTCACAATTTATCACAACTGACTATAGTTACAATGACTCGGGACAGATCATGAGAAAAGAGATGGCAAGCCTTCAAAAAAGCAGCCATGAAGGATTGTGATATATTGATGCTAGGTTTGACAAAAATCTCCCTGAGATCAACTTTGCTCAATATATGACTTATATCAAGCTAGAGCTACAATAGTTTGAGAGTCTGGGCCTAAAGTTAGATTCTAATTTTGACTGCAGTGGAATGTCTCCTTGCCTTTACTTTCCTCAAGTCCATTTCCTCTACATGGACATCCCTGAAGGCAATTATATCATGCCCATTTATGGGAAAACTACAGCCAAGTACCACGATAAATTCCTGAAGCCACTGCCTTTATCTCGATTTCTGTTGATTGCACTGAAGAAAAATATTGTGGCCAAAGAATCTGTATCTAAGATTTACTCTGAAGCTGAGTATACAAACGTTGAATGGCGAGGGGCTACCTAGAGCTTAGTCAGGAGTATGATATTGTTAATCTCAAACTCAACTTGGAAAAGAAGCCCTCAATAACAGTCAAGAAGTTTGAAGATAGAAACTCCATTGATCATCACCTTGAAAGCAATACACTCTGGTATCCAAGGTATGCTTCTTTCTATGCTCTGAGAAGGGAATTAGCTTAAGAAAAGTTGGGATCACAGTGGACTATGGAGACCTTCCTGAAGATTGCCAGAAATTAAAAACCTGCCTACAACAGAGGTGATCTTTCTCCTAAGCAATATAGGGCAAGGCTTCAAGCTACCCATGCCAAATATGCCCATAGGCATAGGGTAGTTGTTTATGAACCATCTATGACCTTCAAGCAGTTTATCCCATTACTGATCACATTGAAGCTAGTACTGGGGATATCATCATCCATTACGCCAAACATATTCCCTCTGAAAATCTTCGTCTCTCTTAGATTTTTTTACTTCTCCCTTATCCTTCTGACCCTTTTTGATTGATGACAAAAAGGGGAGTCATATATCCAGACATTCCTATATGTGATGAAAAACAATATCTATTAATATGGTTTATGCAAATAATTATCTTGTTAAGGGGGAGACATATCGTGATAATCCTAATAAGAGGAAGACATGTCTTGAGTGTGCATTCTTGTTTATGCATTTGCTGAATTCATTCACTATATGAATCACAACATATTTACTCTCTATTTTTTAAAACTATAGAAGACTATAGAAGTTTTGTCATCACCAAAAAAGAGAAGATTGTTGAGCCACTCCTTGTATTATCTTGGAAATTCCAATTCCCCATGTTATGATGACAACACACATTTTGGTGATAACACACTTCTAGTATAACATAAACCTTATTTTGGATATATGTATATTCTAAGTAATATAAGTTCATAGATATCACATAGTAATCAATTAACATGTTCTTGTGATGACACATTCTAGATATAATAAAAAAATTTATTTTAGATAAGATTATATTATGATAAGTTTGTTTATTCCAAGTTTATAGATATCACCTATAAATTGATTAACATAAGATTGAGCCATAGAATTGATCGATTAACTGCTGAGGAGAACACTATTCAAATCATGAACTTAATCATTTCTTACTACTTCAAAAACAAATCTATTTGGGAAATCGATTAACTCTTCTATCGCAAAATGATTAACAGTGTTACACTTTCAAAATGCTTAAGACTCATAATCGATTAACAATACCTTTATTTCTTAAAGTAATCTATGTCACTAAGCGGTTCAGCCTATAGGCCTGATCTATTAGAGGAATTGAGCGCCTACATATCGCTAATCGATTATAGAGTTACTTTGACAAGTGCTATCACTAATCGATCTAAGAAGAAGTCATGAAAATCGCTAACGCCACCACTTGAAGAAAATACCTTGATAAATCAATGGTGCTATCGATTATAGTAGAAAAGACGGATTGATTAAATCCTATCAATTATATTAAATATAATAGTTCTTCGATTAAGTCTTGCATTTATTTCTTAAAAGCTAATTGATTCACCTTTATAAACATTAATCGATCATCTCCTTTGCATTATTGATTCTTTACAAGTTCTAAGCCTTAATCGAACTGTCCGCACTCATTGATTATGACCTTTTTGAACTATTACTGGTTCGATTATCAGCGTGTCTTTAATCAATTACATGTTTCCATCATTAATTACTTACCTATTCCTAAGATCGATTATCTTCACTGTTTCAGAAATTGATTATCAGTGTTAGAAATTGAAACTATCACTTGATCAATTTTGTAATTGAGTACTTGTCCAACCTTCAGATCGATTCGTTGCAAGTGTATTGCAATGCATCATGGCACGAACTCTTGGATTCGATTACTTGAATAATTCTACATCAGTTATCTACCTCAATTCTTTAATCGATTATTTAAGATACTATTAATTAATTAGCAGACTAAACTTCTCTCTTACTTATTTTGCTTCTCGAATCGATTAATCATTCAATCATCTGCTGATCATTTATATACATGCGCTTCAATTATGCTTTAGATAACTAAATCGATTAAGCATATTCAGTTGAAGTCAAGTAACGTGTCTTTCACTCAATCGATTAACTACAACATTTCTTCAGTGATTAACTACGCATCTAGACTTCAATTATTTGCAGTAAATTCATATTTCAATGTTTGATTATCTTCAGTAAATTGAATATTTATTTAGTGTCAAGCCTCGTATTTCAAGCTCTATGAGAACGAAATAAATTATATCAATTGTACAGTAGAGTTTCATGTGACACTGTTGATTTTCGAGTGTCAAACAAAAAACATTGCCGTAGGAATATCTGTCAATACTGTACTTTTTCTAGAACTCACCTACCCACTGGTCAGAGCACCAGATGGAACCTTCCCTATCCATTTTTTTTTGCAAGGTTAGGTGAGAACTAACAAAATGACATGGGCAACAAAGAAAACAAAGAAAATACAACTGAATTGACCTGATAGTCTAACCGTACAAGCTAACATTGTATCTTGACTGAAGCTGGTTAAAGTTAGACTCAGTCTAATTAACGTTAGGCTCAAGCAACAAACATTATAGTAAAAGGAGGAAAGCTAAAAATTCAAATTCATCTTTAAATACTAGACTTCCAAGGAAAGAAGACAACGATAGGGAGCAATACAAAAAAATATATGCCAGAGCACAGATTGAACATAGAAAGAGGAAGAGAGCCACAACGCACAATCCATAAGGTAGATCATAAAAGGCCAAGAAGAGAGAAAAGAGCTAAAAGTATCAATCATGAGCTTTTGTTTTCTTCCTTCTGCAACAAGAGAGAGAAAGTAAGATCCTGAGAGCTAGAAACATCAATCTACTGTGACTTCGAAGCTCTTGGGACATCAACAAACAAGATCAAGACTTGTGTTTGACAACCTAATTTTATTGTCTTGATTTCTTATTTAGTGTGCGTCATTGTAATATTAGCCTATCATAGAGGCACCTTTATAAAACTGTTAATCACAGTTGGTTGTTGTTCCCTTTCGGGTTGGAAAGGAAGACCTGTGGTGATGGTGGTTGTTGTGCCCCTTGAGGTTGAAAGGGAACTCCTAATGTGACAGGTGGGGGTTTGTACCTTGGACAAGTAACGGGTCGAAACCTTATGGATAGTGGAACTCCCAATGATTGTTTGGGGACTAGATGAACAAGTATAAATTTTGATGTTCCTGTGTGTTTGATCTCTTGTTCCTTCCCCTTCTCTACACTTTAATTAGATTCCGCGACTCTACTTAGCCCACATAGAGAACCCTTTCACCCCCCTCTGGGTTCTCCATAGCCTGATCCAACAAGTCACCCTCACTATCACCTTAGGCTCCCCTCTAAGGCGTGGGATCCTCTGGGCACCGCTCGCCGTGGTAAAGACTCCTTCTGCCTTTAACGCCATCATTGGCCACGGTATCATTGCCCATACTGGAGGGGTACCCTCCACTTATCATCAGAAGTTTAAATTTTTGATTAGGTCAGTAGTTAGGGAGGCTTGTGGTAGTCGAGCCGAGGCATGAAGGTGTTACATTAACGCCCTTAAATTTAAGCAACCCGAAGATGCATGCCTCATGTATCGAGAACATGAGGAGAAACCTTCCTCTTCGGTCGAGCCTGCTGAGCCTCTAAACAATGTGGAGGCACCAGGGTACCCCGCAAGAGGCTAAAGATCGGCAGCCTCCTTAGAACCAAAGACCGATAGTGGCTCCTGGAATGCCTCAGCAACAACACGGACATCTTCTCCTGGGCAGAGGGTGACCTCCTAGGGGTAGATCCTTTTGTAGTTACACAGTGGCTCAGTGTCGACCCTACCGCTCGACCTATGAAGCAGAACAAAAGGGATGTCAACCCCGAACAATTGCAGGTCATCCACGATTACATCGTCAAAGGCTTGGCATCTGGGCACCTCCACGAAGTGGCATATCCAAATTGGATCACGAATGTCGTCCTGGTGAGAAAATCAAGCAGAAAGTGACGCATGTGTGTGGACTTCACTGACCTGAATAAGGGGAGCCCCAAGGATAGCTATCCCTTGCCAAGAATCAATGAGCCCATTGATGCCACCTTGGGTCACGAACTGCTCAGCTTCCTAAATGCCTACTCAAGGTACCATTAGATCTCCATGCACCTAAGTGAACAAAGAGAAGACCACCCTTATCATTGATATCAGAACCTTCTACTACAATCGCATGCCCTTCGGCTTTAAAAATGTCGGGGGAATGTATAAGAGGTTAATTAACAAAATGTTTTCCCAACAGCTCGACAGGAACATGGAAGCGTACGTTGATGACATGCTCGTGAAGAGCCTGGTGTCAGCCGACCACTACGTCGACCTGCAAGAGATGTTCGAGATGCTCTACCAATATAAGATGAAGCTCAAACCTGAGAAGTGTACCTTCGACGTCACTTCAGGAAAATTCCTCAGGTTCCTGATCACCTACAGAGGAATAGAGACCAACCTAAAGAAGGTGGGAGCACTCCTCAACATGTCACCTTCTACCTCCGTCAAGCAGGTTCAATAGTTGGTAGGTTGGGTGGTAGCGTAGGGGCAGTTCATGTCGAGATTGGTGGAGCGGTGACGGCCGTTCTTGAAGCTCTTAAGGAAGAAGGACCAGTTCGTGTGGACCGAACAGTGCGAGGACACCTTTCGTCTGCTAAAAGATTATTTGGCCTCACTCCTGGCCTTGGCCAAGCCCAAGAGTGGGGAGGTCTTGTACTTGTACCTATACGTAAGAAATCGCTCCCTTAGCTCGATCCTCGTCTGCAAGGATGCAGGAGAGCAATGTCCAGTGTACTACATGAGCAAGCACCTCCAGGGACTTGAATTGAGGTACTCAACCTTCGAGAAGGCCGCGCTGGCCCTTGCACGGCATGCTGACTTTGCCCATATTTCCTTTCCCATTCCATAGTTGTACTAACAAATTGGTCCGAGAGACAGGTCCTCCAAGAAACAGACCTATCCGGGCGATTGGCCAAGTGGGCAGTGGAGCTCAATGAGAATGAGAGCCACTTTAAGTCGCGGACTACAATGAAGGCCTAGGCCCTAGTCGATTTCCTAGCTGAAGGCACGCCTCCAGGGGCAGAGATCGAAGATCCAGCCTACCAGTGGACTCTGCACATCAACAGATCTTCCACCAAATACAGGTCCAACGTCGGCCTAGTCCTCCCCTCACCCGTCGGCCTTACCTAGAGTATGAGTTGTGGTTCACGTTCCCTGACTCCAACAACGTAGCAAAGTACGAGGCCCTACTCTCAGGCCTACGCATCGCAAAGCATTGTGGCATCGAGTGCGTAGCTGCCTTCAGCGACTCCCAGTTGGTAGTGGACTAGTTCAAGGGAAACTATGAGGACAAGGACCCCATCATGGCGCAGTACCTGGCCAAAGTCTGAAGGTTGATGACAGCATTCATCAATTTCAATTTCCAATACGTTCCGTTCTTTGACAATGCCCAGGCGAACACCCTAGCTAGGGTAGCTTCGTCGTCAGGGCTCAATCCCAGAAGGACAATGCTTGTCGAAGACTCCAGGCATGCAGTGTTGCAACTAGCACATCACTTCTCATGGCTAAGGAGGCTGAACCAAGCTAGATGGATGAGATCATGGCATCTCTCTCTGTGGGAGCGAAACCTGCCGATCTTGGCAAGACTTGCATTGTAACGACCCGTCACCCTATAATTGGGGATCCGATTACTAAATGGGTACCGAATCATTAATTTGGAGCCAAACCAGGATCTAGATAAGTCTGGGAAATAAATAATAAACTAAGCTAAACATTCACATCGCATTGAATTAAAAAGGTAGGGAAAGAATTAAAATTATTACAATGTGACTCGATACAGCAAATAATTACATATTCCAACTGAAAAGAAATAATTAAGCATACAGGCCAGAAAATAAAATAACAACTACATCGGGGCATACCCCGGAACAACGGCTGCTGGCACGCGACCCAAAGCAACACTCTCCTCGCTATGCCTGCCTGGAACCCTCACTTGAAAACCGCAGGAGTGAGTCTCATCGAAAAGACTCAGTAGGGATCCTTCGATCCCCACCACCCACTTACGCACCCACAAGTGTAGCAACACAAATATAGATAATTTAAGCAAGTAAAGCAGTAAACATAACTCCTAGATTTCGATATAAAACACATGCACAATTCTGAAACCATTCTACCACGGAGCCCACAACCAGCGTCTCGGCAAAACACGTCAACCACACGGCCGAATGCGAGAAACTCCGACCCGTTGAGACCAAACAACAACCCCTCGGATAGCGCGCTGGCTACTCCGGCCTGACAGGCTCCAGGTGGTTCTGCTTTCCCTAGCACGAGTGACACTCCAAATGTACCACTCCCACACCGGTACTAGCTATACCCGGGGGTACACCAGGTGACCCTCTCTCTAGGCGTCACCCCGTCACTCCACACCGGCGCCACGTCACTCCCATACCGACACAGGGTGCCTAAGCGCTAACAACTGTCACTCTAGGCTCACGATCGCACAAAACACAACACGGTGCGATCCGATCACATAGAATCCAATGTCATCGAGTACATTTCTATACATGCAATTAACTAAACTATCTAACAATGTAAACATGTGTTAATTGCATGGATTAATGGAATTCTGACTTGAATCGCGTCGCCCAAGGCCGACGTACTTCAAACTTCATAAACTAGTTTATGTGATAACTGGCCTCGGAAGATGACCTAAAACACATCGTCTATAAAGGTCGCCGTTCAAAAGGCGTCGCTGTCCCTAGTCGCCTGATAACGACAGAAATAGAGACAGACCTCGAGGTGATTTTTCTTAAAAGGCATCGTGCATGGAAGTCGTCGTTCAAAAAGGTGTCGTTGTCCCTGGACGCTCATCAGTCCATAGACAGAGTCTGTTATCTGGGCTAAATTGCGTCGCAGGTGGAAGCCGCCTTTCTAAAAGGCGTCGCTGTCCCCCGACGCCATTTAACCCTCACGGACAGGTTCTTCCTCTGCCATCTCCCAATCTGTGGGGTGGAATTTCCTCCTCAAATCGTGTAAAAACACAAACAAAGTGGAGAAGGAGGAGAAAAACCTAAATACCCATTAAAACACCCAAATTCTCATTACATGCATTTAGTATTTTCACCCCAAGAAAACCCCTAAACATGATCTAAAGCGGGAAAAACATGATTTTTAAACGTAATACAACGGGGATCGTCACCCTACCGGTTACTCGAACTCCTCCTAGTTCTAAACCGCCAACCCGCCTCGCCACACGCCGCCACCGGTACCGCCGTGGACGCCGTTACTCCACCAGGACGTCGGCTGCCGTCCGGAGAGAAAAACGCCGCGGAAGAGATGGTGGTGGTAGTGGTTGGAGTTAGGAGGTTGATGGAGTGGAGGGAGAGATGGAATGGAGGGAGGAAAGCAAGGAGAGGGGGAGGGGTCGCCGGAGATCGGAGGGAAGAGAGGAGAAACAAGAGAAAGGAGAGAATGAGGGAAAGGAGGGAGGGTTCGCGGGGTCAAACAGAAGCTGGGTAAAACGCGTCATGCAAGCCTGATGTCATTCATATGACAAGACCGGGCCGTACATTGACAAACTAGGGTCGTACTCTAAATGGCGTCGTCCATCCAAGACGCCATTCAGACGATATGACCGGGGCCGTACTCTCGCGCCCCAAGGCCAGCCTACGTGGCGTCCAAGTAGCACAGCCTAAAACACGTCCACATTGCTGGACGCCGTTTGAACCGCGTCTCACAAGCTCGACGCGAAAAAGAAACTAAGTCTCAGCCCCATCAGAGTCAAAACTAAGGGATCCGACACCGAAACTGACCCGATAACCGGATCTGAAACCTCAATCCTTACACGCATGCTAAGGAAGAAAGTCTCCCACTTCCTACTTGTTGGATCCCAATTGTACTGCTGAGCCTTTTCCTACCCCCTCCTTAAGTGCCCAGCATCCTCAAAGGCTGACTACGCCCTAAAGGAGACCCACAAAGGTGTATGTGGCGGCCATGCCGGCAGACGAGCCTTAGCGCATCGCCTACTGTGCTAGGGATACTGGTGGCCAACCATGTGCAAGGACGCGTTGGCCCTCGTCCAAAGGTGTGACCACTGACAATGCTTTGCTCCACGTCTGCACGCTCTTGCAACAGAGATGTCACCTGGAGCCCTTCCCTTTTGCTCTGTGGGGAATCAACATCCTCAGTCCTCTGCTATCGGCTACCAGTGAATGAAAATTCCTTGTCATGGCCATGGAGTATTTCACCAAGTCAGTCGAGGCTAAGCCCCTCGGCTACAATCATTCCTAGGATTTTGTATGGAAATCTGTTATCTACAAGTTTGGCATACCCTGGGTGCTGGTGTTGGACAACGGGAAGCAGTTCGACAACAGTCGATTCTGCACAGACTGCTCGAAATTCGGCATAGAGCAACGTTTCACGTCCATCGTGCACCCAGGCTAGCGGGCAAAGTGAGGTCACTAATTGAATATTGTTCCAAGCGTTGAAGGCTCACCTCAGACATGCCAAAGGATGTTGGGTTGAGGAGCTCCCTTTGGTCCTTTGGGACTATCGCACCTCCCTGCGCATTCTAACTAGGGAGTCTCACTTCCACCTCACCTTCGGGATTGAACGTGAAAAAGAGCTTAGAAGAGAAAGAAATCATAGATAGATAGTAAGGAAACCATAGGAGAACTAAGAAATGATCTTTCTTTAAGAGATAGGTAGAAAATCTTAAACACGATCTATTTTGTATTAAAAATTATATTATTTTTAAAGTTTTCAAAAACTAATCAGTTGGTAAGAAGTTTTATCTATATGTCTACTTTATGATTATCAAATTTCATATTTTTATGATTTTATTTACTATTTGTTCCCTAATTATTCTCTCAACATATGCAATATGTCCATTCAGTCTGCTTTATTTCCAACTATGATTATCTAAGTTGCAAATGTTTGTTATCCTTTGTCCGATATCCTATTGATCTGAAATTTTGATAGAAGTCTATTTTACATGTTATCTTCATGTTTAACAAATTTTATAATTTTTTAAGTTTATTTAATATTTATACCATAATTTTCTTGTCAGACTATATAATATGTCCTCGTAGTTTTGAAATCCCAACTTGTGGACTTTTTATCTCATTTGATTCATGTACAAACCTTATCAAATATTGTGGAGACCTTTGTCATTTTTTACCTCTTTGAATAATTTAAGAATTTTCTAGAATCATTTGATTGCTATAGTGTCCTGATTTATGAGATGCTGGAAATTCCTTAAGTTTAAATTTTCAAGATCGAAGCGGGAGTTTGAGATCATATCAAACCAATCCAGAAATTGATGAAACTTTGTAGACATTTTAAGTATGACCTATTTGACATGTTCGCCAAGTTCGACAATTTTTTTAATCTATTTGATAATATGCAGCTTATTTGTTGATTTTTCAGTTCTGAAAGTTAGTTTTAGTGGCCGAAAAATATGTTTATTTATCCAAAACTTCTGTAAAAATTTTTAAAGCTTAATTTTCCGTCCAAAATTCTGTTGGCATCAATTGTGCTCTAATTTTTTATATATATGACCATGTTGGCTCTTTAAGTGACTATTTTGTATATAAAAGTATGTATTTTGACTCTTATATGTAAGTATCATTTTGGCAAATTAATTTTTTAGATCTATGATGACTTTGAAATCTATATAAACATACTTGTGCTCATATTTGTTTGAGATTTGTTTGAACATTGCCATCTTAAGGTAATTATAGCTCATTCTATAAGCGTCTGTGGATGAGTTATACACGTGGGCAACATGATAAACTCCTAATGATTGTATATATGTTTTCAATCATCCGAAGTAGGACAATAGACTCCTCGACTATACATAGTCTATGACCTTGGCATACTTGCCTATATGCTTTAGTATATATTTTATTCGGATCCTAATGTGGTGGTTGGATGCATGCATATTTGATATGTTAGTTTGTGATATGTTTATCACATAAATATAAAAAATATTTTACTATTTAAATCATATAAATTCAGCTTATAATATGTTCAATTCGTTCATTTGATATCCTTGTTCAGTTATTCTTTAATCTAAATTTATTTGTTTGAAAATCTATATTTATTCTGATTAAATATCCTCCGAAAACTTATGAATATATTTTGACCATATGAGTTTTTTATATGAATCTGATTTGATAAGCTACTATTTGATGATAATTTGCTATATGTTCAGTTCGATATGTGATCCGTTCAATTAATGGCTAGTAGATTTGTACCGTAAGATAAGAATCCGATCATCTCATATATGCTATATGTCAGTTGATCTGTTCATGCTATTAGAAACTACATCTGATTTGGTAAATCTATATTTGACCATATTTTTGTATCATATTCTTATTTGAGTTATAAATAGAACTATGTAAAAACATGCTTAGTATAATTGCATAACGTGATTTGCAAAATTACTATATGTTAAGTCATGAGGATGGTTTGAAGCCTACTGAGTGGTGAACTCATAAATCCGACCAACTATTTTTTCGGGAGAAGTTGATTCAAGATTTCCCTAGGCGAAGAATTAAACATATTAATTTTTTAGAAGACCTTATCAAATTAATAGTTTGATGCAGTAGGAAATGATGAGAGATTGATCTACTTTTCTTTATTTGAAAAGATTGAGAATTTAGATACTAATTGATGGCTATGTTTTAAATATTTTAGATTAATTGATGGTTAATATATTTATTTAAATCTTGTGGTTGTTTATCTCTCATCTGTTTGTTATGATCGGATTTATCTCGAGATTACGCAGCCAGACTCCCGATTTAAAAAAAAGAACAGGATCCAGCACATAACATTTATGTTCCCTAGGTGTCTAGAAATTTAGTTTCTCTTTTTAAACTTGATGTAGATGGATATACATCTAGTTTTGAAAATTCAAAGTTTAATTTATTTAAAGACTCATTGTTGGTTGGTCATGGGATCCTTTGTGGTGATTTATATAAATTACTTCTAGACACTTCATCTCCTCCCAATTTGTCCACCTTGAATATGAATGTTTAGATGAGAATTCTTCCATGTTATGGCATAAAAGATTGGGTCACATATGGAAGGAAAGGATACTAAGTTGGTGAAGGATGGGGTCTTATCCACCCTAGACTTAACTGATTTTGGTACATACATCGATTGTTCAAATGTAAATTGATAAAAACCCATAAAAAGACTACCATGAGAAGTGAAGGACTCCTAGAATTGATTCATATTGATATATGTGGTCTTCTCTCTCCTTGCATAGGAGGTGAAAGATACTTTATCACATTCATTGATGATTTCTCAAATTACGGTTTCGTTTTCCTATTGAATGAAAAGTCTGAATCTTTGAATGCTTTCAAAGTTTTTAAGGATCAAGTAGAAATTAAATTGAATAGAAAAATTAAAGTTGTGAAATCTGATAGAGGTGGAGAGTTATATGGGAGATATGATCAATTAGGTCGCCTTCATGGTCCATTTGCTAAATTCCTAGAAGAGAATAGCATTACACCACAATACACAATGCTAGGGATACATATTGAAGGAAAGGATACTAAAGTTGGTGAAGGATGAGGTCTTACTTATCCTAGACTTCACTAATTTTAGTACATGCATCGATTGTATCAAAGATAATTTGACAAGAACCTATAAAAAAAATACCATGAGAAGTGAAGGACTCGTAGAATTGATTCATAACGATATGTATGGTCCCCTCTCTCCTTGCATAGGAGGTGAAAGATACTTTATCACATTCATTAATGATTTCTCCCGTTATGGTTTCGTTTTCCTGTTGAATGAAAAGTCTTGATCTTAAAATGCTTTCAAAGTTCTTAAGGGTCAAGTAGAAAATAAATTGAAGCTGTGAGATCTGATAGAGGTGGAGAGTTTTATGGGAGATATGATTAGTCAGGTCGCCTTCCCAGTCCATTTGCTAGATTCCTGGAAGAGAATGACATTACACCACAATATACAATGCCAGGGACTACTCAACAGAATGGTGTGACTGAAAGGCGAAATTGTACCTTCATGGATATAGTGAGGAGTATGATTAGCAATTCTTCTTTACCTTTGATTTTGTGGAGTGAAGCCCTAAAGATTGGTATATATATTCTTAATAGGATTCCCAATAAGACTGTTCCTAAGACTCCTTATGAGTTGTGGGCAAGAAGTTAACCTAGTTTAAGACATATACATGTATGTGGATGTCATGTAGAGACTAGAGTGTATCACATGAAAAAAATTGGACCGAAGAACAATTACTAGTTCATTCATTGGGTATCCTGAATGTTCAAAAGGTTTAGATTTTATTGTCCATCCCATACCGCAAAAATTATTGAGACTAGAGGTAGTACATTCATTGAGGATGGCAACAATAGTGGGAGCACAGAACCCCAAAATGTGCAGGTTGAGGAAATTTGGGATACATTCCCAAGAACTACCCCAACCAACACAATGCTTAAGCCTATTGATCAATTCATTCTTGAGCCTACTGATCAAGGAATAATTAATCAGGCAAATGATGTTGCATTATCCAATGAAAAGGTTGATGTTCAACCTACTCAAATTCAAAATGACACTCCAAACGAGAATGATGTTGTCCAAGTTGGTGAATTGAGAAAGTCTCAAAGAATAAGAAGACCTACTATACACCAGATTATTACATCATATATTTGTGGAATGTGATTTTGATACTGGCATTAAAGATGATCACTCTCATATAATAAAGCCAAGAAATGCGAAGATTCTAACTCATGGTTCAATGTCATGAAAGAAGAGATTGAATCCATACATAAGAATAATGTATATGACCTTGTTACATTACTTTGGGGATTCAAGCCAGTTGATTGTGAATGGGTATTCAAAATTAAAAGAGATCGGGTAATGTGGAAATGTATAAAGGCAGACTTGTGGCTAAAGGATTCACTCAAAAAGAAGTCATGGATTATAAGGAAACATTTGTTAGTATTAGATGGTCTCAAAGCCAATCCGATACTATGTACTTATTCAGATTATTAATAAATGGCAATAATTCATTGTGTGTAATTAATTCGATTTGTGTTTATCGTATCACGATGAAGTCCATGAACATGTGCAACAGTCTTCAGATTATGATGAGATCATAATTACGGGACCGAAGACTTATAAACACATGTTCTTAATTGTTCCTAGTCATAGGATGTTTGAGATAGGACATCGAACATCTGGATAGACTAGTATAGGTTACTTCAGCTCATATGATGAGGGTGACTGATCCCATAAGTCACTTGTGTGGAGACACTATGCTGAACCTATAGGTGCTCATTGGTGAATGAGTTCACTGAACTGATCCGACTATGAATCGCTCAATGGTAATCACCTCACTGTTAACCAGCTCGATTCATTTGTCACGGTTGCGTGGATGATCCTTGGACCTGAGACTCCAAAGATATCTTGTTGGTAGGTTTTTGAGCTTTGACCTTGACTAACGAATCCCTAACCATGGGTTATCAATAAGTCAAGCGATCGGGTTCAGGGAAATGCCTTCGAAGGTAATTGTGTGTTCAATACGGGATCATCTGCTCTCGGTAGTTTGAGAGAGAATGTTCCGGGAATGATGCGCTTAAAGTCCCTAGCCAGGGCGGACTCTGTAATCGATAAGGAGTTATCGGATTCAGATTAGCGGCATCTGATTCAAGTGAATCGACCAAATAGGGTTTAACAGTAAACCATGCCCTAGGTCGATTTGGGAACATTGTACGGATGAAGGATTATATCCGCGCGCTAACCGATGACAGAAAGGTTCCAATAGAGGGTTGCGATAACCCCAGTGCCATCCAGGATCACGCGATGTTGTTTGGCATCCAACGTGATCGGCAGTCCGTCCGAATTTATTGTGGGACATTAAATTCGGCTGATTAATTGAATATAAGGATATTAATTAATTCAGTGGGTCAGTAAAGGGTTACTGGACTTAATGGGCTATTAACTGGACTGGTATTTGGGCCTAGAGGGTCACACGCAAATGGTTTTCAAGTCGATGGATAATCCGACAGGATTTCGGATAAGTCTGGGTTTTTATGAAAAACCACAAACTGACTTATTATAAAAGAACGGATTCTACATCCGGGGCCAGCAACCCTAACCTAGCCGTCATTCGTTCTTTCTCCCTTTCTCTCTCTTCTGGGTTCCCAACTGCTCCATCTTCCGTTCGACGGCGATTCCGAATCCACATGTCGCGGCGGATTACGCGCAGCCAGACGGAATCTACGAACGCCGCAGCGAGCGAGGAAGCGAGGACGATCCATCGTGAGGAGAACCGCGTGGATACCGCTAGAGGTCGGGCATCTGCGCGACTTGCGGCATCGCTCCGGCGGAACCGGAAAATGGACGCGGATTCGAATCCGCGCAAGGTAAATTCGATTTACTCCGGTTTTATTTCTAGGATCGAAACGGGACAAATCCGATCCCGAATATTTTTTTTTATTCCGCTGCGTTTTTAGGATCGGATCCCGACACAGCGATCCCAACAGTGGTATCAGAGCCAGGTTCCACTGTGTTTTCGCCGTTTCGGTCTCTAAAAATTGTGGTTTTAGAATTTAAATCCATGCTAGTAATTATTTTCTTGAAAGATTTGGGTTCATGAGATGTTCACAGCGATGAGATCGTGATTTAAATCTGAAGAAAATAATTTTTGGGGGTTATTTCGTCGTGTTTTTCGTTGGACGAAGAACACCTTGTTCTTGGCGTTTTTGAAGGGATCTAAAGAGTGTTTCCTTGAGATCCAAGATCTTACAATCCTTGGCAATAGGTTGCTGTCGATCTTTTGGAGATTTTTGGATCGCCGGCCATGTTTTTCTTCTTTGTTTTGGGTTTTTGAAACCTGAAATTTTGGGGAATAGAAGGGGGTAAAAATTTGATTTTGATCTCCCTTAGGCCACCGTCGCTGGGCCGAACGTCGCCGGCGAGCTCGCCGCTGCCGGCGGTCGATGTCCGGTGGCCGGCCATCGCCGGACCGGCGCCGGAGAAGACCCCTAAAGGGGCTACGGCGTCGTCGGGTTCCCTGTACAGTAGGGAACCCTCGGGCTACCCGGCCGGGCGGCTAGGGTTTCCCCAGCCGCCGACCGGGCCGGCCCGGCTAGACCCTGGCCCGGGCCAGGGGTCCGAGCCAGGGCCAGCCAGGGGCCGAACCAGGCCTGCGGGCCTAGGTCCGGGCCCCTGGCTGAGCCCTGGCTCGAGCCAGGGGCTCAGCAGGGCTGAGCCCTTTAAGGGCCCTAATTGATTTTTTTTTTTTAATTTAATTAATCAATAAATTGAGTTAATAATTAACTGTAAAATATGATTTTACTGTTTGTTATTAAATTCAATTTTTTGATTGGGTCCTAATTAAGGTTTATTTTGTTAATTAATTAACAAAAGTTGTTAATTTAATTAATTCTAAATGTTAGACTAAACCTTATGTAATCTAATTGTTAGATTAACCCCAAACTATTTGAATTGTTCAAATTGAGCATGGAATATTTCTAAAGCCATTATTTTTTGGTTTTATGCACATTTGATGTGTAGTAATTGGTTATTTAAAATTTGATTGGTTTGCTTGTTTAAATAATGATTTAGATTAGCATGCTTAAAATTAATGAAATCTATTTTCGAAAATTTCTAAACCCAATTTTGATTGGCTCCTGGTTTTTTGAAACCAAAATTATTATTATTTTCGAAATATTTCTTTAGCCATTTGATGTGCAATTCATGTGTGGTTTGTTTAATTAAAGCACATGGTGGTCATGGACGAGCATTAATTGTGGATGTGGAATGTGATTGTGCGGTTTATTGTTTATTAATAAATAGAGGTCTGCGAACCTCTCCCTCTCATATTCCATTATACTTCTACCTTCCTCCTCGATGTAATCGCCATAAGGCTTCCTCTTTTGAATTATTATGTAATTGAGAATTATGATGTAATTTGATCGAGGCGGCTGCGCGCGGAGCGAGGATGATCCACAACTGCCGACCAGATGAAAATGAAGGAGTTCATTGAATCCATGGGTTTGCAGACTCATGATATAAGTTGTTATATTGTGTATGTGTGTGCGTTTGACTGTCTGGCTCAAGTCAAACCGCAGTGCCGTCCATGACCACACTAATGACATGTATGTGATGCGTGTGCTTAATATTTGCTAGGTTATTAGTATTTATATATATTCGATATATTTAATACTATCACCTAGGATGAGACCAAACTAAATAAGTAAAACCTTTGTAACAAACTCTAAGCCGCAGCACTAGTCATTGAGAATGCACCGCGTGGCTCTCCATCAATATGATCAATAGAACTTAATTCAATCATGGCAGATACTATGTGTTTACCCGAGGTCTGCCATTGTCTGTTGAGAGGACTGTTGATCATGGCATAAGATGCCTTTGGATAAGAGTAGAGGAACGATATAGTCATCCACGTGTTTACCCGGGAACTATATTTCTACTTTACTCTGTCACGTATTGATGATAAAGCTTAGACCGGGGATAATGGTCTACTGTGTTTACCCGGGACCATTAAACTTGGGAGCCGAAATATGATCGGATATTGCAAGGAGTTGCAATTATCATGAGATGATTGCTCTGAGATAGCGGTATGATACTACGTGTTTACCTGAGGTCATACTGTGATGCTTGGAGATTCTGATCCCCACTAGGAGACAGTCGGCGTCTCCTGTTCTGTATATCTGAAGGTTATACAGTCCGTCGAAAATTAGTGAGAGTAAAACTAGATAATAAAAGACCATATCTTGTTTTAGTTAATCTGAATATCTGCTAAATATCAATTGATTATCTCTTGTAGGCAAGAATGTCGCACCATAATCCGTTGCGAGGCATACTTGATGCCAACCGTTTGACAGGCACCAATTACTCAGACTGGCTCAGAAACCTGAAGATAGTCCTCAGGTCTGAGCAGATTGCCTACGTCTTGGATAATGAACCTCCTGCTGAACCAACATTGGATGCTCCAGAGGATGAAATGATAGCATATGAAAAATGGAAGGAAGATTCCACCATGGCCCAATGCTACATGTTAGCCTTTATGAGCAATGAGTTGCAGAGGCAACATGAAGAGATGGATGCTAGATCCTTCATGCTCCATTTGAAGGAGCTATTTGGTGAGCAGAGCAGAATCGAACGATATGGGATATCGAAGAATCTGTTCATGGCTCAGTTGGCAGAGGGAACTACAGTACAGAATCACGTGCTGAAGATGATCGAGTGGGTGGAGAGGCTAGATGCTCTTGGGATTACACTTCCCAAAGAGATGCACACAGACCTCATATTGTCTTCACTTCCACCGTCATATGCTCAGTTCATCGTTAATTTTAACATGAACAAGATCCAGGCCACCTTAGCTGAACTGCTGAACATGTTAAAGACTGCTGAGGGGAATCTTGTGAAGGATAAACCCCAAGTCCTCATGGTTGGTAAGACCAACAGAAAAAGACTTGCAGTCCAAGCTTTTCGAAAGAATAAGAACAAAGTTCAGAGAAAGGCAAAGGTTACCAAGAAAGACAAAGGTAAAAATGTTGAGAAAGGTGATTGCTTCTACTGTCACCAGAAAGGGCATTGGAAGAGAAATTGCAAAGAATACCTCAAGGACAAGGCTCAAGGAACTGTGAAGCAGCAGGACGCTTCAAGTATCTATATGATAGATGTAAACTTGTCAATAAGAGATTGTATATCATGGGTATTAGATACTGGATGTATATCTCATATCTGCAATTCTGTGCAGGCACTGACAAGAAGGCGTAAGCTGAGGACCGGCGAGGTGGAGCTGAGACTAGGTAACGGTGCAAGAGTTGCGGCGATCGCTGTGGGGACAGTGAAGCTCAAGCTACCATTCGGAGACACATTTTTATTAGATGAATGTTATTATGTACCTAGCATAATAAGGAACATCATTTCTATTTCATGTTTAGATAGAATTTGATACAATTTATATTTTGGGAACAATAGTTGTTCAATTTATTTTGGAAATAAATTAATAGCTTCTGCTATTTTGTCCAATGGATTGTATCTATTGAATGTGTCTCATGATAATTTACATATCGGTTCTTCAATTAAAAGGAGTAAGTATGAAATGAACAAAGCCTACTTGTGGCATTGTAGGCTTGGACACATTGGTGAAAACATACTCCAAAGGATACATAAAGATAGATATTTAGATCCATTTGATTATGAATCATACGCAACTTGTGAGTCATGTTTAATGGGTAAAATGGCTAAGTCTCCATTTAGTAGAACTGGAGAACGAGCCAAAGACATATTAAAACTCATACATTCAGATGTATGTGGTCCTATGTCAACCCAAGCCATTGGTGGTTTCTCATACTTTATTACATTCACTGATGATTACTCAAGGTTTGGATATGTATATTTATTGAAGTATAAATCTGAAGCCTTTGAGAAATTCAAAGAATTTAAGAATGAAGTAGAAAAACAAACAGGAAAAAGTATAAAACCCATCCGATCTGATCGGGTGGTGAATACTTGAGTACTGAGTTCATTAAATACTTAAAGGATAATGGTATCCTTTCTCAGCTTACACCTCCTTATACACCTCAGATGAATGGTGTATCAGAAAGGAGAAATAGCACATTAATGGAAATGGTGCGATCTATGATGAGCATGTCCAAATTACCAGTGTCCTTATGGGGATATGCACTTAGCTCGGCTATGTATATCCTGAACAAGGTACCCAGCAAATCTGTTGAGACCACTCCATATGAGATATGGAATGGAAGGAAACCAGACCTTAAACATGTTAAAGTCTAGGGATGTCCTGCTCATGTTAAAAGACATGACGCAGATAAGCTGGAATCCAGAACTGACAAATGCAGATTTGTGGAATATCCAAAGGAAACTTATGGATATTACTTTTATCTTCCTGGCGAACAAAAGGTGTTTGTAGCTAGGAGAGCTGTCTTTCTGGAAGAAGATTATATTCTCCAGAAGGACAGTGGGAGTAAAGTAACACTGGAAGAAATTTCAGACCCACAAACTGGCAATGGTTCATCAGATGAACCGTCAGTTTCTGAACCTGTTCAAAATGATACACAGGAACCTCGTAGGTCTGAAAGAGTACCTAAACCACCAGAAAGATATGTGGGACATATTAATTTGGATGGTTCAAGGATACTCTATAATGAGGATGATGATCCTAAGACTTACCAGGAGGCCATTGAAAGTCCAGAGGCCGGGAAATGGCGGGAAGCCATGAATTCTGAAATACAGTCCATGTACATCAACCAAATTTGGAACTTGGTGGATTTACCCGATGGTATAATACCTATCGGCTGCAAATGGATCTTTAAAAGAAAGATCGGTGCAGATGGACGTATTGAGACTTATAAAGAAAGATTAGTGGCAAAAGGCTATCGTCAAAGACAAGGTGTTGACTATGACGAAACCTTTTCACCCATTGCTATGATTAACTCCATCAGAATTTTTCTCGCCATTGCTGCCTACCATGATTATGAAATCTGGCAGATGGATGTGAAGACTGCCTTCCTCAATGGAAACCTTGAGGAGGAGGTGTATATGATGCAACCAGAAGGATTCACATCCAAAGAATCTCCAGACATGGTATGCAAGTTGCAGAGGTCCATTTATGGATTGAAGCAAGCTTCCCGAAGCTGGAACATAAGATTTGATGAGGAAATCAAATCTTATGGCTTCATTAAGAATGAAGATGTGCCCTGTGTATACAAGAAAAACAGTGGGAGTGCAATCATATTTCTGGTTCTTTACGTTGACGACATCCTACTCATTGGGAATGATGTAGGAATGATGTCATTAGTAAAGATATGGCTGTCAAAGAACTTCTCCATGAAGGATTTGGGAGAAGCATCTTACGTATTAGGAATACGGATCTATAGGGATAGATCAAAGAAGATGCTAGTTTTAACCCAATCCATGTACATAGAAACCATTGTCAAAAGGTTTGGCATGGAAAATTCCAAAAGAGGTCTCATACCAATGAGACATGGAATTTCACTTTCTAAAGGTCAGTCTCCAAAGACACCTGAAGAGAAGGGCAGTGATGGATAAAGTCCCCTATGCTTCTGCCGTAGGGTCCATCATGTATGCCATGCTATGTACCAGACCTGATGTAGCATATGCTCTAAGTGTTATGAGCAGACATCAGGCAGATCCAGGTGATGAACACTAGAAGGCTGTAAAATGCATCCTTAAGTACTTGAGAAGGACTAAAGATCTATTTCTAGTCTATAGAGGAGGAGACTTAAAGCTGCAAGGATACATTGACTCTAGTTTTCAGTCTGATCCTGACGACAGCAAGTCAACATCAGGTTTTGTTTTCACGCTCAACGGGGGAGCAGTGAGCTGAAAAAGTTCCAAACAGGAAACCACTGCTGATTCGACAACGGAAGCCAAGTATATTGTTGCTGCTGAAGCCGCCAAGGAAGCTGTATGGATGAAGAAATTCATAGGCGATCTTGGTGTGGTGGAAAGCATATCTAGTCCCATCCCACTGCTATGTGACAACAATGGGGCGATTGCTCAAGCACATTTTGCGGCGCTTTCATTTGATCAGAGAAATTATAGCTCGAGGAGATGTCGTGGTGGAAAGAGTTCCCTCAGCCGACAACATAGCAGATCCACTTACAAAGCCTTTGTCTCAAAATGTTTTTGAGCGTCACTTAGAGAATATGGGTATTCTGTATAAAAGTGATTGGCTTTAGTCTAAGTGGAAGATTGTTAGTATTAGATGGTCTCAAAGCCAATCCGATACTATGTACTTATTCAGATTATTAATAAATGGCAATAATTCATTGTGTGTAATTAATTCGATCCGTGTTTATCGTATCACGATGAAGTCCATGAACATGTGCAACAGTCTTCGGATTATGATGAGATCATAATTACGGGACCGAAGACTTATAAACACATGTTCTTAATTGTTCCTAGTCATAGGATGTTTGAGATAGGACATCGAACATCCGGATAGACTAGTATAGGTTACTTCAGCTCATATGATGAGGGTGACTGATCCCATAAGTCATTTGTGTGGAGACACTATGCTGAACCTATAGGTGCTCATTGGTGAATGAGTTCACTGAACTAATCCGACTATGAATCGCTCAATGGTAATCACCTCACTGTTAACCAGCTCGATTCATTTGTCACGGTTGCGTGGATGATCCTTGCGCTTAAAGTCCCTGGCCAGGGCGGACTCTGTAATCGATAAGGAGTTATCGGATTCATATTAGCGGCATCTGATTCAAGTGAATCGACCAAATAGGGTTTAATAGTAAACCATGCCCTAGGTCAATTCGGGAACATTGTACGGATGAAGGATTATATCCGCGCGCTAACCGATGACAGAAAGGTTCCAATAGAGGGTTGCGATAACCCCAGTTGTCATCCAGGATCACGCGATGTTGCTTGGCATCCAACGTGATCGGCAGTCCGTCCGAATTTATTGTGGGACATTAAATTCGGCTGATTAATTGAATATAAGGATATTAATTAATTCAGTGGGTTAGTAAAGGGTTACTGGACTTAATGGGCTATTAACTGGACTGGTATTTGGGCCTAGAGGGTCACACGCAAATGGTTTTCAAGTCGATGGATAATCCGACAGGATTTCAGATAAGTCTGGATTTTTATGAAAAACCACAAACTAACTTATTATAAAAGAACGGATTCTACATCCGGGGCCAGCAACCCTAACCTAGCCGTCATTCGTTCTTTCTCCCTTTCTCTCTCTTCTGGGTTCCCAACTGCTCCATCTTCCTTTCGACGGGGATTCCGAATCCGCATGTCGCGGCGGATTACGCGCAGCCAGACGGGATCTACGAACGCCGCAGTGAGCGAGGAAGCGAGGACGATCCATCGTGAGGAGAACCGCGTGGATACCGCTAGAGGTCGGGCATCTGCGCGACTTGCGGCATCGCTCCGGCGGAACCGGAAAACGGACGCGGATTCGAATCCGCGCAAGATAAATTCGATTTACTCCGGTTTTATTTCTAAGATCGAAACGGGACAGATCCGATCCCGAATTTTTTTTTTTATTCCGCTGCGTTTTTTGGATCGGATCCCGACACAACGATCCCAACAACATTTGCACATGTTTTCAGGAAGGATTCTTTCATAATCATTATCGCAATAGTGGCTTACCTTGATTTATAACTACATCAGATGGATGTTAAAAGTACATTTCTAAATGGGAGTCTAGAAGAAGAGGTGTATACGATGCATCCGGAAGGATTTGAAGTGCAAGGAAAAGAAACACTATCTTGCAAATTAAAGAGTTACATATATGGACTTAAACAAGCCTCCCGATGATAGTACTTAAGGTTCAACCAGGTTGACACTTCTTAAAAATTTACGAAAAACATTAGTGATCAATGTATATATCTAAAGGTCAGTGGGAGTAAGTTTATATTCTTGATTATGTATGTAAATGACATATTGCTTACTAATAGTGACTTAGGTCTCTGGCATGAAACCAAGGAATTCCTGTCGAAAATTTTTGACATAAAGATATGGGTAATACATCATGCATAATAGGAGTAGAAGTCCATCGTGATAGGTCTAAAGGGGTGTTTGGTTTGTCTCAAAAGGACTACACCTTTAAAATCTTAGAATTGTTTAAAATGTCTAGTTGTTCATCATGTGAAGTGCCAATCTTTAAAGGTCATAAATTCAGTTTGCACCAATGTCCTAAGAATGAGATTGAGGAATGAAATGAAGTCCATACCATGTGCTACTACTGTTGGAAGTATGATGTATGCTCAACTTTGTACTCTTCCTAAATCAGCTTTGCCATAGGTATGCTTGGAAGGTATCAAAGTAATCCTAGCATGGAGTACTGGAAGGCAGCAAAGAAAGTGATGCGGTATATTCAATGAACCAAAGATTACATGCTCACATACCATAGGACTAATCACTTGGAAGTGGATGGTTATATAGATGCAGATTTTGTTGGACATCTAGACAGCAAGAAGTCCACATCATGATTCATTTTCTTATTAGCTGGTGGAGTAGTTCCCTTTTAGAGATACCTTTACCATAGAAGAAGAATTTATTGGCCGTCATGAGGCTTCTTCACATGCATTATGGCTTAAGAAATTTATCTCAGAGCTGAAAGTAGTAGATTCTATTGCTAGACCTCTGAAACTTTGTTGTGACAATTCCATTGTTGTTTCCTTCTCAAATTATACCAAGTCTACTGGTGCTAATAAGCACATAGACATTAAGTGCCTTTCGGTATAGGAAAGGATCAATAATCATCAAGTGTCTATTTATTTTGTTAATAGTAGGATGTAGATCATAACATGAGTGATTCGACAGATTTGGATTCCTGTATATCCACTTATGTGGTACTTCATCATATGATTCATGATCTATTTGTCTAGATATCATTATATACATCTAGAAAGTCGTATGCTTTGGAAGAAGCTTGTACAGTTTGGGAAGGGATTTTTTTTTTGGATAAAAAAGAAGAATCTACTTCAACTGATATGCCCTTAGGCGTGGCCATACATAACATAGAAATCACACTTGGAAAGGGTGGACAATTAGCTAGAGCAGCAGGCGCCGTAGCGAGACTGGTTGCAAAAGAGGGTAAATCGGCCACATTAAGATTACCTTCCGGGGAGGTCAGTTTGATATCCCAAAACTGATATAGTTGAGGCACAGTCAAAATATGATTTTTGGGGGTGGAATCTGTAGCGTCAGCCTATATGATTTATAGTTTTTTTTTATTTCGTCTCTAGCATAATGTAAAAGATTACCTTTTGATTTACCAAAAGCAAGGAAGGAATTAGTAGCAGGTTATCAAACCGAATATTCAGGTATCAAATACGGTTTGTTTTATGTCGCTTCTTATCTATAATATGATAGTTGATCCTATGAATAAGGCTCTGGCGCCTAAGGTTTTCACAGGACATGTAAGAAACAATGGATCTTATTTCATGGGATGACTAATGTAATAAACATTTTGATATCTTTTAATGGATGATTATACTCTTCTGTTTCATAAATGTATACTTATTAACAATTATGGTTGAATGTTGGAAATAGAAGAGTTGCCTTTGTGACGTTAAAGTGGGACCAACTGTGTTGGCATTAAACTTATCTCTATCATTTGAGGCTTCATTGAGGAAATTTTATTGACATTATGATGAGTGGAAGTAAATATGCGGAAATATGTCATATAGTACATATAACTACCATGATATGTATGATAAGTTTTCTTAATTTAAGCATGAAAGTTAGTAAAGAGACATTCTAACTGGGCATGTTTTCAAAGAATGCACTCATTTGGTTTCTTTTCAAACAAATAATCTAACTTTCACTTTGTTTGCAGAATAGCTTAAGCCAGAATAAGCAGGAAGGGATTTCTTAAATCAGAATAAGAGGTATTTTAGTTTGGTAAGTAGTTGGTATTCCACCCAGAATAAGCAGAATTGCACTGCGCTATTCCAGGTGATTTGGTAGGAATGAGTAGAATAAAGAAGGGAATAAAGAGTGGAATAAGGGATTCAAAATACCCATGTTGCCCTTGCATAGGTTATTTTAAATTTCTATATTTTCCAAATTACTTATTAATGTGTATAATATTATTGGGTTTGCCAACTATTTTTATTTTAATTTCCAAAATTAACACATGTTACAACAGTAATCTATAAATTAATTTTAAAGCTAAATTATTATATTTTTTCAAACTCAAATTCGATGATTTAACACAATATCTTGTTAAAAATAAATTTATAATAAAATATATTAATTTGCAACATCTTGTGACTAAAATTATGTTTTCCTCAATTTATATAACATTTTGTGACCGTACACTCAATTACGCTAAAAATTTCATAGACAAAAACATCCACCATAACAGTCACTTGCAAAAATCCCCCAATTCAATAAAAACAATTTCAAATTTACAATATTTGTTATAACTGAAAAAAAAATACAATGCATCATTCATGAGCCTCCTTTTTAGCCAAATCCACAAGCAAAATGCCTCCTAGAAGTAGGTACGCATTGTACCCCTGTTATAAAAAATTAGAAGTTCTACACATAAAGAAATTTAGTAGATTCTATGCAACAAATACGAAATTAAACTAAAAAAGGAGAACATTAAAATTACAATATCTATCGTTGCCATAACCTCACCATCAATCAGTACACTATCAAATATTAATCATTTCAAGGCTCAGAAACATGTATGTAATATACAAAATATTATTGTCCACTGGGGTTGCTCCAAGTAGTGGAGCCATCCTACTAATAGAATCAATTAAATTCTTTCATCATCGCCCATAATAACCTAATTAGGAGCGTGCAATTCTACCCTCTTGGTATCCAAAAAACACACTACTGAGATGTGGTTGCGTTGAAGCCGTCCTACAATCCTAGCGTACCAATGGATACGGTTTCAAATTTGCACACTATTAACTATCCTCAATGGACATGCGCCGTTTGCAGGCTCAGAAATAGGAACTTAATGTTGACCGAAATCATTATCCAGTAGGGTTGCTCCAACCAGTGGAACCATCCGACCACTAGACTCATTTCTATTATTTCATCATTGCCCATAATGAGCGAATTAGGAGCGTGCAATTTTGCCTTCCTGCAATCCAAATAACCCATTGAGATATGGTTGCACTGAGGCCATCCGATCATCCCACCTTAACGTTGGATAGGGCTACAAAATTCCATGCACCGTTCTCAGGCTCGAAAACAGGAGGATGGTTCGATAAAATCATTGTCTAGCGGAGTTGCTCCAAGCAGTGGAACCATCCATCCAATAGACTCATTTATATTAATTCCTACGGAAAAAAAAACAGGAACTCAGTACAATGTTTAAGTCAATGGAAAAACAGAGAAATTAATTTGAAAATTGTTCATAAAAACAAAATACGCCAGTTGAATAAGCTCAAGTGCTAAAAATGAAATGTTCAACATAAGCAACAACTAATATCCGTACATAAAGCATGCATATGAAAAACCAAACATCACATACGCAAACAGACAATAAAGTCAAATGCCAAGGGACATGCGTAACAAAGCACCGAAGAGGAGGCATGATGAACACAACTCATGTCTAGAGTGCGTTAGCAATCGAGTCCCTAATCTGCCCTCCTAGCGTAACCTCAGCCCTATTGAGAGGGATGTCAATGGGAACATCATCATCACCACCATCCTCACCAACTGCTTCTTCATTGTTCTCGCAGTTGAAGTAATAGTCATGTCCCTGAGATCGATAAATGAAGTTGTGAATAACAGCGCATGCAATGATAATCTTCCTCTGCGTCGCCCACGGGTACATTTTCCCCCTCCTTTAGCGTCTGAAACCGATTCTTCAAGACGCCGAATGCTCTCTCAACAACATTCCTTAATTGAGCATGATGGTGGTTATACTTCTCTTCTTTATTCGCATATGTCCGATTATGTTCCCCACGAAATGATGCCAAGTGATATCTTTGGCCACGATATGGAGCCAAGAAACCACTTGAGTTTGCATACCCGGAATCAACCAGATAATACTTTCAACGAGGGACGGTGAATGTGCCTTCGTCCAAAGCCCATCTAAGCACCTGCATGTCGGCAGCCGATCCTTCCCAACCAACTACAACGTATTGTAAGGTGAGGTCGAACGACACGACACCCATGACATTCTAGCTAATGAAACCTTTGTGATTTTGGAATCGTCCGTGCAATATTCACGGCACATTTGCCAACACATGCGTGTTGTCAATGGCTCCAATCGCATCCTACATGGTTGTACAAAGAAGGTGTGTGGAAGAACATTTATCAATCAATGTCCACATGTACATCACGACTAATGTAAAACATGCACAGCAGCAATGTGATCACCTTGAAGTACAGGTAGAACGTTTGCTTTCTCCGTATGTGCGGATGACACTCACGAACCTGAGCGTGTGTACCCAGCTGAATAAAGTCATATACTTTAACTTAGCTATCTGGTTTGTGACCAAGTTGACATACCGACTAATCGCATGAGAAGAGTGCTGGAACCGCTCGCACATGGCTCCCGTCGCAACGCCATGGCCGGTAGCATATAGGAACATACCAAGTTGCTCTGTCGTTGTCACATGCCGCGAGTCCCTCAAAAGGCCATGGCTCACAAGTAGGTCACGGAGTCGTAAAAACATAGAAGGATGCACTCGAAACATGTGGTAAGACCTTTCGTCATGGCCGTCTAATATCTCATGGGTCCATGCGTGGCCGAATAGAGCAGAGTTATGCATACGTCGGCATACACACGGAACGTATTCATTCTCAATATGCTCAATAATTGTATCCTCGATCACATTCAACAGTTCTTCGTCCTCTTCCAGGAACTCCAATATAGCATCAATAAATTCTACATGGAAGACATTGTAATAAGTGAGACAGAATGTTATACAAACCTTACTCAAAATGAACACATACATAAGAAAGTACAATACAAATTAGAAAGTTCAGATGGACATAAGTAGAATGGTAACTAAGATGATGAGAAGGATGACTACAATGATACACAACATTATGATTACAACAAATGATTGCCAGTCAAATTGAGCAGTGCGAGTAAACGAAGCAGGTGCCCTTGCAAGTACTTGCTCATATATGCTGGGCACATCGTAATACCGAGGAACTTTTGTTCGCCTCTCTGGACGTTGTTGGACGATACCAGAGAACGCACACTCGGCCTCCTCAATCGAATGGAAGCCCTTATAACGAGCCCCTAGGCACCCATTAACTTAAGCAAAGCATTCAATCCAAGTGAAATAAAGTCCTGGCTCACGCCCAACCCAAACGACATAACATTTGTATCATCCCATACCTACAAAGTTATCAAATACCTGCATTTACTTGGATGAGTACCCATAGAACTAAAACATAATGAGCACGAAACAACTATGAATAAGAACATAAGAAATCTGAATACAGGTTACAAGTCAACACATAATCCAAGTGAACATAAGAAATCACTAACAACAAGTCTGAAGAGGAACGTACAGATTAAACGACTCAAAATAAATATTATCTGAATACATCATCTAAGTCAACATCCAAGAAATTACAAATCCACTACCCCATGTGGTGTAACATCCACCGAATCTTTTCCTCATTACTCAAGTTCATAAATATTTCGTGATTCCCCGCATCCTTGAAGAGATCCAAGGACCTCACGAACAAGTCTGGATGTAGGCCAAGAACCTCTCACAATGCATCTATGCAATCCTTCATAGAAGGAATACGATTTGGCTCCTGGGCTGTGGGTTGTGTCTGGATCGGGGGTGCAGGGACAGACACCATAGAAGCCCGTTTTGCACGTAAATCTATGACAAGGTCAGTCCGCTTTCGAACAACATCAATAAAATTCATGATCACAGTGGGGTCCTGAATTGCCTTTCCCTTCATGTTTGAGGAGGAACGTTTCTTGCGTGGAGAGTTGACCTTACTGTTCGAAGCCATGGTTCTAGTTTGGGGTGTAGGAGGGGAAGCCATTAGGGCGGCGGAGACACCTATGACAAAGTCGTCATCTTCTTGCTCTCCCTGAAGTGCGGCAAGAAAGTCATTAACGGGTGTGCGCTGCGACTGACTACGCATATTGTAGTCAGTGTTAGCTTGATCGGGACTGTAATCAGGCACACTGCATCTACGGCGGGTTCCCTCAGCATCTGGACCAAACGTTGTGTTGTTGCTGGCTAAGTATTCCATCTCGGCCTTAAATGGGAAAGGCTTGCCTCTGAGGGAGCTGTACTGTTGACGTGACTATAAAGGAAGAAAAAGATGGTGTATGAAAGGAAATGTTCAACTATAACGTTGTGTGCATAAAAGTGAAGTTGATCATGGGAGATGCTTACCGATAGGATGTCGTCCCAAGACTCCTGAACTCCAGGGAAGGGTATCTTGTTTATATCATCCTTTCCCCACCCAGTCCTTTGCTCAAGAAGTACACGCAAAAAGTTGTAATTGCGCTTAAAGGTTTTGTATCGATTTTTCAACGTGGAATCTTTGTAGTCCACGTGCGTCGCGCTATTAAATGCTCCAACGATTTCACACCAAACCCATGGCTTGAAGGTTCCTTCGATGCAGTTATGCTTATCAAACTACTCCGTAAGGAGGCCTATGAGGACCCGATCTTAGCCCTCACTGAAGTTGGCAGCTCGAGTGCCCCGAGTTATCCTCTCCTCCAAGGAGGACAGACGTTTTGTTCTGCCACCTTTAATATTAGGACGAAGAACATTCCAAAAAAGCAGAGAAATGTTCTAATCAATGTATGTCATTTTAAATGCAGGACAATGATGCATTTATAATGGAAGTAACAACACAATTAATAAGTTCACTTTCTTTGCAGATAAGAAGTAAGAAATGAGGGGCACAGGAGAACACACCACTATTAGACATCTTCCTTGCCGGCTTTCTCGCCCTCCTAAGTGACCATTCTCAAAATATTCATGCATGAGGCAAAGGCGGCATTAGTGTAAGAGGAACAAAAAAATTTAAGAGTTACATAAAAATGTAACAACAAGAGTTCATGAAAATGCTACACAATGCAAGGTTTTCCTACTTTGGCATGTCGATTGCTACTTTCAGAACTTATTAGGGAAGAAAAATGATAGCAGATTGAGGATCTTTCAGATCAGGCAGAGGTATCCGAGTTTGTTTCAAAGCAAAACAGTGGGCATCATAGCATATAAATATAAATCACAACATATATCCGGTTCTGAAAAATTAACCAAAATGATTGTATAAAGAATCACAAATGTGTACTATGTAGGAGCATTTTTAAGTTACTCAAAATATTCAAACGATATTTAAGTTAATCAAAGTATCCCAATCATCAATACATCTATATGTGAAAAAATAATCAATATATCCTTGAGCATGATTGGCAAATCATGTTATGGATCTTAAAAACAAATGAAATCCCATGATTGGCACTTATATCCTTGAGCATGTTTACAACTTATATCTGAGCATGTTATGGATCATGAAAACAAATCCAACCAACATCTATTGTTCTAAGTTCTAAAAAGCATGCACACGTCCACTATCACGTCCGAAACAGAAAATAACAAAGCAAAACAAGAGGTTTGGTCCTGATGTCAGCCTCATTTAGAACAATTGCAGTAAACATGTTATGCCTCATTCAGGTCTGGTCTGGTCTGGTCCTTATGTGAGTCTCATTCAGAACAATTGCAGTAAACATGTTATGCCTCATTCAGGTCTAGTGTGGTCTTGATGTGAGCCTCATTAAATTACAGTAAAACAGTTATGGACAGCATGTGTAAAACATAAAATAACAAGTTTAATTTATGTTATGCCTCATTCAGAACAATTGCAGTAAACATGTTATGCCTCATTCACGTCTGGTGTGGTCCTGATGTGAGCCTCATTAAATTGCAGTAAAAAACAGTTATGGATAGCATGTGTAAAACAGAAAATAACAAGTTATGGACAACATGTGTAAAATAGAAAATAACAAGTTTAAAGAGCACAGGAAGCAAGAGATGACAGTGGGGACCTTTCAAAATAGGTAGTTCTTAAATTCCATGTAAAGACAGGGTGTTGTGGGAGGATCTTTCAAATCAAGTAGAGATATGGTCTTGGGTTTGTTTCGGTGGCAAAATAGTAGAGAATATAGTAATGTAGTTTAAAAAAAAGAAATACCATGGTGGGCAGTTCAACTAGTTATAGGCATCATGTGTAAAATGGAAAAGAAGAAAACAAAATAGATGAGATATGGCCCTAAGTTCAGGATCTTTAAAAATAAGGCCAGTTTTAAAATTAATATAAAGAGGTAGTGATAAAGTGTTAAATTGATCATTTAAGGGCAATCATACACATCATACTCACGTTTTTATCTGTAAAATAGCATGAAATGATAGATAATTGCGTACCAAGTCCAACGGTACCAATTTCGTCAAATTCTGACTTAAAAACATCGTCATTTCATGTGATTAATGGAGTATAGCGCATTTGCGGTTTTTCGACAAAACCAAAATGAAATAAATAAATATAATGATTTTTTAATCATAATATCCTAATTTATATTTATTCTATGTAAACAGGACATGCTGATGACGCAGTGCATTTGGTGGAGTTTCCGGAAATTTGGAGGAGGTCTAGGGTTCTTATCTCAATAAATTCGACTTCATTTTAAAGCAGGGGTAAAAATGTCATTTGATGTCTTAATATTGCCCTAATTCTTGCCCAAAGAACCCAAGAAAGACCAGCCACCTTCCCCTCCCCCAATTTATTTTTTTTTTAAAAAAACCTTCCTTCCCGTCTCTCTAAAAAAAATCCTCACGAACCCTCTCTCTCCAGTTTCCTAGCCGATTCTCTCTATTTCCTTCTCTCCTCTCTGTTTCCTTTTCTCTGTCTCTCCCTCTTTCCCTCCGCGCACCTTCCTCTCTCTTTCCCACGTCTCTCTTCCTCTCTATATTATTCACCCGCCTCCTCTCTCTCTTTTTCCCTCGGTTTCTCCTTCTCCTTCTTCCTCTCCGTTTCCCAGTTTCCCGTAGCCTCTCCTTGCCATCCCTCTCTTCCTCCCAGCCGCAATCTCCTTCCTCCTCTCCGGTTTTCCAAGAACCCTTCCTCTCTCCTTCGCTCTCTCCCAGCACTCTCTCCTTCTCTCCTCCTCCGGCTCTCTCTATCCCTTCTCCCTCTCGCCAGCTCCTCGCACCGCACCGCCCGTGCATCTGGTGAAGCCCGGCGTTCACCGCGCCTGAAGCCGGCCCCCACTCGCGCTGCACCCGCGCTCCAGCACGCCCAGCTACACCTCCACCTGAAGCCAGCAACTGCACCCGTCCAAGCGAGCCAGCGGCAACGTCCCACGCCCGGCTGCACCTCCAGCGCAGCTGAAGCCAGCAACTGCACCCGTCCCAGTGCACCTACCACGCGTTCACAGCGCTTGAAGCCGGCCCCCTCCTACCCTCCATGTGCATGCATGCACGCCAGCAAGTCCCCATGCGCTGCACCTCCACCAGCCAGCAAGCCCTCCACGTGCTCCGGTGAAGCCCACTGCATGCATAGCTTCCACGCGTAGCCAGCGGCCGGACCACTACGCCGATGCACCCCCACAAGAACCCATAGAGGCCGCTGCTGTCTTTCTCTCTCTCTCTTCTATTTTAGTTTGGTCAGATAATCATTTAGGTTTAATTAGTTGTTATTTCTATTTGGAGGATATTGATTTCATGACTTTATGGTGGGTGTTCTTTTTAGACAGTTGATGCAAGTTATTTTAAGTTGCAAACTATAATGCAGTCTTGTTGCCTCCAATCTAGACTTTGTTCTCCAAATCTCTCTTCGTTCCATATGTGGTTATTTTTATTATTCTAAATTTAGTTTATTTAGTTTGATTTGCATGGTATGCATAAGAACGTTAATTAATTAGTGTGTTCTAGTGATAATTCTTTTTTTTGAATTAATTAGGTGTCTTTAAACATTCAAGTCTTATAATTAATTTTGTTCACTAGTCATGAATTCTAAGTTTAAAGTCTCATTGATATCAAATAGTTGCAAGTTTTTTTTTTTAATAAAAATTTAAGGTTTTCAAAATTTAAAATCTTATCTCCCTGTGGATCGACTCAGTTCTCACCATTTAGTATTTGCAAATCAATTGTGAGTCCGGTAATGTTTGAAGTTGATTATCGTGAGCGTTTAACGACGCGTATCGCGATCATATCAATTTTTGGCGTCGTTGCCGGGAATTTAGATTTTTAATTTTGATTATCTTGGATTTAGTGTAATTATTCTTTAGCTAACCTTCTTTTTCTTATTTTTGCAGGTATATTGAAAAAAAAAAAAAAGGAAAGCGAAATCATGGTAAGTGTGTTCCAACTTTCTATGTTTCAATTTCCTTACTTTAGTTAGTTTCAATTTTTGTAGTTTCTAAGTTAGATAGGTTTCCATTAACTAAAAAAAAGAAACAAAAGAAGAACATCGAAATTTAAAAATCTCCATTCCCAGATTAGAAACCTTCCATGCTAGGCATTCATCATTCTAGGAAAGCATGAGCTAGTTTCCTTTCACAGTTATTTCCATAAATTATTGAAGATTGCGGGGGAAAGGTACGTGTTTTAATTTTAGCAAGTCATTCATGATTGCATCAACACACCCTGCATTGATTTGCTTATTGCCTTGTATTGCATTCAAAAAGACTTTAAGGACAACAACTTTAACCACATAAGGTAGGGATTTGATCACCCTTCCTTAGCCCACAAATCACCTTCCTTGCATTGGCATTTCCTAATCCAATTAAAAGCAAGTCGAAAAAGAATCTAGGGTTTACACCGTGAGTGGTTTAAATTTCGGATTGATTCCACTTTTGGCAACGGTGTCTAGGCTAGAGGTTAAAAAGGCAAACGTCTAAGCGGGAAAGTGGCTCTCTAATTAGGTCCCTACGAAAGTAGGGGGAGCCTCCCACTACCCCACCTCTTACCTGGCCGTTGATTGATTGTGGTTGTGACTTGAGCTGGACTCCATTCACCTTGTAAGAAAATTCACATAGAGAGTCTAGGTTAACATTAGATCATTAGGATAATTTGTTTGTCAAAATTGTTTGCATTTAAAAAAAAAAAAAACAAGAAATAGAAAACAAAATTCAAATCCATCCTCTCTCTCTCAGCCCTAGTGTATGCAAGGTAGGAGATCTCAAAACCCTAACCTTCTAGGACCATTTGCGGAAATAGAAAGAATCCTACATCAAAGAAATCCACCACAAGATCAAATGGCTGATAATCAGGACCCACCAAAGCAAATGAAGGACTATTTCATTCCAAATCGATATCAACCTTCATCCTGTATTCATCTTCCTCAGAATCCAGCCAATCAATATGAAATTAAATCTATCACCATTCAGATATTCCCATCTTTTTATGGGAATACTAATGAAGATCCTTATAAGCATCTGGATGAATTTCTAGAAATCTGTTCCACGGTGAAGATCCAGAATTTCATCGATGATGGCCTTAAGTTGACTTTATTTCCCTTTTCATTAAAGGACAAGGCTAAATATTGGTTGGGGACTATAGGAAGGCCCATTAGGACATGGGAAGAAATGCAGAAAGAATTTCTCAAGAAGTTCTATCCCATAGGACGGACCAATACCATGAGAAGGGCCATCACAAGTTTTACCCTAACTCCCGGGGAATTGATCCATGAATCTTGGGAAAGACTGAAAGAATTGCTTAAGAAATGCCCTCATCATGGGCTTTCAAAATGGCAAATTGTCCATGTTAGTTTTAGGTGGCCTACAAGCCAATATGACTATATAAATCTCGTTCATTTATTAATATAATGGCATAATATTCATTATGTGTAAATCGCATTAATTATCGTTTCATAATGGAGTCCGTGAATATATGCTATAGTGATCAAATTATGATGAGATCATACTAATGAGACTCATCACTTAAACACACATATTCTTAATCATTCCTAGTTGGAGGATATCCGAGAAGGACATCAGATATCCGGTTAGACTAGTACATATTACTCCTGCTCATATGATGAGGGTGACTGATCTCATAAGTCACTTGTATGGAGACACTAAGGCGAATCTGTAGGTGCTCATTGGAGAATGAGTTCACTGAACTGATCCGACTGAATCGCTGGATGGTATTGTACCTTACTGTCAACCAGCTTGATTCTATTGTCGTAGTTGCGTAGATGGTCCTCGGGCTTGAGACACCAAGGACACCTTGTCGGTGGACTTCTGTGCTTTGACCTTGGTTTATGAATCTCTAGCCATGGGATTCTAATACGCCAAGGATTGGGTACAGCGGAATACCGTCGAAGGGAATTGTGTGTCAATAAGGAATCCTTCGCTCTCAGTACTTAGAGAGAGAATGCTCTAGGAAGGATGCGCGGAAGTCCCTGGCCAGGGCGGACGATAATATCGGGAAAGGAGTTTTCCGATATTCATCAGCGGCATCCAATCCAAGTGAGTCGACCGGTTAGGGTTTGACAACTCGCCATACCCTGAGTTGACTCGAGAGCATTGTACGAATGAAGGATTATATCCACGCGGTAATTGTCGGCGGAAAGGTTCCAAGAGTGAGTTACTTAACCCCAATACCTTCCGGGTTCACGCAGTGTTGCTTGGCACCCAACGTGATCGGAGGGCCGGTCGAATTCGATGTGCGACATCAATTCGATTGATTAATTAATTAATAAAGGGTTATTAATTGATTAATAAAGCCAGTGAGGAGTCACTGGGCTTGTTGGGCCATTAACTGGACTGGTACTTGGGCCTAGAGGGTCACATGCAAATGATTCTCAAGGCGATGGATAAATAAGTGGGTTTTATACAAACCAGGGGTTTTTATGAAAAACCGCGCGGTTAGTATAAAACATAGCGAACGGGATGAGCAGGCCAAGCTGCTACTAACCCTAGCCGCCACTCCTTTGTTTCTCTCTCTCTCTGGCGTCCAGACAGATCCAGATCTACTCCGCCGCTTCTCCGAATCCCGTTCGACGGGAAATCGTCTGCGCGTTGCGGCGATCATTGCGGTGACCGGCGGAGGTTTCGTGGGCTGCGAAGAACGAGGAACACGAGGATATCCGTCGCGGGGAGGATCGCGTGGACTTCGCTAAAGGCCGGGCACTTGCGCGGCTTGCGGTGTCGCACCAACGGAACCGAACGGTTGCGGATTCGAATCCGCACACGGTGAGAATCGATTATCCGATAATCGTAGTTTTTAGTTTTTCAAAACGGGAAAACGGATCGCTGTATTATTTTATTTTCCGCTGTGTGAGCGATCCGGAGAAACCCGAGAAAACCCAACAGTCCAAGCATTCTATGAAGGATTGTCTGAACAGTTCAGATAGATGGTGGATGCCTCATGTGGAGGGGCATTTATGATGAAAAATGAAGATGAGGCCTATGATCTTTTTGAGATGCTAAGTGAAAATTCCATCAATCATGCCTCATTATCATCTTATGAGAGGTCTATTGGGCCATTTATCGGACTAGAATGTATGAACTCAAGGCCCGTGGAGAGCCAGAATCCAGAATGGACATAAATCTGATTAATCAGAAATTAGATAAGGTAGACATCTTGGCCAAGAAACTAGACCAACTCTTGGCCTTAAACAAGCAAGAGCCTACTTACCCAACACAATCTAGTCCATATGAAGGCCCATCTTCTGCCAATCATGACATTTGTGCCTTATGCGCAAGCCCAACCCATCAAGTAAATGAATGCCCAACTGCAGCCCAACTTCCACCATTCAATCAGGAACAAGTTCAGGCTGCCCAGGGATTCTCCAGGCCCAATAATGATCCATTCTCAAATACTTACAATCCTGGCTGGAGAAACCACCCTAATTTCTCTTGGAAGAATCAGCACGCCCCATTACCAATGTCCAATCCTCCCATGCATCAAGCCCAAAAGCCACAGAATTCATTTCAACATCAATCTAATTTCTATGGAAATGTTCAGGCTAGGGGATCTCAGGCCCAATTCTCTCAACCGGCCCCTTATCAATCATTCCAATCAGGTCAACCGACCCACTACCACTCATTCCAATCTGGACAACCAACCCAATACCATCCTCCACCCAGTTACCAACAACCTCCTCAGCCCAACTTTGATGACAAATTCACTCAACTCCAACAACTAATTTTGACCCAGCAACAATCTATTTCTAAGCTGGAAAGTCAAATGGGCCAACTAGCTGAAGCTACGTTGAGAAGAGAAGTGGGTCAACTTCCTAGTCAACCTATTGCCAATCCAAGGAATCAACCTCTAGGTTTTCCACAGCAATCAGGCCCTTTACCTCAGCCTGGCCCATTACCACAACTTAAAGGGCCGCAATTTGAGAATGCTAAAGCCATTTCAGCCCTTAGGAGTGGAAAAAGTCTAGAAAACCCACATACAAATCGAGAGTTAGCCAAAGGTTCTACTGATGGGCCTCATGAAATTGAAAGTGAGAGTGAGGCTGAACCCAACATGGAAAAGTTGGAGGAGGACCCGAAAGGGAAAGGGAAGATAGATGAAGGGCCAAGTTCTTATCAACCTAGGGTGTCATTTCCTAATGCTTTGTTAGCTAAGCCCAATGCCAGAAAGAAACTGGCCCAGAATGAGAAGTTGTTAGATCTATTCAAACAAGTCCCAATTAATATTCCACTCCTCGATGCCATCAAGCATATGCCAACTTATGCTAAGTTTCTCAAGGAATTATGTACTCCACGAAGAGAATCCAGAATGGCACCCGAAAAGGTTTGGCTTTCAGAAAATGTTAGTGCGATTGTGATGAATCATTTACCCAAGAAGTTAAAGGATCCTGGAGCACCTTTAATCTCATGTGACTTAGGTGGAGTTACATTTGATAGAGCTTTATTGGATTTAGGTGCTAGTGTAAACCTCTTGCCAACAGCCATTTATGAGAAATTTGATATTGGAGAATTAAAGCACACACCCATCATCTTGCAGTTGGCTGATAGGTCTGTGAAGACTCCACGGGGATTAATTGAGGATGTTATTGTGAAGGTTCATGATTGTTATTTTCCTATGGATTTTCTTATTCTGGATATGGCATTACCTGAGGAACTCATTCACACCCCGATCATCCTAGGTCGTCCATTCTTAGCCACTGCCAAAGCTAATATAAATTGTGAAACTGGCATAATGGACATTTCATTTGGGGGTCAAAAGGTCAAGATTAATGTCTTCAAAGCTTCTCAATACCCAGATCATGAAAAAGAATGCCATACTATTGATATCTTGGATAATCTGGTTGAAGAAAATGAGATGTTCATACATGACCTTTTGGAGGAAGTCAATACCTTAAAAGATTCTCCCGGCCCATTAACATCTTGGCCCAAGGTTGAACCTTTACCAGCCTTACAATCTGAGCCCGCTTTGCCATCCTTAGAGGACCCTCCTGAACTTGAACTCAAACCATTACCTGAGACTCTCAAGTATATCTTTTTGGGCCCGGACCAAACTCTCCCGGTCATCATTGCGGCAAATCTCACATCACCGCATGAGGCCCAATTAACCGAGGTCCTTAAAGACCACAAGGGTGCCATTGGATGGTCAGTGGCTGATTTAAAGGGAATTAGCCCGTCCATTTGCATGCATCACATCTATATGGAAGAGAATTCTAAGCCCAGTCGGGAGATGCAAAGGCGGCTTAATCCCAATATGAAAGAAGTGGTGAAGAAGGAAGTTGTGAAATGACTGGATGCGGGTATCATTTACCTAATATCAGACAGTAAATGGGTCAGCCCAACCCAAGTGGTACCTAAGAAATCAGGATTAACAGTTATCAAGAACGATCATGGAGAAGAGGTACCCACTAGGCTCACCACGGGATGGAGAGTGTGCATTGATTATCGGAAGCTGAATCTCATAACTAAAAAAGATCACTTTCCACTCCCATTCATAGATCAGATTTTGGAAAAGTTATCGGGCAAGAAGTACTTTTGCTTCTTAGATGGATACTCCGGGTACAATCAAGTGGCTATTTACCCAGAAGATCAAGAAAATACCACCTTTACCTGTCCTTATGGCACGTTTGCTTTTAAGAGGATGCCATTTGGATTATGCAACGCACCAGCCACATTTCAACGGTGCATGATGGCTATATTCTCCGATATGGTGGGAGAATTACTCGAAGTTTTCATGGATGATTTCTCAATCTTCGGGGATTCTTTTGAAAATTGCTTAGAAAATCTTAAACAGGTGCTAGCCAGATGCATTGACACCAATCTGATACTTAGCTGGGAAAAGAGCCATTTTATGGTTCGAGAGGGCATTGTTCTAGGCCACATTGTGTCTGAAAGGGGGATAGAGGTAGATAAAGCTAAGATCGATCTCATATCCAATCTTCCTCCTCCTACCTCGGTCAGACAGATCCGTTCATTCCTTAGCCATGCCGATTTCTATCGCCGGTTTATCCATAATTTCTCTCAAATTGCCCGGCCTCTAACTCTTCTCTTAGCTAAGGATGTCCCTTTCCAAATGGATGAATCTTGCATCAAGGCATTCAATTCTCTAAAGGAATCTTTGACCAAAGCTCCGATTCTTCAATCTCCATATTGGTCTTTACCCTTTGAAATCATGTGCGATGCCTCTGATTATGCTATCGGTGCGGTTTTGGGACAAAGAATCAACAAGTGTCTCGTAGTGATCTACTATGCAAGTCGCACCCTTGCAAATACTCAAATGAATTATACCACCACAGAAAAGGAATTATTAGCTGTGGTTTTTTCCCTAGAAAAATTCAGATCTTATCTTTTAGTGGTAAAAGTCATAATCTATTCTGATCACTCAGCTCTGAAATATCTGTTGACCAAGAAGGATGCAAAGCCTAGACTTATTAGATGGATCTTACTCCTTCAGGAATTTGATTTGGAAATTCGGGATAAGAAGGGTTCTGAGAATGTGGTAGCTGACCACCTATCCCGAATTCTGATCTCCGAAAGTACACCAATTACTGATTCCTTTCCTGATGAGCATCTTCTAGCCATTTCTCACACTGTTGCACCTTGGTATGCTCATATTGTCAATTACAAGGTGACTAATCAGCTTCCGGAAGGATGGACTAAAAATGAGAAGGACAAATTCTTTTCCCAGGAAAAGTATTATTTCTGGGAGGATCCTGAATTATTCAAATTCTTTCCTGATCAAATCATTAGGCGATGTGTTCCTAAAGAAGAACAACAGAGTGTTCTCAACTTCTGCCATAATCTAGCTTGTGGGGGCCATTTCTCAGGAAAGAAAACTACAGCCAAGGTTCTGCAAAGTGGTTTTTACTGACCCACACTTTTCAAAGATACCCATGAATTTAGCAAAACTTGCCTCCGATGTCGGGCTGTAGGAAATATGGCAAAAAGGGATATGATGCCACTCAACCCAATCTTAGTGGTTGAAGTTTTTGATGTTTGGGGAATTGACTTTATGGGACCTTTTCCACCTTCTTTTGGACATACATATATACTGGTAGAGGTGGATTATGTCTCTAAGTGGATTGAAGCAGTAGCCACCCGAACCAATGATCATAAAGTGGTCATTAAATTCGTTCAGAAGAATATCTTTTCTCGGTTCGAGTGGCCTAAAGCTATCATAAGTGATGGGGGAACGTATTTCATGAATTACCAGTTTCGAGCTTTGCTTAAGAAATATGGGATTAATTACAAAGTAGCTACCCCTTATCATCCCCAAACCAGTGGCCAAGTGTAAGTTTCCAATAGAGAGATTAAGAATATTCTGCAAAAGTCCGTTAGGCCCGATAGAAAAGATTGGTCTGAAAGATTGGATGATGCTTTATGGGCCTATCGGACTGCTTACAAAACTCCTATTGGCATGTCTCCATATCGCCTAGTTTTTGGAAAAGCGTGCCACCTTCCGGTGGAATTGGAACATAGAGCTTATTGGGCCATCAAACAAGTCAATCTGGACCTAGCCCAAGCTGGTTCCCACCAAACCTTACAACAGAGTGAGCTAGAAGAGTTCGCAACAAGACTTATGAAAATTCAAAGATTTATAAAGTCAAAACTAAATCTTTCCATGATAAACATATTGTGAGAAAATCCTTTCTTCCAAATCAGAAAGTTTGGCTATTTAACTCTAGGCTCCGCCTATTTCCTGGAAAACTGAAATCCATATGGGATGGACCATTCGTGGTCGTTAAAGCCTTCGATCATGGAGTTGTTAAAATTCTGAATCCAAAAAATGGGAACACTTTCACCGTTAATGGTCAACGATTGAAACCATTTATTGAAAATCTTCAAATTGAGCCACCTGAATCCCTCGAACTGAGTGATCCACAATAACTGAACTTCCGTCTAGCTGAAGACGATAAACTTAGCGCTTGTTGGGAGGCAACCCAATATTTTACTTTAGTTTTTGTATTTCTTTTCCTTTTAGGTCCCTAAGCAGTAGTCGCCCTGGGTATGTCGCATCCTCTTCATCACAGGTTGTTTCTCTCCTTCACAATTCTCTTCTGGTTGACATGTTTTTCATATCTTTTATGCCATTGAGGACAATGTCAATCAAGTTGGGAGGTGGGACAATCAATTTGATATGCATTTATTGAAGATCTTTTGAAGAAAACTGATATCTTTCACTGAAAAATGGTCAAATTTTTAAAATTTCTTTCAAAAACTTCTTTTCACATCCTATGAAAATTGCATGAAAATCATGTTTCATTAAGTAAATCTTAAACAAATCAGTTTTTGTTAGTCACATTGGTTAAAGAGCCTTCAAAGTTTAAATATCCCACTTCACAAAAATCCACGGCAGGATAATTTTCACACACACACGGCAACTTAGAATAAATGAAAGATCTTAAAAGTATAGAATTACTGGAATTAACCTTAAGGATAAGACTACTTATTCTAATTTTTCTTTTTAGGTTGAACGAAAGGAATGTGTAGGATCCGTAATAGGGGACTGTCCCACTCAGCACTCTAAAAGAGGCGGTCATTTAAAATGGACAGCTGTAAACACTAAAGGTAATAGAAGGCGTTAAAAGAGCTAAAGGAAGGTAGGTGGCAAAAGGTACGCACCTCCCCTCAGGCAATTCAAAGAGAGTGGCAAAAAGTACGCACTCTCAAAAGCAAAAGTACAATGAAATGAAAAAGCCATGCTAAAAAGTCCATCGTATCAAAAATATGACCAAGTCGTGAAAAGTGCTGAGTCGAGGCGGGAACTGAAAAACGGTCCTTGCTGACTGATCAGGAAATCTTTTATTCTCCTCTCCTCCCCAGGTAGTCTTATCTAAAGGGTAGTGAAGGCAAGAATATACCAGAAAGGTCGGAAACGAGTTCTAAGCGTGTCAATTTTCATGCACAATCACCTGTCGTGAATCAAAATATTGTGGGATATGAAAACTTTAGCTTAACCAATCGGACACCACTTAAATTGTTTGTGATAGATACTACAAATGAAGCATGATAATTCATTGTTTGTCTTAACTTTTCCTTATTTGTATTGCTAAGGGACTAGCAATGAGTAAGTTGGGGGGTGTGATAAAGTGTTAAATTGATCATTTAAGGGCAATCATACGCATCATACTCACGTTTTTATCTGTAAAATAGCATGAAATGATAGATAATTGCGTACCAAGTCCAACGGTATCAATTTCGTCAAATTCTGACTTAAAAATATGGTCATTTCATGTGATTAATGGAGTATAGTGAATTTGCGGTTTTTCGATAAAATCGAAATGAAATAAATAAATATAATGATTTTTTAATGATAATATCCTAATTTATATTTATTCTGTGTGAACAGGACATGCCGATGATGCAATGCAGTTGGTGGAGTTTCCGGAAATTTGGGGGACGTATAGGGTTCGAATCTCAATAAATTCGACTTCATTTTAAAGCAGGGGTAAAAATGTCATTTGATGTCTTAATATTGCCCTAATTCTTGCCCAAAGAACCCAAGAAAGACCAGCCACCTTCCCTTCCCCCACTTTCTTTTTTTTAAAAAAAAACCTTCCTTCCCGTCTCTCTAAAAAAAATCCTCACGAACCCTCTCTCTCGAGTTTCCCAGCCGATTCTCTCTATTTCCTTCTCTCCTCTCTGTTTCCTTTTCTCTGTCTCTCCCTCTTTCCCTCCGCGCACCTTCCTCTCTCTTTCCCACGTCTCTCTTCCTCTCTATATTATTCATCCGCCTCCTCTCTCTCTTTTTCCCACGGTTTCTCCTTCTCCGTCTTCCTCTCCGTTTCCCAGTTTCCCACAGCCTCTCCTTGCCATCCCTCTCTTCCTCCCAGCCACAATCTCCTTCCTCCTCTCCGGTTTTCTAAGAACCCTTCCTCTCTCCTTCGCTCTCTCCTAGCACTCTCTCCTTCTCTCCTCCTCCGGCTCTCTCTATCCCTTCTCCCTCTCGCCAGCTCCTCGCACCGCACCGCCCGTGCATCCGGTGAAGCCAGGCGTTTACGGCGCCTGAAGCCGGCCCCCACTCGCACTGCACCTACACTCCAGCACGCCCGGCTGCACCTCCACCTAAAGCCAGCAACTGCACCCGTCCAAGCGAGCCAGCGGCAACGTCCCACGCCCGGCTGCACCTCCAGCGCACCTGAAGCCAGCAACTGCACCCGTCCCAGCGCGCCTACCACGCGTTCACAACGCTTGAAGCCGGCCCCCTCCTACCCTCCACGTGCATGCATGCACGCCAGCAAGTCCCCACGCGCTGCACCTCCACCTGCCAGCAAGCCCTCCACGTACTCCGGTGAAGCCCACTGCATGCATAGCTTCCACGCGTAGCCAGCGGCCGGACCACTACGCCGATGCACCCCCACAAGAACCCATAGAGGCCGTTGCTGTCTTTCTCTCTCTCTCTTCTATTTTAGTTTGGTCAGATAATGATTTAGGTTTAATTAGTTGTTATTTCTGTTTGGAGGATATTGATTTCATGACTTTATGGTGGGTGTTCTTTTTAGACAGTTGATGCAAGTTGTTTTAAGTTGCAAACTATAATGCAATCTTGTTGCCTCCAATCTAGACTTTGTTCTCCAAATCTCTCTTCGTTCCATATGTGGTTATTTTTATTATTCTAAATTTAGTTTATTTAGTTTGATTTGCATGGTATGCATAAGAACGTTAATTAATTAGTGTGTTCTAGTGATAATTGTTTTTTTTGAATTAATTAGGTGTCTTTAAACATTCAAGTCTTATAATTAATTTTGTTCACTAGTCATGAATTCTAAGTTTAAAGTCTCATTGATATCAAATCGTTGCAAGTTTTTTTTTTAATAAAAAATTAAGGTTTTCAAAATTTAAAATCTTATCTTCCTGTGGATCGACTCGGTTATCACCATTTAGTATTTGCAAATCAATTGTGAGTCCGGTAATATTTGAAGTTGATTATTGTGAGCGTTTAACGGCGCATATCGCGATCATATCAGGTAGCTAGGTCTTATATTGGAATCATAGCACAGCAAGTAGTAGAGTAATTTAGGTAGTATCAAAGAAGCTTAGCTAGTATGAAAGCGCACAAAACGCACAACCTCCATCACAGAAGCTTTGTTATGAAAAGTGGTCATAGCTTATTCTAAGCTTAGGTGGATACTGAGCACTAACTTAGAATGAAAATGCATGGCATCTATTAGGGCCAACCATGAGGGCCAAACATTATAAAGGGGACAGAAATGTCGCATATAAGTAACGTATGAGCATGACTGTGAGTGCTCAAATCGTGATGTGTGAAATCATGAAAATTTTATGTTGATTATACGACAATGAAACCTATTAAAAACTAAGTGTGATCGCCAGAAAGCTTTTGACTAAAAAGCTTCAAAAGATAAAAGGATGATCGCTTACCTGTTTTAAAGTTGGGAGATTGTTGAATTCTTAATTCCTTCTCTTCAGTCGGCTGAAGAAAAAGAGCCCTTCTAACTTTATTCTTGCTTTGAATTTGGGGATTTTGGGGATCTTCCTTTCTGCTCCAATTATTCTTTGGATGATGATCTCCACTTGATCTTCTTGATGATTGTACATTGCAAAGAAATAAAGAAAGAGGAAGGAAACTAATAAGAACTTAATATATTGTAGTATCTATTCTAATCAGAATTTTAATCATGCGACTAAACAAAATCACTCACTTGTTTTGTAGTCTTTTAAACCCCTTTAGCATGTGAGTTGGAAATTATGAATGTTGTGAGTGTGTGAATAGTATGAAGTGATGATTATGAAATTATAATACTAATGATTATGAAATTAAAAGAAAGAAAAAAATTGAATGAAGTTGAATGGCCCCTGGAAGCCTTGGTCTTGAATGGACGAAGAGGATGAAGAAAGGATGAAGCTCTTCTTTCAAGACTCCTGAAAGTAGTCGTGCAGCGCCTCGATCCTTCTTTAACTCCTTCAGCGTTTGGACGTTTTCTCTCTCTTGAAATATTAACCTTCTTTTCACTAACTTTTAAATTACCAAGGGCTTGGATATTTATAGACTTAAGTTTAAGTCTCTCACGCACATCTGCGGTCACTTATAGATTAACATGAAAACGTTTGGAGCCAATCCAACCAAGAAACAGATAAAAAAGGCTAATTCATCATTATCTGTAATTATCTAAAATGCGTCACCCAAAGGAGACGTCTTTTAGCCTAATTAAGATAAAGATAAACTCGGGAAGAAGAAACAGAAACACTTAAGGACACCTAAATAGCGTCGTACTAGGCAGACGTCTTTTAGTTAATTAACAAATTAATTAAAAATCAAATTAAAAAGTGAGATAGGAATAAAACCCTAAATGGCGTCTGGATAGGACGACGTCTTTTAGGATAATTTCATATTTGATTTAAAATAAACTTAAATGGTATCTGTCTTGCCCAACATTATTTAGACAATTAATTAGTAAAATAATAAAAATTAACTAATGATTAAATATCAGACCATTTTGAGGCATTATTATATTATATGAAGTTTACTCAAAATGATGTCAAAATTAACGTGTCTACAGCTGCCTCACCTTGGTATTGTCTTTGCAAGGGAGTGTAATGAAATGGAATGTACTGAAAAGGTGATGCCAAAGTGTGATGAGACACGCTCTCAACATCATATGATGGGAATCTTTCTCAAAACAATCAATGAAGATAACTCAAAGAAATCAATGGAATTAATCATGTCTGGATGAGGTAGACAAGAAAATAAAATAAAGTCGATCAACCTCCACGATCGGGAAGCCCTAGGTTACAAACCTTGTAGGTTTCATCATGGGGAGCATTTATCAGCCAATGTGGACATGCTGCAACCATGATGGATCTTAAAAGAAACAAGAAGTGTTAGATAAAGAGTCCAAAAAAGAATAGAATTCCAAGGATATCTTTAAGCGAACCTCAAAGATAATCAAGATACTCAATTCAAAATAGAATATGTCATATCATGTTAGGATTTATTTGATCAATGGTATGAAAACTCAATCAATAATTAATTCTTATCACAATTATATCAAAGTCCTATATGATGCATGCTGGGCTAAAATAAAAATATAAGATGAAACAAAATATAAATTAATCAAGGATAATATTGTTAAATTGTCATTAATTAGTCAAGATACCAATCCTGCAATCCAGTGCTAAGCCGAAAGTCGTTTATCCATGCACTGTTTCACAAAAGCGAAACTATCGTCCTCATCAATTAACAATCAAACGGCCTATCCGTGTGATTAAGAATTCTCTGGAATTATCATAGTTTTTGTTGAAGGAGAACTCAAATTCCAGTTTCATTAAAACCACAAGGTCCTTGATATAGTCTAATAAATATTTAACATATAATAATGATAATGCAAATTAATTACATGAAATAATACAAGGGATAAAGATAACCGTCTTTTTAGTCACGGTCATGACTCATAAACTCCTACAGTAGGACCTTCTTGAGATTTTCAGCTTTGTAATCAATTCTTTGAATTTCCTGCACTTAGAAATTATCAGTAACTTCAACCAAATATTTAATTAAGCATCAAATATAGATAAACATGGAATTTCGAATAAAGGACAGAAAAACCCTGAAACGTGTCGTGTCGGGCCGACGCCATTAAAATGAATCAAATAACGTCGTTGTTCCTCGACGCCTTTTAAGTCGCAGAAATAAGTTTTTGTTGTGTTCAATCGGGATTCCAACTCCTTTCATGCATATCCTTTCTCCAATTTGGAAAAGGCTCCTCAATCTCGCAAATCTCTCTACATAAGGTTCCTTAACTTGTATTAAGGCAAATTCATACACAATCTAAAGATCAAAGTAAGGGATTTTCTCCAAAGTTCAAGGTTTCAAGATTTCAAGAGGAAAAAGCTCAAGAATAAGATGGATCCCTCAAACAAGAGGATGAAGAAGACGTTTAAGAAGATTTCTGTAGTTAAAGATCATCTTAGCGAGAGAGATCCTAACCTACAAATAAGTTAATCTCTCTTTTATTCAATTCTATTTCCATGTTCTTCATGTTATCCATAAAACATTTTCAAACTTTCTTCTTTTTTAGGAATATCTTTTCTTCTCCGGTCCAAGAAGATTTTCTTCCCTTCCTTGGATTCGTAAGCTTGCAAAAAACATCACTATCTCCATGCAATCTTATGTTTCTAAGTGGAATATCCAAGGCTTAGTTGTCTATGCAAAACACTACAAGAGTTCAAATATAGATTGAGCAACGATGGGTGCTCTAATTGAGTTGTGGCATCCACAAACCCACACTTTTCTCTTTGCTGAATTCGAATCTACCATACTCCTTGAAGAGGCTGAACTTCTACTGGCCCTTCCTAAGATTAAGTTGAACAATGATGAACTGATCCTGAACAAGATGGCACTTATGAGGGAAAAGATCACAGGTCAACAACTATTGATGAAGATTATGAAGGATCCAAAGGAAGTTCAAGGATGCCTTACTAAGAAAGGGATTAACCTCGCAAAGCTGGTAGAGTGGACTTTGTATGAGATTGAAGAACCTAAAAAGGATGACACTGAGAACGTGATGAAAGCATTCACCACATGTCTGGCTGAAGCTCCATTCTTTTCTACTCGAGACAATATTTTGGAGGATGATCAAGTTAGTGCAATTTGTGAGATCTTTGAAGGAAAACAAATCGGCACGACGATCCTAGCCTATCTCTATAGTGGGCTTTCTGCAGCATCATATATAGGTCACCCCCCTCATGGTTGCATGCTTCTCTTTGCTTTGTGGATAGAGTTGCACTTCAAATTCGAGTACCGTAATATAAATTCTACAAGATTATCTCAGATTTATCAAAACAGTCCAATCTTTCATATTTCCAATATCGTGAAGTTCAATGAAAGGATGATCAACCGAGTACCCAAACTCAAAACTCGAGCTAATTGGCGTGCATATTTAAAGACCATGCCATCGTACAGATTCTATTCTTCTCCACTTGCTCTTGTAAGGAAACCGATTCGAGTACGTCATGTAGCTGGTGCAGAGCTTCGACTGATCGGTGCAACTGAATTCGTACTGTATAATCCTCATCGCTGCTATACTCAACTTAACATGCCTGGCCATGAGTTCCCAGAGTTTTTCCACATCTCTCCAATCAAGAAGCATACCTCAGAATCTGATGAAGACTTTGAAGCGACGGAGCTTATAGTTACACTGTGGAACATCAGTTTCATTCATCGTGTAAAATCTTCTAGTGAAGCTCACAGAGGATTAGCATATCCATATGTAATGGGACTTCGGGAAATTCTTCTTTGAATGCTCCCTTTTATTTCATTTGATGTAATTTATTTCCAATAAAAAATCAATCATTTATACAATAAAAATCATCCCTTAATGTTCTGTGATTTATCTAGAATTTTTCTTTAAGTAAAACCATGATTTTTCCTTAAAATATGCTTTTCGGGTGTAAATAGCGTCGTCCCAGGAAGACGCCTTTCAATCATAATTAATTTCCGAAATTCAAAGATCACTTCCTCAAAAACCCAAATTATGTCTAAAACGCGTCCACAGGTGCAAACGCCGTTCATGTCTCTCTCCTACTTTTCCACAGAATTCTTCCATTAATACGGTAATTAATCCACTGAAATGCGTCGTGTTCACAGGACACGTTTAATCATTATCTGTGGTACGGTTCTGAACAGAATTGGCGGTTTAACTTGAAACGCGTCGTGCCTAGGAAACGCGGTTTACGGATTTCAAAATTTTTGCTTTTGTCGCCTCAATTTATGTGCATTGAATCGCGTCGCTATCCCTCGACGCGTTTTAACTTCTCCAAACAGAAGCTGTGCGAGCCCGTGCTCCCTTCTCCTTCATTCTTCTCTTGCTTTCTCTCTCTCTTCATCCACTCCGGCTATCTTCCTTGCTTCCGGCGACTCCCCTTCCTCTCCGGCGAACCTCGACGACCAACTCTGCTTCTCCGGCCGCCGGCGACCTTCCCCATTGTCGGCCATCTCCTTCTCTTTTCCTCACTTCCTCTTTCTCCTACTCTCAAACCCGAGCTTTTCTTCTTTTTCTGTCTTCCCCTCAAAAGCATGGAACAAGGCGAGCGATCAAGGGGAAGCGGCAAGCGCCGCCGTGCCGTGCGCGTGGTGAGGAGGGAGGAGCACGAAGCAGTCACTCCTGAAGAGGCAAGTGTTTTAGAGGCGGCGGCGGGGTTCCTCGGGGAGGATATCCCTCCACCGGCGGCGATCGAGGGAGGAGAAGAAGAAGAAGAGACCCTTCACCTGGTAAGCTCCTAATAGATGTTTCTATGGATGAATGGGATGAGGAAAGGGGGAGGATGGGGACTTTTCAAAAAGTCCAAAATCGGCTTTGAACGGCGTCCAGACCAGGTGACGCCTTTTAAAAGGCGTCGCTCTGGTCCGATGCCATTCAAAGCGAAATTCCATTTTTTAAATGGAGCAGAAAAATTAGGCTAAAAAGCGTCCATAGATGTAGACACCTTTCAATGGGCGTCTACCATGCTAGACGCCTTTTAGTCAGAATATGTATATTTGAATTAATGTCCCTTATCTAATGAAACTTGTTGAATTTATTTACGACAATGAGGGCCTGGATATCTTGGGACCTAGTTGTTGGGGCCTACCGAGGACTCCTGGATTTCCAGAAGGCACGACTGCGCCGGATGGGGTTCGGCGAGATTTTAGAGATCGAGCCCTTTTGGCTCGATCTAGTACTCCTTCAGACACTGTGTGAGCGTTGGCACACAGAGAGTCGGGCATTCCTAATGCCCTAGGGCCACATGGTCTCAAGTCTAGAGGATGTCGCCAGGATTACTGGCCTTAAGGTAGAGGGTAGGGCGGTGAGCGGGGTGACCTACCCCGATTACCGAGGATTAGCTGAGATTCTATTAGGTATAGAGGTGTCTAGTTTTGATAGAGAGTCTAGGACAGTCCCTAGGGTTGAGGTAGAGGCAGCTTTAGGATTAGTGGAGCCCCGACGTCGATCTGATGAGACCCGAGAGGCATTTAGAGATAGACTAGCTAAGTCCTCCTCTGTCATCTATTGTAGTGACCTAGCCAGGGGGAGGAGGTAGATAGACAGCTCAGAGTCTTTCTAGTTTTCTTCTTTGGTTAGTTGCTCTTCGGTATGAAGGGCGACCATATTCATTGTAGATTCCTTAGTTTATTAGATGATCTAGAGAGTCTCCATGAGTATGTCTGGAGTGCGGCCCTCCTGGCCTACCTCTTCGCAAATTTGTCTGCGGTCACGCCAGACCGTGAGACTACCATCAGTGGCTTCTCGCCGTTTCTCCAGGTACACATTATTTTAATTATTTGTTTACGACATGAAATGATATGATGCTTTTCTAACTTATATATTCATGTGTGCAAGTTTGCCATTGGCAGCCAATCGTGGATACCGCTCCTCAGCACCACCAGTTGATGGCCCTCCATCGTCAATTCCTTGATTACCCGGAGCTCCTGGTGAGTTTTTAATTAGTTTTATTTATTAAATGTAATCTTTCATTTATTAAATGCAATTTATTTACTATGAATGCATCTAATCTATATGCAGGTAATCTGGCGCCCATACTTGGGCATGGGCGAGGCAGGCCAGCCGTGGGTGACGGCTGGTCGGAGGCGGTACGGGTGGCAGATGTGGGTGCACTGCCTCAACGAAATCGGGCCCCTGCGCCTCCAACTAGTGATGAGGACCTTGGGCCTCCACCAAGAATGGGTGGACGAGGAGGTCTGGGAGGGACTAGGACGATCGATGAGGGGAAAGCAGGCCCTCACCGACTGGCGTGCCAAGTTCCCGGAGCAGTACGAGGACTGGCTCCATCGAGGCGTACGGGTGGAGTCCCATGCGGAGGATAGCATTGCCTACCTCCAGCAGTACCGGGCCCACTACGTCGATCAGTTGCGGCTCCTTCGTCCTCTCGATGTAAGTATGATTCATGCATCTTTCATTTTATTATTATCTTCATTTATATTTGTGAATGAATGTGTGTATGTGTGATATGCAGGATGTGCGAGATGCAATGATCATCGACCTCCGAGCCCGCCTACAAGATGCGGAGGCCCAGCTTGAGCAGGTCCAAAAAGAATTGTTTGACCTGGTATGTATGCATGTGAATGATTATTTTAATTAGTTAATTTGTTTCGACGATTAGCCACTGACAATTGTTCTTTTGGTGCAGCGAGCCGTGTATACGCAGGCGGCTCCCCCTCCCTTCTCGACCGGTGCTTCTTCATCCTCTGCCTCATCTGCTGCTCACGAGGCTGCTCGTGCTGACCTTCAGAGTCAACTCGCCTCTGCCATCCACCAAGCCTCTCTTGCAGAAGAGGATCGGGCCTCTTGAGTAAGTTTTGATCTCTGACATCCATTATTGAATTTGATATTGATTGCTTGATTATCCTGGACTGACAATGTCTTCTTTTGTAGGTTGCTGAGCTTCAGGAAGCCCTTCAAAGGGCTGAGACTGATGTGGCTCGGGTCCGTGATCTTGAGGAGCAGGTGGCTCGTCTCTCTACCGGGGACCTTCCTCAGGAGCTTTCACGTCTCCAGTCTCGGCTGGAGTTCATTATTGAGGAGAGGGAGCGAGAGCGGCAGGAGCAGCAGTGGCTGGACACAGAGATGTCCTCCCTCCGGGTCCATTTGGGCATTGCCGAGCACGAGAGTCGTAGTGTCGAGGAGCGATACTGACGTGCTCGACAGCTGGCTCAGGAGCGTGGACAGGCGAGCGCCTTTGCAGCCAACGTGGACATATCCACTGGTCAAGCTAGCCTGAGCACCATGGGTCCACCGCCGCCGCCGTCTAGAGCACCAGCACCGGATGCCCAAGATGAGGCCCAGAGCCAGTTCGATGAGGGGGCCGGAGAGAGTCAGCCGTGAGGGCTGCTTATCATGTATTTTCCTCTCTTTTTATGAGTCCTGATATTTATGGACTCAAATACGTATGTAAAACACACTTTGATGATATACATGACACTCTTTGTCTTCAGATTTGTGCTCTTTTGTCTTTGTCTTACATACCTGTGTCAAGTATGTAGACACGCTAATTTTGACGTCATTTCGAGTAAATTTCATATCATATAATAATGCCTCATAATGGTCTGATATTTAATCATTGGTTAATTTTTATTGATCTTTTTAAGTTAATTAGCTGAAAAGTGTCGGGTCAGATAGACATGTTTAAGTTAATCAATTAAATTGATTTTAACTCAAATTTCAGTTAAAATATGAAGAAGTCTAAAAGACGTCGACCTGTGTGGACGCCATTTGGAGTTTATTCTTATTTTAACGTTTAAATTTGAATTTTAATTAATTGATTAATTAGCTAAAAGGCGTCTGTCAGACACGACGCGTTTCAGGTTTCCTAAGTGGTTTCTGTCTCTCTTCCGGATGTTTATCCTTATCTTAATTAGTGTAAAAGGCGTCTTTCATGTGCGACGCGTTTTATCTAATTACAGATAAAGATGAATTTTTACCAGATGTTTATCTTTATCTTAATCAATCTGAAAGACGTCTTCCATGGTCGACGCGTTTTAGATAATTACAGATAAAGATGAATTAATCTGTATTTATCTGTTGGTTAAGATGGATAAATCCCAAATTTCTCCATGTAAATCCGCGGACGCAGAAGAAGTCTATAAATACCCTCCTCTTGAATGGGTGACAAGGTTGGTGATTAGTTAGTAATTGAAGAGTTAATGATTGAAGCGATATCGAATTGCAGATCGAAACAACGACGTCCAAACGCCGAAGTGCTGCTGTTTCCAGAAGTCGGCATCCGTTCTTCATCCAATCTTCATCCATTCAAGATCAAAGCTTTCCATGCTTCATCAACCGGCATAAGTTTTTCAATTCATTTCTGCATTCTCTTCATTTTTCATTTCTATTAATCTTGCATATTTCATCACATCACTCCATGCAACACACACAACACTAGCATCATTTTCAAAACCAATTTAAAGAGGTTTCAAAGACCATCCCAACAAGTGAGTTTTCTATGTTTAGTTGCATGTTTAAAACTCTGTTAAGAATGGATACTACTTCTGCCTGAATTCTCATCATTCCTTCATTTCTTTCTATTTTCTGCATGGTGCAAAAAAGAATAAAGGGGAGGAAATCAACAAACAAATCACAAGAACTCTGGACGATCCTCAAACTCAACAGCAATCAAAGCAAGAACAAAGAAAAGGAAGGGCTCTCTTTCTTCAGCCGGCTGAAGAGGGGGAATCAAGAGCACAACATCTCTCACGTTCAAACAGGTAGGCGATCAAACTCTTTCTTTTGGAATTTTTAAATCAAAAGTTTCTGGCGATCACTTAGTTTCTTTTTAATAGGCTTTATTTTGCACTTAAACAACATAGATTTTTCATGATAATCACACACCCATTTTAAGCACTCACAGCTTTTTTGACGATCACGGTGGGACTTGGTCTCGCCATCTTTTAGTTCTTTTGTTCTTGCTGTTATCAATCGGGCACCCATGGTGCACCACTTGTGTCTCTCGACACGTCCTCACCAATTGGTGAGTGTTTTTAATTTAGTTGTTATTCCCACGTGCACTACGTGCACACCCCTGCGGTAAGATCTTGCCCTCCCCGTTGATTAGTTAAAAAGCTATTTTTGTGATGAAATGTTGTGTGATTGATTGATATCTTAGTTATTTAGTTGGTAAAATCATCCTGTTAAAACCTGAAACAAAAAAATCTTTTGCATGAGCTGATTATTTATCGTTTTTTTCTTTTTTGAGGGGGAATCAATCCAGAAATTCCTCCTGGAAAACTGCTTCTGCGACTTGAAAAGCGTCCAGGAACCCCGACGTGTTTTAAACTGCGTCAGTTAACCCAGATGCCTTTCAGTCTTATTTCTCTGCTGTCTGCAATCTAAGCTTCTGCCAAAAATTAAGACTCTGTTTGAATAGCGTCGACTAACCTCAACGCGATTCAGGCAGTTTCTTATTTCTTCTTCAGTTCTCATATTTTTGTGATCTGTGTGCTAATTACCCATTATGTATTAAGCATTAGAGGTCATCCAGGCTACAGGTCATACGCATTGAAGCTAACACCCTCCTTTTCTTAGGAACACTCTTCTTGACGTCATCAACTCTCTCTGATTGGGTCGGTCCCTCGATCAGACTAGAGTAGTTGGCGTTAAAGCCTCCGTAAGTCCCCAAAATCAAGGTACTCCTCCTTGATCATCAGGCTGGTTGTACCAGTTGAAGTCCCGGTTAGATTCCATAAACGTTGTGAGAGAAAGCTATAGAAAATAACGGTGGACATTGAATTGAAACTAGGATCCCAACCCTTGAGCGAATTTGTGGTTTAATTAAATCCAAATAACTCAACAAGGAATCTTAAAATCACGCTAAACATCCACTTGTTTGTTTAAATCTCTGTACAACTTGTTTGCCAATCCTTGAAAAAGAATCTAACATCATGCTGCTCCGGTTGGGCAGGGACTTGAGTATGGCTCCATATGCCATTGTCAACTACGAGGGAGATGCTAATGCCCCTCGCGATTCCGATTACAATTTTGAGAGCGGGAGAGATGCTGATGCCTCCCGTAATTCTGTCCCCGTTCCGGTTCGACATGATGGGAATGTTCGAACCCCTCTTTTTCATCCTCATAATCAATATTCTGATCCTCCCCCGCATGAGTATGCGGTTCCCGATCCCATTTTCGAGGGAGACATGAATCAGAATGATCCCTCGTCCTCTAATCTTTCAGATCTTGTCAATGCTTTGGGAGTTCTTGCCTCCCGTCTGGACCCTCAGCAGTTCGAGGCGATCCAGTCCATTCTGAAGGGGAAGGCACCTATGCAGTCTGCCGAGCCGAACCCTGTGGCTCCCCCTGCTATCCCTCAGCAACCTCCTCATCATCCTCCTTACATTCATCAGGCCATGGAGGGCCTCCATATCACTTCTCGGCCAGCTGGGCCGCAACTTTCATCTTCTAGGCAACCGACCAGACCGCTGACGCCGCTTACCAAAATGCCCTCGGGCATGGCGGAAGCTCTGTCGGACCTCCTCTTTACTGCCCTCCTTGTCCGACGTACTCTAGGCAACAGGCCAATCAAGTACCTCCACCTCCTCCTCCTCCCCAGGCTGATCTGACAACGCAAGCGTTGCTGGCGAAGATGGAGCGCATGGACGAACAATTCAACAACCTCCAGAAGATGATGGGGGTCAAAGCTGCACCAGAGATCAATTTACCAAGCCTGCCGGTTTTCCACCTGCCACCCTCCGAGATGCCAGTATACCGGAAGTACAACGGTACTGGTAACCCCTTCACCGACTTGAAAGAGTTCATGTACGAATCATCCTTCTAGCAAAACGACAAGAGGTCGTTGGCCTTTTTGTTCAGGAGATCTTTAGAGGGACCAGCCCTCGAGTGGTTCTTTTCCTTGGAACCCTCCGAAGTAGAGGACTATGGTATCGTTTCCCGAAAATTCATTCAACGATACCAGGACAGAGTTGCCCCCTCCCTGTCCATCACTGACCTAATAGCAGAGAAGATGAAACCCGATGAAGAGTTCGTCAGTTTTGCCGACAGATGGCGGGGCTTGGCTGAGAAAGTGAAAGATCACTTGTTCGAGTTGGAACAATTGAAGATGTTGATTTCCAATGCCACGCCCCAGTTCAAACTAGTCCTCTCCCTGAACAATCTGACCAGCATGGCAAAGCTCTATGAAAGAGCACGGTACTGTCAGAACGCCTTCAAGGACGCTACGTTTTCTAGCGTCTTTGATCCTCACAGACCTAGCAGGCCTCCACCTCGGAAGCCTGCAGTGCCGAATTCTCCCAGCACAGGTCCAACTACTGAGGGCACGCTCTCTCATGAGCAAGTCAGTAGTATGAACAACAATTCGCCCCAGTTCGTGAGGAGCTAGCAGTAGTACACCGCAGCCGAACCAGCAAGGGTACAGGCAGCAGCCGAACCCTCAGTATCAGCAGCCCCAATATCAGCGGCCCCAGCAGCCAAACCAGCAACAGCCACAGTAGCCGCCGCAACGGCAATTGCAGTACCAACCACCACAACAACAGCAATACCAGCAACAACAGCAGTATCAGCCGCGCGCACCGCCGACGTATCATAATGTCCCTCCTCCTACTGACTACAATCAGCAAAGAAGACCTCCAGGCCCAAAGAGGGCAGAATACCCAGTCCTCCCAGAGTCCTTGGCAGACATTTTCAGTGCCCTAATGGCAGCTAATGCCTTAGTCCTACCAAGAGAAAAGGCAGTTTGGCCTCAGAATGCCGATACGTCTAGGTATTGCTATTTCCATAGGCAACCTGGGCATACTATTGACACATGCTTCCAATTTAGAGATTACAGTCATGATCTCAACGAGCAGGGCAGCATAGACTGGGAAGAAATGAAAAAGTACATATCAGCCCTGAAGGCAAGAAGACCACCACAGCAGCAGCAGAAGCAGCAAGCGAGAGCACCAGCACAAGCAGCACCACCACCAAACATGGGCATAGTGCCGAACCCGCTCCAAGAGCACCAAAACCAAAACCAAGTTGCCCCTATTCTGACAAACAGCCGGTCTGAGGCTGACCGTGGGCAACAATGGAGAATAGAGGACTCTTCCTCTATTTATTCGACGGGTCATGTTCCGAGTACCGCAGAACAACCACCACGCCGCACCATCCATATACCCAGACCACAACCCATTACCATTACCCCTATACCAACACCTGCATATCACTCGCCCGCACCCACTAACCCACTACCACCACCCGCTTTCCTCAAGCCCATTACACCCCACGCCACTACACCTCTACTAAATAACCCCCCGCAAACTAATTACGCACCCCTCCTACCATCCAGACCGCTACTACGCATACCATTTCCTACTTCACCCGCTACCACTACTGCTTACCCAGATACCATCCAACCTTCTAAACCATTACTACGCGTACCATTCCCTACTTCGCCCGCCACACCAACCACTAACCCATCCACCATCCAACCGTCTAGATCTTTAATCCGCACCACGCCACCACCACCTAACCCCACACCATCACCTACATACCAACACTCCACCCCATCCGCACCATCTAACTCTGCGGTACTCAAAGTGTCACCCGGACCTTCCACGGTTGAGGAACATGCGCTCCGGAGTGGAAGGATTTTCAACAAAGTCTTTCCTCAGTCAACAGTTAGAGATGGCCCATCACAGCCGCCGGAGGAAGCACACAATGAAGAGAGTGCACCAGGCACTCAATATGATTTGTTGAAACATCTGGATCGAACACCGGCACGGATCTCCGTGCTTGAACTGATTAAAAGATCGAAGAGTCACCAAGAAGCTTTAATGGAATATCTGCAGAAGGTGATGGTCAACGAGGACGTGCTAGTGGAAAAGATTGCAGCACTATTAGTTCCTCAGGGGGATCAGCCCTCCATTACATTTCATACATCGGAACTAGCACCACCAGTAGCCAGAAGCATGGCTCTGAGCATTACGGTCAACATTTGCAAAAAGGCCGTAGATGCATGCCTGGTTGACATAGGGGCTTCGATCAATGTTTTACCTCCGAAGACCCTAGAATTGTGCGGTGTGCCCAAGGAAAAATGGCTGCCTAGCCCCATCTCCGTTACAGCATATAATAACTCCACCCGTTCCCCTCTGGGAATGGTTTATTTGAAAGTAGAGCTAGGCCCTGTAAGTCATGCTGAGGTCGAGTTTCACATTCTGGAAATCGACCCTTCTTTAAACGTCATTTTGGGTCGTCCTTACATAAAAACTCTTGAGGCGATTCCCTCCACGAATCATCAATGCCTTAAAATCCCCTTTAAAGGACGAATCGTTAAGGTTACGAGCATGCCGATCCTTGCTGCTACTCACTCTTTGAATGTCAAACCTGCTTCTTCACCTGGCCGACAACCTTTTCTGTCGGTATTACAGGTTTACCATCCAGTGGCTGATCCTCTGAAAACTGCCATTATTTCTCCCTACCCGTTAAATGCCATAAAAAGGGGGAAGTGCATGAGTACTCCAGGATGGAGAATAATGATGAAGAACGGTTATCAGCCTGGAAGAGGTCTGGGCACACAATTACAAGGCAGGACCACTCCTGTCAAAGATCACCGAGGAGCACCTGGAAGCGGCCTGGGCTATAGGCCAAGAAAACTGAAACAAGACATTATTCAGCAAGCAGAGAATGAAGATGGTCAGAAAGTCTGGGAGACAATGTCTACACCGCCCAAGGAAGGTCGGGATCCCCTAACATGGACCTTGTATACACATTTTGTAAAGGGGCCCATAATTAGCCATGACAACACGGTGGTCATTACTTCGTGTTTTGACCTCCACGATATATATGGGAGAGACTTGGCTAGACACTGCTCAGAACTACTCACGTACCAGTCCTTGGAGGCTCTACGGCCTATGAAGAGGAGAAAATTCCAAGATCCTGAATGTGAATGGTACAGGTGGTTCGACCTAAGAGACCTCTACATTGTACTGAACAGGTTGTTTCTTGATCCTGCAGAACCCAAGTGGCCGCCGCAAATCGATGAGCTGATCGAAAGTCGCGGTGCTATCTTTGACAAACGGATATTGTTGTCAGAAGAGACCGATGAAGGGGAGCCAGATGACCCCTATGAAGCTGGCTACACCACATATTTGCTCTGGAGGGGGACATATCCTTCTCATGTTTTCATGCTTCACACCTTGTTTCGCACATTGCTCCTGACCCCGACTTGGTCACGGGTGTAAGGACTGAGGTTTCGGGTTCAGTATTCGGGTCGGGTTCGGGCCGGATCTCCTGATTTGGACCCTGAGGGGTCTTAAGAATTTTGACTAAATGACGTCTACACTGCACGACGCCTTTCAAACGGCGTCTTGATTGGTGGAAGCCATTTAAGTCTGTTGCGGTTGTGCCACGTAGGCGCCACGTGGGCAGGTTTCGGGCCGCGAGAGTACGGCCCCTGTCTTGTCGTCTGAACGGCGTCCATGATGGACGACGCCATTAAGACTGCGACCCTGCGATGTCAGTGTACGGTGCCGGTCCTGTCATCTGAACGGCGTCCATAGTGGTCGACGCGTTTCAGAGCGCTGTCAGTACGGCCCGTCCTGTCATCTGATAGGCGTCTGTATCGGTCGACACGTTTTAGCCAGTTTTGGATTGACCCCGCGAGCCTCCCCTTCTTTCCCTCATTCTCACCTTCTCACTCTCTCTCCTCGCCGTCTCCGCCCTCTCCGACTCTCTCTTCCCCTTTCCCTTCCTCTTCTTCCTCTTCCCCCACTCCAACACCTCCCTACCTCTCACCTCTACCACCACCACTTCCTTCGCGGCGTTCCATTCTCCGGACGGCGGCCGACGTCCCGACGAAGTGGCGACGTCCTCGGGGGTACCGGCGGCGGTCTGCGGTGCGGCGGGTCGGCGGCACGGAGCCTGGAGGAGTTCAAGAACCGATAGGGGGACGAACCTTGCATAGATCGTGGTTATCTTGCCCATGATTTCCATGGTACAGCATGATGTGTTCTAGGTAGAATGAGCATGTTAAGAGGGTTTTCTTAGGGGAATGGCCGTGTTTATGAACGTAGATTTGTGGGATGCTCGTGGTAGTTCGGTTTCCCTTTCGTCCTCTTCTGTTTTGGGCGTTTTGGAGTGTTTGGTATGGAAGGGGGAAACCCTCGGGTTGAACCATGGAACTAGGTTCCTGGCACTAAATGACGTCGTGCTTGGACGACGCCATTTAGAATGGCGACGGGGCAGCACGACGCCATTTAGGCAAAAACCTCCCTGATTGTGGTTCTGTGAGTTTGGGGTTCTGGCGCTAAATGATGTCATGCCTGGACGACGCCATTTAGAATGGCGACGGGCCAGTACGACGCCATTTAGGCAGAAATCACCCCAACTGAGGTTTCTGCAATTTCGGATTCTGGTGTGAATGGCGTATGAGGATGCTAACTCCTTTTAAAAGGCGGCTTCCCAGAACGACGCGTTTTAAGACATAATCTGAGGCCGGGTTTAAATGAACCAGTTTAAGGGGCTTGAATGGCGTCAACCAAGGTCGACGCGATTCAAGACAGAACTTCATTAACTCTTATTATTAACACATGTTTCACTGTTGGAGGGTTCAACAAATGCACGCTTTAATTGTACATCAAGGCGGAGGTTTGCTGTGTGAATGAAATCGTATCATATGTTGCGTGCCTATGCGATTGTGGAATTGGAACAACTGTGGTTCACGTTTGTCACCTTGTGCCGAAGGGGTAGGGCCTTGGTGTCTGTGAGGCATTGTTGTCGTACCGGTGGGAGAGTGGTACATGTTGTGTTTCACCTATGGCTGAGGGAAGCAGAACCACCTTGAGCCCGTCGGGGCAGAGTAGCCGGTGCGCTATCCGAGGGGTTGCTGTTTGGTCTCAGCGGGTCGGGGTTTCCCTGTTTGTCGTGGCAGCTTCCGGCGCGTTTCTTACTGTGGAGCTGGTTGTGGTACAGTTGGAGTTGTTTTACCCCTTAGCCACTGGGCCTGATGTGACCTGTGATCAAGGTTACGAGTGGTACCCTTCGCCCTTTAGCCTGACGCAGCCCGGGAGGTTAGGGTTGTGGGTAGTCCCTATAGCTTCGGCTTGACGGGGGTTTCGCCGGTCCGCAGCGCCCTCCTGAAGCACCGCGTCCTGGCGTGGAGGAAGTCTGGTCGGTAGGACAATAGTCTAGACTGCTTGTGTGCACACGTAGCTAGGCAGTGGTGGTTCACTGGTCCCAGTTAGTCCTAGTTTGACTCACTGCCTCACCCTACGGTGCCCCGGAACACTGTAGGGGCGGACAGGCGTGAGTGTTGGTGGTGTTGTGAGGCGACGTTTGTCTGACGGTCGACAGTGTGGTTTGGTCGTGTAAGGATAGAGACTTTCGGATCCGGTTTTCGGGTCGGACCCTGTAGTTCTAGCCCTTGTGAGCGGCGGGGGTTTTGAGACGAATCGCGTCAGGACCTCGAGACGCGTTTTAAACGGCGTCCACCGTGGCAGACGCGTTTCAGGTTCTGCCACGTGGGTGCCACGTGGGCTGGCCTTGGGCCGCGTGGGTACGGCCCTGTCATGTCGTCTGAACGGCGTCCGCGTGGGACGACGCCTTTCAGACTGCGACCCTGGGTGTGTCAGAGTACGGCCCTGACAAGTTGTCTGAATGGCGTCTGTGTAGGACGACGCATTTTAGAATCTTGTCAGAGCGGCCGTCACGTCACCTGATAGGCGTCCGTGCATGTCGACGCGTTTTAGCCAGTTTCTGGTTAACCCCGCGAGCCCTCCTTCTTTCCCTCATTTTCTCCTACTCTCTTTCTCTCCTCCTCCTCCGGCGACCGGCGGCGATTCCTCCTCCTCCCTCTTTTCCCCCCCACCATTTCGCCTCTCCCTCCACTCCATCCTCTACCTGGCTCCTACCACTACCACCTCCACTTCCACTGCGGCGTTCTACTCTCCGAACGGCGGCCGACGTCACGGTGGAGCAAAGACGACCACGACGGTACCGGCGGCGGCGTGGGGCGAGACGGGTGGACGGCTTGAAGCTCGGAGGCGTTCAAGTATCCGGTAGGGTGACGTTCCCCATAGCATCGCGTTTAAAATCATGTTTTTCCCCGGTTATGCATGTGGTAGACCTTTGGTTTTGGGGGTTAGAATGAGCATGTTTAGGAGTTCTTTTGATAATATGGGGGATTCCTATGAATGTGTTACCTATGGATGGTGTTGCTCCTTGTTTCCCTTCGTTTTTGGATGATTTTTGGGGTCGTTTTGGGTTGAAAAGGGAGCCCTCGGGCTCAGGCGACTATGGTTCCTTGGGTTGAAAGACGTCGTGCATGGACGACGCCTTTTTGAAGGGCGTCGGGCCATCACGACGCCTTTTAGACAGGAATCGCCTGACAGAGAGTCTGCCAGGTCGGGGATTCCGAGCCTAAAAGACGTCATGGGTGAACGACGCGTTTTTGAATGGCGTCAGGCACCCACGACGCCTTTTAAGGCAGAAAATCCCCTGAGTAAAGGCCTTGGAAATTCCGGATTTCTGTGTTGATTGGCGTCTGAGGATGTCGACGCCTTTTAAAAGGCGACCACTGGTGTCGACGCCTTTTAAGGCCTAATTCTGAAGACTGTTTTACATGAACCTGTACATGGAGCTTGAATGGCGTCGACCTAGGTCGACGCGATTCAAGACAGAACCTCACTAATTCATGCCAGTAAAACGTATTCATACTGCTAGATAGATGGTTAGCACATGTTCTAGTGCACCCGATAGAAATGGATTCCTCATGATCAATGGTTCTATGTGTGTTATGCGATCGCGGACTTTTCACGTGACCGGATCGCACTGTGTTGGGTTTTCAGTTACTGTGCACCTGGAGTGACATTGTAGCACTTTATCACCCTGTGCTGGTGGGGGCGTGAGCACAGCGCCGGTGGGGGCGTGGGCGGGGTGACGCCTAGTGAGAGAGGGTCACCTGGTGAACCCCGGGGTCAGCTAGTACCGGTGTCGGAGTGGTACATTCGGAGAGTCACTCATGCTGGGGGAAGGGGTAGTCACCTGAGCCAGTTGGGCCGGAGTAGCGAGCGTGCTATCCGAGGGGCTACTCCTTGGTCTCAGCGGGTCGAGGGTTTTTCCACCGTTGTTTGTGCGGTTGGCGAGTTCTATCGAGGCAACAGTTGTGGATTCTCTATTCGGCTGGTTCAGAGTGTGCATGTTTATTATCTTTCGACTGCATGTATTCTCACGTAGAGAATTAGGATTTGTACATGCCACTACACTTGTTACTTCACCGTTAGCTGTACTTTACACATGTGGGTGTGTGCGTGGGCAGTGGGGATCGAAGGATCCCTACTGAGTCTTGTCTTGAGACTCACCCCTGCAGTTTTCAGGTGAGGACTCCCAGCAGACTTAGAGCGGCGTGTGCGGCCGTGTGTTGTGCGCCTTCGGCAGTTGTTCCGGGGTATGCCCCGATGTAGTTGTTATTTATTTCTGGCATGTATGTTTAATTATTTCTTTTCAGTTGGAGTATGTAATTATTTGCTGTATGGAGTCGCATTGTAATAATTTTAATTCCTGCACTTTCATTTCAATTCAATGCGATGTGAATGTTTAGCTTAGTTTATTATTTATTTCCCAGACTTACTAGATCCTTGTTTGGTTCCAAATTAATGATTCGGTACCCATTTAGTAATCGGATCCCCGATTATAGGGTGGCGGGTTGTTACAATTTGGGTTTCAAATTTTTTTGATTCCACTGGTCTTTGCACCATGCTGATCGACTATCTAACCAAAGGGTAGTATTTCTTAAGATACAGACCATTCCAGGGATGAGTTAACTCTTGCCCTTCTGCATTAACTAAGCGATAAGCGTTACCAGGAAAAGTATGCGATATAACATAGGGTCCTTCCTAATTGGGTTGGAGCTTAGAACGCGGACCACCAGGTTTAACAAAGATTCTTTTGACGACTATTTCACCAACTTTGAACTTACGTTCAATGACTTTCTTTTGACAAAAACGGACTAATCTATTTTGATATACTCGTGCATGATTAGCAGCTGACCATCTTTTCTCATCTAAGAGTTCCAATTGAGCGAGGAGTGCTGAACGATGCTCATCAATAAAGAATTTTTTGTTCAATTGTACTCTTAATGACGGTATAAGGACCTCGTATGGAACTACCGCCTCCATTCCAAATGTTAAAGAATACAAAGTCTGCCTAGTGGGCATGCGGATTGAAGTTCGATATACCCATAGAGCCTCAATCAGTTTCTCTAGCCAATATGTGAATTTATTAGATTTACAGGTCTTTTTGATTATTTTTATCAAAGTCTTATTAGTTGCCTCTGCTTGGCCATTGCCTTGCGGATAATAAGGAGACGAATGATGAAATGCAATTTTATATCTGTTGCAGAGGTCTTTCAGCTCCTGTGATATGAACTGTGGTCCATTGTCGGTGACGATGGTGCTTGGAATTCCAAATCTTGTGATGATGCTCTTCATGATGAATTTGCATACGGTTGATGCTTTGACTTTCGTGTATGCTTCAGCTTCTACCCACTTGGTGAAGTATTCTGTTGCCGTGAGAATGAAAGACTTATGCTTAATGCCGGAATCAAGATTGCCAAGGGGTCCAATGACGTCAAAAGCCCACATGGAGAAAGGTCATGGGGGAGGAAACAGGATGGAGTGAAGATGCAGGAGAGTAAATCTTGTCGGCGTGAAGTTGACACTTGGCACACCTACAAATATATCCTACACAATCTTCTTCTATGGTTGGCCAATAGAATCCTTGTCTAAGGATCTTCTTTGATAACATTTGTTCATTAACATGGCCACCACAAACTCCAGTATGAGCTCCTTCCATGATCTTCCAAAGTTCATCTTCGTCTAAACATCTCAATAGAACTCCATCAAAACCTCTTTTGTAAAGTGCTCCTCCAACTATAGTGTATCTCTGAGCAACTCTCCTGATAGTCCTTTTTTCCTCAGCTGTGGCTTCTTCAGGATATGATTGATCTTCACAATATCTGGCAATTTCATAGTACCATAGTTTCTGTTCATCATCCATCTCTTCTTGTAATTCTAATAACATTATCTCTCGCTTCTCCACAATGTCTCCATCTCTGACTTTCTTCAACAATTTCTCCTTAGTCCTAAGGAAGGAATGGTCTTTCACGACATGTAAGAGACACCTATGAACAATAATCGATTCAGATTGTCTGCTGATTGGAAAATCGATAGATGATGCGAGGGAAGCTAGAGCGTCAGCTAAGATGTTCTGATTTCGAGGAACATGGATGAAGATCAATTTAGTGAAAAGCTTAGTATAAGCTGAAGTAAGTTCTTGATAAGGCTTAAGCTTAGGATCAAGAATTCGATATTTGGTTAGCACTTGGCGAATGATCAACTGGCTATCACCCACAATTCTGAGTTTGGTGGCACCATAGAGATGAGCAGCCTCGAGGCCAGCAAGGAGTGCCTCGTATTCAGCTATATTATTAGTGACTGGAAAGTCAAGCTGAAAGGCTTGTGGAATGGTAACACCTTCAAGTAACAGGAGAACAATACCAATACCCTTACCATGAGAATTTAGAGCTCTATCAAAATGCAGAGTCCACATATCATCTTTGATTCTGTCTATGGACATCAGTTCCTCATCCGGAACTCCGATCGGACTGGATCAAAATGAGGAAGGGGATGATGAGCGAGATGTTCTGCAATGGCATAGCCTTTGATTACTTTCTGTTGAATGTAAGTGATATCAAATTGAGATAGAAAGCTTTGCCATCGTGCTAGCCTATCAGTGAGGAGGGATTTCTCAAGGAGAAACTTAATGGGATTCATCCTAGCGAAGAGATGAACTTCATGAGCCAGAAAATAGTGTTTCAACTTCTGAACCACCCAAACAAGTGTTGCACATGTTTTCTCCATCGCTGTATATCTCTGCTCAGCAGGGTTGAGAAGTTTAGAGAGATAGTAGATTGCCCTCTCTTTCCCTTCTTCATCTTCTTGTGCTAAGACAGCCCCCACCGCATCATCAAGGACAAAAATATATAGAATTAAAGGTTTGTCCGGAGATGGTGGTCTCAAAACAGGAAGACTTACTAAATATGTCTTCAATCCATCAAATGCCTCCTGACACTTATCGTCCCAATCGAATTTGACTCTCGGCTTGGTAAGCTCGTAAAATAGCTTACACCTTTGTGAATGTTGGGAGACAAATCGGCGAATAAACTGCAACCTTCCAATTAATCCTCTCAACTCTTTCAAGTTCTTGAGTGGTAGCATCTCTCTAATAGCCTTTGCCTTGTTGGGATCGATCTCAATGCCCCATTTACTGACAATAAATCTCAATAATTTTCCTGAGGATATCCGGCATACACATTTCTTGGGGTTCATCTTCAACTGATATTGTCTTGATCTTTCTAGATGTAACGACCCGCCATCCTATGACCGGGGACCCGGTCACTAAATGGATGTCGGCCCATTAACTACGGGTTCACACCCGGATCTCACACAACACATCTGGAGGAGTAAGTGCTAAACAAGGCTAAATATAACGATCACACGGACTACAAAGGTAAACGAGTGCGCAGAAAGGGAAATATCAATGTCCGTATACAGTCCAACAATAATTACATGTCCAACAAGTTAAATAAGTACAGGCAGAAGGAAAGTACAACAACATCGGGGCATACCCCGGGAACTAAGACAGCTGCTGGTCCGCACATCAAGAACACACCACGCTACCGCTGCGCCTCGAAGTCCACACCTGAAACCGCAGGGAGTGAGCCACACCAGAACTGGGCTCAGTAGGGATCATCTGATCCCCCTGCCTCCCACTCACACACCCACAAGTGTAACAACACAGATATGAAGCAATTTAAGTAAGGCAGTAAACATATCACCCAACTCAGATATGAAACGCACGTTAAGCAGTGTAGCAAGAACAGTTCTAAGCAACTCGAAGAACCCAACATAGAGTCAAGTCTCACAACCGAAGTCCACAAGGCGACTAAACCACACAGTCGACCGAAGTCAAACGTCGCCTCCCAACACTACCACCACTGCTCACGCCTGTCCACCCCTACAGTGTTCCGGGGCACTGTAGGGTGAGGCAGTGAGCCAAACTAGGACTAGCTGGACTCAGTGTACCGCCACTGCCAGCTACGTGTGCACACAAGCAGTCTAGACTACTGTCCTACCACCGAATTGCCTCCACGCTAGGCCTCAGCGCTTCTAGGAGGGCCCTGGGGACCCGCGAACCCCCGTCAAGCCGAAGCTACAGGAACTACCCACAAACCCAACTCTCCCAGGCTGCGTCAGGCCAAAGGGCTAAGGGTACCACTCGTAATCTTGATCAAAGGTCACATCAGGCCCAGTGGCTAAAGCGTAAACCAACTCCCACCAACTCCACAGCAAGAAACACGCCGGAAGCGGTCACGACAAACGAGGGAAACCCCGACCCGCTGAGGACAAACAGCGATCCCTCGGATAGCACACCGGCTACTCCGGCCCGTCGGGCTCAAGGCGATCCTGCCTTCCTCAGCCAAAGGTAAAACACACAACATGTACCCCTTCTCCCACCGGTACAGACACCATGACCCTGTCCCCATCGGTCCATGGTAACAAACGTAAACCACAGTCATTCCGAATCCATATTCGTACAAGCACACACACACAACATGATTCCATTCGTACAGTAAACCTCCGTCTCAGCGTACAGTTGAAGCACACACGCATAGATGATGAAATCTCATTCATGCAGAAGTCCTCAGTCTCAGTATACAACTCAAAGCATGCATCTGAACCATCCCACCGTGAAACATGTATCAATTAACCAGAGTTAAGCATTCCTGTCTTGAATCGCGTCGACCGAGGTCGACGCCATTCAAGCTCCACAGACGGGTTCATTAAAAGCCAGATTATCTCTTAAAATGCGTCCACCGTTGAAGTCGCCGTTTAAAACGCGTCAGGGTGGCCCGACGCCATTCAACCCAGAAATCCAGATTGCAGAACCCTTAAACGGGGCATTTCCTGCCTAAATGGCGTCATGATGGCCCGACGTCCTTCTGAAAGGCGTCGTCCATCCATGACGTCATTTAGCGCCAGAACCCCTAACTCAGGAAACCTCGAACAGGGAGGTTTCTGCCCTAAAACGCGTCGTACTGACCCGACGTCTTTCGGAAAGGCGTCGACCAGGCACGACGCCATTTAGCGCCAGAAACCAGGTTTCCTGGTTCAACCCGAGGGTTTCTCCCTTGAACCCCAAGCACCCGAAAAGCCCCAAAACCAAAAGGGGAAGATGAGAACGTCAAGCACCACGATCATGCTATGAAACCACATCCACAAACATCGCCATTCCCACAAGGAATCCCCCTAAACATGCTCAATCTAACCCCAAACACGTCACATCACGCCAAGAAGCAAACGAGCACACACGCAAGGTTTCGTCCCCCTACCGATTCTTGAACTCCGCCAAGCTCCGTGCCGCCGTCCCGCCGCACCGCACACCGCCGCCGGTACCCTCGAGGACGCCGCCACTCCACCGGGACGTCGGCCGCCGTCCGGAGAGTGGAACACCGCGAAGGAAGTGGTGGAGGTAGAGGTGAGAGGTAAGGTGGTGTTGGAGTGGTGGAAGAGGAAGAAGAGGAAGGGAAGGGGAAGAAGAGCGTCGGAGAGGGCGAAGAGGGCGAGGAGAGAGAGAGTGAAGGTGAGAATGAGGGAAAGAAGGGGAGGCTCGCGGGGTCAACCAGAATCCCGCTAAAACGCGTCGATCGAGGCAGACTGATCAGTCTGACAGGACAGCCGTAGTGACAGCGGTCTGAAACGCGTCACCCTCCACGGACGCCGTTCAGACGACAGGACAGGCCGTACTGTCAACGCTCTGGCGCCGTGCCCTGACATCGCAGATGTCGCAGTCTGAATCGCGTCGACCAAGCTGGACGCCGTTCAGACGAAATGACAGGGGCCGTACTCTCGCGGCCCGAAACCCGCCCACGTGGCGCACACGTGGCACAACAACCAACAGACCTAAATGGCGTCCACACATCCCGACGCCTTTTGAAAGGCGTCAAGCAGTGCTGACGCCATTCAGCCAAGAATCTCAAGACCCCTCCAGGGTCCAAACCAGGGGATCCGGCCCGAACCCGACCCGAACACAGAACCCGAAACCTCAGTCCTTACACTAGAACTCTTGCCAAAACTTTGGCATACTCAGCCTTAGTCTTGGATTTCACTAACAAGTCATCCACATACACTTCTAGATCGATGTGCATCATGTCATGGAATATTGCTATCATAGCCCTTTGATAAGTGGCTCCAGCGTTCTTTAATCCAAAAGGCATCACGACATAGCAATATATTCTCCAAGGTGTAGTGAATGATGTTTTCTCTTGATCATTTTCTGCCAACTTAATTTGGTTATATCCTGAGAATCCATCCATAAATGATAGAATTTCGTAGCCAGCTATATTATCGATGAGTACATCAATATGAGGCAGTGGAAAGTCATCCTTAGGACATGCCTGGTTCAGATCTCGAAAGTCAATACAGATTCTGACCTTCCCACCACTTTTCATAATCGGGACTATATTGGCCACCCATTGCGGATAGAGGACAACTCTAATAAACTTGGCTTTATGCTGCTTATCGACCTCTTCCTTCATTTTCAAAGTCATTTGTGGGTGGAATCGCCTTAACTTTTGTTTAACCGGGCTAGCTCCATCCTTTAATGTCAATCTATGTTCCACTAGTGATGAGTCTAATCCTGGCACATCCTCATAACTCCAGGCGAAAGTGTCCTTATAGTCTTTAAGAACTTAGACCACTGCCTCCTCATCTGTTTCAAAAAGATTTTTACTAACGAGGACAATCTTAGGCTCATCTATAGTTCCTAGATTAATCTCCTTGGTAGGCTCTTCTACGGCAGCTAAGGGTTCATCAAATCTTTTCACTCCACTGGCATACGCCTCAGCTGCGTCCTCGTCATCTTTCTCATCTTCAGTAATGGGGTCTTTCTCGTGTATCAATTCATACACCCCATATCCATCATTGACCAACTCATCAACTTCATAATCTTCTGGCATCTTAATAGGATTCTCTAACAACTGAGGGATCTAAGAACAAAAAAGGCATTTGAAAGCTAGATCCTGGAGGTATCTATCTGGGATCTGTCTACCCTTAGATTTCCTAGACTTCCTAACCTAATTAACCTGCCTTGAACTAGACTCCTTAACTTCACTAAATTCTCTATCCTGACCTAATGAGGACAAAGAAGGATAAAAATCATAGGGTACATGAGGGAATACAAGAGAATCCTCCCGAGAGGAGGAGCAGAGCAAATCTAGAAGAGAATCTGGCCCGAATGACCCACGCGATGGGGTACAATCGGACAAGTAGGAAGATTCCTCAACGAGGATTTGGGAAGAAGAAGTTGCCGAATTGGCGTTTTTTTTTTTGGAATTAGATAAGTTAATCATGAAACAAGAATGGATATGAACAGGAAGAGAATGAGATGGAGGAAGCGGCACTAAGGCCAAACGATTGGGGGGATCATACAATAATATGTCCCAGATTAAATCATAGATCCTCTCTAGATCGAGAGGAGGTTGAGGAATAAGGTCCCGTGGGGACAGAGTAATCATAATGGGAGCTCGTGGGATATCTTCAGTGATGACCCGCGACCAAGTCGGGGTCAGGAGTAAGGTACGGAATAAAGTGTGAAGGGTGAAGATGCAAGAGGGATAGGTTCCTCTCCAGAGAAAATCAGTAGTGTAACCAGCTTCATAAGGGTCATTTGGTTCCCCTTCATCTGTTTCCTCAAACAGCAGAATTCTCTTGTCAAAAATGGCGCCAGGCCCTTCAATCAGCTCGTCTATCAATGATGGCCATTTCGGCTCTGAGGGATCAAGGAATAATCTGTTCAGTGCAATGTACAGATCCCTCAGGTCGAACCACCGGTACCATTCACATTCTGGATCTTGGAATTTTCTACTTTTCATCGGCCGTAGAGCCTCCAAGGATTGGTACGTCAGCAATTCTGAACAATGTCTGGCCAGGTCCCTTCCATATATGTCATGCAGGTCGAACTGGGAAGTAATTAACACTGTGTTATCATTATCATGATTGATTATGGGCCCCTTGACAAAGTGTGTACGCAGGGTCCATGTCAAGGGATCCCGGCCATCTTTACATTGTTTCCCAAGCCTTCTGGCCGTCTTCATCTTCTTGTTGTTGTACGATGTCATGCCTGACTCTTCTTGGCCTATAGCCCAGACCATTATCGGGTGTCATTCAGCTGTCTTTAATGGGCGTAGTTCTACCCTGCAATTGTGTGCCCAAGCCCTTTCCAGGCTGATAGCCACCTTTCATCATAATTTTCCAACCAGGGGTACTCATGCACTTCCCCCGTTTCATGGCATCAATTGGATAGGAATCAAGTGTACTAGCGTTCAAAGGATCAGCCACAGGATGACAAACCTGTAATACCGACAACAGAGGTTGTTGGCCAGGTAAAGGGGTCGGCCTAATATTTAAAGAATGAGTGGTAGCAAGCATTGGCATACTCGTGACTTTGATAATGCGTCTCTTGTATAATTTGAGGCACTAATGATTTGTAGAGGGGATTGCCTCAAGGGACTTAATGTAAGGGCGGCCAAGGATGCCCTTTAAAGAGGGATCGTTTTCAAAGATGTGGAACTCGACCTCGCCATGACAAACAGGGCCTAACTCTACCTTCAAATAAATCATTCTCAGAGGAGAACGAGTAGAATTGTCATAGGCCGTAACAGAAATTGGAGAAGGTAGCCATTTCTCCTTGGGTATACCACACAGTTCAAAGGTCTTTAGTGATAGAACATTGATCGAAGCCCCTGTGTCAACCAGGCATGTATCTATGGCCTTCTTGCGGATGTTGACCGTAATGCTCAGAGCCATGCTTCTGGCTGCTGGTGGTGCTAGTTCCGAAGTATGGAATGAAATAGAGGGTTGATCCCCCTGAGGAACTAAGAGTATAGTGATCTTCTCCACCGGCACGTCTTCGTTGACCATTACCTTTTGCAAATACTCCATCAGGACTTCCTGATGGGTCTTGGATCTCTTGATCAACTCCAGCACGGAGATTCGTGCCGATGTCCTGTCTAATTGTTTCAACAGGTCGTATTGAGTGCCTGGTGCACTCTCATCATTATGTACTTCCTCCGGCGGTTGTGATGGGCCGTCTCTGACTGTGGACTGAGGAAAGACCTTGTTGAAGATCCTCCCGCTCCGGAGCATATATTCTTCAATAGTGGAAGGTCCAGGTGACAGTTTGAGCACCGCGGGGTTGGTGGGTGGTTTAGATGGTGTGGGAGGTTGGTTTACAGGTGATGGTGCGGGGTTGTTTGGTGAAGGCATGCTGCGGATGAGGGGTTTAGAGGGTTGGATAGTGGAGGGGTAAGTGGTTGGTGTGGGTGATGTGGGGAATGGCATATGAAGCAATGGTTTAGATGGTTGTATGGTACTGGGATGAGTGGTTGTAGTAGGTGATGTAGGGAATGGTATGCAGAGTAGTTGTTTGGATGGCATAAGGGGTGCATAGTAGGCTTGCGGAGTATGGTTTGATGGAGGCGTGGTGACGGAGGGGGTGATGGGTTTAATGGTGACAGGTTGCGGTTTGGGTATGCGAAGAATACGGCGTAGCGATTACTCGGCGGTGCTCGGGATGTGACCTGTTGAGTGAATAGAGGAAGAGTCCTCTACCTTCCATTGCTGCTCTCGGTTAGCCTCAAACTGGCTATTCGTCAAAATGGGGGCAATCTGATTCTGATGTTAGTGCTCCGGTAGTGGGTTCTGTACTATACCCATGTTCGGAGGTGCTGCCGCTTGTACTGGTGCTCTCTGTTGTTGTTGTTGCTATTGCTTGGGTTGTTGTTGTTGCTACTGAGGTCTTCTTGCCTTCAAGGCGGATATGTATTTCCTCATTTCCTCCCAGTCAATGCCCCCTTGTTCGTTGAGATCATGGATGTAATCTTGGAATTGGAAGCAGGCATCTATCGTGTGCCCAGGCTGTCTATGAAAGAAATAGTACCTGAAGGCATCGGCATTCTGGGGCCAGACTATTTTCTCTCTAGGCAAGACTAAGGGATTAGCTGCCATCAAGGCATTAAAGATGTCCAATAGAGATTCTGGGAGTGCCGGATATGCTGCCCTTTTCAGACCCGGAGGCTTCGTTGGCTGATTATAATCGCCGGGAGGAGGTACATTATAGTATGTCGGCGGTGCGCACGGCTGGTACTGTTGCTGTGGAGGCTAGTACTACTGGTTCGGTGGCTGTCGGTACTACTGCTGCTGCTATGGCTGCTAGTACTGCTGCTGCTGTGGTTGCTGGTATTGTTGCTGTTGTGGTTGCTGGTACTACTGCTGCTGTGGCTGCTGGTACTGTTGGTTCGGAGGTCTATAACCTTACTGGTTTGGAGGTCTGTAACCTTGTTGGTTTGGTGGTTGCTGGTTTTTCACAAACTGGGGCTGATTATTGTTCATGATGCTGACTTGCTCGTGGGAGAGTGTGCCCTCAGTTGTCGGACCCGTGCTTGGAGAATTTGGCACAACAGGCTTCTGAGGTGGAGGTCTACTTGGGTCGGTAAGGATCAAAGACGTTGGAGAAGGTAGCATCCTTGAAGGCGTTCTGACAGTAACGCGCCCTCTCATAGAGTTCTGCCATGTTGGTTATATTGTTCAATGCAAGGACCAACTTGTATTGGGGGGTGGCATTGGAGACCAACATTATGACCTGTTCGGATTCGGACATATGATCCTTAATTTTCTCTGCCATATTCCTCCATCTATCGGCGAATGTGATGCAGTCTTCATCGGACTTCATTTTCTCAGCAACCAGATCAGTTATGGACAGAGATGGTGCGACTCTATCTTGGTATCGTTGAATAAATTTTCTTGATACCATACTATAATCTTCCACCTCAGACGGATCTAACGAGAAGAACCATTCGAGGACTGGTCCCTCTAATGATTTTCTGAACAGGAATGCCAACGACCTCTTGTCGATCTGCCAGAAAGATGATTCGTACATGAACTCCTTCAGGTGGGTGAAGGGGTTACCAATACCATTGTATTTCCTATATGCTAGCATTTTCGAGGGTGGTAAATAAAACACAGGCAGACTTGGAAGATTGATCTCAGGTGCAACCTTGACTCCCATCATCTTCTAGAAATTGTTGAACTGCTCATCCATGCGTTCCATCTTCGCGAGCAGGGCTTGAGTTGTTGGATCAACTTGGGGAGGGGGTGGTGGTAGTACATGATACACCTACTGCCTGGAATATGCGTGGCAAGGTGGACAATAAGGTTGTGGTCCGACAGCGCTTCCGCCATGCCCAAGGGCATTTTGGTAGGTTGGCGTTGGCGGTCTGGCCAGTTGCCTTGAAGAGGATAATTGTGGCCCAACCGGCCGAGAAGTTGAAAGCTAAAGGCCTTCCATGGCCTGATGAATAGAAGAAGTTTGTTGGGGAGGAGGTTGAGGAATAACAGGGGGAATTGTGGAACTTGGTTCAGCGGAATGTGAGGGCATCTTTCCCTTCAAGATGGATTGGATCGCCTCGAGCTGTTGATGATTCAGATGGGTGGCTAGAACTTCCAAGGCGGTAACTAGATCAGAGGGATTGGTGGATGATGGCTCATTTGGATCAATGGATCCCTCGAAGACAGGATTGGACATCGCATGCACATGCGGAGGAAGATCAACGCCAAAATTGTATTGATCGTGAATGACAGGAGGAGGGATATGGGGGTTTCCTCATACTCAGATAAGTAGGAATGGGGATCACGGGGGGCATTACCATCTCCCCCGTTCTCATAATGATAATCAGATTCATGAGGGGCATTAGCATCTCCCTCGTAGTTAACTAGAGCATCTGAAGCCATGCTCAAATCTCTACCTGATCGAAGCAACATGGTATTAGATTTTTCAACAAAGATTTGCAAGCAAGTTGTGCAGAGATTAGACAAACAAGTGGATGTTTAACGTTGATTCAGGATTCCTTGTTGGATTATTTGGATTATTTGGATTCTTTTAACCACAAATTCACTCAACGGGTAGGATCCTAGTTTCAATTCAGTTTTCACCGTTATATTCTAAGGCTCTTTCTTACAACGATATGAAAATCTAACCAAGACTTCAACTGGTACAACCAGTCCGATGAACAAGGACGAATACCTTGATTTTGGGGACTTACGGAGGTCTTTAATGTAAGGATTGAGATTTCGAGTATAGTTATTGGGTCGGTTTCGGAGCCGGACCCCTTGGTTTAGGCCTTGTAGGGGCCAAGCTCGACGCAGTTCAAACGACATCCAGTGAGGTGGACGCATTTTAAAGTTTGCCACGTCGGTGCCATGTGGGCGCCACGTAGGTCAATTTAGGGTCGCGAGAGTACGGCCCCAGTCATGTCATCTGAACGGCATCTTGGATGGACGACGCGATTCAGACATTCTGTCAGAGTATGGCCCCGGTCTTGTCGCCTGATAGGCATCTGCCCTGGACGACGCGATTTAACCTGTTTTAGTTTACACCCTGAACCTTCCCTCCTTTCTCTCATTCTCTCCTTCTCACTCTCTCTCTTCCCTCTCTCCGATCCTCTCCGTTTCCCCCTTCCCTTTTCTCCTTTCCCTTCTTCCTCTTCCACCACTCCAACACCTCTCTACCTCTCACCACTACCACCACCACCTCCTCCGCAGCACTTCATTCTTCGGGCGGTGGCCGACGTCCCGGCGGAGTGACGGTGTCCACGACGGTACTGGCGGCGGTTTGTGGTGCGGCAGTTCGGCAGTTCGGCGGCACGGAGCTAGGAGGAGTTTAAGTGACCGGTAGGAGGACGATCTTTATATGTGATTTGGTTGTTTTAATCCATGTTTTCCTACTTGAAGCATGCGACGTGTGAGGAGAATTGGGTAGAATGAACATGTTTAAGGGGCTTTTACATAAAAATGGTCATTTTTATGAAATGGGGATTAGTATGTTCCAAGTACTAAATTGAATTCTCCTCGTCATTTTCTACTTTGGGTATTTTTGGGGTTCTTTTGAGGGAGAGGTTTAAGGGAACCTGGAATTGGGCTCTAAATGGTGTCTTGATAGGACGACGCCATTTAGGCCAAATTCATCCCGGAAGCGGTTTCTGCGAGAATAGAGTTCTGTTTTGAATGACATCCAAGGATAGCGACGCCTTTCAAAAGGTGGCTTCCCAAGACGACGTGTTTTACTTCGGATCACCCCGAGGCTTGTTTCTACTTCTGTCGTGATTAGGCAACTAGGAACAACGACGCCTTTTAAAAGATGACTACCTTGCACGACGCGTTTTAGGCCATCTTCTGAAGCCAGTTTTCGCATGAACCAGTCTAGGGGTCTTGAATAACATCGGCCATGGGCAACGCGATTCAAGACAGAATCTCATTAAATGCATGCTTGAAATCGTACATCGAGGTCGAGGATTTATGTATAATCGGATTCACATTGCGTGTGCATGTGTTTATGCGATTGTGGTTTACGTTCGACACCTTGCGTCAGTGTGGGAGGGACGCGGTGTCAAGGTGGCATTGTTGCCATACCAATGTGGAAAGGGTACATGTTAGTGTTTCACTTATGGCTGGGGGAAGCATAACCACCTTGAGCCGATCAGGCTAGAGTAGCCAGCGTGCTATCTGAGCGGTTGTTGTTTGGTCCTAACGGGTCGGTGTTTTCCTAGTTTGTTGTGGCAGTTTTTGGCGTGTTTCTTACTGTAGAGCCAGGTGTGGTGCTGCTAGAGTTTACCCTTTCGCTACTGGGCCTGATGTAACTTGAGATATCGAGGTTACGAGTGGTACCCTTCGCCCTTTGGCCTGATGTGACCCGGGAGGTTAGGGTTACGGGTAGTCCCTATAGCTTCGGCTTGAGGGGGTCTCGCCGGTCCCCAGGGCCCTCTTGAAGGGCCTAAGCCTGGCATTGAGGGAAGTCCGGTCGATAGAACAGTAGTCTAGACTACTTGTGTGCACACGTAACTAGGCAATGGTGGTTCACTAGTCCCTGTTAGTCCTAGTTTGACTCACTACCTCACCCTACGGTGCTCGGAACATCCTAGGGGTGGACAGGCGTGGATGTTGGTGGTGTTGTGAGGCGCCGTTTGTACACGGTCGACAGTGTGGCTTGAGTGTTTAGCCAGATCTTTGGTTACGAATTGTGGTGTTGAGTTAGGTTACTTGAATTGCTTAGAATTGTGCCTGTTACATTGCGAATGCCTATGTTTTATATCGTAAATTGGGAATCTTTAGGAATTGTGTTTACTGCTTTAGTTAAATTGCCTTCTTTTCCGTATTGCTGCACTTGTGTGTGTGTGGGTGTGGGAGGCGGGGATCATATGATCCCTACTGAGCCCAATCCTGGTGTGGTTCACTCCCTGCAGTTTCAGGTGTGGACTTCTTGGCGAGTGGCGGCGTGTGTGTAGGCGTCCGGAACGTCCCCCGTCACTGCTGTGGGCTTCGGGCGAGGGCTTCTCTGTTCGTCTTAGCGCTGCGGTGATTTGGAAGGGTTAGAAATCAAAGTGTGTGATCGCCAGTAGCATTACCTTACGGTCCCTGTGCTCCGCAGGATGGTGAGAGTGATCGCGTTCTGAGGGAGCGAGAGACGGCGGATTCCTCTTCTCTTCTTCCGGCCGGCCAGAGGAGGAGAGCTTGGCAGTCTGCACGCAAAAATGCGATAAGGGTCCCTGAAAGGAAAAGACAAGACAAAAGAAGAAGATAACCCGATTAGGACTGTGATATGTAGAATCTATCCATACAAATATAGAAATCAACTAGAATTGGAGGGGGACGCACCGGATAGGTGTTTGGGGAGGGAAGATGGCCATATGTTATCGCCACCCACCTCCCGTTTTTTTTGTTTAAAACCTCTGGGGAGTAAGGATTGCTAGGTTATCCTAACATGCATGCATGAAGATGGGAGTGCTCGTGTGTGAAAAGTGAAGTGATGTGTTAAAAGAGAGAAAAGAGTGAGAGGAGGAGATGATGTTACGGAGTGGATGGAAAGTGGGAATGCAATGAAGTGGAAAGGGGAAAAGTAAGGAGAGAGTTAAGAGGACAAGCCCATTTAGAATGCGAAAGATCCCTCCGGCTTCACGACTGCAAGGCTTTCCCTCGCTTGAAGTTCTTCCTGAGGCTCTCGGACTCCTTGCCCGCTCAACTCCTCCTCTAACCTCAAAACCAACCCACTTGCAAACCTCCCTTCTCGAGGGGACATGGGGGGTTTAAATAGGTGAAGGGAAAATAGGAGAAAATAGGGGTCTAAATCCCCGTAAATCATCATAGAGCCAATGGGAA